>JABWDB010000002.1:25293111-26522233 GCA_019614645.1 Stratiolaelaps scimitus
TCGGCCAGGCAGACAGACAGCAACTAAGGAAACTCTGCTGTCTCGATCATTGGGCGGGCATCTCCCACCAACCTAATTTGTCCAGTTGCCTTGCCTCGCTTGCGATGGCAAAGCTGTGTTATGCTACTACCAACGCTGATGGCGGTGACGAGTGAGAGAGAGAAAGAAATAATGAATGAGCGCAAGGGAGAGAGGGAGAGATGGTCTACTAACTTTGGTAGGTACCAACTTTGTCTAGAGCAGCCTCCCTGTGTTCACGGTTAGCTAGCCAGCCAGCTAGCAAGCTACCTACCTATCGTCCTTCTTATCCACTTTGGTTCCTATCCCATTTTCCAAAGAGTCAGCAGCGCAATGAGGGGTACTTCCAATGCGTTGTCGGCTATTCTCTGCTGCTCTTTGCTCATGCTTAGGAACATGGTGATGGGGCGGTACCATTGTAGTAATCTATCACTGGCATAGCGCGTCCTTCCCCGCCTTCACAGTCTGCGTTCGGAGCGACGACTACCCGTGTGTCTCCCTCTCTCGCCATCATCTCCTTCTGTTGTCTGACCACGGTGGACGTGGTCTTTCCTTTATTTTTACCTTGGTCTTGATGCTGTCCAATAAATAGTGGAGTCCTGTAATACCGTACAATGCTGTACAAGAGTCCATTGTGGGAGGGCAAAATGGTTTTGATTGTTCGAGCTTTGTCGTTCTTTCAACGCCGAATAGCTCGCTAGTAGGTATAATATAATAGAATCGGTCTCACCGGTAGACTTGACAGTTTCGATGTTTCTATTCTGAATATCAACATGAAAACGCTAGCAGCAGTTGTCGACTGAATGGAAAACCCAATTTGTAATTATTTTGCTCGATTCCGCCTAAGGCAGTCACCAATTCTTCGCACGATCTGGGCCTAGACGACTAGGACGCTATGCTAGAGGTAGATCCAAAGTGAAATATGGTCAATAGCACGCTAGCTCGTTTGTCCTACAGAGCTCTTGCTTTCCAATTCCTTTGGCTACCGGTTCTTGCCCCATGGACTGTTCCCGGGTCTATCAGACCTAGCTTACCAATGCGAGCGGCCCAGCGACCCCGAAGGAGAACATCGTTTTGTCATTTAGGGCGTGTTATACTAAATTTGTTCGCCATTGTATGTGTACGTACGAAAGTTCAGTTGCTCTTGCTAAGTGTAGTATTAAATCGACATGAATACAGTGTCTACAGAGGGCCGAAGCACTTCATACAAGCAGAGTTATTAACCAATACGGTCCCTGTGAACCAATGCAGATAGATCAGATTGCACCCTCAAAGCCACACCACATTTCTTTGTGTTCCGAAATCTTCTTTATCTTATCCCATTGCTGCGATCTCATTACACGTCTGCTGAGCTCCGCCATCAGCATTATCTACTATGTAGCAAAAGGCTTTCTATTATTGGTGCATGTGTGTATGTTCATGCAGGGTTTATTGGTTACTCTATCGGCCTTTTGTACCCTTTCGTTCAAGAGGTGAATGACTTCTGTCAAGTACTGACAACGACAACGCACTTTCCTCTTAAGAATATTCTGAATAACCCTAATATGTAGTAGGAGAGAATCCTGTTGTCTGCTATTGATATGTATGCAGCTTCACTAGGCTTGGCTAAGTTGGCGTTAATTCAATGGACACATCGAAATAGCTACCACGTCACCTCTCTCTCTCTCTCTCCCTCGCTCTCGCATCTCCTTCGTCCAGTGGCTTGAGGGTATTTCCCCTCCGTGACACCCCGTAGTCCCCCTTCATTTTGCATGGGGTGGCGATGCATGACTTAGGGTTTGGGCTAACCGAGTCATGCCATATAGTCGGCTTGCTGGCTCAATAGATTCGACGGGGATTCGCCGACTGACGCGAGTAGGCGTGTGTGTCGGGTCTGCATGGCAAATTGTATTAGCGCTTGCTTGCTTGAAGCGACGAAGCGTCGAAGAGCTGCCAAGGTCACGCTCAACCAATGTGCGGGGGGGGGGACGGAGGATGGTTGAGATCGAGAGAGAAATAGAGAGTGCCCTCGAGCAAAAGCTTCTTCAGAACGCAAGCTAGACTGAAAGAAACGAAGTGCGATGGCAAGGGCGTATGCGAAACAAAGTAGAAAAGCTCGGTGTAGGCATTGAAGCATTTTCTATATTTGCGATTTACTTGTTGAAAAATTAATGGAATAATCTAAAATATACAGAGATAGTCATTACAAAGTGTTGCATTTTTATATAATAGACATAATATAGACATACAATAGGCCTATCGGACAAACTGGCCAGTCTAACTGATATCTGGTTCGCCCTAGAATAAGAATTCGGGATAATAAGCCTTAGCCTTGTATATATATATACAGATCCAATGGATGCTAGTGGACACTCCTAAAGTGACGGAACTAGAAGCAGATGCGGGAACGTGTCCGAATTGCTTTGGACCAATGTATGATGGTTCGTCTAATTCATAGGAGCTTCATAGGTATCACCTTACTATCCACATATCGTGTTTGCCTCCCTGCATATCTCGCTGAATATGTATGTCTGTGCCATGAGATAAGTGTTGCTCTGTGCTCTCATCTTATGGCTGATGCTATAGGTGAGATCGAACACATACTCGAACCGTTGTATGCGGTGGCCTTGTCCGCTCTGGCCGTACCGAATATAGGTCTTAGTGCAGCTATCTCGGCTAGCCGTTAAGGGGTATGTCCGAGCATTTATATGTATTATACGCCAGTGTACGTCTTTTAAGAACATTTATGGATGTGCTCTAGGTATACCTACCTCGGACATGTATGAAGGTGAAGAGGAGTGAGTCCAGTTGCAGTGATGCAGGAGGAGACGGATAGGAAAACAGATCGAGAAATAGATAAGAATCGCAGAGGAAGGCTATTTGATTGTCATGCCACCAACAGTAAGAAGGCCCACATCGAAAGCTGTATAGATTGGGCTGGATCGGTGCCTATATGTTCTGAGGGAAGTCAGGATGTTCCCCATAGGTGTGTGGTGGACTAACTTCGCTTGTTGTCCCCCCGAGACATTTGGGCCTCGACCAGGTTCAAGGCTGGGAACAGAACAGTGACTGCAATCCAAGATTGCTGCCGGTGTTCTGTTACATCGGCGGACAGCCGGGTCGAACGAATGGCCCCGGACAGACACAGCGTCATGTGCCAATGAGTGAAGCAGATTAGAGGAGGCAGATATTTAGTAGCACAAGGTTGGTGGTGAATACCCTACCCAGTACGGTTGCTCCAATGTTAGTATTAGTCGTACCTTTGTTACACGTGTAAAATCGACACTTGTGACAAATCTGAACTCGTTCTCGTATTTCCATTGTCAGATCACCACCGAGGATGTCACCCACCTTCCCATCTTGGCTATTGACACTGAGCACACTGCAGCGGTATATTGGTCGCCAAATGGTCGATGTATACTTGCACAGAAGAGATGTAGGTTACTCCATTAGTTGGCTGCGGATATCCACTATTCGATAAAATGATACATAGTAGAGATTCCAATCGAAATTAACTCCATTGGGTAGAACGGAGATTACCACCAAAATCGAAATATACGAATAGCATACGCTTACACGGGGCAGCTAAATGAACAGAATCACAACCCCTCCCCATGTCGGCTTTTCCGTGTGGATGGTCCCTATAAATTATGACCTATTGAACAGTAACTCGGCTCTTGCAGAACTAAACATGTCTATTGAGATCTATCGAATGGTAGTAGAGCAACGCTCGAAGTAAATTTTGATTAACTCTTATGATGACGAAATTACATTTTTATTGCCGCTTTTCTCCCCCGCTGTGTTTAATAGTCACTAATGCGTTTTTCAGAATTTAAACCAAATCGAAGATATCGAGAGGGCAGCTAGCTCCGCGGTACTGTTAATGAGAATGGTGAAACAGACATCCGCAGCTGCGTCTATCGCCAATGAGAGGAATAACCTCACAAGCTTCGATTTTATCGAGACGCTCGATTCTGTTGCAGCAACAGAAGATTCCGGTACGCGAACGCTCTGCCACTATCAGATGTTTTTGGTCACCGGTAGTTCGATAGAACAACGGGTGAATATCTCAAATCTGACCCAGCAGGTTTGTGTTCGCTCATCGAAAAGTTTGTCAACCGAGCGACAAACGAGAGCCAGTCATACATATTCCACCCACAGGCGGTTTTCTTTTCTGTCTATTTGTAGCTCTAGGTGTTTCAGCTCTGACGTTCAGCCGTTGTCGTTGATTAGTATTCTTATCAAGGTGTGCACAACAACACAAGAAGCACAAAAAGACGAACTAATAAGCACAAATATAACGTGCATTTATTAAAATGAAATACGTCGATGAGATGTCGAATGGATGGCCCCATTTGTTGTATTTCGGATATCATACGATGTTAGTTATTAACGCTGAGCGTTGTTTCGATATTTTGTTTTCGAAATGCCAGTGTATAATAATAATAATAATTATTTATGCCTGCGCCAAACTTGTTTTCGTCGATAGATTAAGCGACGCACTGAGTCTCCGTTTGTGCTTCCGCTCGCAGCGGAGTGACAGACAGCAATCTGAGAAATATCGGTCTTCTGAGAACGGCTTCGTCCTAACGAAGTCCAAGATGCGAACGAGGAGACGAAGCAGAAGAGGGGACAACTAATGATACCGATAATAAGAAAAATACGACGAGATAAAGACGCTAGCTATAGTTAATTTTACCATCGAACATCTCAGCAGTCGACGAATGTATCCGGAACGCGTAGAATAGACAACAACTCTAACGAACGCAGCGCTAATGAATCATGAACCTTTTTTCTCGTCTCATTGGGCTCTATTAATAAAAGGAGATGTGAGATAACAGGTTGGACATTAAATCAACGAAGAAGCGAAATGTGTCCTTATTTTTCAACAGGAGCTTGACCTTTTAGTAACTATACTCGTTCGGCTTATTCGTCCGATGAATCCTACCAAACTCCTTTAGCATTACTCCATATGTTTTCTATCGTCACTGGTTATTGTTGCCCAGGACAGTACTATGTCAAATAATGTTCGATTGTATCAAAACATATTTCAATATGGACGCATACTTCGCTCGAACAAATTTGCCCTGCCAATGCGTAATACTATGAAACACATTTCTGCCTATTACATTTATCGTGAAGATGACTATACCAAAACAATATCTCAACCTACTTCAGTTGACTTCTCGTTCGCACGTTAATAGCTAAGCTAATGAGAATGTTCTACCGAGTATTCGATGTTCTATACCACTAGCGTAAATATCGATCCGAAGTCATACAAACTTTTGCGAATGTAAATGAAATAAAGTCGCATCAAACTGGAACACCTAACATGACGACAAGGATACCGGTAGAAGGGAACGTCATTAATTAGTAAAAGAGGTTATTCGATCACACTCACTCACTCATTTAGTAGTCGCCGAATCGACTAAATATTTGACTAATGTCTACAGATGTCGGAGATACAATTGGTAACTGTTTCACATTGAACAACTCCGCCGCTGCCCTCTGCCCAGTTGATGAATGCTTTAATATTCGTTCTAACCTTTTCGAGTGACCCAAAAGCAGTTTGCCGGGTCGAACAGCAGCTGGCTCCCCACTGCAGGCTCCCTGTCGATGCTGGTCGAGCCAGCAACTCACATTCACCATTTGTAATGAATAGTCGATACGATGTGCGTGCATCCAGCCATGTCGATCCACAGTGGCGTACACAAATGCTATACATAATATGCAAAGCGTTATATGTTCATGTCATAACCCGTTCGGGTGTACAGACTGGCAAAGACCAAACATCATTTACGAGATAGCGAATAGACCGAAACATGGAGATATGAATTTGAATGGATTTCTCTGACAGATTCTATATCCGCGGCAGAATAACAGTAAAATAATAATGAAAATAATGACATTTCCTAGTTAATTTCCGTATTCATCTTTACCTGTGGAGTCAAGATTTCGTAGACCTTTAGGTTGACTTCGAAATAACGCGACATATTATCTTGCTCAAGGTCTTTCTGCGCATACTATAATGTATGGGTACACGGTGTCCTTATCTTCGAACTGAAACGATAATGAACATCTGCTTATTTAAATATGCGTGTGTAGAGTTAATGATATAATCTTGATCTGTATGTGCTGATATATGTGATATCATTACGTATTCCACCAGACATAACACTAAAAGCAGTCAGATCTCACCTCTAAGAAATAAATAGTAGAATTTAGCATAACTCCATAATTAAGTGTATATGCGTGCGCATCGTAAGCACATTATGTGTCGTTATTATGTTATTTGTTGAAAGATTACTTGTAATCACACTATTACTTAGATAAACATGGTGATCGTCTCAAGATCGTTTAGGTATCATTCGAATGGAAGCCTTCGCTACAGAAATACCATGTATGTGTTTATGGGTATATTCAACGTTATTCCTATTGTATAATAACTTCACGAAATAAATAACTAAACATTCGAAAGAATGTAACTTCTCTCATAGATGCCACTTCATACTTAGCTTATTATCAATGTGACTTGCACTCTTACGCTAGCATCACACTTTATATAATAAATTATGTTTTGTGTACAATTTTTAGCAACGATTTAATTACCCCATCAATGAATAGCCGGCCGTACAACCATCACCAATGCCCCCAAGTCCACACACACACACATAGTCAGACACTCAGACAGGCGCAATTACAACGGGCACAGTTAGGCTATTTGCTCAGATCAATGAATCAGATAGTCTCTAATGCATGGTTATGGGCTCACTCACTTGGGGATAGTGCATAGTGACCCCACCATCCCCCGCGCGTTAACCCTCCCCCCCCCCCCCCAACTGGCGGCTCGAGCTCGCTCGTTTCTCTACATTTCGCTAGTGGCTCCCTCGAGCAGTGTTGGCACGCCGTAATGATGGCATGCGATCAGATGGGGGCCACACATATATACTCATACAGACCCATAGACGCATCACACATCCAGGGCCACATCGCCAGTAAAGCATCTAGCTAACGGCTACGAGAGCGCTCGCGCTCGTCCTGACGGGGCCCCGCTGGCTTTGATACGACCCGTAAGGGACCTTCTCTTCGCTCGGACGCCAATCAGGGGCAAGCAACCACTAGCCTAATCTCCCAGTGACAGTGTCTACTATATAGTTTATTTAGTTTGTGGATGTATGTGTGTGTGCCCGTCTGTTGGGATGTGTGGCGATGTTCGGTGTTTTCTGTGCCGAGAACGGTCCACGATGGAACTGTCCCCGTGCAACCAAACCGCACCGGAGCACCGGCAGAGAATCGCGGTGGCCTAGCACCCGACGATCACCCTTCTCATATCACCACATATAGAGGTATCGGTTCCGTTCCAGCGGCCAGCTGGCTGGGTGGTGCGTGTTTGTATGTGCCTGGGTATGAACGTTCGTCTGCATAGGTGTGCGTAGACATCCCGCGAGTCATTTCGCCAGTGGAGGTGGAATAATTGCTTCCCCCAGACCTCCAGTGGTCTCACCGTTGTCGTTTATACCGAGCTACGCGTATCCAAATGTATCCACTACGAAGATAATAGCCAAGCGAAGCTGTCTACGAAATGCACCCAGTCGTCTATTTACCTAAATTTATTTAACGACAAACACATTGTTGCGCTGATACTGCTGCTGCTGCTGTTGTGGCTGGACGCCATTTCAGTGAACATTTGAGCCCTTCCACTGTCGGAACAGGACGTATCGCCGCGGGCTATCTCAAGCGTGCCAACGCGTGGCTGTCGCTCGCGAACGTAAACTGTTATTCACTTGAGCAGGCTGTTTCAACCACACCGTTGTCGACATTGGACAATGATGCTTGCTAGATGTTGGCAATAAAATAGATAAAAATAAGTGAGTTGCTGTTGCGTGTTTTTTCCCTCCCGAAGAGGGGATCCCACGATTACGATGTACAGATTATATCCAAATTGAACGGCAAAACGAGCAACTGCTAGCTAGATCATCGACCCTGTGCGTTGCATGCACTCGGTGGGCAGCCTACATTTGCTGTAGAGTCATCCATAATATGCGTTAGTCGAGCGTATTTTTAAGAGCTTCATTTATGGCTTTGGGGGGCGGCTCGATCAACATTTGTAGACATATGCTTGCGAAAGCGGTACCGTGGACGTCAAATGTTGGCTGAGAGTTAGCCCGAAAAAGTTTAGACATATGCTTGTGGCCAAAGAGTGTGAATCGTAATTGTATTTGCTCGATGTATTCGCGTGTTCTCCGCCTGAAACTGACTTTGGATGATCACGATGAAATTGCCCATTCATTATGTGAACAATAGCGTCTGTGTAATCGATTTCATGGATTCCCTGTGCCAAATCGAATAATTAAGTTGTGTGGGAGTTTTAACGATGTAACAATCTATGATGTGAATTTCGTCTCTCTCCTTCATGCTGAACTGCCCCAGGCACTCGGAACGTGAATGTGGAGATAATTGACGAACGGCGCGGTTGCCTGCAATTTGCAGCTTAGCTTTGCGCATTTTGTTTATGAACACGGCACTAAATATTAAAGGCGTTGCGGATTCGACCGGTTGTTGCTCCAGCAAACCAGATTTGGTATTCCTAATCCAGGTATTATAATTCGCGTGCTATAACAGAAATAGGTCTTCATGTAGTGTTCAGTGAAGAATGCTGTCGAATTGGTTCGTTTGCCGAGTCCTTGCGATGTCGAGACGCGACCCCATCATTATTGTTTCTATTATTGGCAATATTATTATTATCATCCTCAGCATCAAAGGAGCGATGCGATTTATCGGTGATATTATTGTGGTCGTTACAGCTGTGCAAGGCAACGGGAGAGTGTCAATTTAAGAAGGGGTCCCCCTTCTCCACGGTGACGATCCACAACTTCTCAAGCCGAAGCTTCGATTGCCGCTATCCGTATCCGAGCTCTGATCGATGAGGCCAGCAATCACTGTAACGAGATAGCACGATCAATGCTGACCGCTATCAAAGCACCATTATTCTGCTCATTGTCAGGAACGTCGGACGCTACAGATGCCGCAACGACCCCTTATCGATAGATTAGATATTTATTATTCTTTCGGTGGCGAAGGTCGAATAAACGTTTGCCAGTTGGAAAAGAGTGGAAAAATATCTATTCGATTCGAGTCCCGCCGCGTGATGTCATATAAGACAACTTAAAAAAAAATTGCAGGTCCTTTAATAAACCGATAAAGCTTCATCTTTGCCTTTACTTTTAAATCGCCCTGTGAAGTGAACTGACACCTACAATTATATCTAAATCGGATTTTCGAATTTTAGAATACAAAAGTTAGGTTCCACAGAGGAACACAAATGTCATTTATGCATACCTCGTATTGTCGACTATACCTGAATTCATTTCTAATCATTAACATTATTGCGCCTGCTATTTCGAGCGAATTCAAGAGACGTACGATTGCCAATTACTAGTTAGAAGCATTTAATAGAGCGGCGATTCAAATGCTAACAAATGTAGCTGTACCACGATGAGGTCACTTGACGAAAATCCAGGCGTCATTGGGTGACTCCGAGTGCAGGAGCTTTGTCTAAGACTTATTCGGTGTCTTCTATCTAGTCAGACGAGACCGAGAAGACCCAGTGGTTTTTGATTCTCGTGGAGGGCAGAATCGCTATTGAGTTAGGGCGACAGTCCGGCCGCCGGCAGTCAGGATAACTACTACCCATTTCGAGTCGGTGGGAGTTTTTCGTTCGACACGGGAATGGCGGGGGCATGAGGCGCGAGAGAGAACAGGGCGTATTTGAGACCAGGGGGTCAATGGAAAAGCCACTTATACGACTAGCTAACTCACTCAGGAGAACACAAAGCCCTGTCGTTAAATGTCTCACGCTAGAATAGGTCCATATAGGACAGTTTCAACCGACAGACTTGATTACAGCGTTGCGGCCAATACGGTGATTATGCCGAAATTTGGTGCTAGTGTAATTGCATTCCTGATATGATGATAATACTTTAAGGAAAATGAGGATAAGTAGCACGCATCCGTGGGGTGTAGTTTTTAGTTTCTTCAGAGTTTTATAACACTAACTTAGTTATTTCGTTCTTCCAAGAGTTAGCGTGCTTTGTATACTTATTATGGTACCTGTGATACCGTTGTGCCATCAGCAGTTGATGCAGTAGGCCACAACAATATCATGATCACAAAAAACAAATGGTCCAACTAACAGACGTTACAAATACCTGACAATTATTTCGTATTGGAAACAGCTGAAATTTCATTTCTAAAGGGTCATCACCCGAAAGGTTCAAATCGAAGATGGTCTCCATTGTCGTCCTATACAACACGAAAGACAGCTAAACAAACATGCTGGATATATGTACATGAGACGTTTAGCACAGAGGGTGAACAAAGAGGTTGGGCAACCTGTCATATCAAAAGAGTTCTGCTGTGTGAGCATCAATCCTCAACCTTATTTAATTTCATGTAAACGTTTTATTATTATTGTTCTTATTATTATTATTCTTATTTTTGATACAGCGTCCTGACAGGTGGGTGGTGCAATTTGTCCGTCATCGTCAAAAAAACTTCAAAATGGTCTTCAATACTAGGCTAGGAGCGGTTGCTCTCGACATCGTGATACCGATGTATCTTGCAATACGACGATCGTAGCCAGGCCTTCCCTTCGTCCTACGGCCATCACAGATGACGGCGTGTTATCCTGGATGATGGAGCATCGGAATATGCCTTCCTCTCCTATTATCGAAGGGCGCGGTGCTGTGTAAGGCTGCAACTTGAGCCCACGATTATTTACTCCATTCGTGAACGATCTCCTACGCGAGATTTAGGTCAGGCTCTATTAGATGAGGAAGCGTTAATCTTCGCTAATGGCCTCACTTATACATTTCAGCATCTATGAGTTGGTTCCTCAAGATTTATAGCTTGTTGCCGCGACGAGGTATCGATGAATCTCTGTCGGTAATTAAAAAACTTAGCGAACGAGGTCAACGTGGATTGTTTCCTTAAGGAGGAGCTCGCCAGACTGATGAAAAAGATTGAATCCATTTTACGAAAATACGGCCAAGATGATCAATCCCATACTTAGTTAGCATATTCACCCGCTGCGTATGGTTTACACTATCATATGCCTTGGAATATCAAAACAGACACAGCGGAAGTTTTTACGGTTGTTGACAAGAATATATATATATATATATTGGAGCTTCTTCATTGTTCGTTCCATATATGATATTTCTTGGAAATCACGATTTCAGCAACAACAATAGGGCTCATTTTATTGTACATAAAATAGGTAGTAGTGGTAGTTGATCATGCATCGAGAAGAAGTGCCACCGGGCGAACGCCAAGGGTTCCTATGGCAGGCTATTGTATGATTACTTTTGTAATTAAAGGGGGATGTGTCGTGCCATAGGACTCGAACCATCGATCCTCGGTTATTTACTCAAGCATGCACGACACACGACCGTCCCAGATTTGACTGATTTAGTGTCCCTTACATGTAATGTGAATGATCTCTCATATTCGCATCTATTTAGTACCGAAAGCCAAAAACAAAAACGTTGCTAAAACTGGGGTGTGCCACAGGAAAGAAGCGCTCGATCATTTATAATATCTGAAGTACTTATTATTTTATTTTAACATGTGAATAAGAGTCACCTTAAATGTATTTAGGTTATACAACAACGTAGCTTTTCCTCTATATCTTTCAATATTTCAACATTAATTATTAGGCCTTTTAGTTTGGATGAATCAATTCCACGATGAGGCGTCTGCTGGTGTTTGTTGATGAAGCAGGAGAAGAGCTGTTGATAATGAACTCTCGATGGGGTTGCATCAGGTCAGCGATTGCAGGTCCCTAAATGCGAGAGGACCTCGGCCCGTATCTACTACAAGGACCAAAGTCCTCGGCCAAGCCATCCATAGGGTGCGAGGCTAGAGATTTCAAGGCATCGTCTCCGCATCGCTTTTGCTAGTATGCCGGTCGAGCTCCGTTGTGGGCCCGCTGCATCTCACTCGCTTTCGCGTCAAACTTCTCCCATCCCGCCTGTGAGTTACCTTCTCTGGTGCGATCAGGGGGGGATCCCATGCTTGTGGACGGTCATATGGGCGGCCATCCATCGAGCCGTTGCCTCGCCGACGCTTTGGCTACGTTACGTTATGTTGCGTTTGCGGCACCCCTGCACTGTTTGTTGCCTCAAAATGGAGCAGTACACCGGTCGGGTGCGACGCGTGGCCGGGAATAACGCACCATCAGAGAGCAAACATTCTAGAGAAGACAGGCAGACAGAGTGGTCACGGCGAACCACGAGACGAGACGACGCGGTGCTCGAGCAGCAAAGCAAGTACAATAACAAACAGATAATGACGAACGCGATTGCTCTGTCATGAGTTGCAGCTGGTAACGTCCACAGCAACCCGCCCTTGGGTGGCTGCTGATGTTTGAGTTGTTGTAGAGTGGTGCGGCGGCTGGAGTTTGAGTGCATCGAGCCATGAGGACCGACCGGTGCTTGCAGACATGGCTAACGTTGTTGAATGGGAAATGCGGAGACGGGTGAAATTGTCCAAAGTATTCTAGAAAACTACAGACGAGTGGAGGCCGGCGTGTTGCAAACCAGCGCATACTACTAGTTTATTGAGCCTGTACATCGTGATTCGGAGTTTCGACGACACGCACGGTTTTAGCTTGTTTCTTGGTGTAGGCAATTTGAACTTGGGTGTTGCCTTCGGTGATCTTGACGAGAATGATTCGATTCGTCGACGGCAATTGAATGGCAACTTGGAAACAGAGAATAATTTCAAATTGGTTCTCAGACAAATGCCAATGTACGCGGAGTACCCCCATATATGAGGGGGCAGCAAATGCAAGCATAAATGGGGCCACGAGAAAGGTTATTACCGAGAAGAATTATTACAGACGTAGTTGAGGTAGAAGACTGAGCGTTGGCTAAAAAACAACAGGTGAGCTTGAAAGTTTGTATCGCCACATCGTCGTTTAAGTGCCCAACAGCCGCGGCAGCAGCTTGTCTGTTAAAGTTCTGCCAGCGAAGCAGGAACTCGATAACGAAAGAGACCCTTCTGCGATAGAGGGACCCCTACTCTGAGCCCCCCCCCATTCCATGCAGCGCTGAGTAATGGTTCAATTTAACATAAACGGATAAAAGACGAAACAGACCGTAATGGCTCATTGTGAATATCTGTTAAGTGTCGTATATAAAATTGACCATGTTACCTTGTCTTGGCCGTTGGGCTAATTTGTACTCATTCATTCGTTGATTACATTTTCTAATTCTACCGTTCGGCTCAATTTTGGTTAGTACCTCCATTGTTTACCAAGCTAAGGTTCCGTACGTTCGTAAAAAAAATCACTGCAAAATCTAGATGTTACAGTTTTGAACGACTCCCAATACTTAGTCGGTTGAGAGGAAAAAAGCAAAAGCAGAAACTGGTGCTCCCTTCAAGTTGCTGCTACCGTAGGATGCCAACATCATTCGTCCCACCCCTGTCATCCTATCCCGGCCCATACAAACACACTCATGTTTGTAGACATACGCTCACCGACGTACACAGACGCAACACCGATAACAGGGGCCAACTCGCGGCCCTCCCGGGAAAGACTGGTGCACACAATACCCACCCTGGCATCCTCCTATATCTCTATGCCTTTACAGTTGCCTAACTCCAATCTACTGCCTCCGACACAGGCTATCACCACGCCACCCTTTCGCTTCGGAAACCTAAGCTACCTGTGGTATGGGTAGACTCTCCTGAATTGTCCTTACTCTGATCCAGTACTATAAGTGAACTAATTTTCAGTCTGGTGTAGATCGAGACACGTTCAGCACAGCACACCGAAGGTAGGATCTGCTGTCTGACTTGAGATGCAGAACCATCTCACGAGATGCTTGTACCTTTACGAAGCTCTCCGACCTTTTCTTTCCAGTTGCCCCACAGAGGAGCTGGGTGGGGGAGGCATATAAGGGGGCATCGTCCGACCCACTAGGTAAGGTGGGGTGTGCGCCAACTACGTCTCCTAAGGTAGAAAACAGCCTTCCGAATCTCATTAAACAACGTAAGTCTCAGTTTCGAGAGATTTTGTATAAGCCGAACGTCAAATCGGAATACAATGGCATATGGCGTTAAATGGCAGTATACTTTAACAAAACGAATATACTCCAAATGAAAATGCTCACAATATAAAATTACTTTGCGCTAATTAACATTTTCAATAGTCTCAAACAATTGATTATATTCGCTAAGCTCTTCACTAATCAGTGATATAACAAGGCACACAGCGTCATGTGTTCAAGGGCAAACACAGGAGTTTCTACTTGTTGTAGAAAATCTACAAACAAAACAACGACAACAATTTCGATGTAACGTATACGTTTGCTAATATCGTGTCTGTGATAATTGCGCAGTCTAGTCAGATCCCCAGACTTGTCCACTCCCATTGGACGGGTCGTATTACCCCACATCTGATAAGTCCCTCGTCCTCAGAAGGAACCGTGTCCAACTAAAAGTTACCCCTCCCCCGTGGGCCCTCTGAAAGAAATCATCTACACGCAGGATAACTTCTATATAAGCTCTGCAAAATGGTGAATTATATAGAATACCCCGCTAATAAAATATAGGGGAATTGTCCTGCGCGAGGCGTGTCATTTATGTAAAACACTAACAGGCTATCGTTTGGACTTAATAAAGTCAGTTCATATTATATTGAATGATTGATGCCCCTTTGATACAAATAACAGCTCGTGTAACAGCTAGCTTTAAGAGATCAATGAAACGGTGAAAAATGAGCCACATATTAGTTTATTGCCTATCTAATTTATGACGGCTTCGATGCCAGAAGCCTTCCAACAGCCAAACCGTGCGCGTTTGCCAGAAACTAACTGTCCGCAAAAACAGTTCTCGCCGCAAATATAGTTGCTATCCCGCATGCTTGTTAGAAACCTCAGGTGAAGTAGATACATTGTACGTGTTACCTTGTTGAAGATTTTGGTACGTTATACTCACACGACTTTACAACCATTGTCATCTGTCTATAGTTATTTGGATCAAATACTGGCAGCATTAACGATTTCCTCGATCTTTGGCCATTATTCTTTGATATCGGGGTCTCAAGTAACGCCTACAGCAGACAAAGCAGAATAGCAATCTCTATTGAGTGATCCTCGGCTCAAACTTAGTTATGAGACCCCTGATGGTGTCTTCTCGATATTGTTCTTGTGATGCAATATCGCACCAGTGGATCCAAACTGCGAGAAGCAACTGTACATTAGGCATCATTCATTTTCCAAATTGCCTCTATGATATGCAATATGGCTATTTCATACCACGTTTTTAGTAAATAGAATTCGATGAGAAATTAGAATGATCAAGTGACCCCGTCCTCGATAGTCCCTAGGGATGAAGATTCCTTCATTCCCCGTAACCGGGGACCCCGTTGTCACAAAGACCTCATCACATCCCATCGTACCTCTTGTCATTCCGTCTCGCTTTGCCACGAATTCCCGACGCAGAGACGGCGTACACCCTGAATTCTCTGCACGGAGACAGGACATACCCCGCACTCCTGGCGCCAGGACAGGGAATCCCTCTAATCCCTTATCAGGACGACGATTTGTCCACATATTACCACACAGTTTGTTCCGACACAACATCACGCAGGGTTTCGAGAGCCACTCGATCCCGGCAGTCTACACTAATAGTGTAATTACTCTAGCTATTTCCAGCCGTTGTACCCAGCATGCGAGCGAAAAGCGTAAGCCACCGCTTCGGCATTTACAACACACCGTCGTGTGTTCTGATGATGTGTGTTCTGACGTCTGTTGAATGTATATATGTACAATATGCTTTGCTTGGAGGCGCCACAGTTGCCGCTGTGTAGCAGTGGTGAAGCTGAACAGCGGATGATTGTGTCGCTGATTGTGTGATGTTGAGCTGAGTAAATGGACAGCTTTTAGTTGGCGTGGCTCGGCCACTCACTCCTCTATGGCTCTGATGGTGATAGGACACGATCCGTCGAGGTTGGAGACAACCGGATGTCCACACGACGAGCCCAGCTCCCTTCTATCTATTATGTGTAGTGATCATAACAGGGTCTCTAACATGGATGCCGTGCTTGTCACTGGCGGACCGAATGTGGAGAAGTGGACGGACGTTGTTAACTCGTTGAACTCGCGAACACAAGGCGGACACTCGCTTTTGCCGGAGGGATACATGGACGGATGGTGGTGAAGCGACCGTGCGAATGTTTGATTTCGACGAGATAGATCGGCATACAAGGGTTTGGTCGTTTTCTTTTCGAGCCAAAATTCTGCATGGTATTTTTGTCGGAATAGCGCGATCAGTCAGTGCGGGCTATTACTCAGGGCTTAGTTTACCTGTGTGCTGATGGAGGGGGACGCAAACCTGTGCTGAGGAGCATGCGTCCGGCTGTTCGAGCTCTAAACGTTGCTCGTTTAGGTGAGCTAAGCTGGTTAGTCTGAGCTTGGTATACAAGCTATATATATGTTTCGGCAAACTTTATATATTTTGACAGCCACAGATAACATATCGGTCTTCCGGGCAGAATATGTTGATGTTCACTTGCTTCCCAACTTCGATCAGAGCTTCTTCTCTTTATTAAAGAGGTTGTTATTATTACTATAATAATAATTATTATTATTATTATTATTATTATTATTATCATCGGTACTGTTAATACCGATAGATCTGCATGCGCATCCATCAAATGTCTAATTTCAACTCATTCCGAACCTTCTCAAGTCTCATTCGAGTACCAATTAAGCCATCACTTTTTCGATTCATCTACTAAAATGAAGCTTCCATTAAACCTCGCACTTTTCTCTCTCAAGAGTAGGAGCAGTTAAGGGACAAGGGCCATTGCTTTCATTCTCCGGTCGCTCTCCCTCGTAAACGTAGGACGGCACCGCCGTCGCCTTTTTTGAAATCGCTCCCACCCAAGGCTTTGGTGCTGCTACTGCAGCCGCAGCTCTCTGTGCGCTGCTGCTGCTGCTGTGTTAATCGTTGTTGTCGCTCGCCTGCCCAGCCAGTTAATGTTCTCACTGTTCACTTAATGGTTCTGCTGCCCCGCACAACAGCATCCTTTTCTCTAGCTAAGCGGAACGGCTCAGAGTTTTCTTCCCGAGTCTTCTTCTCTTCCTTTCCCTCATCTGAACTTCGTATTATTCCTTCCAACAAAGACACGGCCCAAATGCGTTGACCAAACACGTGTCCTGATTAGTTGACGCGTCGACACTTCAAAGAAAACCTGTGTGAGTCCTGTGTTGAGTATCGCTCGAGACAAGAGATCGTTCATAGGATAAATTTCCTTTAGTCTATTTGCCCCCATCTCTGCATCTCGCCGTTTAGGCGCCGTTACATTGGCTGCCACCACCGCCACCATTGGTGTCCCTCGTGCTTAATAGTGTCACTCATTTAATTCGGGCTGGATAGCATGCCTGTTCATTGATCTGCCTGGCTGTGAATGCGTTATGTGTGTGCACATTGGATCGACATTACACAGAGGCCAATCGAAGCCGATCCCGAGGGGCTGTCGGGAATATTGTACGCGGTCTGAATAGTCGCCCTGTGTATCAAGAGGATTTGTGATTTCCGCAACGAGCTGACAGCCAGAGGGTACGGACGGCCTCCCTCGCTCGGTTCTCACTCGGTCTCTCACCGTGCGGTTATATATGTAGTGTTGGCAAACATACGTCAAAGTGGTCATTCCTACGTACACGATTTATTGAGAATCGTTTGGTCCATGTTTTATGTACACACTTCAAGTTGCATGCATATCGTGAATCTGTAACAACAGCTGAACTGCGGGGAAGGTATGCTGATTTGTGGTCATTGTGATACGATCGTTATTAGATGATTCCATTCGAATGGTAGGACTCGGTTGTAGTAACATATTCATATTTATATATATATAATAGCAATCGAGTATTTTTTCTCTAACTGTCGGTTTATTTCACCAATAGCGTTCTTATGAGTCCATATGATTCTTGCGCCACCAATGTGCGTGGACTTTTTACATCAAATAAACTAAACGCCTATAATATATTTTCTATTTACAGGTGAGTGATCGAATTCTCGCCTTCCTCCATTCTGCCAGGTTCTTGCTGTGAGAGACGTTCGCGAATCTAAGCTCGCTGCAGGGAAGTATGATGTCATAGATTTATACGTGGGGACCATGGAAGAGAATGAGTGCTTCCTCTGATAGCTTTAAGAAAGGATTCTTCATAGAATATCCGTGAACGAATGGGGCATCGCATTAGCTAAAACAGTAGATACACATAGATAATACATTCGAAAGAAAATATTGAGAATGCAGACTATCGTTTCATTAAACTATAAAATCAATTATCCTTAACGTAAAGTAGCTAACCCATTTGACTTTGGAGATTGACAGCGAGTCAGGCGAAAGTTGAATCAACGTCGCTATTGTTCCGCTAGTGTTCGCAGTGAAATCTTCACATTAGATGTGGAACCTTTGATGGAGCAGTTCAAGAAACAAGCGAGCTAATTCAATCATTGATATTTGAGGTGGTAAGGAGTAAGAGCTATTTTATTGAGGTGCTTGACACACTCGGCATCTACTGTCAGAGTCGAACGCAATCCAACCTCCTCTTGTCCATTATATCATCTGGTCTCTCTCTCGCTCTCTTACGTTCTCCCTCACGCCATTCAATGGTCTTGCTATAACCTTTTTGTTGTCCGCAAATCTGAATCGAGCCAGGACCATCATTGGGTACCGAATGCACTTATGTGAGAAACTTGAAAACAAAATTTGACGCTGTGTTCGCCTGTTGGGTCCTTTGCTTTTCTTTTTTCGAGGAGGAAGTTTTCTTCAAACGCATGAACACTATGAGATGAATTCCAATATCTACCAAAAATGGCCCGATCCAGTGCCAGCGCTTAGGCAAAACCAACCGCGCGCGATTCCGTGGTCCCCAAAAAGCTGTAGGCAATCCAAACGGGCGACGTCCATCATTAGTTTTCTGACAATTAGATGCTTCCACCACGGCTGCAGTTCCTGCTCCATAACAGATTCATTTTTATAATTCACTATTCCTTCTCCCCTCTCTCAGATGTTTCAATTCGATTGTTCGTCCGTTCACCCATCCAGCGTATCTCTTCGGACATTTAGCTACCATAGAGCGGCCACCAGCCTCAAGAGTACTAATAGATGGATGGACGGAGACGGCAAGGATGATTGAGAAGAAGCCGAGAGAACAAAAAGACTCTCTCTGCCGGCTGTTTTTTTTTTCGACTTAGTATAAATATGCGGGAATATGGCCAATATGGCTATGCTGTTCGAATATGTTCGTTTGTCTGTACTAATACTACCATTGCTGGTGCCACTTCTGTTGTTACTGCGTGTGCTCGAATAGATATGTGAGGCTATCCGCGTGTGGCGAGCGAGCAGGCGAGTGAGTGAGGTGTGTGTGTTTCGATGTGTTGTGCTTTTTTTCTGATGGTGGTCGATGCTCTCGGGTGCGTTTTGGATGCACGCGCGATGCCCGCACCAATAAATCACACTCATGTTTAGGTTGCTATGCCGCCGTTGTCCGAGCAGACTCGAGCAGTCTACTAACCGCTTATTGCCGTATCGCTCTATGATCTCGTTCTCTCTTTCATTCTATTTTGAGAATGAAGGGCAGCCCCCTATATTATGCCCCTAAACGCTGTCAGTAGCGACCATAGCTGGCCATATAGTAGTGTAGTTGCGGCCCAGCCTCCACAAAGTTCGCTTGTTTTTCAAGCTTGCCACGCAGACAGGAAGCGGCGCGGAGCAGAGCAGCCACCACAAGACGTAACACAGCTTGTGTTACGTCTATCCTGGAAGGGCCGCATGCTTCTGGGTGTCCTGGCGGAATTACACATAGAACTATTCCTCGAGTGTTGATGTGTCGCTCTATGTCTGCCGGTACATCCTGTCGGCGTCTGTGTACATGTATAGATTCTCTCGTAGATTCTCTTGGTTTACCGCCTTGTCCCCCACTGCCGGTCCTCGTAGGTTTCACATTTCTGTCGAGATGCGCCGGTGTAGTCACGTGGTGGTTTCTGCTGTCGCGGCTGCTGCCTTAAAGTTTTGTCGGATCGTGGCGTGTGCGTGTGTTCTTTAGGCAGTCGCGCCCAGGTCGATATCATGAGTGAACAGAGGGAGTGAGAGAGAGAGAGAGAGAGAGAGAGAGAGAGAGAGAGAGAGAGAGAGAGAGGTATAAGCTCGTGGCTGTGTCGGCTTCGCTCTGTCTATGGTTTCGGTGTCGCATCTAGTAGAGCTCTAATCATGGCTTCCTCTCTCCATTCGTGCAACTTCTCTACTACAAGTTGTAGTAGCAGTGGCAGTAGTGGTCGTGCTGCTAGTTGTCTCTTCTTTGGTACTTGTTGTGGTAGGACTTGCGCTCGTGGCTCCTGATGGTCGGAGGCCATCGGTATGGGTCTCGTCCTTATTATATTCATGTTTACTCGATCGTTAATACGAGCGCCTAAAGAGAAGCATAGACATCATAGACGCCATAGCATAATAGCACTCGTAGCATGAAGGGCACAAGCGCCAGTAACAGCAGCAGCAGCAACAGCAGCATTGATAACGGCCAGATCGACAACGCTGACGAGACGGTCGTCGGATCGAGGACCAGACGGGGCAGCGAACTCAGGCGCCATGACTTACGACAAGCGATATAACAACATCTCTCATAACTGATCGCGATATTACTGATCTGAAACCGCGAATAGGGTGTTGAAAATGTGAAGAAATCGGCGCGATGGAGATACTGTCGACGCTGATATGATGCAGATTAAGGATGAAAAGGGAGCAAGGTGCAGCCTATAAAACGAATGAATCGGTAGTTAGGCGACAACTGCACAACGTCGATAACTTTAGTTTATGAAGTATACCTGGTGGATGATGACGGTGCCAACAGCGTGATACAGTTCCCGCAACACAGGCTGTATTTTTGCTGCAAACCAAACCGTATTCTAACTGGGCAACCTTTATTTACGTGGATGCATACATATATATATATATATATATATATAACGTGCACATCCTAGGCACTGGATAATCACTGAATGAATCGCAGTACGATGGATTTATACCGCACTCTTTACGTACGATGGTGTCGAAATGCATGATAGGTTTAGCGTAACAAACGCACAAGAGATCCACACGGCATACCACTCTAGGTGGCTATCGAACGTAGGGAAGGCCTCCCCAGGACGGACGATTGGGTGAGCATCGTAAATAGATCGGGGTCACAATCACCGATGAAAATGAACGAAGAAAACAACACAATCGTCATTGGCGTTCATGGTCCCCACTGTTGTCGTTGTTGTGTCTCATAATGATTACACACGTCTCTTTGCGTGCAGTCGAACACACAAAGAAGCTTGGAGTGAGAGTGAGATCGAGACATACGTGAATAGTAGACGAAGAAGAAGAGGAAGCGACCAAAGGAGAGCTTCCATTGAGTACCATTCGGCTTGTCTGTATTGATAATCGGGGTTGATGTGGCTTACCGACATAACGAGAACAGGGTAAGACTTATTAAGAGAGTCATTGTACCCTCTGCAATTGTACCCTCGGGAGTCTTATGAGAGTAGAATGAACCATTCTGTTGATCTTGGCATCGCGTGTTGAGAAGGTTCTACTGCTGCGCTCGTATTTGAGAACACTATCAAAAGCGATAAGGATTTCTAGTGATATTTATTTCGATAAGGATTTTTCGAACACGAAAAACTAAAAAAAAATTATATATATATACATATATATTCCCTCCAGTTCTGTGCTTTTGGGTTATCTGTGCTGAGGAAAAGATATCTTCCAACATGAAGCTAAACTGTCAGTTCGCATTGATTGTCCCTAAGAAATCTGGCTGATGTTATTATACATCAGTCGTGTGGAATAGGATGTTATTAGTATACTCTATAAGATGTTATTAGTATACGTTTAGCCCATTTATTCTAGATACTTCATTGACCTGCAATTAAACGTCCTCGTTAACATGTGATATCATTTAGTATATTCATCTCCATCCAGCTTTTCCCAGGCGTGAATACGATCTTGTATAACCAGGTGCTCACATCGGTTATACCAATTTATCAAAATCATCAGACACAAGCATTCCCGAAACGACTCCCTGCGACACTCGACAGATCGTTGTCCAAAAATTCGTAACAAATAATATAATAGTTGTGACAGGTTACTCAGTGTTTCTCCTATGTACTGAACGACTGATTGCACTATCAGGGATAGTTAATTAGTTATTATAGCTAGCTAGTGCGGCGTTTGATGTTAAACAGCTTGTCAGCCCTCGTATTTCATAGCAACGACACCACTAACGTATAATAATAAAATAGTTCCCAGAAGCACAAACCCATATGTGCACACATCCACATAAATAAACCGAGAACGATTCACTGGGGCTGCACAAGCATGAGTCAAGCCACGCGTCGAAACATTGACCGCGTTCATAGCGTTTGTAGTGCCGCGTCTGATCGGGCATTTTCGTAATTTCATGTGCCTATGTACATACACATTGTTCGTCTATCGTTGACGCTGTACACACAACGCTGTGTTGTTGTTGTTGTCGTCACGATTGTTTGTTTCCGATTTTGTTGTTACTGCTGCTCGCAATAGGGTGGGGTGGGATGCCTAAGCAATATCTTGCTATAGTCGATCTGTGGTTAGTTTAGCTCGACAGAACTCGCTTGATAGGTGCTTGGGTGACCGCCAGTCTGGTGGCACCGGGCGGAGGTTGTAAAACTGTTATTTCTATTGTTATTATCAGTTTTATCATTATGATTGTGTTGTGTTGCTGCAGGGTATCGTTGTTGTCTTCGATAGCATAATAACAGTGAAGTTGTCGAAGAGAGACCGATCGAGTGAGTAGATTAAGCCAAGCCCTAGCTACCTACGATCAGCGAACACCACCAGCTTCAGCAACACTCACTAACAGTGGTCTTTAACAGCCTACTTTTGCGCCACTCTGTGCGGATATTCGACTATGTATATTGAATAGGTTGCATGTCATTTGTTCGATCAATCCGAAGGTCGGCTAAATGTTTGGCGGGAGCACTCTGGGATGCTCTTCACGTTGTGTGCTTTATCCTAAACATGCATACCTAAACAACTGAGAACATAACGAAATGTTTGGCCCATTGTGACGCCCACCTCGTGTTCGTAAAATAGAATATAATTGGAAATCATAATGTCCCCCACAGTTAGTTACGCGTTAAAGTAACCCGACTTCGAGAGTCCTGTTTCAGTGCTGTATAATTTTACCTTTTTCACCTATTTTATGTTCTTATATGGATGAATTGATTATTCATATGTGAATCATATCGTGCTGTCTGTTGAAATCGAGTGGATTTCGACGTCCGTTACACTTCTTCATCATTCGATGCGTCGTGATACTTTACCGCCCTTTTTGATAGCTGATACCATAGATACCAAAACCCGGCTGCGGCAGTTTAGTAAAAGAGACCTCTCCCTAAACGGGATTCCAACTTCTAACTTTCAACCACCTCTGTCTTTTGCCTTTGAGCTGGATATCAGTGCCATCTTTCAACCGAACGAAGTGCCATCCTTCAAGATGCCAATATTCTGCAGCTATTCAGTGAGCCGTCATGACCAGCATTCGTGTACAACAACAAACTCCATTGCCACTAGTATTATCGCGATTAGTCGACCAACCAACAGAGAGGCTGTGCAGTGTGCTATTCACTAACCCAAAGTGGACTGGGTGCTTGGCCGTTCGGATGGATTCGCGAAACAGCAAATCGCAGGACGATTGTTGTGCATCGCATATTTCCTCCTGCTGTTGAAATAGCCAATTGCCTTTCACCCAGAGCTGACGTAGCGCCATCTCATGGTCGTGTGAAGGAACACTTGAATCAAAGGCGAAGTGTGAGAGCGAAGCCAGCTACTGAAAGAGTCAGATAAATACAATAGTGTCTGTGCACGAGCCACGATTTCTGCTAAGTTGAACATCGACGAAAGAAGGTGACAGACAATACGGTTAACGGCTGGCGACAATAGGTGCGAGCATGTTGCAGACACGACTGTGACTTACTGTCTAGTCTATTTGCTTGAGCTCAGAGAGCGGAGTCTGATAGACAACGGAGCGTTTCCTGTCGGCTTCCTTTACGAAACCAGTGAATAGTAGAACGGATAAACATATAGTTTAGCAGACGGAGCTGCGTGGAGAAGACTCAAGGCCAGACAAGATTGGGCCGGAGAGACGACGACCACTATTTTGCGACTACACCTTAGCTATACTACCATCCGTTCCCTCGGGCAATTTCGTACGCAAGTGTTCAGCGTACTGGCAGAGCATCAAGTCAAATCGAACAGAAAAGCAAAATTGCTGAGCTATTTTTACTCCATCATTAAATATAAGCAATGCTGATTCTAAATTCAATGAGGAATAATGCTAAATAACATTGCCAGCCATAGTTGCCTTACTGAAATATTTCCACACCTTTTACAGTATTAACAGGATTTTCGAGTAGCTTAGCATAGACCCCACATGATACTGTTCAGGTTTTCATTCGGCCTGTTCTATTTGAACTTCCATCTCTATGTCCAAACATAACGAGTCGTATTCTCTGTCTATCTGTTCTATCGAGTCTCTTCCGCACGTTCGTGTATTCAACCTTTTCACACCTCGAAGGGCCACCGGTCACGGGTCACACTTTAACGACCAGCACCGGCGGGCGTTGCTTCTACAGTTTTCGAGATTCCACTGCCATTATATGAGCAAACCGCGATTAACACCGTTTCGCCAGCTTCTCGTTTGGGCTACTCATTTTGATCCGCATGAGATCCGCTGTAGAGCGGCAGGCCCACGTGAAGCTGCGAACCGTCTTTCGTCACACATTTCTCTCATGCTGTGTCTATTGTCGACCTTCTTACTGCTCATCGCCAGCATAAGGATGCGTTACTATGTATGGGCTGTATCCAACAGGCGCGTGCAGTCTTGAAAATCTGACCCGGCCAGCGTAAACAGTCACTAGGAAATTCGAATTGGTCCAAATTGCTCATTACCGTTAATACGACACACAGAATCCATTCTGGAAGAGCGCGATGGAAGCGTGTCTTTCACATGATGACCGTAAGAATAATAGCTGCGATGTTAAAATCCATTCATTTTATAATTGATGATTCTGTCAGTCACATATTGTATCTCTCATTCAGCTTCAAACTTGAAATCTCACTGTTCTCTTCAAGGGCGCTTCCGTTCTCGACTCTGAGGCGGAAATTATATTATAAGAGCGAGTCTTTCCATCCGTCCGTGCCTTCTTCTACCCTTGAAGGTGGTGGAGTATATATTATAGTAGGCTTTGGGTTATTACAAGGTAGATAGATAGATAGAATAATCGACACGCGACCTGCACCCGACCCTCTGGAACAGATCTCAACGATTCGTCACGCGATTTTATGCATTTTTCCCAAACGGCCAGAGCCGTAATGTCTTGCCCAGGAGTATATTGATTGTGTGCTGATATCGTGCGAGTCGTAAGGCGCTGTGTAACACCATGCTAACAAAATTAGTTACGGCAAGTCTCTGGCAATCTGACCACATATGGTCACATATCCACGCGACACACGATGCCTGCTGAGAGTACTAGGGTTGTTACCAAATGAGAGTCACCAGGGCATGTAGACAGATGCATCCGCTCTATAGGGTCGGTCGATGGAATCCTCTGAAGTCGTAAAGTATGGCGTCTTGCTGCTGCTGATGTTACAACAGAGCGGCCGTCTATGATACCAGCGCCAAGCTTGATACTCTAGGGGACTGTTGTGTATCGGCGCTTGCTCAGTGCTCCTCGCTTACCACAATGTTTCTCCACAGCATGCTGTTTCGGTTTGAGGAGAGGAAGAGAAAGCGTTACGTAGGGGTCTGTTTAGGCAGGAAGAACTGCTATAAAACCAACCCCATATATGATTTAGACATTGATTCCAATAGTCTTGGATACGGAGCGGAAGCTGTATTTATAAGTTACTGTACAGCATCTATTCGGATAATGAAGGTATGAGCCGATAAATGAGTTTAATATTCTGTTCTCTAACCATAGGACCATTGAACATCGCTGAAAAATTCCGTCCCGTACTTCTTTTCAGTGTGAATCAACATAAATGTACATTTGTTTTGTTAAAAGTTTATCTAGATTGATCTCAATACACCATTTCGATAAAACTCACGATGACCAGTGAACCTACCTCAATTCGGATTTGGAACCTGCCCACTTGATGTAGAGATAAAGTGGCTTCACAACTCGATAGTGAAGGCGATCATCATAAAGCCACGGTATTACCTATTGTTATATACATTCACTGTCTCAATTCGAAGTGTGTTACTCGTGGACGATATTTATAGGAGGGCAGTTTTCGCTACAGGAACGACTAACTTACCTCTTTCCACACTTTGGTTCCTGAGCAAAGAGCGTCGTGCAAAAGTGTCTTGTTATTCCCCTTAAGCCGCTTATATCTTCGTTCTTACGAAAGGATATCGTCTGAAGTTATTCCTATTCGAGCTCAAGGAAATAATGCGGTACACGTTTTTCAGGGGATAAGCTGTCCGTAGCTACCCCGAGCCAGTAGAAAAAGATCGGAAAGGCTCATGTGGATATTATCCACCTATTGCCCTTCTCTGTGCTGGCATGACCCATTCAGCGCCTTGTCAGTAGTTCACGAACCCTTCTAGCGCCAAAATCGATCGCCGAAACTGTTCATGTTCTATTCAGCTCATATTTTTAAGAGAAATACATAGAGAGCCGATTGACGTTATGCGATGGCCATTCTTCAAGGAATACGTTATGGAAAGATTGTCTACATGTGTTTGTTTAATGGTTAAAATTGCGTACGCCATGAGATAGAAAGGGGGTGGTTTTTATTATAGAAATGGTGACGAATCTTAGTTTTACATTGTAGGCATAATCACCTCAAAGAGTATTTCCTGAGAATAATATCTGTACTTATTCTTAAAATATCACAAACGAAAGAGCCCCATTGTAAGATTATTTATATTAAATCGATTAAGTCTACTCGATACATGATTGTCGTATTGGTAAGCTCGGAATGGTCGTTTGCGTTCAGGTCGTTTTGACAATAGAGATTCTTCCTTCAAAGCTCTCAGATTGCATGATGGATTGCCGTGATTCGTTTAAGACAATCATGATCATGCCGCGGTGATCATCAGTGATTACGACGCTTCTTTTGTGTAAACTGTTAGCTGATTTTCCTTTACATCTTACCCTTTTCGGGCATGCTTTCGTCGTTCACAGATTTCACTAATCTTCAATCACAATCGGTCTTCCTGGCTTTGATCAACCTATGCGGTAGCCATTGTCATGGCGTACAGCTGTCTGGCAACGCCTGTCACGACAAGCGGAAGGTGTTATATGATAAGGCACCCAGCCATATCAGCAATATCTACACTGTCGCCCTTCCTTCACGACATTTTGACAGCGCTATTTGGTGGAGTCTGTAGTTACCCCTCAGCAGCACTCTGAGAGCAATAAGGTGTATCCCGCGTTCGGAGTGCCGGCGGGATCACTACGACGAATATAGCGTTGATCGACAGCTAGGAAGTCAAAATATTCCGAACAAGCTAATGCCTTCACTAAGCTTCGACGTTCCAATATATTGATGGGTTTTTAACATCTGTGTCGATATTACATCGTCAAGGTACAATACGTTCGCCAGTGTCATTCGTGGACTTTAGAAGTTGGTGCGGCGACTAATATTTACTCGAAGACGGAACTAAAATTCGAACTTCTCTACTGGTTTCCATTGTTCTACTTTTGCATTGTTTAATAACGAAGGCGCAATTCAACTTGCTACCCTAACCACTAATAGAAAGAGTGACGTTACCTCAACACCAATAAATCTGTACTGGTGGCAGTCAACCAAGTTAATACATCGTGTATATATATATACATATTATACATATATATATATGTGTGCCGGTGCAGGTCTGAGAATAAATTGTTGGCTGAGCTGATGGCGAGAACGTCGATCTACGCTTACGAAAGCCGAAGCAGCGGAAGCAGTTGTTGAACCCCCCTCTTGAATAGCCTTTGAATCTTCTTGAGTAAGTAGCTTGGCCGAAGACACCATGAAATAGGTCCAATTTACTATATATAGAGCTGTTCGTAGCGAAACGATCGATTGTATAACCAACCACTTGTGCTAGCTTAGGTAACACAGCATAAGGCAGCAAACCCATCACCCATATCCACAAGTGTCAAACTTGTTCGGTTCTTGGATTCGTCCTCGTCGAAGACAGTAATACTTTGAACATGCTCCTTGTCTGTATGCGGTGAAAAGTTAGGGAATGAGTATCACATTGCTGAAACTCGAACAATGTAACTTGCTGAGGTCTGACGAACACTGCTTCGAACACGGATATCAACAGCCAACATCGCGCGGCTCCAGCTCCAGGAGTAGGGTGGTACGCGTGCGTTCGTTGAATTTCTCAGATCGTGAATTTGATCACTTTCTCCTGTGAGATCAGAGTGTACCATACCCAATGGACTTTTTAGGCTTACACGAGGTCTCCACCCATTGTGTTACATGGGTGTGCTTGAGGTGTGGCTTATGAGAGGGCCTCTAATATCACCCGAGTATTGCATTGGCTGCCATGCGTATCATATACACCTGTGGATCATCACTCGTGCTGATCATCACATCATAGTAAAACAATCGTTCTGCAGGTAATACAATTAGTTGTATACAATATATCCGATTCTCATAGGGACTAATATGTAACGAACCTACTGCTCGATGAGGGCGCGGTGCAACAAATCCTTCGCATACACAGAAATAGCAATATTTCAAGCCGAACGATAACGCCAAAAGCTACAATGTAATAGTATATCAGAGAGGAACTTTTCCAAAGAGTCACGATGAATCCACGGGTCAAAAGGCGAAGTAATTCACGACTAACTTAATCTTATCCGCTTCACTTCCTGACGAAACTATCCACTTGAAGATTCTATTCGAAGTTGTTGCTGATTTATGTCGCAGGTTAGATATAATTATTTTAATTATCATAGCTTACCATCATGGCCGTCTCCTCCGTTGTGTAGGAAGTGAACGAGCTGTAATTTATTTCTACGCTATGGCATAAATGAAGATTTATTCAAGATTCAAGATTGCCTTTAGTTCATAGTTTACATGTAACCATAGACTAGAGATGCGTTAGTGGAAACGATACTACTTGAGTCACTTTAGCACTTGTGTAGTCACATTGTTCCCGAATATTGACGAGGTTAAAAAAAATGCAGTCATGCACTCCAGTGTTCTCTATATCAGTGTCTGGTGAAAATATTCTCGCCCCTTTTGCGTTCTGGTAACCGCTTGTTGTTGATGTTACGACTGAATTCGATATATTAATGTTCTGCGCGCCTGCTTAATGTCTGTTCGACAGGGGGCGCCCCTGTCAACTCTTTAGTCTTCTATTTTGATTGCTCCGCCACGCTCGCATCAATCAGACGAAGGCGGCAGCGCACACACACGCCTCACTAAGTAAGGGCCACTATAAAAGCACTCGACGCTATAAGAGCCGGCGTTTATGGTAGCAGCTAAGGGCGCTTTCGACACAACTGTGCGTAATCATTTATTTTGTTGATCCAATAGCGTTATTATCACAACCCGTCGATGATTCTCGTTAATGCGCGACTTTGTGTAAACCTGCTACTTTTCTACTTCATGACGCCTAAACAGAGAAATGCTAAAATTAACAAGTGATGTCACCTCTTCGTATCTTGAACCTCAATTCTCTTTTAATATCATAGGCTACGACTGTCATAGCTCCGATTATCGCTTGAATTCTTCACTGAAATTTCATCGAAACGAGACGCACTTAGAAGTGACCAAGTTTGACAATTATAGCTGCGCGGCGTCTTTGCCGTTGTGTTGGTCCGACGAATTCATTACAGTAGAGCCAAATAGTTCCATCCACTTGAATAGCATACACCTCTGCAGCTGACTATGGGAGACGCTTTTGCTTGTTCAAACTCACTCCCTTCGTCCGTATCTCTGATATACCGTTGAAATCAATACCGACATATCGATATGCTGTTCTACAAAATGAATTATCTTTCCCTCTGATCTAGTTATTCCTCTATGATGAACTGGATACCCTACGGTTGAAACATCCACCCCGAGAGATGTCGAGCATGTCGTTGCTCTAGTAGCAATGGCAGATGAGAGCGTCGACGATAGTAAATACAAACAAAGCGCGTCTGTTCGTATGAAGCAGGATATAGCTATCCACTTCGAATCATCCCATTGAATCGAAAGTGGATCAGCCGAAAGTGAACAAGCAGCATTGAGAAGTATTTACAATTGGAGTTAAGTCGTGGGCACGTCCTCGCGGATGAACGTGTTTGCACGGTTGACTGAACCCGAGCTCCCACCGCAACCATCCTTCATTCACTCATTCATTGTTCGATTCAGCTAACGTTAGTTAGACAAGGCCGTATACGAGCGAGCTATAATCAAATAGATAAACCCCACGGGTTGATGAATGGGATTCATTTAGACGCATACGAGATCGAGTCGTGGGCAATTTTGCCGACCAGATCCTCTCGGATTCGTTACCTGTGTCGAATTTGTTCCACGGGCACACCGGTAAGTTCTACCTGACATTGTACATGTTCTGTCAGATGGATAAGGTCGTTCGGATCGTGGTGCTGGTGTGGAATAGACAAGATGATTGGCTGAACCGAGAAGATCGTGACGTGTTTCTAATATTAAATACAATATAAACCTATCTCGTGAGTTTTCTGTATTTATTTTACTATGTCGTCACTGTGTAAATATCCGGCTATGCTTGTTTATCTGATTCATAAGAAATTGTTTGTTGGCCGACAGACTCAGTGAACAATATCTATATCCAGAGTGTTTGGATTAGATTTACAATTTACACTACGAGTAGCAATGACTAATGGGCGTCCTGGATTACATGTTGTTTGAGCTATTTGAGCTTAAAAATTAATCAAGTAAAAGTTGTTTGCAGGAACTACATATAGAAAATAAATAGCGGCAAGAGAACAATTTCGAGTAAAAGCATAATTTTTGGTGTTTCTTATGGCGCTTTCCTGAACGGTCGTTTTTACCTGAACTTTATTTACGCGTATTTGTTAAATAATATTATGGTTCAACAGAACTGTATTATTAACATATACGTCCATATTATATTGTCGATTTCAGATGACACCGGTTTAGTCAGCAGTCTACCCGAGGAAAGTCAGATCGGGGGCCAGATCTCGGGTTTACCGAAGATAACCGAACACCCGGAAGATCTTGTCGCGTTGCGGGATGATCCTGCACAGCTAACCTGCGGCACACAAGGAGCCGATACGGTGCAATGGTTCCATAAGGGTCGATTGATGAAGAAAAAGTTCCGAACCACTTCGTCTCTAGGCGTCCTTTTCTTCCTTTCCGTGTCGCACGCTGACGCCGGTGTTTACTATTGCGAAGCAACGAATGCCAAAGGCACTGTACGTTCGCATAATGCTACCGTCAGCATAGCCTGTAAGTATTAAACTAGTTTAATTGATGTTAATGATGGAGCAATTCGTTGCGGCAGGCATCGAAATATAGTGGCACATTAATCGGCACGGAACTTAGATAAGGGGACGATGAGCTAATATCCATTCCCTGAAGTAATACAGTGTCCACTGTCATTGTTCCTATACAGCGTGAGCTGTGTTGGCGCAAGCCGCTGGGACAAGTGTGCATCGATTCGCCCAGTATTGTTCAACTAAACAGTGATGATAATTTGCAAAGTTCTTGTACGATTGATAAAGAACCAGTTACGTTGGTCCCGGCCCCCAACTACTTCTCTAATTATTGTATACTGAAAGTTGTATAACTAAATATAATAAATTCTCTTTTTTTGGTATTAGGTTAGCAAAGGAAAGAATTGGAGATTTCTGCAAAAGTATACGCTGCTCCATAAAACCTGAGCGATGTCTATAACTGAATTAAGTTACATGAGCAGTATAAGCGTAAAAAACCAGTGTACGCATCATATAACTGTCGTCATAGTTAGAGCTGTAATTATATATTATATGCAAATCAAACAAATTCCTCCATGATGAAAACGGGCTACCTCCAACCTCTATGTCGGGTTCTGAAACGGGTTATGGAGGGCTATGCCATGGATTCACATGAGAATACTTCCATGGAGGGATCTCAAGTAGCTCGTGCAGTACGGTTACCCCGTTGAAGGCCCGGCTTGCTTTGCCTTGATGGTAAGAATATTTCCCAAGAGATGGCTATAGAACCACAGACAGACCTCGCTTTCACTATGTCTTGTTAGAGTGTCGGTGAAGCCGTCGGTTTAAGATGTCGTTCGGATGTTGCCCCTCGTCGGGGGTGGTCCGCATTTTAGCCTACACTGTTTCACTTTCATTTTTTCGAGGCATTTGTAGAAGAAAAACGAAATATTCAAATTTCTTCAAATATTATGCTGTATTCTTTCATATCGTTCATGAGCTAAAAGACTGTTGGTAAACAACGAATGATGTTTTACTATCAAATAGTGAAAAACAATAATTAAAATTTAAATAAAGATGATGTTCATAACAAAATGAAGCGTTCTTTCACTGTAGTTTATATACACATGACTTGTAACGGCCACTGTGTGAAACCGAAAATTCCAAGCCCGCAATGAAACTGTGTAGAAAACTCTTCATGATCTTCGATTGCAGACTCGTGCGTCTCGGAGACCGTTTAACGTCAATGATGGACGTATGTTCATGTTTTTTTTTCTGCATTTCAGACCTTCGAGAGGAGTTCAAGGCGAGTCCAGCAAATCAAGGCCTGTCGGTTGGTGAAACGGCTGTGCTTGAGTGTGACCCACCGCCTGGACTGCCGAAACCTCACGTGCTGTGGCTCAAAGAAGGGCAAACGGTTAGTACATAGCGCTAGAGATGATGGTAACCTTTCCTGAATAGTCCATGTTGATTGAAGTTCAACATTGTTAGCTTGAGCAGCTCGGAAGTCATTCAAACATTTGAAAACTCATTAGCGCCGTATTACAATGTTAAACATTGGTATTGAGGTGAACGGCACAATAGTGCACTTTCCCAGATAGAACAACCGTGGAAAAGCCGGTCGATTTTACCTGTACAGGTCGCCCGTAAAAGTTCTACTTGAAAATTTTGCTGAAACCAATTTGGCTAATATCCCGCTCTAAATCCACAAATATCTAGCCTTATCAAATCATAATAAAATTCCGAATCTCATCATCAGATGCTTGGTTCAAATCCCCCATTGAAGTTCATACTCATAGTATCCACATACGAACAGTACGAATCTTTCGACTAGAACACTTCAAGTATAATAGTTTATATATTTTATAGTCCGCTCCTGATCGAGAGACATTTCCCATCTCGAAACAGATGCATGTCAATTGTCGCTGGCCACGACACACACACACACACACGTATACATCATACATACATTTGCTCGCTCGCACGTACACTCTACTTACAATAGCCACGAGTAAGTGGCGTTTCTTGTCGATAGACGCATGTAAACTATAGGAAGCGGAAAACCAATAAAACTCCTCAACGGAGAATGTGCGTACGCCGATACAGATGCTCGAAATTGTTAGCATTTCGACATTCCACGTATCACATGCACATTCGTCGTCTAACCTGAATCGATATTTATGTGCGGCAGTTGTACCGCATTTGGGAAAGCGGACGCCGGAAGCGGAGACCGGGCTTCGAATCGGTGGCTGGTAGGATATTCGTATGGGAGGCTTTTGCGAATGTGTCGATGATTCTTGAAATGTTCACTTCGGGATCCTCTATCTCCGTTTGTGTCTGGTGTCGGCCATTTACCGTCCACAACAACTACAGCTGTTGGGACCACCCATAGCGGCGTTCCTGTTTCGGGCAGTTTACATAACAGCAGCTGTTCGCTTTGGCTTGGCCTTGCCTCAGGCTTCGACCGCTGAGTACGCACCGGAGATAAAAGCCACTCACCGCCAATGACCATTTCTCCTGGAAGAAAGCGAACCAACCAAAGGATTTACCCCTTCTTGCTAGCAACTCCTATAGAGCGGCCACACATACGGACACACACAAGTACGCGTAGATGTGTTTGGACTCTAAGGGAAACTGCTGTACCGGCCAGTGGTCGATGTTGGCTGGCTTGTCTTCTATTCTGCACGCAGATCAATGCACACACCGGAAGACAACCAGCGGCACCAGCGGGAGATCGTTCGTTTGTTCCAAACCTCCTTGGAGATACATCCCAGCTGGTTCCGCTCGCGCACACACACACATGCACTGCCTCTTACACGCCTTGAGTCAGCCTTGAAGTCTGCGAAAGCTGTGAAGTCGCGGTCCGGGCGTGGCTCTGCCCCGATATCTTGTTCGTTCTCTCACGGACTTGTGTCTGTGGCACCCTTGGGAGCCCTTCGGGACTTCAGAAAAGAAGTCCTAGCTGAACATCACCGACACTGTGGGGGCTTCCCGATTTGCAGAAGTAACGGAGTAGCAGCAGCACCCGGATTTGTTTCGGTTGAAACAGACGGTGGCGGTATCACCCCAGCCCTGTGAGTCTCGGCGAACACCAAATTCTCACAATAAAAGCCCCCTGCTTACACCGAGGAACCCCTACGTCCCCCGCCAGAGTTCCACGACGACCCGTTCAGAACCCGACAATTCTTACCCTAAACCAAGAACCGTTCTTGCAGATCCATCCGGGTTGAGTTCTCTGTGAACCGAATGAAACGAACATTGGTGTTTAGTCTGAATAGGGCAATGCAATTTCTTCAACTCGAAGAGCGCCCTTTCGAACGGCCGACAAACTGTCTCTCTATTTGCCGCACTGCGGCTCTAACTAATGTCAGTTTTCGTATCGAAATAAACATGCCAGTCAAGTAATACGTAAAACAATTGCCAGTTGTCTAATATAATTTTATAAACAAACTATACAACTAAGTTGGTAGTAGGTGAGCGATATTCCCATCGTTTCGTGGCCGTCAAGATCCGCTCGAAGAGGCAGTTGTTTGTGTTTTGCATAGTATATACTGGATGGAGGGTTGAACTTATCTCGGCAGAGTGGTGTCTCTCGCTGAGTGCCAACGACTCACTGCCTTTCCACAAAGTTCCATTGCACACTACTTTACACCCCTCTCGCGGTGTGGGAGTGAACTAGCAGCCGGGAAGAAACCGCCGGGGTTTGTTCCCACGGGGCTCCTCTGTGGCTTTGCTCAGCGTGGCTTCCGTTACGCATCTGCTTCTATCATCGCTCGCTATAGATACCCACTCATCGTGCATGTGTTTCTCCCTCTGCTGTCTCCCAGGAGAAGTACTCTAAGTTAGAGCGTTGGAAAAGATTCGAATCGAATGAATGCGTGCATCCAGTGAGCCGTTATATTGACGTAACGTAAAATGCCGAAGGGAACACAAGGCTTCTAACGCGGTTTCCTCTCAGCTTTAAGCTTTGCGCGCCGTACTATCAGTCCTTGTCCAATATTACGTTCAGATCGTAATCGGTCTCAGAAATAAAGCATAATGTTGACAACGGCGAGAAATGTAAATCAATGTAACTGCCACAATGCAGTGGCATGATATGAAGTGTGTGGGATTTCACTAGACACAGTCATTATACACGACCTGATCACACAACCGCTACAGATCATCGTTGTACGATGCCATAGAGTCTCAGAATCTATTTGCTGATTGACTTGTACTCGCAAGCTTGATATAGGTGACGCAAGGCATTCCGTACAGGAGTCGTATCCAAATAAGATATGCCTTATCTGTCACTTATTGCTTATTCTTCTTCGGCATTTTTACATAGAAGGCTAACCAACTAATAGTATCAGGTCTTGCATCTTTTAGAACATTTATGTCATAAGTTCATTAAGCCCATTCCCCCTATGACTGTGGTCAGATTATGGTCAGATGTCGTTGTGTCATCACCATTCTAAAAAATCCCGTCTCTTTGCCCACATGTGCCACCACCACCACTATTCATGTATCAGTATAATGATGATCGTTGCCACAATAATTATGTGATGCGATGGCGGTAACAAAAATAGTGACGGTGGTGGAGGCAAACGATATATGGCAGCTTCGTGAGAGCTGTTTTCTTTCTTGGCTTCTTCTTTGTTGAACCCTACGCGCTCACCCAGACACACATACGGGCATGGCTTACCCTTCCATTTGGGTCTACACTACAATCCGTCCTTTCTCCCCTTTGAGCCGTCTTCGTTTGGCTGGCTGTAGATCCGTTACGGCGTTGTTGCCCTGTGGGCCCTGGTTAGCGGCAGCTCAGCAAAAAAAAAAGAGAAGCAATTCGCTCTCTCCGTGTCACTCTCTGTTCAGGAACAACTTGGTAGACGAGGACAAACTGTCTTAGTCACGGGTCGGTCTTGAACAGGCTCTCGCGTGTGCAGCCCAAACCGAAGACGGGGTCACTATAACGAAGAGTAGTTGACTCCGAGTGAAATTAATGGACGAAAACGAGGTAGAGAAAAGGCGCCGATTGATGAAGATGAAAAACAACGATAATCGTTGGCGACTTAGACGAATCTCAGCAGAGAAAAGAGGGAAAGAGACAGCGAACGAAACAAGCCTTCAAAGCCAAAGAAAAAAATCTCAAATATAAATCGCCATTCTACGGCCGTGCACGCCAAAGTGTGTGCGAACGAGAAGTGTTGGTAGAGAGGTATTCATACAGTAAAGGGATACGCTCGACTAAATGCGCTCAGCACATTTAGTGATGGTTTGAACAGCAGAAAAATGTGTTCTACTCGAAAGGAAGACAACAACGCCAACAACAACAGATGCGATAGATCGTGAAAGGTCTAAAGGAAAGAAAATGGAGGCAAAAGGCGGCAGTGGCGTAGTGACTACGAAGTTGTCCTGAAGGTTCGAAGCGAAGTCTATTTTTTTGTCTCCTTGTGGAGGAACAATTAGATATTTTGTGACGGATGTGAATGAATTCGTGTCCATTTACGGGTTTCTCTCTACGGTTTCAGTGCCTCGGCAAATTAAACGGTTGTTTTTCGAGCATCTGTATTCGTATATATATATATATCGGAAGAGGACGTGACCATTTGATATTAAGTCTATAATAAATCAACGAGGGCATCGAGATTGGCGTCTGGTTAGACCAGACCCGAATGTTGTTATTCGTATGATACGAAATCATAACTACCACTGTTTGTTCTACTTTCATTTTCGTTTGTTGTATCAGAACTGGGTGGCATAGTAGGCAGAGATCAATGGAAGAGATAGAAGTGTACTTGTAAATACTTTACGCTCGGGTGCTCGGTCAACTCGGCCCGACCAGTTCAGGCTGTGAATGAATCAGCTTGCCATTGCTCCGCTTTTGTATGTCGTAGTACGAGCAAACCGACACATAGAACAGCTAGAGTATTAACGAGAGGTTTATCCATTTTGAATGATCAGGTGAACGTCGGATCGGGTCGGAGTCGTATCCGGTTGGTTGACAACTCAGGAAACCTCGTCATCCAGGACGTGCGTCCTTCGGACAGTGGTAGCTACGTTTGCAAAGCCGAAAACCTCGTTGGCATTCGGGAGACACCGGCAGCACGGTTGCGCGTTCACAGTGAGTAGCGGACTGAAGTTCGAACAAAATATTGTAACCGAGGTAAAATTACGTCCTATACCCAATAACAGATTCAAGTGAAAATTATTCTCAAGGCAGAGATTCAACTTACTAATAACTCGAGGCCAGCTTGGAGTAAATGAACTTTAGGAACCAATAGGGTCAAAATTAGGTGATTGCATAGAGCATTATACTACCGACAGTTGTAAAGCAAATCTCATGTAGTTTCGTAATTATCACTATCATCTCAGCTTCTTTTACGAGGTTTGGTTGTTCTAGAACTAAGTGGCAGAACGATGATGCATCGGTCTGCCTTTTTTCTTCCTGCCAAATAGAAGTCCTCCCCCCCGATCTGAGAAGCCACTTTTGCGATTCGATACCGTTGCAACGTTATTTCGTGCTACTAATTAATTTGTCATTAAATATTTGGATAAAGACTTAATCTAATAGCATCTTGTGAATATCTAGGCGCACCATATTTTATCGTACGACCTGAAGACGCGACGGTGATCGCCTATGATGCTGATGTACGGCTGGACTGCAGCGCTGGCGGTGAACCGATTCCCGTTATTCGGTGGACGAAAAAGCGACACCAACAACAGATTCAACAGCTTCAATCATATTCGTCGCAACACCGCGATGCCGAATCTGATGGTGATGAACGTCTGATCATCGGCGAGCGGTTCAAGGTCACCGAAGGTGTTATGGCTTCCCCTAGCACCACGAACAACAAGAGCTCATCGTCACTGGAAATACTCAACGTGGTTCCGGAAGATGAAGGAGATTACGTCTGTGTAGCAGAGAATGATGCAGACAAGATTACTGCAACCGCCCGCGTTACTGTTCATGGTGAGTGCTGTTTGTCGCAGATGGACAATTGATGTACACAATTGAAATGTTGCTCCTGTGAATATCCAGAAGCTAACTGCAATTACGATTCCGGATTAACTCCTTCAAGTACTGGTTCCCCCTGTAATGGTATTGTGTGTTCTATCAATGCATAAATGATAGGCAACAAAGAAATATATCTTAAGTCACCGCAGTCTGCAAGGACGGGTTGACGGCAACGGCCGAGCTGGCCTCCGCATCCCTGAAGCATAATATTGTTTCTTTTTATCTTGCTATACGTATTAGGCATATAGCGATCCCCTTCAGATATTTTAAAGTACTTAGACTTTCCAGTCAGCTGAATGCCTCAAAACTCTGCAAAGGAATGTGACACACATGACGCGTTGTGGGGTTCAATATTGTCGAGTAGACCAGCCCTATGTAAATCCGTCCTATCCATTGCAGCTCGCCCCGTGTTTCTCGTGCGGCCGCAAGATGCGAAAGTTAGTGTTAATGGAGTGGCTAACTTCGCCTGCATGGCCACAGGAAGTCCCCGGCCGAATATCTACTGGACAAGAGAAGGACATCAGGCCAATCTAATGTTTCCTAATAATACATATGGCCGTATTCGGGTGGACCATCTCGGTGGCTTCAGTATCGCCGACGTGAACAAGGACGATGAAGGATTCTATGTGTGCTCTGCGCTTTCAGCAATTGGTAAGTACCATAGATAAAACAGATATGTTATTGTTGCTCTCGATATGTCATACACAATTGTCCATGTACTACAATTTTAAGCTACCAAATACGAACGCATTTCCTTCTCATCTCCTTTAAATAAACAACTTAAGATAATATATGCTTTACAACCTTAAAATAACCCTAAATGCCGGTGCTTAAGCGAAATCTTACAGAAGATATACAACGATTTTAGTCTGCTGACCCGGCAGTGCGCTTGCCAGTCGTAGCATCAATGGCAAAAATAATGCTCAGTCGAACGCTAATTAATTTCACTCCTATCGAGGTTTGAGAATCACATGTTCGACTCTAAAACAACACGTTTCTTCGAATATCAAATGTGCTATACAACTGGCGGACACCCTAATCATTAAAAATTGGCATAGAATTGCCAAGTGGTCTTGCGGCGTCGACATCACTTGGCCCCATGGGCATGGATGTGCGAGCAGATGGAAATTGACATTCGAAATCCGTATCGTACTCCAATACACGAAATATGTATCGGTTAGTCGACTTATTATAAAAGTAGCATACGAAATTCAACTTAGATCCGTTGCGTTGGTCAATTAAGCGGCTATGAATATGCCATATATCAACGTGGACTTGAATTAATAGAGTCTCATACGGGTAGCCAATAAGTAGTGGTGTGCTTTGGTAACAGTAGCTTCGTAGATTATGCAATGGCTCTTACGACTGTAAGCCATGCGAAGGCATATGCATTCACTAAGATGATGTTAATTAGTGTCCCCTTAGATGACTGCTCAATATGAGCTTGTTTTTTTTTAGTCAGAATCAATGAAGTTTGATCCCCTACTGAAATATATCTGACATACGAGTACTGGGTAAATTGTATCCCGATTTGTCCTTCTGGAAAATTATATCTAAAATGTATAATTATCAATTTCTATTCATCTACGTCACTCAAATTGGTTCAACTTCGATGGTTCAACCGATAGTCCCTTTGGAAGAAAGATATTCTATTTTACACTGTACCGACCACCGTCGAGGCACGTTTAGACCTCAGGACAAGTAGTCCATTTGAGCCTGCTGAGTGACTTTACTTCGCGAGTGAGACGCAACAACCGTGAGGTCCTCCCTGAGGAGCAAGGTTCATATGTATACTCGAATATATTATTTACTCGAATGGCAAATGATCGTCTCCAGAGATTCGAAGCTACCCATCGTCTCGATTGGAAATCCATTTTAACTCTTGCCAACCTTTTGCAATAACATTGAGTGGTTCACGCTGCCGTGTAACCTGGAATTATTGAAAGAGATCAAGATTGCCGAATGGCTGATACAGACGTTGTCAATATCTTAATTCAGAGTTGTGCTGCATGCGAAAAATGTTTTTAATAATTCAAGGCAGCGGCACTTCCTTTCACACGGTATTTACTGTTATTAAGCAAGAGTAGAATGAATTCGATACGCGATGTCGACAAAGCTACGCATCTCTTAGCAGACGTTTAGATAATAAAACGTTGGGTGCACAAATATAAACAGAACACCATTGCGTTTAAGTGAACTTTCAGAGAGTAACGGAGCAGAGTTGTGTCTATTTTTCAGCAATGCATCATAGAGTAACGTCAACGTTTTGTAACAGTGCTTGTACATGGTTAATTTTCTAAAACGATAATTAATTAGTTGTTAGGGCGGATTCTCTTGATAACGTAAATCCTTTTTTTCAGGCTCAATCATGACAAAGACGCACCTTGAAGTGAGCGGTTTGGGAGATCTACCACCTCCAGTGATTGAGCTTGGTCCGGTCAATCAGACAATCCCGGAGGGTCAACCTGCCACTCTACCGTGCGAGACGTCTGGAGTACCTCGGCCCGAAGTTCAGTGGTTCTTCAACAATAAAGATCCTATAGATGAAGACGACGATGAGCGATTCAGTATCGATTCTCAGGGAACGCTAACGATTCAAGGTGAGTAGATTTTTTTTGCTTATCAAATCTATTATTAGAAATACAATATATTGAAATAGCTAAACATTTTGTACAACTATTTAACTATGAATGGAGTCCTTTTTTTCACAGCAAAAAGAATACCCGTTTATTGATGTGGCATGTAGGCCTAACTATCTAATACACGTCATTCTCATCAAGACAGATTTCTAATTACTCGAATCATGTTGCTATTTGTGCCGCTCGATTGAAGATCTCCGCTTTGAAGACAGTGGAGTGTACACCTGTGTGGCATCAAGTGATAGTGGAGAAACAAGGCAAGCAGCTACTCTCACTGTAGCATGTAAGTACTCGTTCTAGAATCTCCATCTCTCTTGATTGTGCCACGAATTTATCTGCTGGAAGATGTAGAAGATTTTCACCATCGACAATTTATGGCAACCAAAGTGAGATCCTCGCCAAAAGAAATCCTTGCCAAAGACGTAGTCGAAATAAGTAATTTGATTAATAAATTAATCAGAAATAATTCAAAAGTAAAGCTAGCGCCACAAGTTCTGACTTCTGACACTACCTGTTGAAATAAATACGAAATGTAATATTAGCTTGATCTCTGCTTCGTATCCGTTTTGAAATTTGTATTTCGTTACATATATTAGAAAATGCGACGATGTTATATTCACGTCTACCCGCTCCAATGGCATCACGCTCATTTATTAAGCTTTAATAAAAATATCAAATGCTAAACTAAAATTCAATCGCTTTAGCGACTTAGACGTTCATTTGATATTGAATAGTGGCTGGTGCAATTGACCCCGCTGACATTAATCTATATCTACTGATCGTTCAATAATATCTAAATTTCGGTAAGGTTTAGTGTCTAGTATCGTTCTACCTTGAACGCTTCGTTCGGGCAGGTTCGACAGAGCGTTATGTCAGCTTCTATCGTTAGCTGGCTGGCTGTCTATCTATCTATTATTATAACACCACGTACATGGGCGTTATATTTGCAGCGGTTCACGACCCAAATGTGGCGTTTTCCCGGGCGCCATCGCCTGCCCTCCTGCCGGCTGCGCCGTCTCGGCCCCGAGTTATGAACATCAGCGACACGTCCGTCACACTCGCCTGGGACCGACCCGGACAAGGCACAGATGACACTATGGGAGCTATGGGTGCGATGGGTGGGAGCTTCCATCGGGTGAAAGCGTACACCATTGAGTACTTTAGCGCAGACCTAAAATCCGGCTGGGTGACTGTGGCTAACCGAATCGGCCCCACAGAACTATACACGGTCACGAGTCTCAAGCCTGATACACGCTACGTGTTTCTTATACGGGCGGAGAATGCCCTGGGAACTGGACGACCGTCAGAGTTATCGAAAGTCATCAAAACAGTTGGCAGTCGAACTGTCACCGCTCCGGATCACTATCTCTCGCGGGCGAGGACCCAGCTAAGCATTACAGAGGTGAGATGAGTATGATTTATACAATAGCTAATTCACGACTTGTAGCCGCCTTTGCAAATATGGTTAAGTAAAATTTTCATTTTAGCCTGATATTTGGTCGTTTATTCAAATTAGACAGAGATAGATACAGAGCTCTCCAAATAGAGAGAAACATCATTCATACTGCAAGGGGGTAACAAAACTTAAGTCTAAAGTTAGACCCCCATCTGAAGCAGTGCCAGTTTAAGCTAGAAACCCAATTATTTTTACACTAGACGTAGTAAGCCTACTTTTCCTCCTCCCCCATCTATATTTTGGTTTTGTAATCGATTTTCTCTAGTCTTTGCCCACGGTATGTCTAGTAGAATTGTATGACCATACTATTATTTAGTGTGTGAACCATCGTGAACATTTTCCAAATACGTGACCTAGTTTCAATACTGTAGTGGCCAATATATATATAATATATATATAGGCTTTAGTTTCCATTCGCTAAACAGGATAGGGAATTATACGAAATACATTTTCATCATATCATATTAGTAAGCATGATCATTATTTATAAAGTGCCTTTACTGTCGGGGGAAAGGAGGGATGACCGACGTCCTTCGTTACTCGATCTCGATAACTTTCAACCGTGTTCACTCAGGTATAATCCCATCTCCGCCACTTATGTATGCTTAGATAGCGCCGGACAAAAGCGGTCCTCTTCAGCTACCACCGCCTTTCACGGCTACATATGAAGTGTGTCCACCCGCCTCCGCCCTGAACGACGACCAATCAACGATGGAGGACATCAAAATCAAAATTGCTTATAATCATCGCTACACCCAGAATCGAGCTCAACAAGGCTTCTGTGTCCCGATTCTCTCGTAACATAGCTCCTATGACGTATACGTAACAGTGTAGCCGTTCGAGTCATTATCGACACCGCTCGGTGAAAAATTAACAGTCGGGGGATTCTATAGCGAAAAATCAATAATGATCGAAAACACTGGCTAGTTTAGACGTGTCCCGTTTAGCCACATTCGGCGGTGGGCCATAATCGGGCTGCCGAATCAATCGCCCTCCTTATCGTCTCTCCCTTCATCGACATCTCGTAGTTCTTCTATCCTATCTATAATACGTTATCCGCAATTCCGCATACGACAGACCACCCACTCGATGGAGGGCGCGCATTTTGGGGGGGTCGAGACCGTTCACTCTGCGTTCGCTCAATCACTCAGTAACTCACGGTGGTCGTCCTGCTTTGCTCTCAATGCATTCAGGTAACGCTACGGAGCGTGAAAGCGGTCAACTCGACCTCGCTTAGCCTCGAGTGGACCATGGCTGGGGACCGCGACTTTGTCGAGGGCTTCTACATCCGCTTCAAGGACATGGTGGACAGCAGCAACAAGTACAACATGGTGACGGCGTGGGGCAGCAAGGTTACCCGCTATGTGCTCAAGGACCTCAAGAAGTTCACTAAATATGAGCTGTTTCTCGTACCCTTTTATCGAAGTGTCGAGGGTCCGCCGAGCAACACGCGCGCTGCATCGACACTCGAAGATGGTTAGTTATTATTATAGTATATATTTAGTAGCATTGTGTATCAAGTTAATAGTATTGTCTTATTCCTGTTCCTAGATACTCTAGTACCAGCTGATTATTATAATTTCCTTATGCAGTAGGTTCAAGCGGCAGAAAAAGTGGCTTGGGATAGGTACAGGCCATTGCCGCCCCCAGAGGCGTTACTTCCTAAACAGAAGCGTTTCCCATTTTTTAACGTAATGCTTAATGAAATATTTAGGTACATTTGAGGTCCTCTAGGTGCATGTACTCTGGTGGTGCATTTGAAAAAAATTTCCTCCACTCAAAAAACAAAGGTGCATGTATTATGTACTTTCTTTTCCCGCTCTTTAAAATGGACACAGCTGGAATTAGCTCACGAGCGTTGAATATATTCGAGCTATATGCCCAATATAGGCCGAGCCATGTGTCATGTTCGAACCAACAGCGTCTGACTTCACAGCTAGAAACTTAGCATAACAATAATAATATTTTACGTTATTTCTCTGATATCGCCACAGTTCCATCTGCACCAGTAGCCGAGATCTCCGTAAATGTGATGAACGCAACAAGTGTATGGGTGAAATGGAAACCGCCTTCTCCACAGCATCGTAACGGAATTCTCCTCGGCTACAAGCTACTTCTATTGGGTGCAATTGCAACGACAAACCAGAACGTCCTCACGAATACGACCAACTATGCCTTCACCAATCTAATCGAAGGCATGCGATATAAGCTTCAGGTACGTTGAAGTCTTTTTCACATTTATATTATTATGTAAAAAAAATAGTGAATTCGCCTGAAGGAACGGAACACGTTCGAGTGTCAGAAATACTTCCAAAATTGGCATCGGATAAGCTTGTATCCCAGCCTGTGTGTTCACGTGTGTGCGTCTGTCTGTTCTGCCGATTGCAGGTGTTGCCGTGCACCGCCGCTGGTGATGGCCCCCCGAGTCACTTTGTCGATTTCTCAACTGACGAGCTCTCACAGCAGCCTGTTAGCGTGAGCGGAGGACCTCTGTTGCATAATCAGGCGTTAGTGATCTTACTCGGCTGTATCTTTGCCTTCCTCGTCATCACTGTCTGCATTCTATTGTACTTCTGCAGGAACAGGCACGCGCTCAAGACAACTGTGTCCGCAGTTCCTCCGGTTGTCACCAAAGGCGGCGATATCAAGTAAGCACACACATGAGAACATATTAACTCTAGCAGTACGATCAAGATGATGAATAGTATGATCCCCATGATATTCACCAGTTAGTACTATGGTCAAGCTGCAGCTAAAGTGTTAAATTAACTCAAACCGATACTTGTAGGCCGTTGTTGTCTTGCCATGTTTTTCGAAATATAACATACTTCAAGAGATTAACTACTAAGCGTATGTATACAATAACACAATACTAATGCCCTATGCTTGTGTGTTTCTTTGTATGTCCTTTTCGGTATTCTGCTATACTGTCTGCGTTTCTGTCTGTCTGTGTGATCATTGTCCTTTATTAACTCTGTCAGTAACTGCTTTACTGCTTCACTAAACCATCACCCGGTGGTTGGTTTGGACACCTGGGCGCCGATGAGTGGCTGCTATAGCGACACCAATAAGGGCCCCACTGCAACAACAACAACCACAACAGTTTACGAGAACAAGCTCAGCGCCCTCGAAGGAATCAGCTACTGCGCGTAAGAAACTAAGCCTAGCATCGTGTGCACATCTTAATCGTCATAGACTGCTGATTCGTCCTCTTTTGTTCGATCGTCATAGTCGACCCAACTCCCCATTATATCCCCTACATTCAAACTGTCCTGTGAATTGAAAATCGGGATGCTGTTGCGTATGATGAAACGCAGCTTGATTTATATGAAAAACATTTAGGGCCACAAATGGCTAACGGAAAAGACGAAATGAACGTTTCGAGAGTACGCTGAACTAGTTCTATTTGAAGGGCTCGATGTGCAGCATGCTGTACCTATCGATCGATTCAAGGGATTTCCACACGCCGGGCAAAAGCTTTGACAAGACCGACCCTTCGACGAATCCGAGCCGTGCCGATTTAGCGAAAAAAAACGCCATTTCCGTTCTCGTGTAATCGGAAAGCGGTGACCATTAGCGTCGGGCGCGCCTTCTTACCGATCAATATACCTAGCGTTTGTGCAATTTGAACCATGCTTATTCCAAAATATAGAGACTCAGTTTTGAGGAAGGCAAATTTTTTAAATACAAGCTATATCTATTATTTTCTAGCTATATCTAATAATTAGGCTCTTGCGTATGCTTAATGCTAACTCGATGTGATTTCGCATACATTTTGGTGAGGTTAAATTCAATTCAGTTCAAGAACACCTTTATTAAAACGGAATAGGAGAGGTATTCGATAGATAGACTAAGCATAACTATTGTGTCACACTCAATATCACACTTTGATACACTCACTCCTATTAACTGCAGATCCAAGATGATGAGCTTGAACTATGAAATAGCAGAGTGACGTCCTTGACATGGGAACAAACTCAAACAAAACGAAACGATACTAAATGTCGGCTCGTTCGAACTAAGTAAACCTTGTAGAACCGTGTTCGTTCAATACATTACAATGGTCCATTACGACCTGACTCGGTAGACGACTCTAATGTTCTATGTACTCACATGTACTCAAACGAGCCTCCGACACGCAATCAGCGATATCCTGCTGCCAGGCCGACTTCAGTCTTACGATGAAGTACGACGCACATTGCGATGTTCAAGGCTGATTCCTGCAACAAATTATTGTTGGAATGATTGGTCACTCAAGGGCGTTTTGACTGTTAATTGTTTTCAAGCTATTAGATCTGGCTCACACTGGCGGATGTGACGTAGTTTCACTAAGCGACCCCGAAATTATCTAGTTCGTTCGTTCGCATTATTCTCTTTACCTTTGTCGTCTTATGAAATGTTGTCCAATACAAAAACGCAAATGAGACCAGAAATAGGGTCGCCCATCTGGTTTTGAATCATGCTCATTTTCAGACGCGTTTCGTAGCTCGGATACGACTGCTCACTATTTGGTTATGTTTTGGAGTGAAGTTTTATCGATCTTGTATCTTATCTTAACTGCCTGTCCGTGTTGCTGCTTCCAGTGAATACGCGCTACCCAACGTAAAGGAGAGTGAGTACGCCGAAGTTGGCCAGAATTTGAACACGTTTGGTAAGCGATATCAGGGCCCGCAACACGGACATACGCCTGAACCGTACGCATCAACGGCACTAATTCACGGCCCACTCGATTCAATGGGAGGCACCGCTTCGGCAGCAGTAACCCGAGGCTCCGGTAACGCCGCGATCACGCTCAAGTCCCTCGCCTCCAGGGGCTCTGTCACAACACGCTACTCGAACGCCGGCGGCCTCGGCGGCTGCACAGGACCTCTGCATAACCAGGCAGCGGCTGCCACTGGTAGTGTACCAGGGGGTCAGGCGCACGAGCTTGAAAGCCTGCTACAGGCTGCGGTGCAGGCGAACAGCGGTGGCACCAGTGTGCACAGTAGCTCGGGAGACTCCGGCAGCTTCGGTCGCCGGTCGGGCCTGAGCGGCGGCTCGCAGCACACCGAATGCAGTAGTTGTAATGGCGCGGGCCATGGGGGCTGTTGCTCGGACGAATGCCCATCGGAACCTATCTACAACACGGTGCCCGAGGATGCAGGATTACCACATCCCGACAGTTTCGGTACAACAGCAGCGATTGGTATGAACGGCGATATCGGGGCCGGTGGTATTGGTGTCGGCGGAATCGGCATCAGCCTCGGTGCTGTCGGCGCAAGAAACTACAACAGTCACGGCGGACAACTACGTGGCGAGAAGAAACAACTTAAGTTGAAGAACAACTTGAACAACTTTAACTCGTTGCAGCATATGGACGACAGCATCACGTTGCCATCTTACACGAAACCTTCACTATTTTCGCCGAACACACCGGCTGCTAGTAGACGAGGGAGTGCGACAACGCGAGCCCAGTTGTAGAAACCAAGATCTAGCAGACAGATGGATCCGAATGGAAAAGATCAACATAGGTCAACGTGTCTTAACAGAACCACTTTTATTTATCCATTGTAGAAATCGATTGCCAGAGCCGGGTCAACTCAGGTCGGGCAGTTTGTATGAGAAATCTGACTGGCAGTCGCCGATTCCGGTGGATCGCGTTATCCGGCGACTCTACTCAAAGGTCGATTCAGCGTGAGCCATCTATGTCAACTCATAGAGGCTGGTGTAAGCAGAACAGAGAGAGAGAGAGAGAGATAGAGGAATGGAAGCAATAATTAGAGACAAAGAGATGTTGGAAGAGGATAATAATATCGTGATGATACATGCTGATATATGCTGAGATATGAGTAAGCAGAGATAGGGAACGAGTTCGATGCATTTACAAACAAATCCTGTAGAAGCGAAACAGTGCAGTTCAGAAGAGACAGATTCCCAGAAGTATTGGACAAAATGTGAAAAGCGCCATTTCTGGAGCACAATATAAAATGGGCGATCCAGGAGAATAATCAGAGATAGGAAACGAAGATACCGTCAAATGGCTGTGAAGAGTCAGTAGTAATAATAAATACTATAATTACAATAAGGAAAAACACGACTGTGACGCAATATATATATATATATATATATGTGTGTGTGTGTGAATAGCGTCTGTGGATATGAATGGTTTTCACAACAAGATCAAGAGAGAGAGAGAGAAAGAAACCAAAAGATCAACCGTGTCACCGTGGCTGATTGTAACCGATTCTGTACTCGAGTTCGATAAAAAAGAATTCAATGGAAAACAAAGTTGTGCGCATCTCGTTGACGAAATCTGGATTTTCATTGCTACCTGGGAACTAACTGACAGTGAACAGCTGATCGGATGATCCCAACGTGTGACAGGCTTCGATATGTAGATATTGAGATATGTCATACGTAAGCTGCGAAGTGGAACCATCTCAGTCGGTTATCAAACTCAAAATGCAATAGAGATTAACAGAGCGCGTAGACGAGCACAATGTCTCTGAATTCAATGTCGCTGAAATCAATTAAATTCATCTGCTCATTAATTCTGTGAGATGATGGATAGATTAATGAATGACGCCATATCATGTCGGTGCCTAGTCAGAGCAGGAATAATATGTCTGTGAGCATAAACATATGTCAGCATATGATCAGGAGTGATTGTAAGATCGAGTTAAGTCGTTGTCCAATTGCTTTGTTTAACGATCATATTTATACACACACACACACATACCCACCTATATTCTAGACGTCTATTCCTCGAATGAGTCGACAATGGCCCATTATGATGGCACGAGATGGATGGAACAGGATGATGCTTGTTGTTTTACAATTTTTTGATGTTGCTGTTGTTGGCTCAAGCAAAAACCGAAATCGTTGGTAAGCGCTAATTTGACGAAAAGTGGAGAACTGGAGGTGAGTCAGTTTTCGTAAAAACGATTAGGACTATTTTCTGCCTGATTTGTATGGGAGCACTTAGAGTCACGACTCTGCATGGTACCGAAATAGTACCGGGGACAGGAGGCGCTACGGAAGATTCGAGTTACCGATGATAGTATCGATAATGGGAGTCGCAGGTCAAAACAAATGGACAAAAAAGCATGGACAAAAATACGATAACGTATTGTACATATCGCTATGTAGTGAGTCAGCTGAACAAGGAACAACTAAGCACTGCAGAAAAGTGGACCGAGCGAAGGATGAACTACAGCGAATTTTAACCTTTTACTTCATCTAGCAATAAGTGATATCTTATAATATAATCGTATGAGAAAAAAAGTGAAACGCATCCGCTATTGTCAGGTGTGGCGCAAAAGCGCAATTTGAGTTTGTCACGGGAATTTTAATCTGTCCTAAACAGTTTAGATGTAGGCTGACAACGCAGTTGGAAATAAATTTAGACATAAAATGTTGGAAATAAAATTAATTGTGCGGATCGATCATCCTATGCCATTGGGGTAACAAACATTAGCCGAAAGCCTAATGCGAACCTGTAGTTATTTCGCTCCCTTAAAGGGATTTACATTAGTCCCGATGCCATCTTACGGGACTGGCTATTTTGAACTAGTTTCGCTTGTTCGTCCCGCTAAAACTGCGGTGTGATGGTTAAATGACTTGGTCTCTGTACAGTGAGTGTATATACATATACATATATATATAAATATAGAGAGAGAGAGTCAAATGGTAGTTGTAGCGAAGAAGGACAAGAAGTCGGACACGGCTACACAACCACATGAATGCACATGTCATGAATCACACACTGCGCCGCAGTTCCAAGAACTGACGATAGACCGAGACACCGGACGAAAACATACAAAACTTGGAAAACGAAAGCTAAAAAAAGGAGCAGGTGACAAAAGCAGAGCCTTTAACTAAACCCTGTAACTTCATGTTCCCTTTGCGTTAACTATGCACTCAGCAACTCCTTGCTTTAGTATGTTAGAGTTCAAACTGATCCCCGGTGCAGTTTTCTGAGCTTGAACAAAGCACATGAACATTATAAATTTGCACAAACAAAAGAGGAATAGCAAAAATGGATTCCATATAAAACGTCGGGCAGTATGCGATGCACAGAATAACAGACAACGGGAACGGTCTCTCTTAAGTTCAATGGTCAACACTCGCACACCAACAACAACACTCTCCAGCGGTGCAAAATTTTATAAATTTGCTACGAATTTCATAAAACACAAATATTTCGAATTGGAAACCGGAGCGATACGTATACCAACTTCAATACAAATGAATAACAACACGAAAATGTGTCCAAAGTTACAATAGACAGGCTTTAAACACAGTCAGAATGAAACCACAGACACCAAAACACAGATACAAACTATCATCTCCCCCACAACCATCCCCCTGGCTTTTCAACACAGCCATTCTACGCACACAGGCACACATAGACACAATGTAACAACACTTTACAGAGAGTGACACCTTAGCAAGTGTTTGTGACCCGTTACATTATAATAATACTAATAATTAATTAATATATATATATATACAATGCACACAGCCGAGACAAACCTTAGGTATTCGGTTGGATGAATACAAACGATCACGTAATAATACTGATTAAACTAAAAATAGAGGAGTATAGTAAATTATTATTATTATTAATACTATATTGGCTAGAAGATGAATCTCATTGCTGAGCAAATAACCAACTAAATAATACCAGTAGAAAGTGACGATGATAAAGTGAAAAAGATATAAATCTCTAGTGCTATAAACACGAGTAGATTGATGCAGACGAGCAAATGCTGGATGAAAGAAGAGAGTGTGAAGTAAAATTTATGAAGACGACAATTCTCTAAGTAACAGATGGGCTGTGACGCTATATGAGATGGGTGCATATGTGTGCGTGTGTGTGTTTGTGTTTGCCGAAGTATCGTAATAACAATAATAATAATAATAATAACGATGATGATAGGATGATACTAATGTGTGCATGTGTCGAATTACAATTAGTATTCTAATATAAAAACAAACTTGAAGAAAGATGAGGTGTGTTTCGATTGAGTGTACGTCACCGTTGATAATCTCTGGTCATCGTCGACTATAAACAGTGAAAAGGTGACAGTTTCTACAATATTATAGAATAGTATCCAGATGACAATACGACACACGCGACCGGCCTATGCTGCTGGACCATGTTGCAAAAGGTGTAACATCCACTATGGTCTCTGTAAGTGCGTTCTACTACTATGCTATGGTCTGGTACGTGCTGTACCCGGTGTTGCAGCGCAGACAATGTCAAACAGTGACCAGCCGCCTCATAGCGACAGTCCTTGTGACAGCAAAACCCGCCGTAGCCCGATAAACGGGTGGTCCGGATCAATCCTCAAGCTAAACCCGCAGTTACGTATCTGTATGTACACCGACTTTCGTGGTATTGACAGCCTCGATCGATTGACTAATGTCAATCAATCAGTTAATAAATCGATCAATCTATCAGTGGCGCAATTAGCTACTTATCAGCTATCACTCAAGCTTTCTGTCCTCTTCGCGGTTACACTGTACCGTCAAAGATGAACCGTGGACACTGCGACGAACAATTTAAACATATGAAATTTTGAATAAAAATGTTCAAAGCCACTCATTTACCAAAACCTACATTCGCACCGATTAGTGACCACATCGGTGTCAATACCACTAGCTGCCTGTGATATTGTAATAATACATTAAGAGTAAAAGCAGAGAGAGAGAGAGAGAGAGAGATGTCGTGAGAGAGCCTCGATGGAACATGGAATTGTAATGATGATTAAGCAACAATAACAAAGAACACCAATGGTAATAATATAACACAACAACAATAATATCAACAATATTTATTGCAGTGATTGTTATTATTATTATTATCGAAAACGTCACAAGCAATGGACAAGTAGATGACAATGAACATTTTCTTGGCCATCATTTTTTGTGAGGCATCATTGGACTCGGATAAGAGAACAGGACAAACTCAGTCGGTGTGATTTTATTCAAACGGATGTTTAAATGGCCGGATGGATAGACCCGACCTCAAAATGTGTAAAGCAATTCCTCTGTGGGAGAGGAAACCTTAATGAACTTGTAAGAATGTCCGTAATAATGTCAGTGATGGATTTCACCAAACAAGTGAACATCAGGCAAACCGCGATCGATGAGACGACATTGAACTACGACCGCCGGAAAACCAAAATGAACAGTAAACGCTGACCGAGCAAATGACCCTCATTGAGTATTCGGGTCCCTCAAAAGATGTGGACAAAATGATCACACAATAAATGATGTGAATGTGAAATTCAAGAGATAACATAAAAAAAAGTGGCCAGAGACAGAGGATAGTTGAAGGGTAAAAAAAGCAACATCACAGAATTCGATGAGATGTTGAAACGCGAGAGCCACGAGCAGTAGCATCGTTGCACTACGACAGATAGACAAAGAGTGGAGAGGGTGGATATTATCAAGACTATAGGCGAGAATAAATAGCAACAAGGAGAACAAACGCCGCAAGGGGAGGTAATAATCACGGAATGATTATGTTGATTGTGTTCTAATATATTGTGTAAATAAATGATTTTCTAACGGGATTTAGTTTGAATTCTGTTGTAGGTATTTCGAATAGAATTAAAGCGAAAATCCTATAAAATCATAGAGGCACAAAGGGGGAACACTGACCTTTGCCGTGGGTAGATAATCTTGCATTTTGCATTACGTAATAAATACTGCGTAGTATTATTGTTATTGCTATTATTAGTATTATTATTATTATTATATCAGATCGAATCTAAGGTTCTATGACAGTGGTTAGATTTAGCATTGCGCATACCTTGTCATAGTAGAACAAATGTATTAGATAGGCTTTCCAAGTGCGAGCCTGTATAGAGTGAATCCTTCAAGTAAATCTTTAATTATTTAAAGCATCCTACTCTCTATTAACTGGTTTGTTCAGTCTTCATCTGGATTACGTTGTACTGGCGATACGGTAGGTGACGAAGATACCTACACGATATTTACATATACACCGTAGTCGTGGCGATCTGATTCGATCTTGATGTTCATAACATTTCATTATCTGAAAGTAGAACCGTTCAGGTCAGAGTTCTCGAGCGAATACCATAGATACGACCATTCTATTTTAGTAAAGGTAAGTATTTGATTGGTTGTGTAAGATAGTAAAGACATTTTATAGAATGAGACGTTTCGATACCGTCAATGCTCCCATAGTCCGCAATCCATTGAACCGGTTTTATGAATACCTCCACTCTGTGTATCGATTAGAGATAATCAAGAAACTGACAACACTGAGAAGCCACTACATCTACGTTCTTGCTCTTTCAGTAATAAATATCGCTGCGTTGTTCAGCGCTCAGTCCGAATGTTCCGACGGTTTCAATAAAATGGTTCCCTAAAAGTAACCAGCTTCACTAAGCAAAGTATTCTTCGTGTAATTCATTAGACATATTAGAGTGGTCATTCAAAAGCAGAACTGGCAAGTAGTTGCGAGGCACTTTGCTACCGAAGTTTGTAAAGCGCCTATTACATAGCTTTTAATTGTCTGACCGCCAGAATAATGGTTTGCCAGACTTCGTCAGTGATTCCACTGACCCGACACAAGTGGTCATCATTCCGACATGCTCAGGGCCTCGATGATGAGTCATACGGCAGATACACTCGAACTGCGGCCAGTGACTAGAATACGTATTCATTTAGACTCTGGCATCGCGCTTGCCGACCAAATTGTAACCGAAAAGAGTGAGTCGGCCTTTATTATGTATATATATATATATATATATATATATATATATATATATATATATATATAGTTGTTCGGCGGTGTGATTGAACTGCGTATAAACACGGATTCACGTTGCGGTCGGGCGCCGGGGTGTTGTGGTTTTGCTAATTGTGTTAGGTTCGTTTTTGCACGTTGAAGTTTGTTAGCTCTAAGACGACTTCGTCCGTTCGTAGTTGTTTCGTAGGTTACCAACAAAGGCTGTTTGTTGGTACGGAGCGACGAGGCGAATGTGTCAGTGAACAGCTGGTGGATGCATCACGTATGATCTCGTTAGCTGCATCTGCGAGTAAAGGTCTGCTCCACGGAGGAGGAGGAGTCAGTAGCCTTCCTCGCCCGTACCTGCAAAGGCAACAACTGCAGATTGAACAGGAACGTACGCAGCGGGCGAATGTGGCCAACAGTTGTAGGAGTAGCAGGCATGACAATTGATTGATTAGGCAACCTCTGCTGAAGCTGAGCGAAATAAGGAGTCCACCGAGGCATACGCTGCCGACAGAGTTCTACGAAACGAAAATAAGAGCGCCGGGTATGCTTAAGCAAGGCATCCAAGGACCGAGCTGACAGCCCAATGTCGAGGGGTACTGCAAATGGATAGGGACACCAATTTCGATACATGGCTTGGACTGTGGGAATGTCGACACGCTGAGGTGGACGTGGTCCGCATCTAGGCCCATCTACACTTTGAGTCGATTTGGCCATGTCTCTATAATATCTACGTGGGTTGAAAGTACGCTCGAGAGGTGCATGTGTCGGTGTGAGTGCGTGTGTGTGTGTTTCTTGGTTGGTTGCTGTGTTGACTGTGTGTAAGCCTCCTTCGCAAAGGACACTCATTGAATGCATTACTGTGCAGTCTCCCTGGAAGCTTACAGGCAATGCAAGCACTGCCGGCGTCGAATGCAAGCATTGCTGCTGAGGCTACGCCTTGACGGGACGGCCACGACGACGATGGTGTTCGCTTTGCGCTCCGCGTCCCGCGGGTGTGTCAACTGGGCTAAGCAAACAATGACTCGATGTCAAACTCGACCTGCCCTGCTCGGCAAGCATCTCCACCACTTTCGTAGTGGCGTGTGGATGCCGACACAGCAGAACGCGCTTGATCGGTACTGGGCTTCCCAACCGCTCACACCGGTTGTGCCAATTAAGACCGCTAGCGCTACACAGGGCTGCTGTTGTTTCGTTCAGCTGCTGGTGCTACCGAAAGGTATAGAGAGTCAACAATTCGTTAGCTATTCGTGTGAGGTAGAAGCTGCTATGGGAGTGCGATGCGGTCGGGGGTTTGCTCGTGCAGGGAGTTGCGTAGACGCGGACAACACTCGGTGCAGCGAAAGGCGTAGGGAAAGCAACAAAGTGTCATTGCATTGCCTCGTATTAGAGATGAATTTATCGGCAAACTTCGACGCTTATTATTATAATATTATTATTATTATTATTATTATGGAGCCGGAATATACATATTTTTATGTATGTATTGTACCATACAAGCCAAGACGGAGCTTGCCAGAATGAGAGAGAGAGAACTAAAATTATATTCTTAATATAATATATATATTCAAAGGTTAAGCAGGCATAAGCATTTAGTGGATGCATAGTATACCAAACCGACAGCCATAACAAATTCAATATAAGGTACTTTGCATCTTATCGGTTGGACAGCAACCATTGCTCATTATTTATAGGAAATTATTATCACTATTTCATAGATACACTGAACACTTCCTTAGAATGGATCACAAATCTCGGGATAAAATTGTCAATGGAGAAAAGTGCCCTTTTACACTTCGCCACAAAAATGTGTGTCTATAGCCAATGTATCGGACCAATAATTAACACATGTTATTGTTGGAACGATTTGAACTTTGTAATTCACATCAGTAATTGCGTTCTTCTCTCGTTAGTTGAATCGCCACCTCTCTCGGCACCCGATCGTATATCTGTGCTTCCGTTTTCTTATCTTCCGCTTAACATGGCCACCATCGAGGAAGGGAAGGAACATAAAGCGAGGTCCTAGAAATACATCTGAGAAATAATAATACGGTTTGAGGAATCAATTCAAAAGCAGTCTATCATTTCGACCAGGAGATTACAGTTTTCCCTTGCGAAAGGAGCTGATGACGCCATCAGCTTCAGAAAACGTGGTGCACTCGAGCGCATTTATAAATATTTAGATGGAATACATTAGTTCCTTTGCTTTTACACACAAAATGGGCTTCAGAAGCGCTCGCCAGCCTTTTCCCCTCTCTGAACAATTACGTGTATTTCCTATATTCATTGCTATTTCTCTCTCCCTGGCAGCCAGGGGTAGACTACGAGCCATCATATGACTTCTGTTCCTCTCGTTGCTGCGGCAGTTCGAAATAGGGTGTTCTCGGGCCGAAGTAGCCTCTACATTGCTGGGATAACACGGGTGTTACATGCACTGTTCATCACACACCGTACGTCTGTCTCTCTGTCTGAATGGGCTGTATGAAAGTGTGTATGTCCGTGTATATGTTCTTATGCACCACCCGCGCGAGAGCTCATTGTGCCTGTACTGTCCATGTTATCTAGCTGCTCGGGGTTTGGCGGAGTGCTCTTCGAGTTCGACGTCAGTGCATTTGCTCCGTCGTCTCAGCACGCGGGCCGCAGCAGAAGTATAATAGAAGGTGCAAGAGGGGAATCCATACGATATGTCTGTTTGACTGTCTGCCTGCCTATCTCTAGTTGGGAAAGACTCACTCCCCGTCTGGTCTGTTCAGTTACCCAGCAAGTCAGCCGCTGTTCGTCCGCTTCTTGCGCTTAACAAGGTTTGCCTTGTTGAATAAAACACGCAAGAAAGGATCACAGTTGGACGAGGACGAGAGAGGAAGGCGAAGGAGAGAACCAAAGAAACAAAGCAGACGATTCACTGGAACGCCGCCCGACTTCACTCCTATGTTCCCCATGCCCACGCCCTCGCTTCTGCCTGCCCTCGACCCTGCTACATATCCTCCTACTGTCCTCAAAAACTCGCCTCCATACGGGGAGCAAGTGAGCACGATCTCAGACGAGTAAGAACATGTATTGTACAACAACAGCATTAAAGACGACTGCAACAAACGCTGTGTTCGTTTGCTTCGTCAACTGCGGGTGGCTTCACGAATTGAAGGAGAACGCCGTAGGGGACGTCCAGAAGACGAAAAACGAGCTTTGTCGACATGGGGAACTTTGTCGAGAACGGGAATCACAAAAGCGACAAATCTAGCAAGCCTGCAAGGTTATAATAGTATCCTAGAATGGAGCATACTTTGTTTATTCCTAAGTGTACCTGGCATAGAAAAGTGCTTACAAATGAATATGGTGAGTAGGCCTGTTTGTCCTGTCTGCTGAACCCGATTTGAAGTCGGCATCTCAGATGTGAGCTTACGAAAAATAGGGAAAAATAGAGTGGTAGCTCTGGTCGTCGTCGTCGCGTGTGAGCAGGTTCTCCTCGTTTGTGTTTTTTTCTTGGTGTTGTATTTGAGCCACGAACGAACAAGGGTGGTTGGAGGGGTTGCTAGCTGCAATGCGCGAAGCTCAATTCGAACGTCTGGAGACTGGCGGTATCAGATGTAAGTGTTGCTCAGCGTTGCGTGTCACCAGCTGCACCCGCAGCTATTTGCCACCCTCCCGCATAAACGCGATTGTGACGCCGGCGAAGTCCCAGGCAAAATTCAAATCGACTTGTCGACTTGTTCTAGTCGGTACAACGTCTCTTCCTTCCCATGAACTTGTTCGCCCACCGAGCCACCGCTCCACCGAGCTCAGAAACGCACGAGACTGAGGGAAATACCTCGGCAATACGGTTTGTCAATGTTGGGCCCGTGCATGAATGCCTCGCGTAGTGGCCTGGACAGACTTCACTGAAAGATCGTCTTGAAACATGAAAGAGACATTGAGTGAATTCGATATACAGGTGTCAAAAAGTGAGACTTACGGAAAGCCGGTCTTAAAGAGAATCTAAACAGAAAAATAATACACAATGTTGTTATTCTTATCAAAACGATTGTGCCCTCATTGTGTACGGAGGTTGTCTAAGCATGGGATCGGGATCTATCCAATGGATCTGTCGAGGTTAGGGGCACACTAGACAGAGAGCCGTCTGCCTGAATGCTACCTAGGAGGCACTACTATACGATGTGAGTGATCATAAGTGTACGTACATCATAACATTTAATGATGGAGAAAATGTTTGGCACATTGCGATATTTTTTATAACTATTGTTTTTACTGGAGTTCGAGAGTTTGTAAAACTGCGGTTCGTTAATAAACTAAACGTTGTACTCTGTTCTTCAAACTGTTCGCGTTTCCTCAAAGATATCCAGTGGGAAGGGTGAGCGACGTTTGGTCGTTACAGGTGCTACAAGGCCTAACTTCCTGCAGTGATTCGTTCTGCTAGGGGTAGATATACAACTGAGGCTTATTCCCTTAAGCTGCCGCGTGCGACCAAGAAGACTAATGGCTATGCGAATGCCTGGTCTTGTTAGTGATACGATAGTAAAGCTAAATACTGGCATCTTGGAGATATCACCAATTAACTCACCAGCGAGCCCGACCGAAACCAGTTCCCTGGATGAATGGCGAGCCTTGACAACAACGGTTATACAGAGGTAGCAGGTAAACAAGGCAGCTGAACGGGTAATTCGAGTATATTATTGGGTCATCAACGAAACTCAATATTGTATTAGCTATCGTGCCTACACAATCAGTGTGAAAATATTGTGAAATTAATAAGAGAGCTAGCATACAAATTAACAAGGATAAATAAAGTATGCTTATTTTACGTTTATTAGTTAGAGAATTCAGAGACCTCGATCTTCTAAATTCGTCCGCATTATTCTTAGTAAATATCTCTTCAAACCATATTTGCAGATGTCATTAGGACCGCAGAACGCTTCTTTAAACCCCCCCATGAACCGCGAATCTTTTTGCAATATATCGGTTTGCCTTACTTGATCGCAGAATATTATTGCTCACATTTGCTCACTGCACTATATTTTCTAAGACTGAAATCTATAAGCTATAGAGTCTTTGTCTGCCGCCTTTTGAGTAGAAATTCAAGACTACAATAAATGGGGAACGTTTCGATACGGCGGCAGTCTCTTTAATTTATTTTGGTTGCGTTTCCGCTATTGATCCGGTACTCAATGCTCATATTTACTTTGAAACATTTCCTACACTAATGCCATTGAGAGGTATGCTCTAAAATGTGGGTCCTCGAAGCTTGACGCTTGTTCTACTCTCCGATCTATTTTGGTTTAGCAACAAGTTGATAAAGTCAACCGAATGAAAACATGCCCTCCGTGTAAGCCATATGAAGAGTCGATCTTCCTTGTTTGAGGATGGGGAGAGCATCCTTCTTGTCGTTCTCCTTGCGTACAGTAGCAGTGGCGGCAGTAGCGATAATATGAGAAGAAATATACCCAACTGCATGTATATGTTCGAGAAGGGAGATGATGTTTGAGCCCTTGCCCATCGCCGCGACTCTAGTTGCACATCGTCAATATAAGATATGCTATATATCTGGAAACATGTGGCATAGTGCACATAGCACATCACTCATAAAATGCAAGGAGGGCTCTTCTCTCGTTTGCCTCGTCTCGCTTTCTCTCTCTCTTCGCTGTTCTGAGCCTTAGGCCTCCATCTCTCCACCGCTATCAATCAGACCACTCAGCACCTTCTCATGTCGGTGGTGCCTTCGATGCGACGCGCCTCCCAAGGGGACCCAGGGAACACAGGAGACGGCTGGGAGCTTCCGATGAGCACCTCCTCGAATGCGCTGGCAGCAGCGGCGTACCACTGAGACCAAACCGAATAGCGGTTGAGGGGAATGGGCACAACTGGGGCACTCGTAATGAAATTAGGCGAGCGACGGCTTAGAAATAGAGAGAGGGAGCCCAAGGAGCTCTTTCAACGTCTTCTACCATTCTTGTGGTCGCTTCTGCTTCTTTTTCTTCGTCTCCGAGGCGGAGTTGTAGTTGCGTGGACGCCGCCTATGTGAATGGATAATTCAGACGTGCAGGCAATGTGCGTGCTCGTATACTGGCCCCGTTCAGCCCTACTCATTCAGTAGATAGTCAGCTTAAAGCAAAATCAGGTTTACCACTAACAGATATGCTGATTAACGTTAAACTATACTTAGCGGTGTTTTTTAAACCACTAGTCGAGTGGCTATACAGTGAGGTGTGTAATCATCTCCGTGTTTTTCGAAGAAAACTCGTATTAATCGAATAAAACATTTTCATTCCTATTACAACAAAACAGCAACATTATTTATCCGTGTAATTCGGTGGGTCATTGCAAAAAGCGACCGCTACAGGGCCTTAAAGATTTTAGGAAATCGAAATGAGTTTTTATCCACTGGGTCAATTGAGCTACCAGTAGTGGAATCGAACAAATCAGATAAATTATTTTTGCTCCCGTCAATATCTTAGCGTCAAATCTCAAATTGAACCGCGCCAGCTCTTAGATTAAAATCCAATAGGCTCCCAAGGCGCATATAAGTTGTTTTGCCATTATTCATTAACGTTAGAATTGCGTGCTTCATGCTTTCGCAGATTGTGACAATGGACTGGCAAACCTCACAATCTGCCTACGGTACAATTTTAAAAATGGTTAGGCAGCAGTCGAGCTTTGCAAATTTTCCCCGCCGAAAAGCTCTGCGCGTTCCTACTGCAGTTCAATGCTTCAAGCAAAATCGGGTCTACCGCTATTCCACGCAATTCGTGGAGATCCTGATTCAACAATTTCGCCCCCATGAGGCCCCGTTTACGGTTCGCGGGACCGCGATAGGAACTCGCCAGGGGCCCTGCCATCACATATAGAGGGCGCGGTGACGAGGCTCGCGCCAAATCGAGAAACCGCCGTCACAGTCGCCGTAGAAACACAGCGAATAGGGTCCGGTCGATAGGTGTGTCCCTCTAGCTTTAGCAGCGGCTAGGATTAATCTCACAAAACAGCATTAATCTAAACTGTATTGGACTTCTGCTTTTAGGGCGTTTTTGAAACGTGAGTATGTGCTCATTCGGTGCTTCTGAGAAGCACACAGCAGACAGATTCTGGAAAAAATATGTTCTTAGCCTCCGTAAGCCAATGGCAGGAATGTACTCGACCAAAATACATCAAATGATTAAATATATAAATGCAGCCTTGGGGTCGTTTCTACGTAACGCCGTTCTAAAAAGTATGCTGTTGTACACAGACAGGAAAGTACGTTTACAGTTGGAACCTCTTTATCGAAATGCTTCAGGAAAATTCTGCTGTTTAAGGAATTTAAGGATTTTAATATATACAAATTGATTCCGGACACCAGTCAGCGAATATGTTGATCGATGCAGGCGCATGTGAAGAACTTGACAATTTGATTTAAAATGCTCCGTTATATACCTATACCATATCCCTTTAGGCTTGAAACAGGGAAAATCTGGCAGGCATCTTTGCCGGATCACCTCTCGCAAAGACCCCCTTTGTTGGTCGGGCAACCTTCAGTGTAGCGATTTACGACAACGAATGGCCGAACGCGACGAGGTGGCCCTAGTGTTAGGGCATAGACTAAAACGAAATTGCGGAGAATCGGGCAAAAGAAATAAAATGTTCTCGAAGATGCGATTGGATTGGGGCTATTCTACCCCTCACCCTAAACACCTCGACTCCCGTTCTAATGCAGAACTGTGTGTGGCAGAAATTGCGCTATATTCACCACTCGAGCTGTAATCGTGACCGGAACAATTCACGGGAGCTCCGATGCTGCAGCTACGTATGCATAATAAAAGTATTTAAAAAAGACAAAATGTCCTTTGAAAGTACAGCTAACTATATTACAGCCATGGAATCGGACGCACCTCTTGCAACAATATCTGGAAAAGAGAACTTCGAAAATGATACGTTTCTGCGTCACCTATTCTAAAGCACTTATCGGCCTGCAGTGTTGGTGACAGAACCTAGATCTTACTTGTGGACGTAAAAACGTTGGAAAATTAGCTTATCGCTAAGAAGCCTAACCCTTATATCTAAGTCAGGGAACTAGAAGGGAATAATCGTTTGAGAGCATGGCATCTAAGCAAGTGATCCTCGTACCGAAATACTCTGAGTGAAGAGGCTGTAAGGTCAGATGCACTACTGGTGGAGGAACAACAAAATCAGATGGTCCTGAGACGCTGTAGCCGAAGGAAAGCCTACTAATGGCTTCTGCCTCTAGCCCGCTTCTTTAGACCTCACACCACCCCACCGGTGGCAGAGTATACCGGCAGGCAGTCGATTGTTGCTGTCGATTCGTAGGGGTGGTCACCTCCCCCTATCGTCCAAGAAGGTAGCACGAATGCGGTATACGAATAGTATGGTAGGCTTGCGTAGGCCCTACAGAATGAGGTAGTAGTGTAGGGATATCATCTATACACGGTGGCTGCTAACGATATATATATATATATATATATACGGATGACCCATCTCATTGGGGGACGTGAGAGCTAAATAGACGGCTGCTTCTTCAGCGTGCCCTGCTTGTTTACCTCAAGGTATAAGGGGCTGCCTTATCTTTCCTTGGGGATGGTCACTGAGGAGCGGGTAACTTGAAAGTATGACCACCAGATGCGACAATGCCCTCGGGGAGTATTCACTAACTAGAAACACTAACTACACCAGCCCACGGTAGGAGTGTGCCCCGAGGTACTATATGAGTTTCGGCCTGTAGATAAGCCACCCAGCCAACCTAGCCTTACACGATTTACATTCGAGCGAAAAGGGACAATGATGGCACAGCGGAGACTGCCAACTCGAGACGAAAGGAAAATATGTTTCATTAACCTGATTGGGTATCGTTACGACGGACGACCACCGGCGCCATTTCGACGGTATAGTTTTACTGAAACGTACATTAATAAGTCACTTTATTTCCCCTCAAGGAGCAATAATGGCAATAATGCCTTTCTGCTAATAATATTTTAACTCAACTTTTCTTACTGTAAAATGGAATCCTTATGTCTCGATGTGAAGTTTATCTTCCGAAGGCTTTAAGGGTCTATTCTTACCTTATGCTAAAAAGTGAGTATACTCACGATATAATGTATAAGCGAACGTTTGCCATCTCTGGCGACTCGGCCTCGTCATTTGCGCCAATCAGAACTGCAACAAGAGTTTGTTAGCACACGTTTGCGAAGAACGAGCAGTGTCAAAGTTAAATCTCTGGGGAAGCAAGCCACTTAATCAAACTTGCTGCCCATCGCAGAGGGCTAACAAACCAGCGAGTGGGCAACGGGCTTAGACACTGAATAAAGTGTGATTATTGTTTTACCAGGCGTCACCCGCTATCCGTTTGTCAGCTTGGCAGACCGGCAGATAGACATGAGCACCACCGGAAGCCTCCTCTAGTAGATAACAGAACATCCCGCAGTATCTTGGCATAGATTCAAGATCTGTCCATTGCCCAACCATATGGCCATGGCATCGGCCAACTTCTCAGCATCGGGATATGAGATTTTCCATTTATTCGCAACAGACACGCACAACGTACCCATCAACACGGGCTCCTCCATGAGTCGAACACCTCAACATTCAGTTGGGTCGTGCGGCGGGAAAATACGAAAGCGGTGCATTTATTCGGCTTGGGTCTGCCAGCGATTCACAACAGCGCCTTGACTGTGTCAGGCTCACCCACATCACGTTAAAGGCACCAGAGGTAAGAAGGGTTGGTTGGATAGTATGTGCATCGCTGTTTAGGTGTTAAGCATTAGATACTGGCTATTTCCACAGTGTAAGTGGGGCTAACGTCAGCTAGCTTAGCTGCCTTGCACGCTTCTCAATATTGTGCATTGGGTGCAATCTGTGGCCAGGGAGACGAGAACGATTAATGTTATACCGAACTTGTTGTTAGTCTAGCTAAATAGCCGTTCCATTGTTAGATATCGTTGTTTACTAGTTATTGGACTATAGGAGCATTGTACTCAGATTGAGTGTGTTCAGAAAGTACACACACACACACAACAATGAGAACATTGGAATGACAGCAAGGTGATGTGTACGCAAGGTATTGTTATGCACTGCACCGCAGTCAATTGGGTTGCACTAATCGGATTTATTATTAGCGATGACGACGATTTTACTAGAAGTCAAATATGATTCGATCATCAGTCTGTTCGCCAGCCAGTCAGCAAGCTAGTCAGTGGCCTTCGCGTACACATTTTGGCCGCAATCAAGTGCTTCTTTGTTCCGATGCATAGAACAAGCCCAAAAGATATTTACCTCATGCACGTACCTAGTTGAAAAAGCGGATCTTGAAATGAAAAAACAGCATCTGGAAATATAGCAATTTGCTAAAACAATGGTCGAGCTCTTTTTATTGTTGACGAAAAAAAAAAGGTCAAAATTGGCTATCATTGGATATTCACAAATAAACATGAACACCACATAGATGCAAATAAAGATTTTACGAACTTGATTTCAGTGGCTTAATGGTCCCACCTCTGGTATAACATTCAGGCCTCACTCCATTTCATAACATATTTGTACCTTCGAAAAAACTTACTTAATGTTTTGTTTTCTATAATTCATTACAACAACCTATTTAATGGGAACACATAATGTTGCATCTATTATATAGTGTATATTAATCGCATACTTTATATAATATATGTATATATAAAATATTCCCATTTCTTGTTATATTTACGATACAATAGCGCCTTTTATTAAAGACTAATTAGCTTAGTTCGTTATGCGACTTCAGGATTTCACCAAGTAAGATTCATGGATGCCTTTTTGCAAGTTGAATTTAGTTAAAAGCCAAGAATATAAAGCCCAGTTTAATCTTTTTTTTTGCTGAACGTTGTGACATCCTCAACATAATATAATACATAGGAATAGTTGGACACTTGCCGCAAAATCCACTCTTTAATGAACGGCGCGAAGTTCTCCTTTTTTTCCACTAGAAGATTCGAGGCAACGTCACTTTAGTCTAACAACACTGTTCGATTTCCCGTTCACCGACGGTGGTGGTCGCTTTAGAAATTTTCATTAATTTAGATCTTTTACTCACACACCTCGAGTTGGGCCACACACCCGCGGCGCGTGTCGTCCCGTTCCGTGTGGAGTCTGTCCACGTGAAGGCATCTATTTATCTCATCCAACGCAGGCGCGCTTCTGTTTCAGAGCCATGTGGAGTCGGCGAGCGCGGTACTGGCAGGATGGTACAGGGTGGTATGCGAGCTCAATCCAAATTTATCTTTCCACCCCACCCCTCTGTCTCAGCTTTAGTTTCTGCTGCTGCTGCTGTCGGTGACGCCGACTGCCGTCAGTTCTCCAAAACGTTAATTTCCTCGATATAGATCTCCCCGGGCCCGGCTCTTCCCCTCCGATACAAAACTCCAGCCTGCCGCTTAGTTCTCCCATCTCATCCTCAGACAGCGGACAAGTCACCTTACTCTTGGGCCCACCCGTTTCGTGACTCCCCCTTTCGGAGTTCTCTTCTCCATCCTCTATTGTCTTGTTGTCTAGGGTGGGAGTAGAATCAGAGCGGGAATGACAAGAAGGATATAGAAAATTCATGCCGTTATTTTCCCATTTTATTCTCCGAAGGTTCAGATCAAACCGCTTAGATCTTAGATATCTGGCTCGAGCTGTGTGACAGAAACGTGACTTTAGCTTGAGCTACTGTGTAGTGTTATTATTAGCACATGCAATGAAGAGGCTAAGCGCGCCACTTGTGATCCCGTTGGTCGTGGATGGAGCCGACAGGCTTTAGTCTCTTATGTATACATCTACCCCTTTCCTTCACGAGGCTCACCCTCTGCCCGCCGCCGCCGACCTCCGCATATAGCACCGTTCTCATCGATTGCTCCCTGCGCTGGCCTGCTCCGTTTCCCGAAACCGACAACCCCCGGGGGCGTAGGGGCCGTATGGAATCCGTCAACCGACGTCGGTCGACCCGGCCCTCTTCTCCTATTCGAGCCTCGTAGCCAGCGCTGTCCGAAACCATCGCAGCAGCTCGACATCGTTCTCCTAGCGTTCATCTCAACTCACCCATGGGGCTTTTTTAGCAGGAGTCGAGGGGCACCCAAGAGGGATTCGTTTGGGTAAATAGGAGGACCGGGTCAAACGAGGGAGACGAGGGACGTGGCTCTACGCTTAATTTTTAATGAGACCCTCAACGACGCAGAGCCCACAAGTTCGGTCCTCGGGAAACCAACCCTCACCGGTGGACGCTAACAGTCCGCTTGAGGCCCCGCTCCCCAGCATAATCTGGCCACCTCGTGAGGGCGCCACCTGAGGACGATTTAATATTATAATATGCTTCTTGTTCGTACAGCATAGCGCGGTCGGTAAAGTCCCTATCGCAGCTCAACATCCGACAGCAACTCTCGACTTAGCTCAGAAATTGTGTTTAGGGGGATATTGCGAAATTGACGCAATGATGTGTGGCGTGTCTGGCAAAAAGAAAGGACTACTCTTTTGTATGAAGAAATCCCTGCTTCTCATATCAAAGATCTCATATACCACTGGACGATTTCATTCTGGTTCAGTTTGAACGTCACCAGAGATTTTTATATATGAGATCACTTTGATGTGAGATGTTGATATGATGTAAGAATAGCAAATGTCTAAGATAATCTTCTGTTACGGTGAGTAACCGACCTATTTCATAAGAAGATATTCTGATGTTACTACTAGTAGTGTACATGGAGGCGATTGTACTGAACGCCTAAAAATGCTGGAGTGCGCAAATTGTCTTGGCTTCACTGCTATGTTGAAACTATAGACGGCATTTTACAAGGCCATCGTTTCTATTTCATAGAAATCCTGCCAGTAATGCCTATCTCGGACTCGTGTACAGAGTCTCTAGGTCAGCTAGATTCTCAGTTGAGTTATATGAGAAAACGCTCCGCATCACGTTGTTTGCCTAATATAGAGGCTCATATACGATATGAGCTTGCCTTGGCGCACCTCAGCGGGAGCCGGAAGAAGACTTTTCTAATGCAATGAGCCAGTCTGTGGGGTAAATACGCGAAGGTCTAGGAAACCGACCAATTTCATGCTACTCATTTTTATTGTAGCCTACTTATTATATAGTTGTCGACCAGCCTACCAACCCATATTTTCCCTGATATACGCTTCAACTGGATTGGCCTATAGTTTAGAATGAAAATTTAACGTCCACGATAGAAATGCTTTTGACATTGCATTATAAGACGGAGCCCTTCTGAATTCTCCCGTCGTGGCTCTGGGGGTTGCAATGGCCTTCCCTACCATATATTGTACAATACAGTGGACAAATGGCTCGAGCGGAACAGAATCAACGAGGCCATAACTGTCAATGCACGCACATTTGCGTCAGCCAGCGCGATATATGTATGTGTGATAGATGCCATGTTGATTACATATTTAATTAGTCGCTAGCGGGAGCACGGAGCCAATCTCGTGGTATGGACAAGCCGCTGTGCTGTACTGTCGACACGTCGTCATCAGGCAGCGGAACTCCTCATCCGATAAACCCAGCCAACACTCGATACTCTGATGATAGGACACACAACCCCTACGTAGATAAACGTCCACAACTACAACAACTCGCAGCCAAAGTTTGAATTCCCCGCTCATCCTGAAATGATTTCGTTTTACATGCTAATAGATTAGAAAAAAATATTAGATAACAAGAAAACATCGAATCGAAACATTGTGTAATCATTGCCGGCACGTTCGATCAAGGAGACGAACGTTTTGGTCACGAAAGGTCCCAAGTGAGCTTCTCGTGAATGACTAATTGTTAGCGGATGTTTGGCGTCACATTTTAAAGACTACTTCCCGGCTCAACGTTCACCGTTGTCCCTAGCCCAGTGCGCAGACGAATTACAAGCTCTTAGCAATTAATTGCCCTCGGATGGAGTCCCGCTGAGCAATTCCGTGTACCTGTGGCGTGCCTGTAGAGTCTGTGTGGATAAGTGGCGCACAACTGATTAGAATGGAGACACTGCCAGGAAGAGACTGGCAGTTCACTCAACCGGAAGTCCACCCACCCCTAGAAGTGCTCGAGTGGTAACGGATGGTGCCAAGATTTGAAAGTTTCCTCGTTGCGTTAACCAATTATGCCCGCCGCGCTCCTTACACACGTCGTGGCAGCCGCACTAGGGTGTACAAAGACCTGAAGACTAAGATCTGCTCCTTAGTTGTCCATATTTTGTATATTCAGTATATCTATCGTCATTTGCCATTCTCATGGCCCGCTCACATAAACACACAGGTAGACGCTTACCCATCAATGAAATATGCATGAACATATCGGCATCGTTCGAGCGCGATGGTGTGATGCATTCGCGTGCGCCTTGCAACCAGAGAAGACAGGTAGGTGCACAGGTTCGATCCTCACCGTTGTACATTTGCATTTAGGGGTCAGTCTTGCGAAGCAACGCAAAAAGCAGTTCCGTAGACGTTAAATGTTTAAGGATGAGAGTCAGCCTTAAACATTTAACGTCTCCGAAAACATTTTTCTCACTTACTCCTTGCCCATGTCCATCACCGGCTTCGAACCTGCGTCCTCCCTTCGGCTCGGTGGACAAAGCTGATTAATGAACTCTCTGCAACCTGAAGTCTCCCCTTAGAGACACATCGGTAAGAAGTAATCCAGTGGGCAACGACGATCGTTGTGTATTTTTGAATTCGTAGCGGTGCTTTGGGCTGCCGTTTGGCCGAAGCCGCACAGACTCGACCGAGCGGTCTCGTTTCCACAGCGTATTCCACTTGAGAGGTGCGCCGCAGATCAGAGATTGGCAGGTTGATATACTGTGTGCCTTCTTGGCTGTCTATGGATATATGAGTCTATGTATGGGTGTTGATTCAACCGACATAAAGCATTGGCAGGATGCGTACCGGCTTAAGAATAGCTACACGAGTTGCTGCCGCTGTTTTGTGAATTGCGTATTATGATTCGGTATGATTGTCGGGAGGCCTATTTCCACTCTTATTCCGTACACGGCGAAGCAGCAGGAGCATTGGGTCACACCATCTTCACAAACGTTCTCTCTGCTTAAATTGAGACGAACGTTTGTGAAGAGGGTGTGACATTGTCATGAGATGATGATAATCATATTTGGGGTCACTGCTCACTACTAGCGTACCATATTGTGGCTCTTCTTGGCTACGAATATACTATATAACTGCTCGCATATGTTCAATAGTTTCACGTTGATTTCATCCACTATGCGCTCACATCTAGCAATTGATTCGTATTAGGAAGTTGACGCGCTTGCTTGTTTCTATGATATAGATCATAATCATAATGGCATAATCGTTACACACACAGCTAACCCAGCTGCTCAGTCTGCGGAACCTTACCCGATCATGACTATGGGGGCAGTTCAACGTTGAAGCTGTGGGTGAATGAAAATGCCAACGGGCGAAGGTTGGAACCAACTCGAGGCCAATCGACATAAGAAATAGAGCTGAACCACTTTCCCACAACTCCTGGCCCATCCTATGTTCTACTGCGTCGCACTTCGAAAACCGTGCTCACCGCATATCACACATCCAGCACTCGTATATGAGATGCTCTGCACAGCTCTCAATGTCTTCCGAGTTCTCTGTTCCCACAAGCCCCCGTTGGGACTCGCTGTCTCGTCGGGGGTTGGCAGAAACCAAACCCACTTTTAGAAGTAAAACGAGTAGAAAGGTTGGGAAGAAGCTTCATAGACACTGTTTCCAGTACGTATTTGCAGGATACCGCACTTGGGTGACTGGCACCTATCTAGGATGGTAAGCCACAACAACAGCGAGAAAACTGGGGTGGTCGTGGTGAGATCCATCTGCTATTATAACTGAGACGTTTGCAGTGACCTAGACTTCTTGTGTATCTACAGTCTTCTACAGTCTATCTTGTTCGGCCCGCTGGAGCTTCTTCAGCTCCTGGGGGACATTTCGTTTCTTCTTCTTGCCAAGCGCTATAAAGAAGGATGACTCACATTCCTCTCAGATGCCCCACCACCACCACGACCATCTCCTGCAATGTGAACGTCTTGGGCTGATCAAGAGATCGTACCACCCGGCCTACGGTTGCCCTCAGTACCAGTTTTGCCAGGAGGCAGACAATTTAGCTCGCGTATCTCCTGCCATTGCAGGGATCGATACATAGGGATAAATAGAGGTAGTTTTAGGACTGTCCTTCGTAAGACAATCGTGACAACTAGCTTGGTGTTTCCGATCCTCCGGTAAGGAAGCTACCCGCCTCCGTCCGGCTGCCGGACTGCTACGCGCCTTGGCGTGCAACGCAGCTGTATGGCACACACTTTACGAGAGGGCGATATGTTACCTCAGAAGAAGCGCAATGCTACGGGATGGGTACTGGGCGCCGTCTTATACCAACTTTGTCGATAGTGGTCGAAATGAAGACAATGGGGGTGGACAGACTGAGGAATTCGTCCGACCAAATTAGCAACCAATCCTCATGAGGATTGGTTTATGAAACGAAAGCTTCCCAAATAGATCCTAGGTCACGGATTCCTTCTAGGTAACTATTTGGGGATAGTTACAATACTTTACTTAGACGGCTATTACACTCCATCTAAATTGTGCTGTATTACCGAATACAACACGTTTATAAGACGACCTGTCTTGTGAGTAAACATTCAATTTTGCGAAATAACGAGAGAATGGAGATGCCGGGACTGCATCCTAGATTTAACTCAAAAGTCCAGCCAATAATATATCTTCGCAAGGAGTTAGCCAAATTTAGCATGAGTAACTTGGAATTTTGAAGAGAACCTTATTGCCTCTTGGACCACCTCTTCTGTTTTATACAGATTATTCTATCATATTTAGATTACTTATCTAGTCAAGACTAGTTTATCAAACATCGGAGGCAAAAAATGGAGGCTTCGCGTTATCAACTCGATATGGAAAAATTTTGTACCGTCTCTTCTTCCACATTAGACCCCTCCCCCATTTTGTGCCGCACTTCTAGTTGACCTCAACAGTGCCTCAGATCTAACAACCTACTCCACGAACTTACCTTGACTCGGCTCTATTTCCATCTCCCTCCTGGGCCTCTGATTGTTAACTAGACGGCAGTTCGTAGATATCGGTGTTCCCTCAGAAATACTTGATGTCAAATTAGGAACCTCTGAAGACTCTAACATTGGGCAGGTCGCCTTTTTCTTTTATCAACGTTATCGAATAGGCAAGAGAAGGTGCTGCTACCATGTGCATCAAATGAAACGAGGTCAGCTGAACGAGTCACTTCATGTGGACCAAAACGTTAGAGTTTAGTTCTATTAGTATACGTAGTTGAGCGTGCCAATCTGTTCTTCGGAGCCTACACACTCACTCAGCCGTATCAGAAGTCTCGGCAAGATTTGCCTTCCGGTCCACGTATCGCCCTCAGCAGGAGGAGACCGTGAGGAGAAGCTTGGAAAGGGTTTATGTTACCTTCGTCGTATCTTCTGTCGTTGCTCTTGTTACCGAGGTTGGCCCGGCGTTCGGTCCGACAGGAAGAAATGCCATATAACACTGGCGAAGAAGAGCAGCGCCGGAGGAAACGTAGGGGAGGTAAGCAAAGAAACGCACAACGACGCCGAAGCGTAGCTTGGGGGTGGGTCAAGAAAATTACGGCACGGCCGGCGAACGCCGGTAGCTCCATGACGGAGGGCCGGGGTACTTCGTGGGGTTGAGCAAAAGGATGTCAGTCCGTCGAGGCAGCTGGGCCTTGGCGGCTGTGGCTAATCCCCGTTGATTTAAGACCACTGACACTGCTACTGTTGAGGAAACGCAAGGCGTGGCGGGGGAGTCCTCGTCTGGTGGGAGGCCGCTTCGGCAACGAGGGCCGTCACTGGTGCTAGCGGCAGCGCTAGCTCTCGCCGATCTCTTAGCACGCAGCAGAAGACGATAAGGAGGTGTCCTGAGCGGGCGCAGGAACGCCGTGAGAGTCAGGAAAAGACGAAGAAGACTGTCTCTCTCTGTCTCGCTTTCGATAGGGTGGGCTCTTCGGGATCCTCCAGGGCAAAGGCAGGGGCATCAACGGTGGCTGCCAGCGGATGGCTGTGAAATGAGGGGTGCGCCTAGCAACGACGAGGATGTCTATGTACCCAACGGATTTGCCACACCACGTCAACATGCTGCTGCTGCTGCCTGGCTCAGCTTTTACGTCGATCAATAGCCCGAGTTGGTCCCTAGTGGCATGATCGGATTAAGATCGAAATTAGGAGCGTCACTTCGTAGAAGAAGACGGTGGACACCGTAGAGCGAAAAACCTGCGAGCGAGGAAGAAAGAGTAAAATAGACGGTGAAAAAAAGAGAGAGAGTGAGTACAACCTGATAGGATGACGTGATAAGATAATGATCAAAAGATCGACCGCGATTTGGCCTGTGACGGGCCGTATATGAGTTCAGTTCTGGTTACACTGGGCAACAAGCAAAATCACAAATATTAACCTTCGGTCTGAAGAATGATAATGTGGTTTGTGTTAATACTACCATAGTCTTGCGCAGGGTACAGATCGATCACACCGCAGTTACGCACAGAGTCCTCGCTTTCTAAGAAGGCCCTTAACTAAAAGTGCAATTATCGGCAAAACTTTATTAAACCTATTTTGGCTGATGTCGCGTTTAGAGTGAGAACTGTTGCACATAGAACACCCGTGGGCGGATCTAAATTCTACGAAAGATAATCGGTTTAATAATAACAATTTGGTCGATTTGGCTGACTTTCCAATATATATATATATATATATATATATATATATATATATATATATATATATATATATATATATAGCATCGTTTTCTTGGAGAGCTGTCGGGCTAGTGTTACAAGGCAAACGATTTTCTCAATTAATCTATAACTGTAAAATGCACAATACTCTATCTCCGAGCGTATGTATTAATTGCCTTAGATCAGTTTGCAGCTACGTGTGCTGCACCCATGGTTATCAGAGGTGCTGAAATCAGTAATTTGCTTCGCTTCGATAGCAATGCGTACAAAAGCTTTTTGTTTCAGCGTTTCATTATATAGGATTATGCGTACACTATTTGACGATGAATATACATAAGTTCTTTTTGTATTTTTTTGCCGATATGTATACTGAGCTGAACGGCCACATATGCATCGCCGTATGGTGCCGAAGATTCTTCCCGAACAGCTTCCTACTGCCTGCTCTCCAAGATATCCTTCCACTATAATAATAATAATAATAGAGGAGAATAGTGCTAGAAAGTCTTAGCGACGCGACATCCGGAGCAGTTGGGCCTAGGTGCGAAGGGCATACGCTCCTCTCATGATAAACTGCTCCATTCATAATCCGCGTCGGCCACCCAACGGCGTGTCCCTCCCAGCTCCCACCGGAGCGGTATCCCGGCTCTCGAAACTGTCAAGCTTCATACTAGCGGAATAGAGAGGGATCCAAGGCTAGAATATCTTGATATAGGAGGAGAATAACTATGGACGCCCCCAAATGGTGGTCAACATAAACGACTCAAGTGCACAACTGTCTACTCCTTTAAAGGTTCATTTTCACACATTTTTTGCTGGAAATGCCACATCGCAGGTAAGACAAAACGACGTTCTCAAACTATATCTTATTTTATTCATACATTACCTAACTGAATGTACGAACAAATATGCGGAGCGATTTCAGTTGGGGTTGTGTGTTCGTCTGTATTAATAGAAGAACAATTAAACAAAGATCCATAGAGTTGTAAAGAATTCCCCGGATAGGAAAGTACCAAGGGTGGATTTTCGGAGGCTCGGTAAGTTGGCACGTGGTCTCGTCACCGTTGGCGTCATTATTTCTCTCTTTGCGACGATGTCCAAGACGGTAGACGGCTGTAGATGTCCTGCCCGTCGTTGGGTGAATCAGCTTTAACAGACCGCGCGATATGTAGTGTTTCTAAACCTGATAATGAGCTACTAACCCTTACATGTATTGGCCGGTCTACCTCTGAAAATTTCACTTTAACTTAACGTTAACTTAAACGCTTAACTGTGAAGGCTTACAGTTAAGCGTTACGTTCTAATTTTCGTTACTAAACGGTAATTTCAACCTGCCTGGATCGCTACCTGCAAACTCGGCAGAGCTGGAGTAAGCGGCACAAAAGCCTCGTTCTTCGCCACATTCTCCACTTTTCGAGGGTCGGTGATGGGGAGGTCTTAACGGTTTGGACAACGTGTTCGCTAGCGTCAGCCTCAATGAGGTGGAAATTCGCCCTATCCATCGACAGCGCCTTAGTAAAGACTTGCTTACCACCTCCTTACTCGGGCCGATCGAGAGACGAGGTAACAGGGGGGCCGCGGGGTTGGTGGGGAGGGAGTCTAGGTACCCCAGTGAGGCCTAGCCCTCTCTCTACTCTTGAGCCTATCCTTTGTTTTCTCTCGTATCTCACCTCACTTACGCGAAGGTTTCGTTGTTAAAAGTTTCGTTTTCTCAAGTTGTCGTTAAGGGGAGTGGTTCTTGTCGAGAACACTCGACCCGACTCGAGTCAGCTCACCAACACGAACTGCCACTTCGTATGATGTCGGTAAGGTAGTGAAAGGCTTCGAAGACGGCCGTTGACGGGCCGGGACAGCCATGGATAGCTGTAAGTGAGTTTACGTAGGCGCGTATGTGTGAGCAAAAACTGTGTGTGTATGAGCAAAAATAAGTACTCAAAACCGAGACTTCTGTAACGCAACAGCTATAGCTGGCACGCAACCACTGGTTTGAAGCAAAAGGTAAGTCTATCAAAACAAGGGGTTGAAAGATAAGGAACTTTAAGCGCCTACAGTGAGATGGAGGAAAATATTGGTGACAATCTATTTCATTGATTCAGATCTATTTCAATTCTAGCCCATAATATTTTTGCCCAAATTATCCTAGCGATGACTCAGCACTTCCTCAAACAATAGTTGCACTTCCTCATAACAGTCATTATCCTCGTACCGGAAGGAAAGACGTAAAAAATTACCAATTTTTTACCCAACGCACCACGAATCAGCATTAAAGACTCCTCGAGTGCAGGATGTGCTCTGGGCTGACTCCTTTATACAAATAAACAGAATCTTTGAATGGCTCCATAAAGTGCAACTCCTCGTACCTTTATCAACACTTACGTGACAGGATTAAAGAAAGAGCGGCGTCAAGAACAGGATTCTTTGACAGGAAACCGTACTGATTAAGCCCCATTTATTGACGAAAATGTGTAGTTCTAAGGTTCTATCCCAGCTAGTTTAACTTGATGATACATAGTATGTAGGCCCCGCAAGTTTAGGAGAAATATACTCACTGATAAAATTGGTAAGTGCAGGTCAGCAGGCTAAAGTAACCAAACCAAGAAGTCAGCAATAGCACAATAACCTGCTGTGACTAAAGGCCACTGGCTCAACATTGAGTAGGGTTAAGGATTCAGATGCTCCATCATGAATATCAAAGTGAGAGCTCACAAGGTATTTAAAAATGGACGTAGAAACTTAGCCAGATGAGCATACCTCATGAATAGAGTTTTACAATGTGCATAAAATACTGTGTCCTTTAGAAATGAATAACTCAGAGGCGCGGAACTTGTCTCCTATTCGAAGGTTAGAAATGACCTTCAGGGTGAGTTTGAGGTACTGAGTTAAACAAAGTGAGGTTTGACCGCTATTGTAACTTCAATGGCATCCTAGAATATGTATCTACTTGAGCACACAGAGTAGGCGTTTATGAAACGCAGTTCAAACGTCATTGAAGTGTGAATACGGGTGAACACGGGGAAAATCTTCTCTCGTCTCCCCCGCTCGGGCGGGCATGCACACCCGTACTTGCAGCATAGTTTTTTTAAGCAAATGGATCTGAAAATTTTACATACAACGTGTGGCATATTTTTTCATCTTTTTTTTACTTAAAGCTATTCGAGAACTGTTCAGAGGATTTCTAAACGTTAGCCATAAAAACAAGAAAACATATATTTAATCATGGTTTATCCCTTCTCGATACAACAAACACGAGCAATATTGACTCTTTTTTCCACTTTTGAGAACGTTTTTGGTGTTTGAAACGTTGTCTGGGTGAAGTTTTGGTGAAGCTACGTCAAACCTCATGAGCGATGTGTTTTTTTTATGATTCTTCTTCGTAGTATCTTTGCCACATATCGTCGTATTTCTACTATTTACTACTACTACTACTACTACTAATAATAATCATGTGGGAAATTGGCCGCACGAAATCTCTCCGTTAGCAGCGAGTCAACCGGATCAAAAACGGGATGAAATATTTTCCGTAACACGCTGGCGTCATCGTTGATGGGCCGCCACTGCTGGAGACATCACATCAATGCCACACATGTCATATCCAGCCGTTGGATGTCTCCGTGCCCTCCCAGAAAGGTATCTCCCTTCCAGAATGGCTCCTTTAGATGCCGACCAATACGTGGTGGTCTTGCAGGTGTTGGCCAATGGTCATGTACTATGTCTCCTACCTCAATGATATGCGTTCAGCTGTCTTGTCTGGGAGAGAAGCATAATTGTCACGATTTTGGGGTCAGCTTTCTACGTGCCGTATGTGGGCATTTATAGACTGCTCACAGTAGTTTTACTGTGTGTCTGGTCTATGATCAATATTTTATCTTTCAAAAAGGCTAGGCTGTGAGAATTCCTATATTAAAAGAAAATACCTTATATGATTATATACTAGACAGCCACTTATGTAAATACTTTACTAGACTTAGTTTACACAATTATTTATTGAACCATTAATCTGTGGCCCTATAACAACAACTCGATTATTACGAATACTCGCACAACAATAAGCTATTCACAACAACCTGTGTATATGACGTTATTAATGAATGAATCAATGAGATGAGAGGATTGATTAAGGCAACGCTCAATTAGAACGTTTCTTCAACAAAGTTACATCTCAGATCGACGAGACTCCCTGAGAGGCCGTCACCTGGACGCTTTCCCAGCAAACGGCACAATGACACGATGAGCCGGTGGCGTAATTCACCTGCTGCTAAAACCGCTGCTGTCGCGCCCACCCGTAATGGAACTAACATAGCACTTAGTGCTCAGCCGGTAGTCGAGGAAGGGGATTTGTCGAGCAGTTGTCCAATGAATGAAGGAACGCCGCTGATTGGCGATGTAACATCATTGGTGTACTACGCTTGTCTATCGATTAGAACCCTGCCGCACGGACAGTGGACACCGACGCCTGGACAGTTTGTGTGTTTCCTTATATAGGCAATTTCTTTGGCTCTGACGGTCGAACTGCCAAGATCGGTTAGAAGGGAAACCGCGTGAGTTAGAGCTTGAACGTCGTAGATGAGTTACAGCTAGCAAATCCGCTAAGCCACCGCTACTCACACACCATGTGTAATACCTACAGAAGTGGCTTGCCAATTACCTGATATCGCCGAGAGAGCTTTAAGTGTATCCTAGAATTATCGACAACATACACAGGTGGGGTGGAACAACATGTGTTATAAAATACTATAATTCCTTTCCTACGTACAAACTCGTTTAGCTGTACATGCTAGAACCTTTGATTAGACCTCTGCTCAATAAAGGAGTCATTGTTGATCGAACGCATTTCATCAAATGGAACACTAATCGTCCTCAATCTTTTCTCGCCCGCAAATATATTGCGGGAGTCATGCCTCTATCTGCATACTTATATCTGCGTCATAATACATCCGTAAATCTTCACGGAGTAACGGTTTAAGTAAAGGCAGAGGATGAATTCTACTTTCGCGTGATTGGTCACAAGGAGTGGTACTCATAGATAGCTCGAAACGTGAGCGAGGAATCACGTGAGAGAGGGAAAGCCGTTGGAGTCAGTTTAGCAGAACTTGTGCGACTCGTAGCGTAGAGAAGATCATTTCGCCTAGCGTTTCCCAGCGAAAATCATACGACCGTAGAAGGACTGCCACCGAGCATTGGTTGGCTGACTCGCTACCGAACGGAACCGTAGGGTAACGAAAGAGACGACGAACTCGAGGGGTCATAAAATTTGTGATAACTTCTCGCGTTCGCCAACTAATTTCACCCTCCAGTTGTCGTCAAACTTTCCGCCGGAAACACTCTCACCCCGTTATATTCTCCTTAGACAGTCACTAGCACGCGCCTGCTTTATAGGTATAGAGTTTCGGCAAACGAAGCCAATGCACTCCTGTAACTTTTAGGTTGAGCACTCCAAATTATTCTCTCCTGCGATATATCATAAAAATCCAGTATTAGAATCACCTTTTGGCTGTGTAGATAGGGCAGCTAGAACAATATATGAATAGAAGATTTCCTGGTTCAGTCTGCCTTCACCAATTAAAGTAGTTCATTCTAAGTGCTACATAGGTTTCAGTCGACCCCCGTCGGTTGTATTTGATACACGTAAAAACATAGCCATATTGTATACGCCTTGATAATTTCACTCGCTAATACTTTAATGTATATATAACTTGTGTGATGTATAATACTCCGATAGATACTCCTGAACTTTCAGCAGTCAAAAGATATTATAAAATATTATAAAAAACCAGAGATAGCGTATCCTTTCCAATCTATTAGTGAGTTGCAAATGCTCTCCTTGGTTTTAGTTTTCCTTGACATGAACATAGCAGACCCGAAACGTGTTAATCTAAAATGGACGAAATACCTCTTTAAGGCGAAGTTAAAAAAAAGTCCAACCAAAGCTTCCAAGGCCAACCATAGAACGTTAACTGCGAAATTCGTATCGTTCACCCCTTTAAGACTGCCCTCCGTGTGATCAACTGCTATGCGTTTATCGACTTATACGAGGAACACAGTTCTGATCCAGGCCTTGCCTCCTGCTGCGTATTTTGTACACGTATCTCTTTCTTTGACATTCAGCTGGATCATCTCATTCCCTATCATTTCTAATATGAAGAAGGTATCATTATTACAGCGACGTAAAGACGTCCTCTGACGCAAAGTGAATTGTACTCAATGTCGGCGGAGCTGATCCTTTGAGGCTCGTTCCTAACATCGTTTGCTCGCCTTGCGTTGGCATCGCTAAACCGTGGCTGCTTCTCTATATGTTAGCTCACTCTATGTGACCCAACGCTATGAGAGTTCTTTACTAACGAATTTAGATCCACTAGTGAAGTCGAAGTGCGTTAGGTATTTTCTTGTGCTAACGTAATTTATACCAATATATTGTATAGCTATTCCCGTTGCAATCCTACCCTAGAGGAGCAGATATAATAATCGTATTCAAGAAATTTGCAAGTACGAATAAATAGAACGACATTTTAAAAAATGAGTAAATCTTATTTCTTACTTTAGAGGAAAACATCATTTTTACGTGAATTAAAGTATGAAAACAATATTTATTGTTATAGGATGAATAACAAACGTATAACGCTTATCTAATATAATGCAACGGATATTATATAATGAATCTCATTATTTCAGAGATATTAGTAAAACGCCAAGCAAACCGCTACGTAACTTCGTGTTGTGAAAGTTAAGGGGGTTTTCTTTTTTTTGGTATTAAGCAAAAAGGAAAAATTATTGGCAAACAACCCTATATATATATATATATATATATATATATATATATATAACAAGTTACTATGACACTATAGGTTCTTGCAAGATCTGAAACTATTCAGCGTTGACGCTACGGATCTATACGACGCATATATTGAATAATTTATGTGAATATAATGTGTATATAATTACATGTATTATATGTTATATACAAGAGTACGTTGAGTGATAATAGTAATAGTACCTTCGCAATAGTCCGTTTCTCGAATGACAGTTAGCATTTAGATAGCATACAAGTATAACATACCTTTATCTAATTTGGACAACCGAGCTCAAATGCCATGTATGCATATGAGATACCATTTGTAGCCAGATAGATAGACAATGGGACGGATCTCAACATAAGGAGTGAGTAGCAATAGTCAACAACTGATATGCAGTTGTCTGCATTAATAACAACGATAACAATAAGTGCAACAAGACATTGTTGCTGACGCTGTCTGGCCGACCGCGCGCTCAACCTACCTGCGTCTATCCATCTGTGTGTGGCGTCTGCCTTCCTGAAGCCAAGCAACAACTTACCACAACAATAAAAACTCGACTCCCGGTCTTTCGTCTCTGTCGTTCGCGGTTGTTGTTGTTGCGCAATGAATAACAAGCACTGACTGCTATCTTCTAACCGCAATAGATGGTGATAGTGACGATAGTGGTCCATAGACAGCGGGGTCCCTAGTTCGGGTGGCCCGGCTTACTGCCGCCCAATACCTGTCCCGTCCCACCAACCCATCTCAACGGAAGGCACCGCGCCAAACCGATGCTCACATGGATAGGTATAATAGAAGGATAAGATCTGAAGCACAGCGGCTCTGGGACCGCTACAGGATCAGAAGCACGAAGCGGCAGCTGCTATGTGGCACCAACTAGCAACGCTACCATTGGGACTGGCGCGTGAGACGCGAGCCATTTCTCTCTCTCCTTCTTTCGCCTACTCTGCCTTTCAGCCATTTTCGTCTACGTCGACAAGAAGCGGTGGGTGATGGCCAAGGTGGTTGCGGGGGCGAAGGACAGCTAGAGACAAGAGAGACGGTTGTTCCTGTTGAATACAAGAAGAGGAGCCGTTGAGTCACTTTAGTGGTTGGTTGCCCATTACTTGTCTGTAGTCGTCGTCGGGTGATACCCACCGTTTGTAACTGATGCTTATGCCCACTGTACTCGATCCCCAGTGCCCACCAGAATTCAGTGACGGCTCTGCACTTCAGCAGCAGCATCATGGAGCGTCCTGGAGAACTGTATGCCCTCACGTTACCCCATGCGGGTGGATCCGATGTATCTCCTAGGATTCTAATAGTCTATGTGGCGCTTCTATCGCATGACCTAGGCTACACACTCGTGCTCACTATGAAGGTACACAATGACAACCGACGAGGCACACATTTCAGAGGATCAGAGAGAGCGAGACAGAGAGAGAGAGAGAGAGAAAGAGCATAGCACGTGAGGTGTTCTAGGGACATACATCATATAATCGACTTTCGTGTGAATACCGCTCTGGCCAGAAAGCGACAGACAAATGTGAGTTCTCAGATAGTGAAAACATTGTGCACTCGCTGGTCATTGTTGATTAATTATGAGTAAGTTTTGGAATAAAGTAAGGAATCAAGTCAGTTCTAATAATTCTACTGAGAAGATAATATCATACACGACAGACGGACAATCACCTGACCTCATACAGTATGCATAACAATACCATTCTTGCGCAAATGAACAACAATAACTGTGTTCTCAAGATCTCAGTAAATATATAAATAATCCTTATTTTAGTAAAAACAAAACGCAAAAATATACAGACCGTCGTGTAGTGGGGCGAGAAATGAAGGCGTAAGCATTGGTGGGGTGGCTGAAGCCAATCCTTGAGCTGATCCACCCTGGGGCAACACAAGGGCAAAGTCCGCCAGTCTGGTGGGGTGGTGGCTGCATCGATGGTTGTCGAGGTGGGTCGGGGTGGGGGGCGTCACCGCAGCGAAGATCTGCGGGGTAACCCCTATGATGCTACTACAAGTCGCCGGCATCGAGTTTGGCAGATGAGGATGGGTACGCAGCTATTGCTACAGGGCGCCCATATAGCGAATGGGGAGCCAAACAGGTACGACGGCATCATCCGGAATGTCGTCTGCCACAGACTACGCCAGGTGATGTACTGTGGCGCTGCGGCGGTAGGTGGCTTCTGTCGGGACAAGATGGGATATATCGAAAAGGGGATCAGCTTGGGGTGGTGCCGCTTGAGGGGCAGTCGAAAGCGCATCAGAAGAAAAGGTCCATTGGGCCCGGGGTGCAGACGCTTGGAGTTGGGCGGGGGCGGAGTTAAGGGAAAAGGCACATTGGGACGTAACTGGGCACTGCTGAGCGGGGGATGATCTCGATTGACAAAGAAGAAAGAATGTTCTCGAGGCCACGGCCAATGAATGGTGCTACCATCCCTGTTCAACCGCTGCCACCGCTGTGCCCAGAGGGGAGGGATACCAACGGTATCTAAAGCATGTGCGTTTTGCCCTCTGTTGTTTGTGATCCCAGTCATGCACGAGTGTTCTCTCGCGTGCCGAGTATAACGGCACCCGACACATAGATGTGAACGCTGTCTGGACGTTCTGCTGTCCGAAGTGAAAGGCGATGCCGATATTGGGTTTGATCGCTCTTCGGGCTACGATGCCTCCTAGCTACCTTGTTCCAGGTGCCTCCTGTTCAAGCTAGCCGAGGCCAGGGGCATGTCCCATTGGGCGTTGGGTGCCCTGCTCGAAGAGAGGGTTCGCTTCGGCATTTCAAGTTGGCTGGGCTTCGTTGCGTTGGTTGGCGAAAGCAGGATGAGGCTCGTCGGGAGATGGATGCCGCCGCTCTGTGTATGGGAGATTGGAATGGAGTTGAACAACTTGACTTCTTCCACTTGGAGAGCAATTGGGAAAATAAGAAGGTATGCCGCCATGCCGTCAGGCTGCCGATTTGAACAGAGCAAGCAGAGTCCAAGGGAAGTTGAATGGCAGGGGGTGAAGTTGGCATGCGAAAGTTGAACAGGCTGCAGCCGAAGCGTGTGGAGCATCAGTGGTGGCTTTGGGTCCAGCCGACGGGATGGATTGTGCGCATAGAGAAGAAAGAGGTAAATGAATGACGTCGATTCATGGGATTTTGACGAAATCGAAATACCACCAAAGGAGGTTTGAGCCTCAGTGACCAAATAGTGACGTTAGATGCTTAACTTACTCTACAGCGTACTCATAGTGAGTTACGTCATCATATGCAAATTAATCTGTATGTAACTAACGCGGTAATTGCAAGCAATGTTTTGATAAAGCCGACCCAAAGTTGCTCAGATTAGAACATGCTGCATAAACACTTTCTACGTTGTATTGAAAATTATAACATTATCTGCTGCATTTAGACTCTATAATACATTTGGGTCATATCTTATTTTTATATATATATAAGATATGACCCAAATGTATTATAAGTCTAAATGCAGCAGATAAGGTTCCACAGCGATCGATGATAGTCGAGAGTTGACTGCTCTCCGATATAAAAACATGATCTAATAACGATCGTTTAAAATCCTTCTTCCACCTATGCGGAATAAGCGTACAGCAAATCTTGGAGTAGTCACACCTACCAGTTGGCAAGAAGGCATTCGTTCGCCACTATCAAGATTGGGCTAGCGCAAATTCAAGACGCCGATACCATCACATTATCGAAAGAAATCGACAATTTGTCTATTACCTACTAGCCATCCAATGACAATCAAAATAATAACGGGCAATTTGGGTAATTCGACTATATTCTGAATCTTTCTCCTCCATCCCCGCAAACGTTTCTCAATTCTCTTTACCCTGAACTCCTCTCTCTCTCTCTTGACTCCACTTTAGCCGACTCATCTCATCCCATTGCTTGTTGAGTCACTTCTTGTGTGTCCATTTCCACCGCCAACGTCAATTGCCCGACTTGACGTGTTGATTTCGGGCACAGTTTCCCTCCTGCTGCTAATGCTGCTTGGTTGAGGCTGACGCTATTTCGCTGGCAGTCGCAGAATTCAGCCTCGTCCAAAGTGGGCACAAGGACCCAACTTGGCTTCGCGTCGCCCTCAATCGGCCCCAATCGATTTCACAATTTATTCAGCCCCTCGCCTGCGCCGTTCGATAGTTCGTGTTGTCGCGGGAACATTCGGTCGGTCCTTCGCCATGACAAAGTTTCCCCGCTCCCGAAGTCGACCTAAGAAAAAAGAGAATAAATTCAAATCTCTCACTTCTCTTCCCTCCACTCGCTCTACAACCGATAATCAAACCCTAATCAGCCAGTGGACCGGACCTCGTCCCGGGGATTGTCGCACAGCACATGTGACGCTGCTGTGTTTCCTAACAATGTCAGCCAACTATCGATGACGACCATACTAATTCTCGTCTCGTTTATGGCCGGCTTGAGGGGGCCATAAGCCCGTTCTATATTCGTTCATATTTTTGCAATTGTTCTCTAAAAAAATTAGGAATCAACTTATCGGAAGGTTAAGCTCTTCAAGTGGTGCTGCGTTTTCGTTCCGGTCAAAGATCTACGGTTCTCTCTAATTCGAACTGCGATTAGACTCGAAGAGAAATCTCAACATCTTACTGAAGGAGATGTCATACCCACTTTATTTGGATCTTACTTCATTATTTGAAATACACGTAGGCGTGTTTGCGCCTGTAAAAGACCGCAGGACATGTCGTTAGGCAATAGATTGCAAACACCACACCAGCAGTATTTTGAGGCGTCAGTCCTGGCGCAATCGTTGGTGATAGTAAAGATATGACACCTGCTACACCCAAGCCTGAAAGCAAAAATCATACAGGCCATGTCTCTCCAGACGTAGTCTAGCTCCAGAGACTGGCTGAACGGTTAGACATTTGTTTCATGCTAAACACACAAGGTTGCGTTGCCGTTTATAAGAAACTTAAAATCTTGCTGAAAACCAGTTGTTGGAAACCGGTAATAAGTTTAATGATTCCGCCACCATGCCATCTACGACTATACGATTTGCTTCCAGCATACATATGTAGAAAGGTTTTTGTCAAACTTGAATCGTTACAGACTCCGTGGTTGCTCATCGTATACAAAAAGTGTATCAGACACATTAGCAATCACTGAGAGGCAAACAATAGCGACCACACTCAGTTTCAAGACGCTGCCCCAGCCCGTCAGGTTCCGCTTAAAGAAGGTTCTAAAAATATGAAGTCAAAGTGGCTGTGGAAGAATCAACGGACGCTTGGGTTAGGTGACGAGGTTTTTTGGCGGCTGAACGGAACACGACTTCGTTTTCACTCGCCCCGGGGCGAAGGAGGCAAAACCTTTTTGGAACAAAGCTCTTCCAAAGCTTCGCGAGGAAGCAATGATGTACCAACCTACTTCTCGCCACCTAGAGACGCTTGCAAGCGTCTGCTTGGCTGTCTAGCTATTCGAGAGTTTCGTAGACTCCGTCAACATCTCGAGAAATCGCTGCAGCGACCAACACAAGGCAAAAAATCCATTCCGGTGTCGATTTTACATGCGTTGTAACACGACGTCTATGATGCTGATACGTTTGTTCAAGGAGGACAAAAGGCTGCGCCAAAGTATAACGCAAGCATTTTTTAGACGTATCTGGATAGCTATTTAAGCGGAGCCTCCAGCCACCAGTGTTGAACTCTACATAGGTTTGCGAGATGAAAGAGGAACGTCTTAGTCGGTGAAACGGGTGCTGCTTGGCGTGCTGAGGCGCACCGTAGGACCTACCAACCGCTCGGAGTATCCCGAGTCGTTCCTTAGTTTAAAGCTTTTTCGCGCCCTCGGGGCCTTTTGAGTGGTGGCCCTACGCTACTCCGGGCGACCACTTCGAAGGCCAGTTTATATTCAGTGGGCCGGAGGATTCACGCCGGGATGTACATAGCCAAAGAAGACAGGAGATGGAAGGAAATAGCCCAAAAGGAATAAAGCATTGGAGCGAGTCGGACGTTGACGAATCTCTCCTTTTTTTCAACCATTTTTCCTGAGCTGACCTGGTAAACAACCGGAAGAGATGGCAGACGAAATGGACAACGATTTGTCTGAAAAAATATTCAATTGTTAGGAGGCCAATGGAAACCCCCGAGCATTAGGGCTCTAATTCGAACACTTGCTTTAGAAAGGGTTACTGCATTAGCTACCGCGCTAAAACCTTCTACACGGAAGGTGAGGATGGGAGTCGTTTACGGTAGTTGAAGACGTTCGTTTACAGGTGGACAACGGAGAAAAGTTGAACAGAAAAGATACTCGCAGATTAATGGATCATGGCAGAAGTATCCTTGATATGACGCTCGTTTCCGACCAGTTTGTTCTCTTACAATTGACGATGTGTATCGGAAATTCTTTGCCTGTTACAGACGCGTTTTAAATCACCTATCCTATTCGACCACGTCTCTGGAGATCTGCGGTATTTCTGTGGCACTGAGGCTGACACCGCTTCATGTTATAGGCATTGGATACGGAGTGTGGGGATTTTATGCTGTGCAAGCGGTTTTTACCCCGTCGCACTTATGATTGTGATAAAGTTTCCTTTGCGCCTTTCGTGAGCCGTCTTCGCCTGGAGCGCTTTTTCCGAACCTCGCCCCGTAAACGGGTTTAGTTTAATACCTGAGGGAGTTGCGGTAGGCATAGTCTTAATGCGAGCTCAACGCATTGCCTCGATTCGCTTAAGCCCAGAGCTATTGTAAGGCTAAGTGCGAAACGTAGCATGTGAAACATACAGCGAGACCAGTTACCGTAGTATTTCAAGGAGTAACTTAAAAAATATCAGGTAAAGCAACGACTGAGTTTGACAATTGAGATATGGGAAAATATATGTATCAACGGGAATCTGATTTCGAGAAGTTACGTGCGTACTCCGAAATGACACATACTGAAGAACGGCTACTTTCCTCTCAATCGAATGATGAATACAGGTGCTAATTAGCACGCGTATTAGCGGGTGTGCACGTTGGTTCGTTAGTCCGTAAATCACTGGTTTATAGTCGGCACGTGGAATCCTTTGAATCACGTAGCGTGGTGTATGCGAAACTCTATAGGTTGCGACTTACAGAGGCTAATTATAGTAAGTGAGGCGTCACTTACATTGGCACATTGTCTGTCCGCATCTTATCAGATCTAACTGCATAACTCAATATTGAGTGCAGTGTATGAGTCGGCTAATGAATGCGCCTTAAGGAGCCATATGTACCAGGGTGTATACGTTCAGACTGCCATCGTGCTTCACGCACTCCCTTGTGAACGTTCCCGCGCGTGGCGGCCCCAAGGGGGGATCTATTTGTCCAGAAAATCGAAGATTCGAACAAGGCCAAGATTCCTTTGTTCCTATCGGCCACCAATGGTCACCAGCATACGACCAAATGAAGTTAGGTTTCACGTCAAATATCAACGAGTACGGAAACCAGCCAATGTTCTCGTCGGTGTGCTAAAGCCACGGGTCACAGACACGTCTGCAAGGATGCGGTCGAATTGAGTAAAAACCGTCAGTGGTATTGTCAATATCTGCCAGCCGTCTACATATCTCTGACCGATTTTACCACGATTCCTACAACGAGTGTTCACTATCCTCCCTGCTCACGTATCCCCTTTATTCCCGACGTCTAGGAAGAACGACAGAATAGAAGAGTGACGCCCCTATGGGAACCGGGCTGCTATCCGGCTTTTCTTCCCGGTTGCGTTATGCCGTCGCTTTCCGCGGTGGTGGTTTTCCGGTGGCGACGACGGCGCCAGTGGTTCACTTGCTAGCAGTTGGCAATGAGATAGAAGATGGCCGTAGCTTTGCTTGCTTGCGTTGTTGGATTGAGCCGGCGACGAGTGATTCCGCCAGCAGGATGGGACGAAGTGAGACCGACGTGGAAGGACGCGCTCCGGCGCCGGCTTGAGAGGCTCCAACAGGAAAAGGAGAAGGCGAGTCAGGAGTATAGGGGAGGAAGGAGCCAACGGATGGGACTGTCGCTGTGGCGTTTATTAATGACCACCACCACCACCTATAGCACATTCGTATCCGTCGGTGAGTGTAAGTCTGTGTACGTGGTAGATTCGGCCGACAGCCCTGTCTTGTCTTGCCGGTTGGTTCGCCACAGAAGATCGTCTGCCGAGAAGGAACACAGACCGTGCAAAGTGTAGAAGCATATAGGCCCTCTGATCAGGCCGTTCTCAGCGAACGGCCTTATTGCAAAACATTTGCTCCAAATATAGCCGATCGTCACTTTTGTCACCTTTGACGTATAAAATACGAACGTCGTCTGTGCATTTCTTAAACAACGGGTATGTTCATGTATGTCGTTATTATTGCGCTCTAACCGAGCTGAACAGTATATTGTATATTATATATTCATTGAGCAGGTATACAAAAAGGACGTCGTGCGTTACGTGCATTCGCAGAATTTAGGAGCATTTGCATTTTCGAAGTGGGACAGCGAGTAGACTGCAAGTATGATAGTGTTTGATTAAGAGAGAAGCGTCCCTTGTCGTGTTGGAAGCTTATTATGTATGATCGAAGTTGCGTGCGACAATTGTGAGCCTTCTTCAGATCAGGCGCATTCACAATCCAGATAGGGATGGAATAGGAGAATGCTCGACCGTAAAGGAAGACGAAGAGCACCGCAGAATGACCGGAACGGGAGTTGTCCGCTCCGGACCCATCCTATCGTCTCCCGCTGCTGCTTCTTCTGCCGCCACCACCATCACCACCACGAACACTGCCGCCTGATCCTCTTCGGCCACGACCAGGGGATACCGCATCGTGCACAATGGACGGACGGACGAACGGAGATAAATCACCATGGACGATGCGGGACATTGGAATCAGGCTCCATTCGCCCACGAGTCCACTCATGGGCTCTCGCGCTCGCTCGTGCCTCTAGAAGTTCGTACGTGCCCGGCACGCCGGATTGCATCGGATTCTTGCGTCACCGTGGCTTAAACAAAGGTTGGCGTCAGCCCGCACCTTGAGGTTTTGCTCCGCATTGTGCTAATTGCGGTGAAAAAAATCTCAGTTAAACAGATCAGCTGGTGCGTAGTGACACCCTGACGGGATTCTTGATTACCAGTATGACGGTTACTTTCTTAATTTGTTGTTCAAGGTTCTTAAGTTGTGGGCACGGTCACACGTTGCATAAGTAGGCTTGATAGTGAAAATAGCATTTTTAGGCGACATATTGGTTCGATCGTTTCGAGCAAGTGAACATATGTCCCATCGTCACATAATGAATGATGAACACCCCATGATTTTTGGCTGCAATTATGTGAAAGGGTTTCAATTGCGCTCACTATTTCGACAAGTCTCAAACGCAGACTGGGGACAATGTTAGCACAAATGCAGATTTGAATGACTCGATATATGGATTGCTTGTAACGCGAGTTGAGCAGTTCCCTCTCTGAAGCGCTAGGTGTATACAATCCATTTTCAATATAGGTTTGTCTACAGATTAGAAAAACAATTATAGATGGTTTCTAATGCGACCAAGCGATTCCAACAAGCAGAACTTCTCTGATAATATTCGGGGTCAGGCTTAGGCCGAGAGCTTATTTACTGATGAAAAATTTCCGAAAGCATCGTTATAACCGTTTGGTTATAATGGTGCTTTGTCTAGCAATAGTACAATCATATACAGCAGGTGCAATGCAAAAAATGAGCTCGTTGAGACTTTTTATACTCCAGCTTTTTGACTTCCATCACTCATTTTGCGACCCCAAGCACAAGCCTGAAAAGTACGACAAACAAGGCTCATACTGCAGCGTTTGTGCCTACGCTGCAGGATGAGCCTTGTACTTGAGGTCAAAATTAAATTAGCGAACGGTTACGCCTGCAATTCGGTCGTTGTATCCAGTATCTCGCTCAAAGGCTAGGACTCTTGTATAACGATGCCAGAACGAGTCAGCAGTTATACACAAGCTCGAGACGAGCCGCTGTACGCAAGCAAGCAGCTTAGCTACTCCCAGTGAACGGCAGTGAAACGCAGTCAGGTCAGTCAGTGTGCAGTGTAAATCCCATAACTTGTGGTCGCCACGAGTGGCTCTTCTCAGTTCCTCCTCGACCCATTCTCCCAAGAACGCAGCCTCTTCTCGGCCCTCGGGTTACGACGGACGGATTGGAACCCCCTTCCAATGGAACCCTTTACAGACCTAACCCGATTCAGCGGTGGAACCGGTAGAAGGGGCGGGGGGTTTGTACGAACGAGCCCATAGCGTCCTCTACCGCAAATCCTTTTTGTGGCTATGGAGCCAGCTTCCTCTTAGCTGCTCGGCAGTACACGAGCATGGCCACTCTGGCCATTCTGCTTGCCGGCCCGCAAGGGTCCCTGCTACTGCCACCACCCCCCAGTACCTCTCTCTCTCTCTTCCGGCCGTCCTCTCGCTGTGTAAGCAGACCAGTTCGACTTCCACCTCTCTACGGCCAGCGCGCCAATCCTTCTCAACGCTGCTGCTGAGGTGCTAGTACTGCGTACTGGGAACTCTCTGTATGGGCCCCGTGTTGGTCTCTCTCTCTCTCTCCTCCTTCTCGCGCTCTCCCCACTCTCTCTTTCTATGTGTTAGCGTTGTGCTGTGCGCTGCACTGCTGCAGTCCAAATTGGATTGAGATCAGCTCAGGGTTTCGGTCTCTGCCTCCTTTCTACTTCTGCCTGCCAGTCGGTCGGTCGCCAGTCCCGGTCCCCGCTCTTCTTCTCGACAGACTCTCGAGAGATGCCCACCCGATCCCCTCCTCATCTGCTCCTGTTTTCCTCTGCCCGCTGCCGATCCTCCAGCACCCACCACATGCCCCCCCATTTCTTGCTATGCCCCTTCCTTTGCCCCGCCCCCCTCAATGTCCTGCACCCTCCACCCTTAGCATACACAACCGTTTGCCCACCTACATTCCCTTCCATAGCAAGTACCACCACCCGCCGCCGCTGCCGCCTCTAAACGATCTTGCCCCCCCGCCACCGGTGTGCTGTCAGCCCGCGAGTTTTACCCTACTCAGTTCGTCTGAGTCGGCCGGGTAAGCGGGCGTTCGGTTTGCCTGCCTGTCTGGCGGTCCCAGCTATATCTGAATACGAACTAGGCTAGAAGCTAGGAGGAACGAGGAAGGGGCATCTGGGCTTGCACCTACCAAGGGTACTACTAGTGGCTGTACGAAGGAGGGGCGGCATGTGGGCCATATGGGACCCAGGAGCAGCGGTGGCGGTGGCAGCGGCAGCGGATCGTTTCTCTGATCAGAGGAGGATTCAGGGAGAGCAAACCTGGCAAGCTTGCCCCGACTAGGAACCCATTTACCCATTTGCCCCTGGTCCCTTCTATCCTAGCCAAGAGCCATAAGGACGCCTATCCGCCTATGCCCATCGGGGGCTAAGGACCCATTTACAAGCGTCAGCTGGCTATCGTCCTCGCGGCGGCGGTACCGGCACTGGCGGTGGACTAGCTAGACGCGTGCCTTGCTGGCTAGGAGGGTCGTCGTGCTCGGCCCTGTGCTCTTGCTGCTACTGCTGCTGCTAGTGCAACCGCTTGCGCCTCTACTCGTTGGGGTATCGGAAGGTATGTAGCTGCGATATCGTTCACTGCTGCCGCGCACGACGAGAAAGTTGGATGGGAGTTAGTGATGGGAAATTGGGAACCTGGGAAGAACATCGCGTCCCGACCGGTGGGAGTACGCAGGCTGGTGTGATACGAACGCGGCCCTCGGAGAAAGAAAGGGGACCCTTTTCGGAACGAACGTGCTCGAGTACGTGTTTTAGAGCCGAGGTGCGTCGAGGACTTGGCGACAGTTGGCTCGTTGAAAGAAAGAAGGATGATCTTTTCTTTCGGTCGTTCGATGGAGCTACGACTTGCTCCTATTCTGTGCCTTCGTCCTCTTCGGATACCCGCATGTGTATAGGCCAAGCGCATGCAAGTTGAACCACGCTTATTTAAAGATCAGTAGACTATGATGTATTCAACAAAGAGTCGACTTTATAGACGAAGACCTCGCCTTCAAAGGACAGTTACGAAGAATATATTATAGTACATCCCAAGCTTACCAGACCGAGGTTGCTATTCGCAGAATATACATAATGAAAACAGTAAAATAAAAACACCATCGTGCTTGAATGTGGAATTGCGAACTCCACTTGTGATATAGAACACCTCACCGATGTTTACTGAATATGAGCATTATTACCTTTTCATCGAAATTCATTGATGATATTACCGTATACCTAGGATTGTGATAGAAATCCAATCGATTTGTATCCATTTTTGCTTTAATAAAGGTCTGATGAAATATCTGACTAATTGATTGGAACAGATAGTATGTGGGTGTCCGAATGCCTGTACAGGGTTGCAGATAGAACACTATCTGTTAATTGGCAATCTGTAATTTTTTCCCCAGTGGACTTTAGCAGTAGATTAGACGATGTTCTGTGGTCAGGTCTATCTTATATTCGATAAGCCGATACCGGATACTCTAAGGGATGTTTCGTCGTTCGAGGGACACCACAGGATCAGGCGTTGATTTTTTTCCTTAGGTTCGCTCGGGACGGACAAGAGAGTTGTAGCGGGCAGTGGCGCATTTCATTCTTATCGCACCGGAAGAGAGAACAAGCGATGGCTACAATATTGGCTGGGGCGCAAATGCCGTCAAGATGGAAAACGTTCAAATGTAGCGCCACCCAAATGTGCCAGTTTTACTAGTGAATTACATCAAGATCATCGGAAATATCATACTTAAACTGAAGTGACCATGAGGCCAGTGGGTCCTACTTAAAATATGAAACCCATTAATACCAATAATACTTTCAGGAGCTGTCTATGTATTAATTTATTATTGTACATCGTCTATACTGATTATGAAGAGTCAGGTGCACGTTACGTGCATGTCACGCACGTTTGGTCCCAAATAAGCCGCTATGGTGCACGTTAAGCTAAGTTTTAATACTGAACAAAAAACTCTCGGCTGTACTTATAAATGTCCAAGGTTGGCGCGAAAATTCGAACGTTGATCCGACTAAAACATCGATAGTCTATCCTGCAGCACTGAACGAGAACAAGCTTGGCCGAATAAAAATCGTCTTCATTTTGTCTTCTTCCATCGCCGCAGCGTTTGCTGCCAGGAGTACTGCTGCTGAAGTTGATACCGAGTGATCCGACAAAAACCTGGCGGAGGTTCTGAGAACGGTAGGCCTGGCTACTGGCGTAAACCTAATTTTTTGTAGCAACGTCTATGACAACATCGGGCTGGTCTTTGGAGCAGTTGTTCAGTCCATGATATAAAGGTATATAGAATAAATATCATTAAATATCTTGAAAAATAATAAACAAATTAGCACACATTACATAGGCGTTAATCATTATGGCGCCGATCCAAGGCAATAATTTGAGCCTGCCGGCCGCTACAATTTTGCATAGTATATACCCTACATGCATTGTTCGTCCTATATAAGGAATATATTATACTATTCAGTCAGTCAGCGGTACAGAATTAGGTGTCTCCAGAAAAAAGGTGGAGTTTTTGACCAACCTAGTTCTTACTGCACTATACGTTTTTTGGTCATTGTCTTGAATGTCTCCTTTATAGTGCGCTATTCCTGGGTAATTCCGTATCAGATTTACCCAGCGGTTACGGATTCCTGCCTCAAGATTTCCGGTCCAGGCTGGTGTACACATTCGTGCATCTCTTGATATGGACCATAGTGGCTCATCTTCGTGTTGTCTTTAACGGCACAATACCTGCTAAGCATTTGTTTATTTTCATTACATTCTGATTATCGTGATGTGTAAAACTCTCAGAAATAGATTAGAAATCCTGCTGCAATTTTTGACAGACGATGTTCCGTATTCCCGTGGGACCTGTGGTAGTATAATTTCGAACTTAGGCACATTTTGAAGTTATCATGACCACCTGCTGGATAATAACACGCGTTTTTTAATCTACCCTGGCCAGCATGAATAGTTTCGACGTTCAATGAAATAATCTCTACTTCTCGGCATTTTTTAAGTTCTCAATCATTCTAGCAGCCGGTAGATAGTAAGGAGAAAATAATAACAGCAGCAATAACAAGAATAGAAATAACGTACAAACGATCGAAGACAGTCCGGTAAACAATCATCCGCTCGTCATTACAGTCGTTCCTAACGGCCACGCGGAAGCCCACACGCACTTAGGCCAGCATGAGCAACGCCGTCATCCCACAGCCAAATTTCGGGGCGATATTTCATACAGGAGTCCAACTTGTTCAGATGAAGTCCCTCAACAGAGTGAACCGACCCTCAGCTGTAATTCCTGTATCCTTACAGGGAACAAATATGCACATACATGCAGACATGGATGAATGAATCAAACTCATACACAATTTGCCACTGCGGTCAGCCCTAGATATAATTTATATTTACTGATTGCATCATACACGACATACATACTGCATATTTATTTTGCCATGTGGTCAAGGCAGACCACAATGAAAAATCTATTCTGTGTTCATTTTAGTAGGGTGACGGGTGCTGTTCGTTTGTACAACCGCTGTCGGCGTGGTTCTTATTAACGATGGCAACTGCTTACCTCTTTTCGTGCTCTCTCTCTCCCTCTCTTACTCACTACTTCCTTTGTATATGGGAATACTGCATGTAGATGTGCTCTCTTCTCTCATGTTGTTCATCTACAATTAATTAATGAATGCGGAAGCGAAGAATAAATGCATACTAAATAAACATACGATCTTGTCGTTAATTTCGAGGTAGGGAGAGAGAGAGAGAGTTAATGTTGTTCATTTTGATATGGGCCATAAATTGGGTCAGAACGCAGACACAACCGCTAAGGCGTAACCCACTCTCCGTTATGCCCGCTACGCATCCAATGCTGACCCTATCTTGGATAAGGGCTCGTCTCCTAAGTCACAACAATTCTACCTTTAGGGCATGTCCATTGGAAGCAACATAGTGAAACAACCTGCCCGCATGATTGTTTGCTGCACGCCACAATAATAGAAAGATTTTGTTCACAAGCACAAATACATAGAGATAGAGAGCGACCGTCAGGTAGACAGATCCGCCGCCCAGCAACCCATTCCAACGGAGTTGGCTGAGTTTACGAAGTACTCAGTTCCGCCTGAGAGCGCTCTGATCATTTGAAACAATTTGCCTGTTGTTGCTCAGAAATCGGACGACTCAGTCTGCATGAAATTAGAGAGTTGAAGCAGGCATCCAGGATGGCCAGCACTTCGACCCTCATAGACCTGACGCTCCTCTGGTGTACGTCTTAAATTCGTTGGATTACACACACACACACTAAATAAAATATATATAATAAATATCTTCATGGGATCACGCAACTTTCAACAAATCCGGCTATATTTCTGGCCATTTAGCACCGCTGTGCTGTAGAACAACAATCGAATTCATGGTCGGGTTACTGTTAATCTTCCGCCGCGTTTCCGATCAATACGATGTTGATCAGGCAACAAAACCAATTCACCTTAAAGCTTACTAACGTAATACGCACTCGTCATACCTTCATGTCTCCGTACGCCCCCTTAACATATTTCTAACATAACATGACTGCATACTCTGGATTTTAATTTGCAGTCAGCTGTTCTTACACAGACGCATCCATTGACACTAAATTGCTTTATTAGTCGCTCAAATATAATTGCAGCGATTTTGATAGCCAGCGAAGACGATGTTGTATGGGGCTTGTGTTGCCACTCTCGACGCCTTACCAAGTCGTATAATCTTTGCCAGCAAATCGGCGCGGGGTGTATCATGCATACTGGTTTCTGTTGGCTACTCAGCGTGGGTGGGGTATGACAGGGTATCTGGATAGCTCCGTTTGAGTTTGAACTGCTGCGGGGCTTATGGCAGACAACTCATAGAGTGTTTCCAGGACCACTCGAGTTTAATTTATTGCAAGCAGACACAGTCGCGCGAAGCCCCGAAAGCGAGTTTTAACCAGCTAATCAGCTAACGTAACGAAGCCCATCCCCACACCCATCGGCCGCACAATACGATTTGCTGATTACATTTAGCCAGTAAATCTAGAGGAGAATAATGATATAAAATATTTTAATTGCTACGGTCGCACACCTTCAGCCTGTTGTCAGGTCAAGTCTTATATTTGTGTATACATAGGCGCATCAGGGAGTAGGATAGAGTGCCGTACTTCAGTCGAGAGAGCCAGAGCACTTCACACATTATATGAAATTTGTGTGAGCTTTATCTCCCCTGTGGCGTATACGTTTTTGTGCACACTGAGAAATACGACGATAAGCGGATTAGATACACAAAACATGAGCTAACACAACAAATGACTCCAAGGATTAACCTATGGAGCGTAACTCCTGTCGGGCACACGATGACGGCAAAGGAGTACGCCTGCACATCCTCCATTAATTCTTGGAGACACTGTTGTTGCCACTCGTCTCGATTTGTGCTCGTCGTTTTTATCGCTTGTTGTTGCCTTGTTGACATCATTCCTCTGACGCCTCTATCCACTTCGCCTCTAACCACCGTCCACTTCTGTCTTCAGCTTTCCGCCTTCGAGATCGACACGACGGCCTCATCGTCTACTTCGGCCGACAGCCGTCATGAGCGAGGAAGGCGCCCTCACCGCCCCTGGTCATCACCAAACCACAACTGCACATGCTACGGGTCGTAGTCGCTGCGTAATCGGGTCCACTGGATGATTTACTTGACGTCCCCTCTCCCGTAACCAAAGTGTTGCTGACATTTACCCACTCAAATCGTAGCCAACTGTCAACAAAGTCAACTCTTTGACGCCATCTCAATTCATTTATAAGATAAACACTCGTAAGTGTACACGAGGCATTCATGTCAGTCGTTTGCCGTGTTCAAACCAGCTCAAACCAGTTATCTCTGACGCTTTCAATCCGAAAATAGCATCGGGTATATCACTTTTCATAGGCGAATATACTCAGTTAGCAGAAAGGAGAGCAGACGTTGCTGTTAATGCGACTAACGACGTTGTTGTTGTGGTTGTTGTTGCTGTTGTTGTTATCGTTGTTGTTAATAGGTAGTAATTGTCTCACTGTGTCGTTGCTCTTGTAGCTGTCGTTGTCGCTCGCTGTGGAAGCCTCCCGCCAGCGCACTGCAGGACTCGAACGGGAGGCAGCCAACACTCTCGGCAACTGTACTGTTGTGACAACCGAGTGTTGTCGGGGTGGCCTGTCGCCGAGTGGGGCTTGCCTGAGGGTTCACGGATACAGCGGTCTAGGGGCCGGTTGGGGCTAAGGGCTGGGAGCTAGGGAAAATAAGGCAAGCAATGGGAAGTAGACGTGGGTGGTGTGTTGCGTTGCGCGTGGAGCACGTAATGGCGGGGTGTCACCGTCACGCGGAGCCTTCGTGAAGGCACTAGGCACACGGGGGTGAACTGGGAGACAAGCGGGCGGTCATAGAGAAGTGGGATGGCCAAAGGAACAAGCGAAACAGCCCTGTTGGCTGTTGGATGACTGTGGACGGCCTGCCGCTATCTCCGGGTCAAGCTGTTGGAGAACGATTCGCAGCGCCTATAGCCGCGCCCCTCGTTGTCTGTCGTTGGTCGTTCACAGAGCTCGCTGGACGCAGAAAGGCACTGTTTGGGTCAAACAGTGCACTTGGCGGATTCACCGACGAAAGCGGGAGCTGTAGGACAAGTGTGTGTGTGTGTGAGAGAGAGAAAGAGAGAGAGAGAGGAAGATTGGAGAAGGGAGTCGGAGAACGACGTTTGAGAGGCGGTTAGTTGGGGGTGACTGCGAAACAGATGGCCCTTCCCGCCCATAACAAATGACGATGGCGTGCTTTGCCTTCGGAGAGATGCTCTTCGTCGCAATCCCACCTACAATACGAAATATGGTGCGAGGAAAGAAAGGACACACAGTTGTTGTTGTTGTTGATGACGATGAGGAGGCGGCTGCTGATGATGATGGTGATCAGAATAACGTGTCGTGGTGGCGTTATTGTAGCAGAGATGTCGAGTAACTAACAACAGCTGTGCGAACTGACAGGGCTAACGTGACCGGCCTGATCGACAAGACACTATACTAAATGGCTTTTTCTTTTGATCGTATACTCCTTGGAGTCCTTTCACCGTTATAGTATGCACTAGTCCAGTACTAAAACTGTTTAAAATCCAACGCATGAGTGCTACTTAAATGCAGCCACCTTAATTTGTTCAAGGGTGTAACAGTAAGGAAAAATCAGCAAAATAGAACGATATCTCTAAAGCTGCGTCTTCTTGATGATGTCCTAAAACTTAAACCCACACTCTAGATCCCTGTCCATTTGATACTCTCCAAGATAAAACAAATATTAAAGTTTATGAGCGTTCGCTAGGTTCAGAACGTTTGAGCGCCAGTTTTTGCACTGTAAGTAGGCCTTTAATGTTAGCGTCGTAGGGTTCAGATTGAAGTATTGACAAAGGGCGACGTACTCAAATAACTATTCAAGAAAACACTTATTGCATGCTAGGAATCTGATTGGGCTGATGTAAGAAAGGTTGAAATTGGAGTTCAAAGCCCGTTATGGAGTATTTGTTCGGGGAGGCTTTTCTCATGCAGAAGTAATGGAAAAGCCTCTCTTTGTTCTCGTACGTAGAAACGTTAGACACGCATTGGCATTAACTGACGCTGGAGCAAGTGCACGTAACAATTGGTCATTCACATCACAAAGTGGTATCTGTGGCAGCCATCGGCATGAACATGGCCCCTGGCCGTATGCTCACATCAATCTCAAAACGAAGACCAATGGGCTCATCATGAAAAAATCTATTTTTATCAGTTCGGCAGGCTCCACTCCCACGAACAGGTTCTGCATGTCCGACATGTGGTACATTCCTTGTTCACTTCTTCGTGCGAGAGAGCCGTCCTCTTCGGCATTCTGGCATCCCATATTAATCGTACTTCTTAATTCGCTCCCAACACCCATTCACCTATACACACACACTCACACAGCTTTGGCTGTCTTCGGTGGCCGCATTCCTCTCTTTGCCGAGGTTCTTCTCACGTAGGCAGGACGGCTAGATCGTTCGCTGTCCACACTCTCTGGTTGTGCCAGCCGGCCAGTGTCCAACCTTTCTGGCTGACTTACACTACTACTAGTAAATCGTGTCGCTATGTCTGTCATTCTGCCCTGCCCTCTTACTTTCTCATCCTGGCGTTGTTTAGCCCGACGTACGTGGACAAGTATTCCATGTGGCACCGTGGACAATGCCGTGGGCATTCAATGCGACGGAACCAGCAGGCCGCCTTTCGCACGGCAGTCCGTCTCACCGGCACCGTGGTCGGTTTGCTTAGGTGCCGCCGCTACAGCCCGGCAAGGCTCAGCCATGCACTACTGGGAGGTACTGACGAGCAGCATCAGCCTCAGCCGGTTCGCTTAGTGCATTGCGGCTGGATGGGTAGGGTTATGCCTCGCCTACGGCCGCCCAGAGGCACGCGGCTATTAGGTAACGCGACAGCCGCAGGGCCTACGACGACAGCGGGAACAGCAGAAGGACATCAATGGTAGTCAACGAAGGGACGGAGGAACGTAAAGGGCTCCTGCAGGTGGACTACTGGTGGACCTGGGGACCAAGAGGCCTCGGTCAGGCGGGAAACAGGCAGTTGCCGGCAGGGCAAGCAGGGACAGGACCACACGACGCGAGGTAGGACAGCGGCTGACCATAGAAGACCACTAGGACGACGTCCCTGGACGACAGACGAATGAGGGTCGAGAACAGCAGCGAAACAGCAGGTGGTCCCGATCCCAATAGCATTCGTTGTTATTAAGCAGAAGGAGCAGCCATCAATAGCAAAGTCCTCTCTCTCTCTCTCCTTCACTCACGTCTTGTAGGTACGAAGGCAGGTAGAATCCATTCGGGTTAGAGTTTGACCAGTTGGGCAGGCAGGCCCATGGACATTGAGCCTGACTACCCCTAGAAGGGACTAGATGGACATGATATCACCTCCTTCGTTCTTTGCTCGTTCACAGAACAGGGCCTTATTTCCCGACCCCCATCGAGAGATGTGGAAGCGAAAGAAGCTGAACATGCCGGACAGTAGAAACCGTCGACGTGAGCACAATTCCCGACAACAGGACAACAGCCCGAGACAAACTCGGCCCAAGAGGGGGAGCACTGCTTAGGAGTTCGCGTTGCTGCTGACAGGTGGTGCTACCAAGTCTGATAACACCTAAACAACGTCATCTTCCCACTGCTACCTACGATGCCGGTCATTCCGTCATTAGCTAGATGGACAACTCGTAATTTTTATTCTGTTGCTTGTACCACTGTGTCTATGCGTACCTAGGAGTGTATTTTCCATAGCTCAGCAATCAACAAGGCGAATCGACAACTCAAACGCTGGAATTTGGCTGGAAGTCTTTTGTCATTTGAAACGACTCGGTTTAGCCCATTTAAGGTACCTTAACTGTATAGTGGCAAATAGAGAGCCCACGGATATACTGCTACACTCTGACGAACTGACGGTGTTAGCTAATTGCCCACCGCGACCAAGTTCCATAGCATTTCGTACTAAAATTATATTCTTAAAAGAAAAAAAGCATATTCTAAAGTCAAAGATTACGATCACTCATATGAGTGTTTACGGAGCATAAGTAAACATTTCGGATTCCTACCGTGAATCCGATTATCCAATAGTAATAATCCATGTCACTTTGGTCGGTCATGGCTGATCAAAATTGTGTGGCAATCTCTCTTGAAATTATCCAGGTAACTTTAGTCAAAGCAAGTAATGACACATTTTAAAATCCGATTTAAATTAGCAAGTATCTTTGAATGTAAAACTATCTTTGGATGCAGAAGCTTAACTCAACGCGAATGTTGTATCAGTAAAAATTGGCCCTAGTCGAAATGAGTTTGCTTTACGCTCTTCGACCGGAAGCCACTTCCGTTTCCATTTCCGCTATGGAATGATCGCTTAGCTTGGAACGACTCCCGGGCAGTGAATTCTTGATACGGTGACCTGAATAGTCGTTCTTGCGGACATCGAAGGTCAATCACGATCTCGACGCTTTGAAATGACTAACCTTAAGCACTCTGAGATTATTACTATCCAAGGCTTATTACTAGAGCGATAAGGTCTAGACAACTTGAACTTGGAAACTACGTTTGGAGACCTTTTAAAGTATATCCTATTTTGCAAATGGGAATTTTTAAAAATTTGAAGTGAATGTTGAAATGATTCTTTCTGTAAAAAACCCTCTTGTTTGCACGAATGCATTACATTATTTAAGGCAGTTCCGGAAATGGTTTTTAACACAAATGTTTTTCCTCATTGACCAAAGCACCATAGGTTTATTCTGTTGGAAGCGAATCTACCATTCTATATGGGATGCCGCGGTGCCTATTCCAAGACCATTGGTCCACTAGATCATTTCGAAACTAGAATTTAACTGTCCAGAAACAACACCAAAGCCTATTTTAACCAGACAACTTCCTTTAAATGGAGCTAGGCCCACAAATCTCCCACAACAGTAGATTTATCTAAGGAAATAAGTCTCGTAATAAATGAGAAACTGAGAATGTATTACATATATATATATATATATATATATATATATGTGGTAAGAAGTATATGATAATCATTTCAAGTTTATTCGCTTTTACAGAGTTTTCTGGCTATTAGCCCTATTCCAAGCAGAATCCTCAACTGACACGTGCATTCAACTCATCGATTTCATTCAAGCTATAGAGCTATTCATTCCCAAAAAGTCAGTCATCGGACTAACTGTGAGATAAGCGTCTGCAAACGTGCTGTTTTACTCTTGGGGGGCATTTAATCGGAACTTCTTCCAAACTTATGCAGGTTTAAGGGATAGTTTATTTCGGGTACTACTAGTGTAGGGGTCTCCGCGCATCGTCAGGGCACCGGACACGTCTGTGTGTAATTAACTCAAGCGCTACTAAGAAGCGTTCTTTTAGTGCATCCAATAAGGAAGAGGTCTCATCTGGAACACCACGCCGACGCGAGGTGATGGAAAAGGAGTTGAGAGAAGGTCAAATGAACGACGTGTTGGAACGAAGTCCTGTTTCCCGGAAAGCGTCTATTCTCTTGGGTATTGTCCTTTTGTTCTCTCTCTTTCTCGCTCTCTCCCTTTAGAATAACAAGGCAAGTGTCCCCGTCGTCCGTAAGAGCTACGAACACCGAACGCACTCCGCCAACTTAGACTTCCTTCAGCGTGAGTACCAAGAAATTAAAAAAAGATATAAGTCTACATTGCGAAATTGGAACACTTCGCAGACACAGGACCTCTTTATGTTCGTGTATCTATTTCCGCCTCGTCCGGAAGAGACAGCATACGTATAGTTCTACCTAACATTGACATGGGTCGGTTGAATACGTAACGGTGAATTATACATGTTGGAAGCTCCCGTTCTTGCCGAGAAACTTGCCAGTGGTTTCACCCACAGCCTTTCTATCTCGCCTCGTTCCGCTCTTGAGTCGTCGTAGCGAATTTGCCGCGACGCCGCACGAAGGAGGAAGAGTTGTGCTGCCGCGCGTGGATCGTAGCGGGGGTTGTCTGGGGTCGGTGTGTTGGTCTCTTGCAATGCAGAAGTGCTGTTGACCGGCTTGGCCGAACTGGTGGATCTAGTTGCTATAGCCGCCGTCGTCAGTAGGAAACGAATAGGAAGAGAGCCTTGAGTGTCTAAGGGACTCTGGAGAGCACCCGGTTCAGGCCGGGACGAAGACGAAGTAGGCAGGCAGCACGGTGGAAGTAGCAGGATGGAAACGGCGGGAAGGGGGGTGGGGGAAGAATAGCGTTTATTAGTTAAGGCCAAGGGAAGCGCGGAGTGGTGCCAGGGGTTGGTTCGGGTTGACGCCAGAAGCCTCGAGGCCTTTGAGGTTCGACGCGACGGTCGGTCGGACGGTCGGTCGGTTAGGCGGACGAAGGAGACTCAGAAGTAGTGTTTGCTTTGAGGACGACGGTGGTGGCGCCGGGAGTAAACCAACAACCCGTCGTTTCAAGAGAAACTCCAGGCAGAAGAGGGACCGCGGAACAGCGAGAGGAAGGTAGAGGCAGCGAATCCACAAACGTTAGATGAGCGTCCCTGCTTCTAGTACTAATGCCCTTGCCGGCGTCTTCGGCAGGCTGCGCTTCTGAGTGCAAAGTAGCATGTATACACGCGGACGGAGTGACGACTGTGCAACTAAACGACACGACGAACGGACAGACCGACAGATCGACAGATGGACGGCCACTTGTGTGGAAACAATTGCCAGGGACCCTTGCTTTCGTACGCTTATGCAGACCGCGAGACGCTGGGCTCGCCTGTCGACCGACCGGTGAAACGACCTTAAATCAACATCACCACTCCAGACGAAGGGTAATGCCGCATTCGAGTAAACAGAGCAGAGGATGGACGAAGCTTTTCCCAAACTAAACCACCAGAAAGAGGAGCGAATTGGAGCCAATACGTGAAAACCGCAACAACAACAACAACAAGGCGTGGAGGAGGGGGTCTTTGTCTGGACATATTTTTGAGATGCAGCTTAACCTAAGCATTTGTGGTGAAGGCTAGAGAGCAATTAATGATCGCCTTATATTGCCGGTTTGAAGAGATGATGACATAAGACACACATGATTTATCAAATTTGTTTCCTGAGAAACCCACGCGTCGCTTGACTACTGTGAGTCGCAATGTCAAAATAGGTAAAATGAATCACGTTGTAAGTACGTTGCGATTAATACTGCGAGACTTCGTCATTTCGTCATACCAATTTAAATCAACACGCAACTAACTTAAGAGCAAGTTGCCTATTGTGTGATACGGTTCGCTATGAGCCTACTGTGTACGTTAACTAAACCATAGCATCCCTGCAACTCGATAAAACTCATGATCAGCTATGACGAGGCAGTTTCTGTAGATAAACACAATATCTAAACAAATTGACTAGAAATATAGGTTCTGCTTATATTCTGACGAGGCCTACTTTGAGTCGTTACACGGAGAACAAGGGACTGCTTCCCATAGAGTATCTCCAAAAAGGAAGCAACACCCCTGTAACGATATGGGATTGTGGAAAACATGCGCGAATGCGAGTGCGGCTATTCGCACGATTGTCTCACTGCCGCTTTTCACAGTAGTCACAAGGGGATACGAATTCGGGAAATATGTACGAGCGCTAAGGACCTATACGGATAGATGCAGGATAACAGTGCATGTGTGGTAGGAGGGAGTGTGCCACTCGAGCAGAAGAAACCGCCAGCCTTGGGAAAGTAGATTCATATTTGGATATCGTGCAGAGATCATGCACCCACTGCCTTTCAACCAGCCATATGCAACCCCCCATTTGTTCCTTACCCTGGCAGGGCAAAGCTTGAGTTGATGTACGTCGAGGGGGTACGCGCGAGTATGTACCGGACTATCGGATGCGGACCGTTTGTCAGCTAGACCAAATATGTTCGATACCAGACCCCAGACGTTGACCCAATGTATTGTGGTGTTTCCACAGGACACACACAACGAAATTGGCTCGGTTCCTCTCGCGTGCGGCCGGGATTGCGCTATTATGCGATATTCAACGATGACTACACAATTCTGAGATTGTCATCGCATCGCATACACATTAGTTTCGTTATAGCCCCCTTAGCCCTCCACGCGAGCGATTCTATCGACGGCACTCGGCGGGCACCCTCCACTCAACAATCGGCATCTGTCGATGAGATCCCATCGCCGAGATCCGCTGCCAACCGCATTGCATACAAAACACACAATGCATAGGCTCCTCTTCGTCCAATAGACAACAGGCAGCATCGAATAGCATCTCGATAGGACTGGTACGAGGTGGTGGGATACGAATTTGCCCGCCCAACCGCAGTGTTTGTGTGTAACCCAGACTACAACGCCTAACCCGGAGGCGTGAACGCGCCGACAGTGACAGGGGCTGTGAGATACCCATCCCTATGGAGCAGGACGTGCGCGAGATCAGAATTCTGCAAACGCACCGCACAGCAGCACAACGGATACGAAGATGCCGCAGTGCACATGCGTGTTTACGTGCTCATGTGTAGGGATTGGTGAAACCAGAACCCTCTCTACGATGGTCGGCTACGGTTGGTTTTTGTGGATGTCGAGGTGACTGCTGGATGACGTGCGACTAAAATGAAGTGTCGAGGGCGAGCTGAGTTGACTACCGAAACTCGAGCTGGTGTTCGCCAAACCACGATTAGAGGAGGATATGTACGAACGATGTTTATGGGATGATACGTTGGGGGCGATGTGGGGGGGGGGGTGCCTACTCTTTCTCTCGCTGATGAACAAAGTTTGCTTTCGTTCGATCAGAGGAGAGAGTCAACCATAGACAAGTAACTGTGCTACGTGAATGGTGATGATGATAATGATGATGTGTGATGACTGGCAATCAAAAGTTGGCGCAAATGACAACCAACCACAGGTTCACACACACACACACGTGCGCCGTCTCTCCATTATGCAAAATAATGCTATGCGCTGACAATCATCGTTGTTTGCATGGCGTGATAGGACTAAAGCAGCTGCTGCCAAAGCTCGATAGGATATAATGGTCACCTATTGTATAATACTCTGATCGGAGGGCAATCAACAGAAGATGTTACACGGTGATTGTGGATGTCTGAGCGCATACTGCATAGTAATCTCGATGTGTGATAATATAGATTGGGTCACACAACGTTGGTGAGGTCAAAGGATACCATTCTAATCATTGCTAACATATTCTGACACTGTTTCAGTGAGATTTGAATCGTACGTCAGTGGGCACTCCCACACGGACTTGCTTTCAACTTTGGTGAGATGGCTCAAATCAGTTAAACTATAATAAAATAGCGAACCAAACGCCAGTCTAATCTAAATATTTTACGAATTGCTACCGCTTATCATCTGTTGTTTGGCATTGTTCTATAATATTGTCATCTTCCCCTAACCTTCAGCAAAACAGGTAAAGGTTTGCTTTACTAGACAACATTCTAATATATATATATATATATATATATATTACAAACCAGACAACGACGCGAACCCCGAATGTTGATAAAGGCGCAAAAAACAGCGTCATTGTATTGGATGCAGGAACGCCCACCTTTACATCAATGAAACGTGTTGAAACACTCCTGTGCGAACTTATATAAAAGTATTAAGATTCTCACCAATAGATATATCCTTCGTATGATCGTAATGATTGTACGTATTAAATACCCACTAACGTGAGTCTCATATGCAATCGATAGTGGAAATATAACTGGTCGTCCTTGCCAATGATAGTACAAATGGATATCACGCGAGAATGACCCATGATATGTCCATGCAACTGTAAATACGCCGAGACTAAATGATGAGACTAGATTCAGTTCAGCGAAGAGTGACGAAGTAGAATCGGGAAAAGTCAGACTGTGACAGAAAGGGCTGTGACAATTATGCGTGTCTGTGTTCCGTCACACTGTTCCTAATGCATCTAGTGCAAACGTAACAATCCGAGTACACGAAACAGGCTTCAAGCCACGAATAATGAATAATGACTCAGATCTAACAGCGAGACCGAGCTTGATGTTGGACGCCGATGACATGCCGATATTGCTAGCCGAAACCACAAACGAACTACAAGAAATGTTGGACGTCTATGGGAAGGTAGCGCGGGGAATACGAGAGTTTTCAGCGAAACGAAATGTGCAAATGGTAATTATATCTGTGGCATCTAAATGCACCGCACACAAAACGCCTCTCTTATATAAAATAGATTTTTGCCAGCAGAATGGTTACTAAATTATATATATATATATATATATATATATAAATTTGAAGCTTCTAAAAAACCAATAGCTTACGCCTAAACAAAAGACTAACATAATGGACAGCTTTATTTAGAAGTATTTAAATTAGTTTTTAATGCTACGTCTAATATGTGCTACGTCTCGTACCATAGAATACAGCAGAAGCGGTTCCTCAACGGTTCACTGTGGTTTCCAGCACACGAGCTCCTCCAGATTCCGCTCTCAAATCAGACCGGCAACGAAGCCTTAGCATTTAACCACACAAGAATTATGCATTAGAACGATACATTTATTTAAGCTAGTTTGATCTAAGGCCAGTGGTATGTAATACTGACCCCAAACAGATTTTTACTTACGACATAGTTTGGTTACCATTTAATACTTTATTTGCAATCACCCCGAGAATATGCATCGCCTGACAACAACGAAGTGTATCGAATTGTTATGCGTCGCTCGGCATTTATTAGATCCATTATTCATTATTACGTCTTATCATATATTTATTCATCAGATAATATCTATATCCAAAAATTGAACATTGAAAAAACGTATAGAGGTAGTATATTAACTGATATGTATGTCAACGCGAACAATTTCTACTAGGATAAATACGCATATATATATAGCTAAGAATATTTCAATCACCTCATTCGATACCAAACGTGTGGTGGGCAAATGGGTGTTGCATAGTTAGTGCAATTTTTAGAACACAAATAATAGCTGGAAAGAGCGCAGATAAATAGATCCAGGCGTTGTGTCCACTTGTTATAGCCAAATTTATAGATGGTATTACAAACAGGGGCATCATCTCGTAGAAATGGCGTACGGCGAAGACTACCTATTCATGGCGGAAGTGATGATAGCGAATCACGCGAAAGAGTGTCCTGCTTTAATTCACCATTCAGTAGGCGCCTTCATGGACAGGGAGTCGAAGAGAGAATTAAATGGCTTCGGAATGACATGGAGAAGCATCCGGAGACTCTGGGGAAGTTTCTGGTCTTTTTTCGAAAAGCTCTCCCTCATGTGATTGACTTTTGTAGGTGTATCAACGATAAACATTCGGTATGTAAGTCACGGTCGCCTTATTACTGCGTACTCGGTTATCGATATTCTTAATTGTAATCTGCCCTTTTGTATTTCGCCTTGTGGAATTTGGCTGGTGTCAGGAAATTGTTTTCCGAATTTTGCAGTACGACATTTCAATTTCACTATGTAGCCGCATCTCTGGGTGCCATGTGTGGACCATCTGATATATGGAGAGATTCAAAATAGTTTCTTCAAACGGTTCAAATGAACTCAATACATCTAGTAGCGAATCAGGCGAAGTACAACGAAACGGCCTGTCATACCTTGATCTACACGCTCCCCAAAAGGATTGCTCGGTCTCCGTATAGCATGGTTTAACCAGTGCATTAATCATTCTGACAATGATGGCCCAATGCTCTGACGGGCGGTGCGGGTCGTTCCCAATCCAAAGTTACCGATAGTGGCATAGAGCCACATTATGATGGTTCGACCCGTGTATTACAGGCTTCGATTTGTTTGCAGGGGTGGGTGGAGTGGTTCTTTGGACATATCGCCCAGCAGACGGGCCTTAAAAATGCAAAAAAGTTCAATGTAGAGGAAGTAGAAGACCTGAAAGCGTTGGTACATTTCTATAATTCTGACCATACGGCAGACCTTACACCCATTGAAAAGCCTATGGAAGTATTCCCCGGACTGATGGAGAACATTGTGTTTAAATGGTCGAAGCTAAAGTATAGCGATCGAGTGTCTCCAGAAACCGAGCTGATCAAGCAATATGACTATGTCCTGAATATATATTGTGAACACGAAGCCTCAAAAATGGTTGCCCTTAGGGTCGGAGAGACATTTACCCCCAAGTCTGTTAACTGGAGCTGGTGCACAAAAGGGATGCCCACCAAGGTGACGTTGGCACGCCACAGCAAAACCATCGGAGGCATCGTGGAAGTCTTTAGAATGGAAATCGATTATTGCTACTATCATGGAGGCAAATATTATATTCGACTCGTACAAAAGTCGAATTCGATTAAATTTAAAAAAATAGTGGCACCGCCCAAGGGCTCGAAAAGGATGCACACATATGTCGTAAGCATCGGTGTGAAATGGCATACGCCCACCGATCCCATTTGTAAAAATTATCATAAGCTCTATCACTCTGCTAAGTGTAGCTTCTCCCTGCGGAAGTCGGTACAATCTCTTTTAGATTTGTGCAAACAATGTACAAGCGGCGAGCCATCATCTGAAGACCTGAGTGAGCCTAGCGAACTTTGTACGGCCTATTGACAACGGTCCGACAATCCGAAGCCGTAGTTCTACCGATGTCTGAATAAAAATTCGCGACAGTATAAAATCGTACGAAATATAAAATCTGATTGTGTTCGGTGAGGTTGCCGCCTGTTCGATCCAGTTGCGAGTTGCAGACCACGAAGCTTTACGGAGTTGCGTAAATGAGTCTTAATATAATCCTGCTATGTTATGATGTGCTATATCATAGTGAAAATAGTTAACAAATGCATACATTTTCAAAATATCTTTGTTCTTACGAAGATAAGTTTATGGATATACACCGTTTTATTTTAACACAGTGGTAACAAACCGCTCGCGTGCAAAAACATGTATTGAAATCGTCACATAGAAACCAGATACGCAATCCACTGTACGTATTTTCAGAAAAGGATGAAGAACGCGAGCTTCCGGTTGGCTGTTCTTTTTAGTGAAGGAAAAATGATCTTGGTATGATCCACCTGCAATAGTTCAAACTAGCTTAGTTAACGGTTCATCCTACACATCCTATGAATTTTACAAAGTTGGACTTGATCACTGCTCGCTCAGGGGCATGCAATTGGAATATGATTCCCTTTAGCCGACGATATTCAGGTGCACTACTCATGGCAAAGCATTGGCCACAATATGGCCATCGTATCGTTCGCGCACAGAGTTACACAACTACAGTCACTGTCTGCGAGCTTCAGTGTGGATACACAATGCGATACTCATCTTATCCACTCAACTTACTTCTCTCCGTGTAACGTTATGTAAATAGCTGCGAATTACAGCAACAGCTTTGCGGGAGTTGTAGCTGCCGTCATGAAAACGTTGAACCACAAAAGAGCCGCTTACCTCTCGTAACCATCGAACCCTTAAATTTGCCCGGTACTCTCCAGGGCCACAGACACACAATCTGACAATGGTAAAAAATCAAAATGTATAGCCAATACATAGCAATATTGAAGGACTGTATATGTATACAAACACCCACACATACCTACTCAACATTAGCAACTACATAAAGTATCATATATTTAAATGTATGTTTTCAAATCGATGGCGGGTAAAGGTAAAGGTTTGTTGGTTTATTAAAGAAGCTGCAATTTTACAATGCTTAAGCTCTCTTATATGTCAGGCAGGGGGGCTCGAACCTGCGCTTTTGGCTTCCGATGGATTAAGCTCGAAATTTGGATCCGCTTTATACTTACCTTCTGCTAACGACTGGCACAGCCGCATCGCTATTACAGTTGCAGGGAATAAACTGCGTGAAGGGGCACGGCATTCAGACGGCTTGCATCGGAAAGGCTGTCTCCCATCCGCATCTGTTGACTATATTCGCTACATTCGCCCGCCCAACAGCGAATCCCACCCCACCCTACACTACTATTGTACATAGCCAGCAATGAATAGGAAAATCACGTAACCACTAGTGGCCTAAACGCACTGCGGGTATACCACTAGCAAAACAGGGCAGCGAGAGCAACAACCCATTCTCTGAGCCACTATAGTATACGACTGTCGATACGGCAATATCGGACAACGATAACTATTTAGTCATCCGAGCCTTATATATATATATATATAAATTCAAAAACTCCTTTGTTAACAAAGGGAATTCCTACATTTAGTTTACAAAAATTTGTTAGTGCATAGTTTCAGCCTTCGTGTCTCTGAGCATTCGCGTGGCTCGAAAAAAAAGCATATTGTTGATTCTTTCGTTTTTATGGCGATTTGTACCGATGACACAGTTTGTCCACTCCACAGATTATTTTGTCTACATTGAAATATATATAAAAAACGTGTTTGAGGATAGTAGCCTTTTGTTAAATCGCATATCTACCTTCTAGTGTAAGTCCGTAATAGGAGATAAGCTAAGGGTCGGACGATCGAGGCCGTATCTAATTGAGAGCGTGTGTAGAACTTAGGTTGAACTCTCTCCACAGAGTCTAAATATTTTTTTTAAGATATGGTTGCCAGACTTCACAGCATTATGTAAATTCGAGTATAACTAAGCTCTTATAGAGCTACATTTCGGCGTCAATAAAATGGCGAAAAAGTGTGTTACAAACTAAAGTTGCAGACTGAATGATTGGAGCAATGTGCAGGCTAAAATCCAAGTACGGTGAGACCATAAGGCCCAGGTCCTTCATACACTTCACAATATATATATATATATATATATATATATATATTTAAGTATATTTCTATACATTACAAATATGTATAAAAAATAATATGTCTATAAAAAATATATATATATGCGTATGACGTATAGAAGGAGACTATATGATCCTGCAAACAGATAGAGGAGCATGCCCGGTAAGGCTCAAAACTGACTGACTTTTCCTTAGACTAAAATAATAGAAAAGAAACAACTATTTAGTCTATACTTTCAACAAGAATTTCAACAAGTATTTTGGATTCGCCATGTATTGCAAGTAGCATCGTAACATTTTTCACACGATCTTAACAATCATCGCAGAAATCTTAATAATCGTTTTATATAAAATCGTGCTTAAAGTATGACTTGCTAATCAACCTTCCAACCTATGGAGCTATAATACTCAAGCTCAAAGAGCCCTGTGTTGACGATATGAATTGTAGGGCTCCGGCAAAGAGTGTTAGCAATTGACGTTTCCGCGCTTTTTGATGTGAGTAATGTAAGATCGTACTAATTGCTCGAAATCATGCTTAGCCTCGTGTACGTCGGTATTCGACCCTACATCGCGACCGCTGTTTCGTGAGCATCACATTCGTGTTGTTCCGCGAGTGACACAATACTTCCAGAGGACTGACATAGGCTTAGTGAATGCCACTGAGCAAAATGGGCTAAATGTTCGGATAACAAGATTGGAACACCACTATTCGCGGCGCTCGATAGCCTTCGAGGCCTTCAACGGTGGCCACAAAGTGCTAAACAGATATACCTTGACAGTTGAAGGCTGCGTTGAGTGATCTTGGCTTTAGTCTACTCTATCACGCTGTAATACTGTAGGTTGTTTACTGGGACTTTAAAGGATTAACTTCTCCACAAAGTTGCGACAATATACCAGCGGCTTATACGCAGGGGTTGGACAAAGCGACCAAAAATAGTCGGTGCAGACAATACACGGCTTAATAAATTATTTCGCTCGAGTTCCTGCGTCGACAGAGTATCCGTGTATAACAGTTCCAGTGAGCAAGGCTTAGGAGGTAGCCAATGGTACTAAGAGCGGTCGCTATTAAAGATATATGATCGTATACACGATGAAAGTATATTTGTCTGAGGGAAAATGAAGCGGTGAAATTCTCGGTATCGGGCCTTAATGTGAGCTGAATACGAAAGCGATGAGGCAGGAGATGAACAATTTCTAGCGCAGTGGGAGGCGTCATGATATACCCTTTCTCAGTGACTGAAGTAGCTCTTCGCAGTTGTCTCTCAAAGCTAGCAGCGTTTTGGGGTGTACACTCTAGTGAGATTCGGTTGTCTCTCTCTCTATACATAGTCCAAATTGTTTTGTCGAGCTGACTCTCAGCTTTTTCCCCTGTCTGACAGACCTCAGCTCTTAACCTTTAGGTATTACTATGAGGACCTGTCGGGGCCACCTTTTCTTATTCTCTTCCTTCCTCGTACCTGGCGAGAATCTTCAGATAAAAAAAGATGATAAAGAACTCCAAAGATTCTACGCGTCTGTCAGGATTTGAACACGCCTCCCTCCGGTCTAGCAGTCCAAGACGCTCACCACTAGACCACCCAGGTTTCTCTATACATAGTCCTGCCAAACGACATCAAGCAACTGGTGGCTCATACGTCACTATTGTAAAGGACTAAAGGTAAAGGTAAAGGTTTCATTGGTTTATTAAAGGAGCTGCAATTTTACAATTCTTAAGCTCTCTTATTTGTCACACAGCAGGGCTCGAACCTACGAAAATTAGCACCTTTTTAAAATCGCAGTAAAATCGACGAGGGACAATTTTTTCAGGTTGTGAGAAGAAAGTTTCGATAAAGTCTCCTCACGCAACAATCCAATTTGAAATCATAAAAACAAGAATCGTGACAGACAGTACCTTGTTTTTCCATCTTCACTCTGTCCTGTGCACTAATTACGTAAACTCCGTTTTCCACTATAGGTCAATCTACCTAGGCTTTTCCCAGCTCAGTAGATTCTCTCTGTGTCCCCAAACCGTATCACTTGAAAGGAACAATGTCCGCCTCGGTCGCCGTCATCCACCTAACCTAACCTGGTGGGGCGGGAACGAAGAACTTTTTGTTGTCGTGTCCAAATCTAATTAATTGCGGTCGTTGTTGAAGAAGCTTTCGCATGCGGTCGATTCTGCCTTCTCTAATAGCACCGGCATCCAAACCCTGTGGGGTGTCGATTGCCACAATGAAATGCTGCTGCTGCTGTCAGGCCTTGAATGCAATCTAGTCATCAAACGCTCTATATGTGACATCCCCGTACTTGCTGAACGAAGCACGAAGATGGTCAGACTTCCGAATTTCACTCGACAGAGTTACCTCCGATAATCCAAAGGACTGCTATGTTCACAATATTTATATTATAGTGAGAGTGGTAAGGTAAGGCTGGTATCCAACAATCATCGTTGAACAAAATAATAGATACCTCAGTGTTTCTTTGGGCTTGACTGTATATATTTGTAATTAGTGGTGGGTCCGTCTAGATGCCTGTCCACTACCTCACCATTGTTGATCAATGTCATGCATCCTAACAGGCCAGCGGCAGTGACTCCCCTTGCCCTTGTTATTATTACGTGTTGTACTCAGTGTTCCCTATAAGTGTCAATGAGAGTACAAGCGGACGTGTATTAAGTCCCTGGAGAATCTTGGCAATGTCATCGTCCTCGAAAAGTCCAAATACACCGTAAGCCGCAGGCAACGCAGAAAACCTGTTACGATGATGAATCGCGAACAATTTAATACGAATGCTTATATATATATATATATATATTCACTTGCCTATATGTATAATCCCTAGTGCCAGTAGTGTACGCGATGCGAATAGAACGGTACGTAATTGCTGAAGAGAATGACGGTGCAGATGTGCACTTTTCTTCTCCTCTGCCAACCTCTGGGTGGGGAGGAAGGACCAAAGGCAAACATTGATTCAGCAGATACTCCAGCAGCAGCAGCAGCAGCAGCAGCTGCTGCTGCTGCTGCTCCTGCTACTACCGCTTCTGTCGCAAACAGTACCCACCCCTGAAGCAGAGGTGCTTGAGCTACGGTCGACGATCTAGAGTACCAGCTGTTCGAGTCATTTACACAAGCAGCGCGACAATTTCACCGTGGATGGATCCACTGTACGATCGAGTTAGGAGCCTCGAAATGCGCTTCTTTACGATATCATATACATGTATGAAGAGGAGAGGGCGCGACGGGGATTCGTCTCCAACTGACTATCGTCTGTTACCTGCAGATAAATAAAAGTGTTCGTCTGTCCACGCGCTTTTCAAACCGCGTGGACAGACGAACGGAGAGACCTTCTAGTGAAAATGAACAGTAGAACATGTTAGATGGTATGTTACTCCAAATGCAGTGGTTGAGACGTACGCATTTCGTCCTAATAAAAGAAGCACATCTATCACATTGGGGCTAACGGTGCATTATCGGAAACGTCAATAGTGTCTAGTGAGAAATAATAAGGCAAATTCTTAACTATGTTTATTTCTTTACTACTTAGTTTAAGCTAGAAAATGCACCCATTTGAATGCACCGAGCACATTTCAAGTGATAAAAAAAACTCGCGTATGAGCAAGCTAGCCTCAAAGATTTCCCATTCTTGGTAATACACCCTGTAGAACCCGTGCCAGCTGAGCGGTAAGTGATATTAGAAGAAGTTTCCGCAGAATTTCACGTTGATAAAAGTATTCTATCAACACGAATTCAATCTATTCTTTGTTTAGGTCTTCGCATGCATGCATACTGTTTTATTGCACAATGATTGGGTGTACAGTAGGTAAACGCATAAACGTAGATGCTCCATTCGCAATGAAATATGTATTGCCTTTCATAGGGGCCGACGCAATGATCCGACACCTTGAGCCAATTTTAGCGAAAAAAAAAACAGTTGTACAGTTATTACAAACTACGGCGTATTTGTAGCCCTAGGCGTAACGACATTGTTCGGAGAAAGACCTCAATACCGAAAGTTTTCCCTCGGCGTTCGAAATGCAGACGTTGCACGCGAAGAACCATCAGCGTTGTAGAGGCCCTCATGTTCTTCATAGACCTGTTTTCCCGGCACGCTTCTACGAATCAGCATGCGCCCACTGTATTTGCATGGGTTTCACGTCCAGACTACCGCTCTCATGTCCCTCCAATTCGAATCTGACAGAGGTTGCTTCCCAGAGGTTGACTCAAATATGATTTTCAGCGATTCTCAATTGCTGGGATCGCTAGTTTTGAACGCCGCACAACTGTGCATCCTTAGACGTTCAAGCAAATCCGATAGATTCGACTTCAGAGGGGAGCGGATGTACTCAATGGTAGCCGTATTACTCCTCAGCGATCGTGGGTAATAATATTTATTGTTTAGATATTTATTAATCTTATGAAGGCATGTTTTTGGTTGCCGAACTCCTAGCAGCTGGTATTCAATTCGTTGATAGATTGAGATAATCTAAACCAAATGAACTTACTCAACGGATTGCGCCTCGTTATGCCTCTGTTCGTAGCTTTCGTGAGTTTAGTCACTTCTCTGCCTGGGTCCATCCCCTGTGTCCGTCGCCACGCTGGGTAAGGTGGGGTGGGAAGCAAGTTGCACCGAGACAACTCGCAGTCTTCTGGATGGCATGCGTCGTCGGGTGAGCAACTATGTCGCGTGCGGTCTATTGGTAGTCCGTTGAGAAGCGACATGGACGGGGGGGATATGAAGAAAGGGTATTTCGGCTTGGCCGGCCGTCCATCTGGCGGCATGAGATGATGCTGACTCCGGGCATTGCCATTGTCGCGTTAGGGTTCGAATTCGACGTTAGTTTGCGCAAGATCTCCGGGGACATGTTCCCGGGCGAGGGAGTTCTCCCGTTAGCTGGCTGCCTAGAGCAGCAGCTCACGAAAAGAAGTTCGTCCGAGTAGCCTCGGTATCTAGCTAGCTCCCGCTGCTGGAGAGTCCCGGAGGTCTTCTTCTCCTTCGACGGAGATCCTTCCTGTTCGTTCGGCAAAAGCGAGAGCTACAGACCTCGCCGTAGAGAAGAGAAGTGGAGAGTCATGATGAACGCTCGTATCGCGAACACCCCTCGGCCCCCGAACAAACGGCTCTGACTTGCCGACCTAAGGAGGCAAGAAGCATCTCATCACATCAGCAAACACTCACTGCGTCGCAGCGTCCTCCTTCGGCTCTCACGCCATAGGGGCTATGGAGCTACTGAGTGACTGGGAACAGGGATGCGGGGGTAACAGCTACGTAGGACTCAGGCGGTAAGAAGACGAAGCTGGAATTGAGTTATCGCTCCTTGCAGAGAGAGCAGGAGCCAACAGACCAACCGTCAACCGGTCTCAGCTCACTTCTCCGAGCAACGTCCATGAGCACAGCCCGCGAAAACACACAAACGAGCACATGGGCAGATGGCACCTACAACACATAAGAGCCGTTTGAAAGATGGAATCGTACCGTCGGAGGAAAATAGCTGAGGTCCAACTTATCGGAAATTATAACTGGTGTGCCTGGACGACAGATGTCAGCAGTAAGCCTTATTCTGTTTCGTCTTTACTGAAAACAGCGCCGCAAGTTGTTCCATTGCTAAAATGCGATTCGAAAATGAGAAGTAGAATCATTGAAGAAGGCAACAAACAGGTCGTTTAAATATCTGATTTACGATATGACGCATATCTCAGCTAACTCTTTACTTTAAGCAAACTTTAAGCAAATGCGAACGGTCCCGTGAAACGTGGTGCGACGGAATTAATTGTATCCGTCGTAGAAGATAACGAAGCTGCAGTAGTTAAAAAATATGTTAACTAGATTGCACATCTGCAATAAGGAGCACTCAATATCGTTTATTATGACATTAATAAGTAAGGGCCAATTAAAGAGATTAAAACAGGTAAACCCTATTGGCCAGAAATGCAGTGTTGTATACGAAAACTGGGAAGAGAACAGGGCTCCAACCGATTCAGTAACACATGAACCTGCGTTATGCGCATTGCTGCGCTCAACCTGTCGTAGGGATTCACGTCAAGCAGTGTTTTGGTTGTTAGCCTGAATCTCGTGGCTAACGACTTCGGGTAGAAAGCATTATAGTTGGATGAGCTGGGGCCACTGTGAACGAATCATTAGTGAAAGAATAATTAGGAACTATTGCATACCAATGGATGAGCCTTGAGAAACACCTTCCAACAGAACATTACGGGTTCTCTAGTTAGGAGATATCTCCTCGGGAAGACCGCTCAGGATTCCACGAACAGATATTCAGCAATGCATATAGGATCTGACGCCAAATAATAACATATTTTCAAAAGTTCTATTTGCCAATCATTTACAAGTTAGTATAATTTCGATGCTCTCCAAGTATTCATATCATACTTTTTTCATCAATAAGATGGTCCAATTGAGCCACGCAAGGTAGGTAGTCTATTTAGCACCTATCTGCAAACTCGGTCTGTGCACTACTGAGACTTCTAGACGAAATCAGCCAGCTCAGCCCTATTCATTGCTTGCTTAAGCTCTCTCGGTCTCCCTCCACACTGTTCTCGAGTTGTAACAAATGTAACACGGCTTGATTTACCGGATAATCAGATAAGTTCAGCCATCCTGCTTGGCTGTATGGACCGTCCGGCGGTGTATTCTTTTCGGCGGCAATGGTGGTGGTAAGCACTACAGGAAATTGAGGAGCGCACCAGGACTGCGTAGTCGTCATGCTACACTCCCTCTCTCTCTCTCTCTGACTTCCCGGTTCGAGTTCTCCCTACCAGCCCAGAGACCACCCGATGACGAGAGTCTGACCGTCTTTTCCTTCGGAGCCTTGTCTTCGTCCGTTTCCTCGTTGTCGTGCTGTAGTAAGCCGGAAGCACCAAAGACTTCCCTAAAGACCACATACATACATGGCGCCACACCACTTGCCTCCCCTATGCAGACAGAATGAATGCTGGGGCTCGTGCTAGTGCCTAGAAGGCCTCATTTCTTCACGCGTAGCCTGAATCGACACTCGTAGTGAAAAGAGGACACATTCTTGTAATGGATACGATGCACTGAGACGAGCGTTACCAGCACCACTGACAGACAGAGTTAGCCCACCTCGCCCGGGAGCAATTGGGAGTGTTATGTGTGAGCATGAGTTCGTCTGTGCATGTCTGTCGCTGACTGTGGTTGTGAGTGTAGATCTGTGTGTGTATATGGTTGTGTCCGACTGTGTAGCATGTATGTTTGGAGGTTAACTTAATAAGAGAATGGCACTGTCTCTATCGTCGTTGTACTCACTTCCGGTTGCGTTTCCGTTACGCGCGGCGCGCTCATTCGAATGTCGTCCCCTGAAATGAGAACAGTTTCCTGTAGAAAGCCACCGACGGCATTAAATAACTTCGACACCAAACTCAGAGAAAATTACTCACTCCGCTGATTACATGTCGGCTAGACTTCCCCTTGTGAAACATTTGTAGCGGCCACTGTAACAGTGGCGCCCGATGAGGTGGAGAGCCAGACCGTTGTTGGCTACCTCGTAACAGGCATACGTGAGTGTAGATGATAATTTTGACATAACAATTTTTTTTCAGTAATTGATTTACGAATGTCCTTAATTGAAGGCTGAGAAGTATGTTTCAAGCTCAATTGTTTCAAAAAGCCTTCCAAAACTTCCTCTGAAAAAAACGCTATTGTATGCCTGAGATTATTTTATAAGTATGAGCTCTACGGATTTCAAATTCAATGACTTGTAACAGCCAGATAGTCGTGTATGCCAAATATCTCTATAGAGTTAGGTGCAAGCGAATAACACATTTCAATTTACGAATTGTGTAACATCAAAAAGACTAGAGATTCAAATTACACATTGATTCACGCATCGAAAACAACCACAAGGTTTGGCACAGTATCTACAGGATGCAGCTGTGTAACATTTACAAATGCAGGTCTTTTCTGGTTTATGATATCCTTCCATCTCACAGACGACATGATGAACCACACGAACTGTGAATCTTGTGAACGTGTGAATGTTAGATCGGTTGTATAGTTTCCACCCACTGCTGGGATAGAGAATGACAAGAGCTCTGTTTACGCCTTCTAGATCTCGGGCTGGTTGTGGTGGACTCCGACTTCAGGTAGTTCAAACCCTCTCCGGACGTATTCCATGAAAGTCGAGGTCTCGGAGCTAAACTCGGTTTAACTTCTCCCAAAGAGTTGGAATTTCGTATGAAGGTGTCTCTCGATCTTTAGACTCAAAAATCTGAGAGAAGCTTCTAATGATAACTTTTGATAGACTTTTCGATTGTGGTTGTAACCATCAAGGTCTGTCGAGCGGAGGTCGTTTTGGGGTCGTACGTGACACTCTAGTGGTCCAGAAATTGGACTTTCGGGACCAACGTAACGTACTTCTTTCTTGGTGATATTTGTGCGAACGTCGGCACCTTTGGATCCGTTACAGTCCGTGAGCCCAATTCCTACAGAATTTCTCGAAATACAATCGTTCAAGAGCGATCGAATCGAACGTTAGGGTCGTTGGCAATTATAACGGGTTTTCTCGAACAGTCGAGAGGATCAGACCAGTTTCTCCACCATGACGTCAGTGTTTTCCGCTTTTTTTAGGGATACAAACACCCAGTATAAAAGGGCCTAGACGGGCGCACTAAATAGAAGTATATTTTTCTACCCATTATTTCACGCAAACGAAATACCTCAGGCAGCGTCAAATGCCAAATACAGAGTTCTCTCAAAGAAGCCACACTAATCTGTTCTCTGTCCACGATATCACTTTGGGACGTTGAGACAGTAAGCTCGGACCCATGGAACATTCTCTATGTACAATAGACAGTTTAACGTAGGTCGAGCAACAAAAGGTGGACGACGTATCGCTGATAGGTCCTACATGCTATGGGAGTTGCGTTCTTCGATTAAAGTAAATATATATTATATAATAAATAATTTAGTAATTAATTAAAAAAATTAAAAGGTAACTATGAATTATGTTATGAGGCGTCAACAAATTCGGCAAGACATAGTTACCTTCTATTTTTTTTAAATTCATTACTAAATTATTTATTATCTAATATATATTTACTTTAATCGAAGAACGCAACTCCCATAGTATCCGAGTTTATGCAGGGGCGAGGTTGGATATCCCTCAAGTGAATCAGTTTTTGTTAGAGCTCATCAGACTATTTCAGTTGATTGCAGTGAGCTCTCGCTGACACTTGCCTCCCGCCCAACCTGCAAGCCAATCGCGTTGGCAGATTCCTGTCATAGCCGGGGCTGCTTTAGGCCATTCTTGGAACAGAACACTCAATACGAAACCTAGCCCCGGCTGCTTCCAGCCGTGAAATCATTCTCTTCGTTTAGCCATCTAGCGACGAAGGCCCCTGAAGTTCTCACAGGCGTACGGGCCACTTGGGTGACTGGAGGGTGCTATAGGTTGAGTCCCAATGGGAAACGACGTGGTAACTAAAAGAACTTATCGGTGTCGAAAACCCTCAGTAGCTTCCCTGAGCCAGCCGTAGATGTAATGAAGCCTGATCTCCGAGAAGAAAATATAAGGTAGAGCGTGCCCATCCAAAATCCAAAGGACGTTTGCTATCCGTGTGTTCCTGGCAATAATTGTACCAGTTCTTGTGGAATATGTCGACGTAACGCAAAGCAGGATACGTAGTGTTCGAATGTGTCCAGTTGACGTTTGGCGCTTGGCCGAATTGTACTTTCTTATGAACGAATGGATGGGCGTACCAATTGGCAGACCGTACCAATTGGCAGCTATTCGAATATACTAATTCCACTTATTGTGGGAATGAAGCATGGCCGCCGTTGGTGCACCCTCGGGAAGACGCGTCACGAGAAAGCGAAGGCGATTCAGTAGAAAGAAGGTGAGGGAAGGGAGAGCGAGATGGAAAGAAAGAGAGAGAGACAGAAAGAAAAAGAAAGAAACGAAGCTAATGTGGCGGAACAACGACACCGAACGGAAGAGTGATCCCATTGAGAGGAAGGAGATAGGGGGTGCTGACCAGGGGTAGAGGATGGCAGCGAGGGTAACCAACCACAGCTGTTCGTAAGGAGGAAAAGCGGCGATCAAATAGGCGTCGCAGTGGGTAAAATTAAAATATTGATAAGCCGCAAATATAAAACGCGGCTTTGCCAATAGGAACTTTTTGGGCCTCTGGAGGTGTTAGTCGGGCCATGATTCATGGCCAGTGACGCATATACTGACTGTCGATCCAGAGAGAAGACTGTGGTGCGTCCTTTAAATGTATGCATGAGTGCAGATTCAAGCATGTGAAACATATTTGTACGTAGTTAACCTAAACATGCTTGACATAGGGCTGGATGCATCGAAAGAACAAATTGTTTGGAATCAGGTTATTCTCCAGTCAGAATGTCGGTCGGAGGCAAGTGTGCCCAACGCTTTACACGTCTATAGGGAGTGCTTACCCGAACGTCCACGACCCCCAACCAGGTATGCGAGTTTAAAGAATAGCTTGAGGGAGGTTCGCAACGTTGAAAGATTTATGGATAGCTTTGTAAGCAGTTTTGACTTCTCAACACGCTCTCATATTATCGATCGCTCAGGGTGATCGGGGACGACGAAATGTGGTGCCTATACGCCAACATTAAGGATCAGAAGTAGTGGGTTGCTCCAGGTTGCGCTCCCCAGCACAGGCCAAGGCAAGAACTTAACCCAAATAAGATTAGGATCTGTGTGTGGTGGGATTATAAGGGCATTATTCACTAGGAAATGCTTGAGACAAGTAGTAAGTATGACGTGGTTGATCCTGAATTCAACGCGGCTGTAAAAACGTCTCTGACTCCAAGTCCAAGAGGTTTTTGTACAGAAAAAAATTCCTCGCGATAATGCTAGGCCGCACATCGCTAAAAACGTGAATCCTGTTTTCCGAGAGTTGGAATGGGAGAAACCCAGCATCCTCCGTATTATCCGGACCTCGAACTAGAGCTCATTACTTTTTGGGCTAATTGTCTAACCACATAAGTGGCAAAACGTAGACGAATGAAAAGGACCTCACAAGTTGGTTAAACAACTTCTTCAAAGGCAAACCTACCAAATTCTGGCCAGATGGATTCAAACACATAGTGGGGAGACGTGAGGAGATAGTGAACAACCAACTGAAACAACTAATAAACGTAGCAGACTAATTAATTGAGTTATTTTCCTTTTTGAATATTCTCTCATGTTTTCAAAAAAACGACGGGAACTTATCAGACGACCTAATTCTTATTTCCATTTTAAAATGCGATTTTTTAATTACAGATCAATGTACTGATGTTTATTAACACATGAATCGTATTTATAATTATAAATCACAGCTCTGAGATGTCATTGTAAAAGTCTTGGTAATTATATATATCACCTGCGCCCATGTTATAATACAATCGAGATGATCGTTACCAATGAACTTCCTATAAACTATATTTGTACACTTAACTATCACCGATGTTTAATATCGATCCCAGCCTCGATGGCCATATCCTCTACCGCCTCCGCCTCCACCGCCACCACCTCCACCGCCTCCACCACCGCCGTAGTGGCGGTCCCATCCACGATGGCCGTAATCGTCGTCATGGCGACGGTGACCGTATCCTCTACCGCCCCCGCCTCCTCCACCGCCACCACCTCCACCGCCTCCTCCTCCACCGCCATAGTGGCGGTCCCATCCTCGATGGCGGTAATCGTCGTCGTGGCGACGGTGACCGTATCCTCTACCGCCGCCACCTCCTCCTCCTCCTCCACCGCCACCGCCGCCACCACCGCCGCCGTAGTGGCGATCCCAGCCTCGATGGCCCGCTATGGCTGCATCGATCAGGAGAACCAGAGCGAGGATGGACAGAGAGTGAATCCTCATTTTTTTCGGGACACAAATGAACACCTCACTGTAAAAAATAAGAAAGAGCATCTCGTTGTGTTAGAAATCCTGAAGACTCTAATACGAAACCCGCTACCGCAGGTTAAGGAGACTACGGCCGTTTGTAAGGGATCAATCGATTCATTGCAGACGGACACTCCCCGATCAAGATTTCTTTGCGTCTATTTGCGAAAGGATTTTAACCAGCTCGTGGCAAAGGGGGTTTCTACAAAGACCCCATTGACCACACTAGTTGCCGAAGACGAAGAGCTGGGGGGAAGAAAGCTAGGCTTGTACACATCTCAACCCCCTTAGGTTTTGCCACGTGGATATGGCCACACACCTAGGGGACATACATGACAAAACCGTTTTGATTCTGAACTGATCTCCCAGAAATGAAGCTTTTGCGTAAGGTTATTATAAGCCTCGTATCCATGAGGACAAAGCTTAATTTTTTCTAATGATATTAGAGGTCTACCTGCAGTATGATTTGTGTATGTCGACAAATCTCTCTTATCAGCTTCGTTTCCTTTTTAGGTAGGATCAACTGAACACTACGCTCTGAGACAAGCTGGTTGTGCCTTGTCGCAGCACGGTCGTGGCAATTTATATCTTGACTTAGACAGTTCTCCCTTTCTGCCACAGGCATCTATTTTAAGATAAGGGACACACAGTAGATCTTGGTCAAAATGCTGAACAAGGAAAAACTACTTTGACCCCATTTGGATTCGTTTGTTTTAGAACCAATCCGGTTTAGCCTGCTCACCGACCTCTCTCTCTCACAAGTTTCATCCTTTTAACTGAATTCATGAGACTTTGCCGTCTACAACGCCGGTTTATAGTACCACGTAGGACAATGTCCTAAACCACTTCCAGCATATATTGAATCATATAGTCAGTTATTTCGAACAAGTAGTCAATCTTCCCAGAACTACTGCCACGTAAACGGCCATATAGAATTTGTTCGAGTCACGTGTTTGCAGACCCGACTATGTAATCATACAACTAATTAAATTTCTAGTGTGCGTATAATTATAAAAGTAAAAATAAAGCTAAGTATGTGCATGTAGTTGCACGTCTGCAGTGCCATTCGCCAATAGGTCTTTGGGAATCTTCGCTATACAATCTGCTTTTACTTAACTGAAACATGCTCGCAACCCGTGAGATCATATCGAGAGTCCTGAGGAAGGCAGTGTTATAACGAGCTTTGAACTTCGAGAGATTCACACAGACATATGTGCATTCAGATCGGAACGTGCACATCTGTAAGACAGGGGGAATGCCATGTTCAACGAAGAAGCGAGATGTTCTATAGTGAATCTCGGTAATCCCAAGATGGCTAAATGGCCTCCCGCTGAACTGTTTGTACTTTATTTAGATGCTTAGAGACGTGCAGACATGACATTTTGAATGTGGTACGAAGTGACGACTCCAATCCAACCTCAGTCCAAATGCCAGGCCAAGATACCCTGCTAATAGACTCGGTTCATATCTTAATGTCGGTCAAATAAATCTCGCAGTCACTAGCATCAGCAGCAGGGTACGATCTGCTTTATGGGAGTGAGGTCCTTAGCGAAGCACGTGCCAAGAGTTCTCACTGGACTCGATTTGCGACAGGAGGGCATTTATATAGGCCGTAATGATAAATGGTCCGTTGTGGTAGCTATATGATTACTCGACAATGTATTACCAATACGGAAACCTTATCAGCGATTGCTAAGTTAGATCTTGAAACAAGCACAAGCGAAAGGAGATTAATCGTAATTGAAACTGATTTCAAAAAACACATCGTGGGAAAGGCATAATGTCGAATGCCTTAGCGAAGTCAATTATGGCAACAGGGGACTCATTCTCAATTTCTTTCAGAGTATTAGATTATTATTAGAGAAGTAACATCTTTCTCACACGACGTATGCCCTTCCAACTCCGTATTTGGTAAGGTGTCTTAAAGTAGATTTTATGAACCTTTGACATATCCACAAAGCCGCAAGCCAGAATGCCTTATGCCTCCGACCGCCGCTCCGATGTTTTTGCTTTTGCTGGGGCATCACCAGTGAACTGTAACACCGCCTGACCACTTTTTTGGCGTGTCGATTTCTGACATAGAAACTTCTGGTGGACAGAACCTACAGCAACCAGGGGTAGTCGATATATATATATATATATATGTATATACGGTCTATTTGTAATCATTGCTTCTGCTAATATTGAAAAGAACAGTGAATATCAAAATACCAGTATGACGAGAAGTATTTTTGATCTATCTTAAGATATAGACCTTTGCTAGGTTTTGGTATCTGTTATAGGGTTTTTGTAATCAGTCAAGATACTGGGACTCAACAAATAGCTCCCTTTTGGCGTCTGTCGCCCTGAAGTGAATTAGCTAGTGAGCATGTGTCATCACCTACAGTCAATACGATGTATTGTGTAATATTTTCATAGGGTCAAGAGAATTCCATTATCCTGTTTGCAACGTTTCACAGGGCGACTATCATAGAAGGTAACCCATTGCGTTTAAGGATTATGCAATCACATATTTACGATGTATTCAATTACGGGAGAGGGCCTACGTCTTAGACAGTAAACTTTAGTTTCGCCGTATTCGATAACAGCTGAATATTATATACAGATTATAACCTTGTGACGTTGGTATGTGTGTAGCTGTACCTGTTATATAGTTGTAGTTCTACTAGACCTCAAAGCTTTGGGTTATCGTCAACCAAAAAAGATTTTTTATTAGATAAACGTAATATCCACCTCCTGGGCCATCCACTCACTGGACCATCTTCCTTGTACCTCGAATGCTACAGTGTGAAATGGTTACAACTAATTTGTATATATTTATCTCGTATATTATTACCTAAGAATCTATCGTGAATAAATGTTACCTCTAATTCCTTGTATCGCCAAAAATTCTCCACTTAAGATCACGTAAGCAAATACCCTATAAGGCCAAAAAAGATGAATCTGCTTTTTAACTAAGAACATGAGTAGTGACGTTCATTTGTTTCACTAAAATGTATATATTTTTATGATAACCATTATTATACAATTATGCACACACCATATTCTAATTACAACGGCGACATATCTTAATGTCGTTTGTAATTCCTCCGATTTGAGCTCATGTACAGATAGATGATTTTATATATGAGTTTCAGCAGCAACAGGTCCTCTAGAGATCTCTTATATTCATTCAACAACATAAGCTTCCTTGCACCCCACTTCTTGGCATTAGAGCCAACCACCGATGTTTAATATCGATCCCAGCCTCGATGGCCATGTCCTCTACCGCCTCCACCGCCACCGCCACCACCTCCTCCTCCGCCTCCTCCTCCACCGCCGTAGTGGCGATCCCATCCACGATGGCCGTAATCGTCGTCATGGCGACGGTGACCGTATCCTCTACCGCCCCCGCCTCCTCCACCGCCACCACCTCCACCGCCTCCTCCTCCACCGCCATAGTGGCGGTCCCATCCTCGATGGCGGTAATCGTCGTCGTGGCGACGGTGACCGTATCCTCTACCGCCGCCACCTCCTCCTCCTCCTCCACCGCCACCGCCGCCACCACCGCCGCCGTAGTGGCGATCCCAGCCTCGATGGCCCGCTATGGCTGCATCGATCAGAAGAATCACTCCAATGATCAAGAGCAATAGAATCTTCATTTTTTCGCTCCCTGTCTTAGAGACTCTAAACGCGGTGCTGCGAACCAAGTCATATGTTGTTACTATGATTAGCCTTATTACGATGTGGGAACTACGCTATACGACACAAATATGCATCAACTCTTCTACTTATAGAGTTTAACTTCGCCAATCAGATAAACGGTTGGTGAGCGTTGTATGATGAGCGGTCTGGTGTACAATAAAAGTAACAAAATAATAATTTAATGTATATGCTATCTTCAACAATTAAACTGATTTTAAATTTAATTAAAAAATTAGAACGTTAACTGTGCCTAGATATGATATTGAGTATGTCTCGAAATAGAGCGTGGTTATGCCAAATCATAGTATCGTACCAGGTGTAGACTTCGTAAAGTAAACCTTTGTCGATATTCTTCAAACAGTAAGAAGAGTATTCCGAGTTCTGTTGTAGAAGTGAACTTGTTGAACTTGCTGTGAATGTGCCTTCCTCCATGGGCCGGAGACAATTTATAGCTGCAGCTGTGCACGGTGGTGCAGTTCTCTTTCTCAACAATGGCAAACAGGCACCTATAGACAACATTCTTTCGTTACCAAAAGTACATAATGTTCTTCACTAAGGGGGCATTGAACAAGAAAAACTACTTTGACCCTATGTGATTGTTTTGTTTTGGAACCATTGGTTGTTTGCGTTAGCGGCCACAACGTTCGTTGGGCACAATCGTGGGTATTTTTGTGGTCCTATTTCTGGTGGACTCAGTCACAATGTGACACGAGCTAGAACCTGAAGGCGATGTATACATTACATGATTATAACAACAAGTCTTTGCAAGGGAAGTTAGGTGTAAAATAGTATTGCTACTGTTTAAGACTGACGATTGATCTCTCGATTTGATAATGCATCATTTGTTCTGTTTTGTCTTCTGAAGACCCTCCGTATCCGGGTCGAACAATAGATTTCTAAATGTAGCGGAGGGCACAACAATATGAACGACAAGTCTCTTGTTACTCTGACCTAAAAACAAAAGAAAAGGTTTTGCAGAGGAAAAATCGAGCAGAAAGAATAGTTGGTGAAGATCCGCTTGTACCAGATGTCCTGAAGCCGATCAAACACTAATACAATAATAAATGATCTCGAGCGATTTTCAGGTTGTCTACTGCCTGCGTATTGTATTCCTCGCACAACCGCCACTGGTGGTACTGTAATTCGACATTCTAACAGACACCAAAATAAACTCGCCGGCTATTCTCTAATAGCTCGGTCCCAAAAAAATCCAACAGACTATCTGATACAAGACACAGAGTTGCCCTGAGAGACAAATACAGAAATGAGTCAGCAGCATAAGTGCTGATTAAGGCTGCTGAAATCGTATAGACTATGGTAGATAGAAGAGAATATAGGTATTAAATGTTGCTGTAGCCGATAACATCTCGTGTGTTTCTGAGCTCAATCTGCTTTTTTCTTTATTCGAGTCACATTTAATATTGAATGATGGTAATCATACGAAAATGAGATATCAAGCTGAATAGACGAAATGTTTAATTACCAAACCCATTTAACGTACACGAAGGTACGTTTCGTTCCGTTTGAACGATACACATTTGACGCGTGTTTAAGCGTGACGTACTCGTGTCAATTCGCTAAGATGGTGTCCACCGCAGTAATTCTAAACAATAATTAGTTTTGTGTCTAATACAAGCCACATATACAGTCTTTCTGATCTAACTGATATGATCGCGATGTATGTCCAGAGAGATCCACAAAGTTTTGCGAAATATTATAGAGGCAATTTGTTTTCAAAGATGTGGTTGAATGTTGAATCTCGGCACAAGCTCGGGTAGCAAGCACGAATGTACAAGCTTATCGTTTGAGTGCGTGCGTCCGTTGGTGAGATACGATGGACACCTGAAATACGACGTGCTGTCGTAGATTTTGAAGCAGACAACAGCTAGACGCCACGCTTGAATGTAGCAGCTCTAATAGTACAAACGACATAGCTAGAATGTGTTTGCCACGACGTGTGATCGCCGTTTGAGAATCGCCGTCTATGAAGAAATAATTAATATCAAAATCAACGTTTCGTGCTCTTCTTCAAGCACCTCAACTATTCTACAAACATGTGCTACACCGTAAGTATGACCGTAACTGCTCGAATCTGTCCACATAGATGTGGATATTTCAATCCAGTAATTGACAGCAGTGTTTATAATATGGAGGAGTCATCACAACTAATGAATTGAACTCTCGCTGATGAGATCAACTTTACTAAAATTCTACGAATTTCATCAACAATCTACAAACGAGAAATGAGATAAGTGACACAACGTAACTGAATCGTTATTTTTATACCAAATGACTCACACGAAAGCAGTTACAGATTTAAGTGTTATAAATACGCAATCGACCTCAACCTTCTTTCAGACAAAAATCCACCACTGCCTATAATGGTTGCTCATTCACGCTTGGTTGAACACATGGCCTCGTCTCGCACCTATAGCCGTATTTAATTTCTACGCGGTATGGTTTACTGTACGAGTGCACAGCTTACCCCTAATCGGTTTCTTCCAATTACAGTTAAATATGCTGCTGGCTGTGCTATCCATGGTAGCACTCCTTGTGCAGCTGACCTCGCAGGCATCTCTTCTTGACACCGAAAAAGTGATGCCGGCGGCTCAGGCCATAGCAAGGGCCAGACGAAGCGCCCTATTAAACATAGGGATCGGCACGCCAGGCTTAGGCTCCAGCTATGGTGGATATGGCTACGGGGGTTACAGAGGCTACGGCGGTTACAGAGGCTACGGCGGTTATGGAGGCTACGGTGGTTATGGAGGTTACGGAGGCTACGGAGGTTACGGTGGTTACGGAGGTTACGGAGGCTATGGAGGTTACGGGGGCATCCGACGCCCGTACGGTTTTGGATATGGCTATATGTATGGCTAAAACAAAGCAAATACAGAATTAGCTTAAGGAATACGTTATTCTAATATGATTGCATGCCCCGAAGACATAATTTGAAGCTTGTATACAAGAAAAGAGACACACACGAATTGTAAACAATGAGTTCTATATATATATATATATATATATATATATATATATATGTATATATACACACCTCGTTTGGACACGAACACACGTATTGTAACACATGTAGTGAACTTTTGATAATTATTAACAATGATGTGACCCAATTTTGTGAGCAACCAAATAAATTCTAGTTGTACATATATACTAAATGATGTATGCCGTGACGTTGATTATTTAGTCATTTGCCATGGTTAAATTCAACACTCAAAGAAATTTAATTCGAACCTATATGCATAAATTTGGAAATAATTTTCTCCAACGTTCAGTTGGTTGAGCAAGCAAAGTTTTGTGATCGCTCCTGAGAGCTTATCGAGAGAGCTGACTAAGGCGCTGCTGAGACTGCACGTTTAATATATTAATAGTGAAACAGTTACAGACTGTAGCGAGCTCAATTGAACACAATACGAACGCTTACGAGATTGATGTATGTTAACCTGACCGATAGTATTTTAAATGAGAAATATTCTTTAGTGAGCCAATAGGCCCAACAAGTCAAAAACAATATCTAAAAAGACAACTTAAGTCGTTAAGACCTTGCAGCCTCTTCTAGCTTATTTTTTCTCAATTACTCAATTATAGTGTTGCTATAAAGCTTAAAGAGGAGTTTTTTTAAGACGTTGAGGGATAAAATCTTCCCTTCACATTGGGACAGCCCAATGTGCCGTCCATTGGGCACATACAAATCGAAACTAAAGAAGAGTTGCGGAATACTTTCGGCTTGCAATACGAAGCGTGTATAATAGACATGCGGACGATTCAGCGCCTTCTCATCGCTCTTACTGGCATGATAACGACAATTAACTCGTAAATAAAATTAAATCAGCTTGATGAATCAACGTTCTCATTAGATGATGTGATGTGCGGCTTCCTGGGGAGTGACCCACTAAACAAAGCACTTAGACGAGTCCTTGAACTAGTTTATAATTTGACATCTGTTCATATTTATACGAGAGGACAATGATTCACAATAGTTTGAGACAATAACTAGATACCCCCAACTGTTCAACCCTTTCCCAGTAATTTAAGTTTAAAGTCTTACGAGAATTGGGAGGTTATAACGTTATTCGAGCCAGAGCTGTCCTAGAGCTTGGCCAAAATAACGAACATCGATCGCACGTTTGCAAATAGTAAGTGTATCATTCATGCCTTCGTATGTCATATTGTCATTTGGATAAGCAGCCCTTATCACATGTCGTTCGTGAGTCCTAGGCGTAAATTGTGAGATCAGGTATAATATTATTGTTCTCAAGTTGTCCAAAATGTCAAGATTATCTTAGTTCCTACTAAGATATTCTTCTTACTAAGGTTACGTGTGCAAAACACCTTTCTGAATCTATTGGAAGCTACAAATTTATATATTCTGCTACTCTTCGTGTTGGTAACTCGATTTACCCGGCAGGTTGATATGTACCGGTGTTAGGTAAAGTAATTCGCATAACCCTTGTAACCTAGATGCTGATTGTGTGCCTTCTAATATTCTCAAATAAAATATATATAAGCAGCACCTCACGAGAGTTCGCAGATGACACCCTACTAAATATGCATTCTAAAAACTAGTTTAATGCTCCGATCGTTGTCTTCCGCTAAATGCTACATTTGTGGAACGTAGATTATAGTTTCCAACGAGAGAGAGAGGGAGAAAGTCAACCTCGAATATGTTCAGTGGTCCGATGTAAAACTCATAGACTAGTGCATCGGGATTGTTTGCACATTTCGGGGAACGTTGCCTTTAGAAGACATACATTTCACTCAATCGTTCATCGGATTAGGTAATTTTCCGAACCCTGTAACTGCTCCCAATTAATCTGGGTAAATCTGCTTCGTTTCCAGATTCAAAGGGAACAATAAGAGAAGATGAGGATTCTCGAAATTATTTTTGGTGGTCTCGTGCTGCTAGCTGCATCGGCACTAGCCCGTAACAACTATGGAAGCCATCGACGTGGCCACAGGGGATACGGCAATAGAAGATTTGGAGGTTAACGAAGCGGCCGCTATAAATCTACATAACCAATACATATGATAATAACAACCACAGCAACTAAAATTATGAAATACAATAAGAAAAAGAAAATAAGCACATAAGAAGAATAATGAAAAGTAGTTTTCAAGTCACAATTGTACCCAATGAAGATTAAAAGGCTATTCTGAAACTGCGCCCCGCCTCAGTGGAAGGTCGCCATGCCCTCTTCATTATATCCATAAAGTCATCGCCCATGTTCCAATGTCACGGACAACAATTTTCTATAATTTTCGAGTGTGTGCATTTAAATAAAATTTATCTCAGTCTTCGATTAAGATGAGTTATAATTAATTCGAAACACAGTGTATGTTATATATAAAAGTGTTAGATAAGTGCCGAGCAGATAGTTGCTGTTGAACTCAGATGGGCCATCACCTGGATCAGTCTATATACTACTAGATCTAATACATATTTGTGAGCTGTTAAAGAAATTTATTCTATTGTTATATTTAGACTGTCCTGCCTGGTGAAGTCGATAAATTCAACTGATACTTAGATAAGCAACGCAATTACGAAGTTCAGCTTTAATGTGTCTAAGATCGATTCGCAAGGTTTCGCGATATATAGACAGCAACAAGGTATCATCAAATTTAAATAATATATTACAATGCACAATGTAGTGCATTCTTAAGATAATTCTGTTCACCTGCTGGGACAAGAATCATTTGTCTGTTTGAATCATTTACATTAGCTGTAGTTGTATGCTGCTCACAGGATGGCAGCATAAACAGCGGGTGATGATATTACACTTGCAGTGAGGAAGCCTCCTCTGTCAACTGTGTCCTAAATAGGCTCACTGTCACTAGTAATTTATGTGTCCTTTACCTACTTAGGGTTGTACGCTGATTGTTCTAAGGACAAATTCTATTTACTGATGTATCCGGTGGACTATAACTGAACATGATCATACAGAGCATACTTAATTTAGACGAATTTTCGTGAAATGATAAATCTACTTAGCCGTATGGTTAACATGAATCGTTACATTTGATTTATTTATTACAGAAACCATGGTTATCAACTTGCTTTATTCAATTTGCGATTTCAATGATCGATTTATGCAGCCTCCCATTAATTGCCAGTATCCATCACATACATAGATTGATTATAATATATAAGCACGCTTCGCAAATAATTCCAACCGTACACACACACAATACGAAATGGCTCAATAAGTGTTGTCATCATCATAAAGTTTTTACGTAGCAGTCATCGTTCGATTCATCGCGACGGTCTCCATTACGCCATCAAGCACTCGACAATGCACACGCCCCTGTCGCGTACAAGCCAAGTTTCAATGTCAGTTGATTATGCTGCCTATTCTGGACCAACCGTTCGTCCGCAGCACGTCTATTGCAACAATACACATACTGCATCTTTACCATAGGGTAGGCGTTTCTCGTTTAGCTGCTTTGATAAATATCCTTTGAATCCTCTTGCAACAGAAGATAAGTATTTGCACGTCTTGCATCGCATCGTGTGGCCCGCTTTCTTCAACGATGATTTTTCTGTTCTTTAAGCGAAAAAGCCTAAAAATCAAAAGTGGTTCGGAGTTATTCAGGGTCGATTCATACGTTTTCGCTATTTCAATACGGTTTCGCATTAGCTCCTGATCGTATAGTTTGTCAGTCGGGGTTTCTTACGCCGGCCGCCTATTGGGGCATGCGGCGTATCTGTTGCACTACGAGAAAAAAAAACACGGCTGGTCTCTTCGGTGGACTGACTCCTTCCTTTCATTCTTGGGGGGAGAAGGCATTTCAATTGTTTTCTTTAATACACATACACGTTTTGTGCGCCTGCATGAGTTACCGGGGGAGGGAATTTACATGATAAGCAGGGGAGGCTCCGCCCTCAAGAATATTCGAGCCCGTTCTAGAACAGCCGTATCGAGAGATGAACTACCGGCGTATTTGCTATGTCATTTGCCATTGTGGATGTGGGGGGGGAGGGCACGATCGGGAGTCTGTTGTATTTCATAGAATAAATGAATGCATGTGTATCTGTGTGATTATTGTAAGTTCTTTCCACATATATATATATATATATAGGTCTATAAAATTGAAATCGAAGCGGCAGGCCGACATAATCTGTGTTTTCATCTGTCCCCGATGTGTACAACTAGCCAACTTGCTCGAGGATTCCTATGCACATATTTTCATGCCAGTTGTATTAAACTACAATGTGTTTTACGATCTACGATAATATTATCAGCCTTAAATTAATCTTTATCAATTGGCTTTTCTTCTGGGTACATTTTAAATTTTTATTTGGTGTCAAATGGCGGAAACCGCGTTAACTCCGTACCTGTGGTAGCTCCTTACAAGCCCATTGGTCCATTTCGGGTCTTTCCGCCTCTCGCCGAAAGCCAGAAATATTGGAAATGTGTCCACCTCTGTTAGCTTTAGCGTTTCTCCGAGTTTCTTGAATTTAGCTTTCTCCGCTTCCTTACGCAACGTGGGGAAGTCGAACGCATTACCGCTGTGGGCAACCAGATAAATTGGTTTGACGAGCGGGTCCAAAAAAGCCTTCAATCCCGAGAACGCCTCCTCGAACGTCTCGCATTTCAATTGTCTATCTGTTAATTCTTTACGACAAAGTAGAGTAAGACACACAAGCTTGTGCGTTTATATATATATATATATATATATATATATATAGAGAGAGAGAGAGCAAGGTTGACACTGCAGTATTGCCATAATGAGCGTAGTAATATCATAAAACTGTGTAACGTCGATGCCCAGAATATGTTTCTTGTAGTTGTATTTCGCTCTGTTGTCAAATCAGTTAAGACTTACTTAATATATGGTTTAGGTAGTTTGGTAACATACTTCAGTACTCAGCTTTAGATTACTACTTAATATTAAGGTATATTCTTAATAATATTAAATAACGTGGAGATAGTTTTCCGTTTGAGAGAATAAAGTTAATATATTGAAGCACTAAGTACTCAAAAGCTGGATACGAAATAGTTCATAATTCACTAGTTTAGTTACATTCAAGTGTGTTATACAATTATATATATTTATATACATGTTATATATCGGTTCAGGTATCACACGCTCACCGTTATGCTAATCGCGATACACTTTTGTAAGAAACTATGTGACCAGGACATCTAGATATGTGAAGGATATAATACTCAGTTTGCATTGGTTATGAACTCGTAAATTTGAAAAGTCTTCAACGGATACCTGTGATCCTCTTTGCCCTTGCTAGTTGGGCATCCTTCGGATTGATAAGCTTGCAGAATGATTGTGCGTTGCCCGGAATGCCAGTTTCAGAAAGTCCAAAATCGGCTATGGAGAAAGTCATTGCGGCAATTTGCGAAATTGGCTCAGGACCTTCAGGATTAGCTCCTTCGAGGTCCAGAAAGACCAGGGTCCCTTTTTGTTTAACAACTTTAAACCCCATATCCGAGGAATGTACCTGTTATATGAAATAATGAAGAGTACACTTAATCGATGATTACGCTTTTGTGAGTTCTAATCAATGCTTCGCGATTGTATCCGAAAGTGTTATGATTCGGCTCTGCAGTAAACGATTAGCGGCGGTTTCGCAAACTGAACTGACGGTGAAATTTACGCTGCCTATTATTCACTTAGTAAAAACACTACATTTACCAGAACACCAGCGATTCTGGTGCCAACTCTGAAGGGATACCACAATAAATGTTAACAACAAGAGGCGGAGCTCGTTCTCTCTAGAGAGGAGTATGGTTGTCGTGGAGAGAGCAAAATTGTTCTCGATCCATCGAACATCAAATAGCCTCGACAGTTGGCGTACCAATAGTAGAACCATTCTGCAGATGGCAACGGTCGAGATGATGGTGCGATCCCAAGAGAAAGCTGACAGCCGTTACGGATGGAAAACTGCTATGGGTGAGGAGGATGCTAAAGAGCCGGTTGACTACTATATGGCTATGCTGACTCAAAGGTCACCACACAAAGTTCATGTGGTCTGTATAGAAAATCGGTTCAGATTACTGCAGTAATAATGCACGCTGTGTTGCTATGTCACCTGACTTCTGTTGAGTCAACTGTCCTGAAAACAATTTGGTTTGAGCAACTTAGCATATTAATACTAAGAAGTGGAAGAAAAGCTATGTTTATCTGCAGGCTGGGACAATTTGTGCCATTGCAATTTCGTAAATAAATCATGCCATGAATCCGAATATCTGGGTTCGAGTTAGTTAATTATATACCCATGTTGTGTTTCCATCAGGTTTACGCACTTATACGATCGACCAATCGATAGGAGGTGCAACATATTGTGGATCGACAACAACAGTAACAATAGCACTTAAAGACATAGCACACCCCAAATATTTTAGTAGCATACTCAATTTAATTCACCTGGAACCATCGAGAAGTAGACAATAGATCTGTTTTTATCCGAATAATTTTTTCGTATCAACTAACGCAGGAGTTACCATCATTGAACATGACATAGTTTCATAGGTTCGATATAGATATAGCTAACTTTCACCTTGTTCTGCAACACATTACTGGGTATTTACGAGATAAATTTCGAATATTAAAAAATCGAAGATTTCACAATGTTAGAATGTGTTATGACCTGGTATTATTTAGGAATACGGACGTTTCTTGATGGCTTGGCGATTTGAACAGTCGATCTGTTCGAACTCTTCGCCACGTGTATGCGATATATAGAACTGATAGAGAAATGAGCATACGGAGAGTGTGGGGCACTGCTCCATAGTCGAATCAAACAGGCATCATCTATCTGCACTTAGCTTTCAAGTTGTATTTATCGTCTGAATCCCTATCCCCGCACAGATCGGCGTTCTAAGTTATTTATAAACACGCTGGTGCGTTCAGAGAGACCTTTGAGCTGCACCACGATACATGATACCGGGCTAAGATCCGTCCGCATCGCTGACAGCGACAGCTCTTTTCTAGGTCATCATGGTGGTATACGGGTGAAGAGCAGATCGCGTGGTGAAAGCTATCGACCGCGTACCGAGTCGCGAGTAGTTCTAGCCTCTCTTTTTCAGGCTAAATGCACCGAGTGGTACGAGAATACGAAACCACAAGCTTTTTCCTACTCTGACCTTCAAACAAAAGCTGGGACGGCGTTCTGTGAACAAGAATTCAATATTTATATATGTATATATATTTATATATGACACTCGGAGCAGCGAAAGAGGAGCAGCAGGTGGTGGTAGTGGATCGGGTCAAAGGCGACACGGCGACTTCTCTTATACTAATTAGGGTTTGTGCGGGTATGTAATCAATGAATGACGATATATGAGGAAATGTGTAATAATTGTAATGATATAACACCAATGGGATGTGATGGATGTGAACAGAAAAATATTAAGCATAGTCGATGGATCAACTAGATTCTCGTTCATTCTAAAGATAAGTTTGTTTAACAAATGACATATTGGAGATGAGTCAAGGAATCTGACTCTCCGAGAACAGCAATCAAGATGATCTAAAATACTCCTGTCGATCGTTCGTGGATTCATTCCAAAGCTATTGTTTGCATATTAGGTTAATCCTCGTTAGCTATCAACCTCGGTCGCCTCACACGGTACCTAATAGATTTTGCTAGACAACCAGTAAAATTTGAGATCATTAACAGGATTAGTGAGTGGTGGTTACCCGTGCATGTACCTACGGATTCATAATCGTTGTGTTGCTATGCATGATAAATATTCTTATCTAAAACGGGCGCCTTAATCGTTGAAGTACTAATTTCCAATTAAGCTCATTGGAGCCTACCGCTTTGATCTCTCCGAGCAAAACCTCATTTCGTAGATATTTCAAATAGAAGCTCATACACAGGATTATTGGGTGGTGTTTGCGATTGGTGGATATCTGTTTACGATTCGAATATTTAACCATGATTTCATCGATGACATCTTATGATCCACATACACCGTTATCTATTATTTTATGGTTTAGCAGGCTATTATTCGTAGAATAAAAGTACACGGTACGAGTTCTATCTTGACGAGCCATATACTGTATGTATTCAAAGTGAATAACAAGGTAACCAATATATACTTTGCCAGGCGGGGTTAACTTTTTCGAACGCTTCGTCGACACCAGAAATTTATGTATTACAAAAGCCGGACCTCGTGCTTCACTGAGCGGCAAAAATAGATCACGAGGGCTAAAAATCACCCGCTAGTTGCCTCCTTGCTACCTGGTTTATTATCGGGTTGCTATTCCAAGATTGGCCCAGTTGCAGGTGAACATGCTTTCAGAATTGCCTTGCCACCTATAGCCGGCTATAATATATCCCCAAGAGCCGAGTGCTACATTCTGTGCTTCATTGATTCCTAGTGGATAGCACAGTAGATATTCGGTAGAGAGCGTCCACAGCTGCTCTGTTAATGTATCGAGTGCAAGTTGACGGCTTCCAACTATCGTCAAATTCTCAGTGTATCTGCATATAAGGGATAAGCCTACTCAGAGTCAGCTATTAAAAGTAGTAATTAGTTTAGACACGTGCCTGTTTCCAGTTGCCTTACGGAACTCTACACAACCAGCTAAAGTTTTTCACTCTCTATCTGTTTAGTGTGGACCCCTATCAAACTAGAGTCTCTAAGTAATCCAGCTGTCATCTGAAGCAACCTATGACACAAAACTATTAAGTTCATTTTTGATTTCTATTTTCAACTTCAAATGAGGGTCTTAAATTCGGAACGATGAGATTTGATTATGCTAATGTAGAGTTTAACATAGAGATCATCAAATCTCTGAATAGCATTTATTTTAAGTAGCTTTACTGGAAATAGAAACGAATGTTGCCGGCGTCATAGATATTTTTTTATATGCAATACTAATATATAATAGCATTTTTCCTTCCAGGATGCCATTACTCTGGGTACTGAACTTAATTATCAGACTTTGTGAAAATACAATTTATTCTCGTGTGTTACAGGTAGTGGTCACGCTACATAAAATTAAAGGTTTGCCACACTCAGTCACATCATAATGGATACGTTAGCAACGAGACGTTATTTTCGATTCTAGAACAACGAAACGAACATCACCACAAGCTCTACGATAAAAAAATAATAGACATATCTGGACACCATAATGTCGACGGCGACGTGCTCAGTTTATGAAGTTGCACTTTGTAGAACGAGCGTGACGCAAGGCGTAGCTGAGAATCTGGGGACGTGGGGACTGAGTTTAAGCATGGGGGGGGGAGGCGGCTTGCAGGGCACAGCAACTGCCATTTCAGCGGTTGTCATGTTGGCCAAGCTTGAGTTAGCTGCAGCTTCCGTTCGGGAGCCGATGAACACGGGACATGTAACAGCGGAGAGTTGACGCCGTTAACTCATTGATTCGCTGTTGCAATTTCCCCCTGCGAGGAACATCCAGTTACACACACACACACACACGACACATACACAGTACACACAGCCAGACATAGAGGCAGCCACATTTCGAAATCGCGCGATTTTTTCGTTCTGTTTCAATTTTGATTTACGGCTTCCTGCACTTTTCCGCTTGCCGTTCCAGTTGCTTCTTTTTCTATATCTTGCTCGGGGTTTCCCGAGGGCAGGGCAACTTGGCGCCAACAACTGCCGCTATGACCCCGTGCTCCACTCGCGAGCGAAAGCCTCATAGATTGTGCCGTTTGTTCGAGGGGACGTCATATCGCCGCCGACAAACGTCGTCAACGAAAAACCATGAACTGATCAACTTGGACGATTCGCTCGATGCGATGTCATAACTTTAGCTTCCGGTAGCGTAGTTTCAATGTGGCCGACCGTCAATAGGTCAACACCAACAGGAAGAAAGCGCCACCTAACAACTGACCGATGAACTACGTTGATGAAAATTTCACTCCTCCCCTTCATAAGCATTGGTGGATAGAGCGGATCAATAGAGGAAATGGAAGTAAGCACTGAAATGAATCGTTGGGACATTGGAAAGATTGATTTGCCAATAAAGCCAACTAATTGATAATAAAAATATCTAGTTTCAGTTGTCTCCCGAAGTAGTTCAGAATGTAAGGGCTTCGTAGGACTGAGCTCCCACAATTAATATTACTGAACAATTGCCAGCTGTTTATATGTCTACGAGGTATTTTAGAATCGCAGGAAATATTCTAAGATTAAAAATGGAATCACAAAACGGAATATGTAAAACACATCGTTGTGGACTGCCCGTCATTCTGGCTGCTGTGTTTATTCTCAAACTTGATTCGAATTGTTAACAATACCATTTTGGTACAGTAACATCAATATCACCAGGAACATATCGACAAAGAAATACACATATATATATTATATACACAAACATATCCACCAGCTATCACGTCATCCGCAGTACTGATACCCAGGGTTAATGGCCGTACAATCAACAATGATACATTTTCGATGCTCAACGTAGGGAGTCTTAATTTACAAACATTTTCCGTTCCCGTTAGCTGAGCTCCCCACAGCCAGACCTAGCCATAAGTCCAACCTGTCCTGTTCAGCGAACGTTAGCTGCTGGAAGCGACCAGGCGTGAGCTTCGAGCTCGTCCCCCAAACCTGCCTCGTTTCTCCTCGCTTCTACGACGGAGGATCGAGTAACCCCGAAACCCCGCTGAGCGCATGCAAGCAGGGGGGTACGACTACTCACCCACACCCCTTATTCAGGTCCCTTCCGGTCTTTCAGCCATGAGACGCTGGCGAACTTGGGCTGCTGCTTCGGCATTACTTCGGATCGCCGACTGCCTTCCCCAATTTTGGGCAACACACGAGCGTGTATCTCTGTACACGCCAGCTCGGTCGTGGTGGTCGCGTGGTAATGACGTAGCGCTAATGAAATATTTCACTTAGTTTTTGGCTAAAAAATAAAATGATATAGCGACGCCATTCAATGGATGATGGGTTCCAACGAATAGAACGTTCAGCCCGTTGTCCCAAAAGGATAGTGCCAAAAATCGGCACCTTATTACAGCTACTACCAACACGGAGGAGTTGCTTAAATGACGGTCTAAATTATCTCGTAGCGGAGGCCTTCTGTAGGGGGAGTGTTTGCCTGTCGCCATAGATGATAGAATCTGATATACGCCGCTGGGAAACGACGTCATCATAGACTTCGGTCGTATATTGAAGGAAAAAGTAACAGAGCTGCTTCGTTTGGTAGATGATAATGAGTTTGTAGTCGATTGGAACGCTTTCCCTTGGTCAATAATGGAATCCTGGATGATACGCTCGTTTCGATGGCATTCTGAACGCTGATGGTTGCATTAAAACGACAACTATAAAATCACAATTTTATGACGTTTTCCGGAAGCCTTCTTAGGTGACTTTGAAGGAGAGCATTTCAGAACCGTCAATCACTATTTCTTTTCAGAGTAATTCCTATCTCATTCTGGATGATGAGACTAGAAGTGAGATGCCGACCTTGTATATCCTATTTGAAATGTATATATGTATATCCTTGTATATCCTTGTATATCCTTGCCATTTAGCCCGTTTGCCATACGGAATATCACATTATCAAATATTTACGTTCTATATAATTAAAGCACTATGGACTGTTGGATGACTGTTGTTTCTCAGCTGTCTTTCCATGACAGGCCTCGGTATCGTTGTGTACTTGCATGGTAAGGTCAGCTACACTCTCGCTCACACATACACACACACAAAAAGTTAAATACAAAACAAACACAACTAAAAAAAAATGTACATTAAACGTAATGCGGCGCGCGTACGCCTCCTGATTCGATATCGACGTGAGCATTTTTGCCTATTTTTGAAAGCTCTCGTGTGAATTCGAGTATAACCTAACAATGTTGGTCATAGTCATCATCATCATCATCGTCATTCGTGAACCTCATCAGTGAGTGTGTGTGAGGTTTCATACCTCAGCAGGTGATCATTATCACCTTGTTCTCTGCATGATGGCTGCGGCCACAATCATCTCTGTCGTCATGCGAGAGACGCTGCCGCTCGGTCCTTCACTCCTCCCCGTCTCAATGCAATAATAATATCGCCGCCAATATCTCCGGTAATACCCGAGGAATCATCTAGAGTATCATCATAGCTCCATGAAGTATTTCCGCTTCCTGTCTTCGGGATCCGTCGGCCGCCTCAGCTCAGGACACACACAGCGCACTCTACCAAATGGGAACGACGCAGCCAGCCCTCATTCTCCCGATCTTGACGTGAGCTCATCTTCACATCGACCCCAACACCATCCCCCTTTCTAGGCAGAGCGACTAGTTCACGAGTTTGCCCCTGTATGTCTCGTCGTCTCTACCATTTAGCCACCCGCCGATGAGTGTCCACACAGTTGCTGCCACATTGGTAGGAACATACTTCCATTCGCCGACGCTCAGTGCAAATCTCCACAGCAGGGCTTGTGGGGCATCCAGACTATAGCTTGTAGGGTGGATGCATTCGGTGAGAGGAATGCCTGCCTTCTAACGATGTATATAGTGGGTCATCAGAAAGAGAGGAAGAGATGGAGAGAGACTTCGACACTTTCTTCACGCGGCGGGATGTGGGGTCTTTCGACTTAGCTGCCCTCGAGGCTAGTGTCTGCCACTGCGTCTAGATCTCAATGTCCAATTCGGGATTCCATCCGGGATTAGGATCGGTTATATATCTTGGGTCGATGGACATGGCACGGGGGTGGGCGAGCATAGTAGATGTAACATTTCAAGGGGATATACACCTTACACCAGTGCAGGATCTCGCTGAACGAGGGATTGGGCAAGATGAGTGGGTTTCGGACGCCCTTTTTGGGACAGTTGTGATGGGGGCATTTGGCCTAGAGCCGCAATCTAGGAACGGGGCAACTTAGGCACGAGTAGGGGCAGCGTATACCGGGGAACAGATCGGGGCATCTGAAGCTTCATGGCACAAGGTCCGTTGCCCGAGGGCTCTTGCAGTCGCTATTGGCATCTGGAGCAGAGGCAAGACGCTGCGCAGCCAACAAACATGAGAACCACCCCACCCAGCGAGGCCAAGCAAAGCCAGCCTCAACAGCCCTACCAGCAGCCATCTAGCTAGCTAGCCACCCCATAGAGTTCCTTTCTCTCTCTCTCTTCTAAGGAGATTCTGTAGAAACAGGGGGATATGGCTCTGACGTGTGCGGCAAGCGTCGGACGGCCTGCTGACGCTAAATCCCATTGATGGATGGTCTCATTCGTCACCTCGTTTCGGCTTGCTTCGAACGGGACACCGTAGGGAGTACCGGCCTCCGTTCAACTCGTCTCGAACCGAGAGCAACGACGTAACGCTGTTAAGCAGCAGGGAGGGCCTGCGATTGATGGACATTCCAAAAAGAGTGGAATGCCGCCCCGAGGTCATGTCCCTTTCGACGTCACCAGTGTGATCGAAGTACTGGTTCTAAATCGAGTCTTTCTTCAACTCCCGTGAGTACCTTCGTGACGTGATGAACTGCGCGTAGTATCTGACTAGAAGGGCAACTGTAATGCTACAATCTGCCTATGGAAATGCCCTTATTGAATTAGAGATGATAACTCATATGAATCGTCTTTTTTCTTGTTTTGAAAAGACATTACCAGGGTGGAAGAAGTTCCCACGAAAGGATACGTTCTAAACCCTCAAACCTTTGAATGGTTTCTCATAGATTTGGATTTTGCAAAGTTCGCGAATACCATATTTAAGTGTTAAAGGATGGAACATATGCCATTGAGTAAAAATTCCTTAAAATATAAGTATGTTCCTTAAAAGAGTATGTTTTATTGACACTCAAATCTCTATTTGGTTCATAATTATATACTCACGGGCCCTCTTTCGGCCAAAACGATTAGGTCGGCCGAATAAAAAAATTCTCTTGTTCCGCCCACAGACATAATCGTCAAATTGTTGCTGCTTTTGAACTTGCTTCAGTTGAATATAGTTCCCACATAGAAGTCTATATTTGGAACTTCACTCTGCTCTTTTGAGACTATGCAGGTCCATCTTGGGGATATCGCAGAGCAGTCTTCATCAACCGTATCCTCCCAGGCATCGCTTCTTCTTTACCCGAATTGTCTCGTTCTGTGCATATAGTTTTTATTCCAGTTTGACTGTGTAAACAGGTGCAACAAATAGAACCCAAATCTGGACCAGCAACCCTACATATGGAGGTTATTCTTACCGACCTAGCTCCTTGCGTATCGACGTAGCCAGTTCCCAGACACTGGCCAGATGATCCAAGCCCGATTCCGGAATTGCAAAAGCTATAAAAGCTATACTAAGTTTCGTATCTAAGTTGAACGTGTCAGCTGCGAGTAAGTATGCTGCGGGTAGATGGGCACAGGACCTGACCATTCGAAAGTCCATTTTTCATTCACTCTTCGTTCTCGCATTCATTTATTCATTTTTGAGTCTCCATTTCAACCGCGGGTGGCTGCTCCATCTCTCAGGTCGCGTTCTTGTCCTCATCGTCTTGCCAATTTCCTTGCTTCTTTAGATAGAGTGTTCCTCTTCTGTCCAAGGGGCTATAGACCCATGCATATATAGGCAACCAAGCAAACAGCCAGGCCAGGTACTCGAGGCAGATAGACTTGAAGTACGAACGAGAGAACAACGAGAACTCAGCTTTTTGGACTCCCGATCATACTTCAGTCGACCGAAGCCCCGTCGTCATCCGCCCCTCAGTCCAACGTTATCTCCTTGAACAGATGCCGACCACTGAGAAGCGGTTGGAGAGTAGCAGAAGTGCCAGCAGTCTGCTACAATGGATCGTTGTAAATTTGGAGTTTACGCAACGTTCTCCCTGAAAGCCACAGATGGGGATCATTGTATTTCGGCGTGTCGACAATCACGGGAATCGGTCATTGTTAGGTTGTAGTTTGTAGATATTTCTGCACACGTGGCTAGGATGCGATAGTGGCCCAGTTTCTGTCCTTAGCTAAGTGGCTATCTTGAGAATTGAGCCTATACAATTGTTGATTTTTTTCGCAACTGTCACTGCATTACGATGATCACTTTTATTATAGTACGTGAACGACAGAAGTCCTGTATACAGTGTAGTCATGCAGTTAAGCAATTAACAAACACAGACACTTTATAGAAATCTGAAGCGTTACTTTTTGAACGTCCTGCAGCAGGTACTTGTGTTTCTTTTACTGAGAGCCTGACGTGGCTGCTAGGGTAATTAGAATCTTTAGTCTAAAAAGCATGCTTGCAGAGCGCCTAATGGTGCCGTAAGTTTCAGTATAAACACTCTGGGTAAAGTTCTGCGTAAACCACATAATGGCAAGCAGCTCGCATTGGGCTTCTCGTCCGTGCATCCTTAATGAGAGTCCATCTATTTCTTTAATCCCGAGATGCTTTAGCGATGACTATTAGCAGCTGGCAACAAGGTAGGTTTAAAGCCGCTAATGGTAACCGTTAACCTAAATGTTTCCCCAAGTGAATAATGATTTTTAGGTCACTTTGCACTCTAAAAGTTCGAATTATTTGTAACTACGAAAAAGTATGAGATTTGTATTTTAAATCCATTAGTATATTGGGCCAGCTATGTAGTATACGTCCTTGAGCTTCGGACTATTCGCAACGTTGGGGCACTCTTCTCTGCTCTGCTTTACGCACAACGATGCGAAATCTGGGAGATTTTCACTAGTGTGGGAGCATATGTTACCCGTTATCTGCGACTGTTTCCAGGACACGAAAATGGCCAACGTTAGCAATCTTGCCTAACTATTCGGGAATAGTTCAAGCGACGGAACGTCCTGCCTGAAGCGGGACCAGTCTGAACTTGACTCTGAGGAAGAGAACTCACTTGACAAATGGACTCCACCCTTGGGACAAACCCGGTGCAACTCGGCCTCTGCCGACCCTCATGTCTCGTAATGATGCCTGAACGGAGCTTCACTGATCTGAAGAACTCTGTTAAATACAGCTTCGGTCGTCGCAAGAGCTGCTTAAACGATTTACTTGAGGTTGAGCATTAGCTGCAAAAAAATAAGCGCGACAGTGTCTGTTCCTTGAGATCGTTACGAAGATCTATGTATTCCCCTAGGACAGCGAGTCATGAACAAACGCATGTACCTCAACGAGTGCAAGCCGCTGTTGGGACTAACATGCAAGTTGAACTTTCCGTTAAAACACGATGAATTAATTCACACATGCTCGACCATCACCTCGATCTACTCAACGTTGGGTAGCATTTAGTTTCTAAATCTTATTCGACCAAATAGAAATGGTATCCAGCTGATCATGGGTGCAGTATACGATCTGTTCTTTAATGAAAGCTCACAACTACAAGTTACGTCAATGCATTTATACTGGCTACAATGTTGAGTAGGTGCTGTTACACAGGTTTTGAGCAGTTTAATGCATCCGCGTGTAGTACACTCCAAAGTATCGATTTGCTCTGAAGGGGCGCCTTCGCCAGTGCCATGGGATGGTATGCTTTCACCCTGTAATTTTTATTGGAGATTGCTAATCAGGTCGCTGCAGCGCTGATCTTGTCGTCAACGTTGATCTGCGAGCAGACCAGAGCCCGATGCGATGCGACGCGACTCAGCAGGTTTGTGCTGACAGTGTTACTTTGATGAATGTTTCCCCTGATGGACCATTTGATCGATTGATGATTCAGCACTAAAGTGTAGCACCAGCGAGAGTCCTCCAAAGTCTACCTGGAGCTTGCTGTTCATTATCAGATGAAAAGGCATGCAAGGGATTTTTACGAAATGGATGGGTGGATAAAATATATTGGGCTGATGCGTTGACTGTGCTGACTCGCTCCTTAAATAGGGTCACTTTGTCATATTTCGTTGCCAGCTAACAACTTGTGTTATATCTGTAACGACATTATTGTAACATCTATTCCCACAAGAAGTTACCTATTAAGCATCTTAAGAGTGGCACATTAAACCAAGATGCTTTTTGCGAAACCGTCCACTACTAACTCGAGGTGTTTCATATTACGGTCACCGGCGATTTATAAACGGGATAGGACATGGTTGGAATCAACTGTCGGTCCCTGCAAGGCACTGACTGAAGTAATACTTTGACAGTTCAGATCAGTGCCCCAAGTCAAAATCGGTTCTGGGTTTAGTCAGTAAGAGGCTGACACTACCAAGCAAATACCTTAGTGTGAAGCTGGGTGTCCATGCAGGATTTACCTTTAACCTCTTAAAAAACAAAAAAAAAATTAGAAATAATAAAAAATAAGACTAGTGTAGATCCTAAAGCATTCTCCCATCATAGTATCGACCAGTTGCTTGGTGTTCGAGGTGGATGCACTTCATGAGTACCTATCACAGTATTAGCTCTGACGGTGTGGTGGGTTGACAAGCCACATGTGAAACGCATCATTAACCCGATTAATGGTAAGCTAAGCAAAATAGACGACGTGACCATTGAATATAACACGTTAGTGTCACCCGTCTTCCAGTGCGATGCGGGTTATTGGTATGGACTATTATATTAGCCGTATTATCTAGTGACTACAGAGCTGACGCCTTGTCTCGTACCCTTAATTGTTACAATGCTAAGTGCGCAAGGGGAATGGCGCAAAGCTCTATGCTACGAGAAGCAGCAATATGAAAAAGATTTAATAATCTGATAAATAATATCAAATGGCTGCGCGGTTTCCTGTTCAGCCCAGTTCTCGGTCGGCCTTCATCGAAGCCCATAGATGATACAAGAGAAGCGATGACTTTGTATATAATATATTATAATCATTATAAAATATGGATGTCTCCCCCATTCTGCTTGATGGCACTATACATTTGTATATACAAGCACAAAACTTAGCAGCTAAGCAAGGCGTGGGACAACAATTTCCAACAGAAAGACCTCCTCAACACAGACGTTTCCTTACACCAGTAGAAAACACAGAGAAAGAAACATAAGACTAGGGTTAAGCGGGCCAATGTACACTATGTCGTTGTTCGTTTCATCAGGTGTCTCGCTAGATTACTTAAAGTCCTGGCCTCTGACCAAGCGATCACGATCAACGAGCCAAGCAGCGTAGAGCAGTAAGTAAAGCGTAGCTGTCGCAGGCTCTCGCTGCGGGACGCCACAACGAAAACGTGAGTCGCCTGTACGATCGCCGTACGCGCCCCCTGCTAAAGTCACTCTCACATAGACACGCAAGCACAAGCAAGCACACAAGGTATACACACGACGCTTGAGATAAACGGCCAAGGGACGAACGGCCAGCACTCGACCGTGTCCCGATCCCCTTCCCATAGAATCTGTGTCCGAGGTTATGGAAATTTTTCCTATTTCTCTATATAGGCTACCGCGAACTCTACATAGCTCAACCAAACCCATTCGGGTGGCAGTACTCTACGTTGAACTAGGCAGATACACGTCGGCTTAACCTACTCGTTTCTGGGAAGTCGTGATGATGGGCTCTACATTTGCTGAATTCTACAGCATTGCTGCTGCTGTGGCTACTGCCTTTGCGACCGCCCCTGTTGGCTTAGGCCGTTCGCCGGCGGTCGTCGATTTGATTCGCCTGGGGAAATATTGAAGCTGCATCGATGGAATTGCACTATAGGGAGGGATGATACAGTCGCTACTGCCGTCGCTCGGATATATAGTATGCGTTATTTATACAATATATATATATATATATATATATAGAGAGAGAGAGAGAGAGAGAGAGAGAGAGCATGAACCAGGGGTTGGAGAAAAGAAGAAAGAGATGATCTGGCTGTGGTGTGGCTACTGGCGTACAGACGACGTCAGCCAAGCCCACATTGGACTCAACGCGGAACTCCCAAAGCGTCCAGAGTCAGGTCAGTGCCCCGCCGCCGCTTACTTAGCGATTGCAGACGTGTGTCGCAGGCAGGATGCGTGGCGGCCAATACCGAATAGCTAGGCCCCAACGGAGCAGGCCTCCAATTCTATGATCGGGCTAAACGGATATGAGTGACACTGGTGTCGACGGCGGCCGCAGCGATATGAGGCCAAGCTCAACGGCCAGCCAGCGGTCAATGGATGGCTATATGAAATAGGCTTTATCCACTTTACCACCGTTACCAGCGCAAAGCGCAGAAAGCATAACGGACGTCAAGCGCGTAGCGGCTTGGGCCACGATGCTGAGTGAGGCACGACGCGATTACTTTTACAGTCGGCAGCTTTCGTTGAAGGCTTGAAGTGTAACTTAGATATCGATTCATATCCTGAACATGGTTACTGGCATACATAACATGCAGGTCACTGAGTGGCTCGACTTTTGAGTGTCTGTTATCATAGTCAGTATCATGGCATCGCATAATTCGATTGACCTCCTACGGCCTCCGTTGCGGCTCTGTTGTCCCCGGTCGTTCGTAGCTTCCGCTCTGCTGCTCGATTGATGCGTTCTTGCGTCCCGTAACTGTCCATCGGTGTAACCACATCAGCTACGGCAACTGAATGCGACAACATCAACTTCGACAACAGTGAGAAGCTTCAATCCACTCGTCGGCGCAGACTGACCGACAGACGCACAGACCAACACGCCGCCCATGAAGGGCCAGGCCTGAAACGGGAAAGTCACGCGCTTGATTTGAGGCGTCTCTCTGTACGACTCAGGGTGGTGGCAAGCAGTTGGCCAGGAAGCGGCCAAAAGCCACTGACTGAGCCGGTCTTGCGGCTGATCCCGGCGAACGCGGTGCCTGCGGCAGAGAGGCCGACTCAGGATAGTCTCATCGGCGAATGTTGCATTGGGTGGCACCCGGACTGTTTCTCGGTTTTTCGTCTCCGCGTTAGAATGCGATGCTGTGCAGCGCCGCTTTCAGTCATTGCTCGGTGGCTACGGCTGCTACAGTGGATCGGGCTAAGAGCAACGATCCCGCTGGGACGGACATCCGTTCATGATCCGCGGTCGCACGCGTCGCACTACGGCGGCGTCCAAATACTTACTCGCTCACACTGGCTCGCGTACACACCAACGAACCGACGCTCGCTTGCTGCCTGCCAGACCCCCACCTTAGGTGAGTGAGTAGGTGGGTGGGTGGATGGTTGGTTGTACTGGTGAGTGAGCGGGCTGTACGTGATCCGCACGCAAGTGCGGTCCGTGCCACACCGGGTTGGGAACAAGGCGGCAGGTAGTCGTCACAGTAGTTGCAGTAGCAGTACAACAAATGGCACTGCCGACGCACACCACATACACACACACATTTCGCCTGCCAACGTTGGGCGTAGGATCCAGGTCCGTTGGTTGTGAGGACTTCTTGGGGGCAAACGCCACTCGGGGAGGCTTCGTAGGGTAGGAAGACTACCGATGACCATGAGAGCTTCGCATCGACAAACGCCAAGCAAAAGTCACAACGCACAAACGCAGGCGGCTTCACGGGTCTGAGTTTGCTGTCCCGTGAGGTGGTTGACTGGTGGCAGTCATGTGGCTCGTCTACCCCAGCTGGTAGCGGCTTATTTGCTGTGGCTGGGACTCGTCACCGTTGTGTGTATATAGGATTTGCGCGCGGGTGGCATTTGTCGATGGTCGTACCCATTCCCACGTGGGACCCAGCTATCCAGGATGGGTCGGTGTTGGTTTGCGCGATCGCCTAGCAGATCTCTCTGCCGTGTAGAACTGTTGAAGTGCTTCGCTCCCGCGTGCTCCGGATGAGATTTGAAATTCCCAGAGGAAAAACGGAGAAACTCCGAACGTCAGTTGGGGACCGCAGCCGCCACAAACATTGTTGTGTGTACAAATATGTCTCAACCGTTCAATGGCTATGACCCTCCAGGAGCTAGACGACGATTTTACTATATTATGTATGAATACCTTAAAATATTCCCAATAACATATCTAAAGTTTCGTCCAGAACACGAATTAACAACGATTATATCGTTACTTATTGTTTTCACGAGATGTATTATAAATACTGGTATCGTAACATAACATTGTTGCACTGTTTGCTTTTGAATTTAGATGACATTATGCGATGAAACGTGGAGTCACTTATTATAATACATTCTCAAAAATATTCTCAAAAATGATTTTCTCTTGTTCCTTTAAGTATTTTATTCGACAGCTGATCTGACATCTCGCAAACCCTAACTAAACGAAACTCCTTCGGGTTGATTCACGGGCAACAGTTAACGTCCACGGAACTGCTTTTGCATGCCTTAATAAGACCCCAACCCTAAATCCTAACTATAATACACAGTACTAATAGTAGCCGCCATATCCCCTATGGCCATATCCACCTCCTCCGCCACTTCCTGCGCCACCTCCTGAGTTCCCAGAGCCACCGTATCCACGGTCCCATCCTCTGTGGCCATAACCTCCTCCACCTCCTCCTCCTCCTCCGCCGCCTCCACCACCACCGCCGCCGCCGCCGCGACCATATCCGCCATAGCCGCCGTACCCTCGATGACCGTAGCCCCTGTGACCGTATCCACTACTGCCGCCACCACCTCCTCCTCCTCCTGCGCCTCCTCCGGAGCCCCGGTAGCTTCGGTAACCGCCGTAGTGACCTGCCAGGATGGGAGACGCCAATACCATGAAGCTCAGGAGAGCAGCCAACGCGATTTTCATCTTCGTTGCCTAAAACTGGATTTAGTTTAAACAGACTAGGTATTAGCTAACGGAAAACCTAGCGCTGAAGTCGTTAAAGAGTCGACTAATCCGAACGTTGAACAAGGAAATGCGGACTTCAGTTGTTGCAATACTTTACCTTATGGGATGTCCTAAAAGCTCGAGTTTACATTGACCAATAGCCAAAAGCTGATCAGTAGTGACCGGTGTACTGAACAACTCGCGTCGATGTCAAATTTATACTTCTTAGACGTGGGAAAGAGCGCCTCCGGTATGACTCTCCGCAGTTGAACACAGTTGACATGTGAACTAAACTTAGCAACACATTACTGTAAATAGTTCAAAAAATAATTTGAACCCTTGTCACCTTCTGTTGGCCTCTCATTCTTGTCGGCCAGTCTCGCGTGAAGTTTGACAATTCTTCTGAAGGCCGGGGAGGTGCCAATGGGGTATCCATCCGGCGAGAGTTGCATGTGAACAAAATTAATGAGGTGTTAACAAAACGATATCGGTTTGTGTCGCGACAGTTCGAAGTAACGCCACATGATTTTGAGGCGTTTTAAGAGCCCCGAGAGATAATGCCTCAATCTGCTACCATGTGTATCCAACGACGAGGTTTTGAAGTGCGGGACCTTCCAAATATTAGCGGCAAAACACCGGTACACGCATTTAATGACGTGTGTGCGTTAGAGACAGACAACTCTATTAATTGTATATTAAATAGATAAATCATTTACTGTAGTGTAAGGAATTTTGCACGATTCACAATGCCACAGAAATCATACTAGCAAATTTATATATATATATTTTGTTTACTAATTTATATATATATTCTTATATTCTTGGATATACATAATTTTCTTTAAATCGAAACGGTGCACACTGATAGTCCACGCAGTTACATATATTCGTATACCCTAGCTTTTAACAATCATTGTCAACTACTTGTAACGTGTGCGTACCTAATTTTGCTTAAGCTGCGCTCTCAAATATTCTAATGCGTCCTATACTGTTTCTGTTCATATAGATATATATAAGTTCAATTCAATTCAATTCAATTATTTCTTTATTGACGGAACTGCGAAATATTACAACGCTTAAGTTCTCGTATTAAAAAATAAGATAAAAAGAGCAATCACCAAAGTATTTCACAAGGTTCTTCGAGGTGATATACCTTCAAAACATATCACAAAGTCATATTGAACAAGATAATTACAAGTGGTTTACTGGATTTAAGTCAAAAAAGATTTTAGCCTTTTTTTTTATTTCGAAAGCAAATTTCTTAACACAGGTGAGAGACCGAATCTCTCTAGGCAAAGAACCCCAGATTGACGGCAAGCGGTAAGCGAGAGTATGGCGGCTTGATTCTTTAATAGCCAGAGGTGTCATGAACACTGTCGCTCTACGAGCAGTTCGTTTGGTGCAGGCTTTCATCGGAAGAGCAGCGTCTGTAGGCACAATACCCTTGTGTATCTTGAAAGCAAGAAGAGCGACGTGAATTGAGTGCAATGTAGTCAGCGATGGAAGGTCAAATTTCACTAGGACGTCTGCAACCGAGTCTCTTCGAGTTTTACCAGTAATAGCTCGGAGCGCGTCATTCTGTATAATCTCCCCTCTCTGAAGTACATTTTTGTAGCCTCCACCCCAGACTGATATACCATAGCTGAGTAGAGGTACCAGAAGGGCTTTGTAAAGGTACACCAAACCTTCTGTAGGGATTCCAAGCTCTCTAAGACGACGCAAAGAGGCTACTACAGCGTAGCACTTTGGCAATACGGAACTTAAATGATCCTTCCATCTGAGCTTTTCGTTCAAAACCAAGCCCAGGCATCTGACCGTAGGAGACCACTGCATTTCAATATCACAGAGACGCTGTTGGCCGATCGCAATGTTCCGTTGTGGTGAACGAAACAGAGTTATATTCGTTTTGCTTGCATTAATGGCAAGACAGAAGCTCTCAAACGTTTTTACGATGACGTCTACTTTACGAAGCGCCTCAGAAATGTCCTGTTGTGCCCTTTCCGGCCGCACGCGAAACAATAGAGTGGTGTCATCCGCGTAGGCGATTGTTTTACAAAAACCATCTTTATCAATTTTCCGTAGAATAAAATTTATGAGTATTATAAACATGTAAGGTCCAAGAATGGATCCCTGCGGTGTCCCTAAGTTAACCTCTTCCCAAGTAGATTCTACCAGACCAACTTTTACTGCTTGTCTTCTACCGGTGAGGTACGAGCGGAACCAGTTTACAACCATATCGGAGCAGCCAGCACAGGATAGGGCTTCAAGAAAGAGCGTATGCGAGAGACAATTGAACGCGGCTGATACATCAAGGAATACACCGAGGCAGAGATTGTTCCGCTCAATAGAATCATTGATTTCTTGCCATAGATGCGCTAAAGCCAGCTCGGTCGAACGTCTTCTACGAAACCCAAATTGAGAAGGGGAAAAGAAATCTGTCGAATCCAAATGAAGTTCAAGTCTCCGCTTCGCCAACTTCTCAATTACCTTGGATAAGTAGTCTACAAGAGAGATTGGCCGATAATTTCCTGCTAATTTACGGTCACCCTTGTTTTTGAAGAGGGGTATGATAGAAGCATCTTTAAGTTGGCGGGGAAACACTCCACCCTCAAAAGATAGGTTGACGATGTGTGCTAATGGCCGTGCGAGATGCTCTGATGACAACTTCAACAACCGATTCGGTAAACCTAGAGCTCCACAACTCCAAGTGGCCTTCGTCGACTCCATTGCCGACTGGACCTCCTTGACACCAACACGTGCAAACGAGAAGTGTTCTCGTGACGTCCAGATTGACTCCAGCACTTCACGAGCATTATCATGGGACCTTAGTGAAGCCACTGTCCTTTCGCCAACTGTTGCAAAGTGCACATTTAGTTCATTGGCAATTTCAATTGGCGATGACAGCTCACCCAAAGCAGTTACCAGCTTCTTAGGAAGCTCTGCTTTGCCTCTTTCCCTACCGCAGGCGGCATTTAGAAAGCCCCACAGATGTTTTGGGTTATTTCGGAGTAGTGCAAAGCGGTTTTTGTAGAAAGTGGACCTGGCAGTCACAACGTTATGCCGATATTTGCGTAGGGCCGACCGATAAACAGTTCTCGATTCGGGGGTGCCAACCTTCAAGTGCCATCTGTATAACTTCTGAACCGTGTGCCTGAGTCGCCTAAGCCTGGCGCAGAACTCAAACTTCTTCGAAGGTAATGCGGATCTTGAGTCCATCACTGCAAAACATTTCTCGTACTCCTCGACTAGCATTGACTGTAAAGACATATAAGTATATATATATAATATGTATATAGTGATTATGTCCATCCCGTGTGCGATGTGATTATTTCAGGTGGCGTTCACATGCACTCCTACGTATGCCGGGTCTACTCTATCGACGCCTGCCTACACACACACTCAGAGCAGATGCCGGTCGTCCGGAATCATTGAACTCCAACTTTGCGATCTCTGTCCCTGTTTGCCGTCCACGGCGAACTAAATCCAATCCTGCAATCCACTGGCGAGGCTGGCATCGTCGATCCGGTCCACAAATTCGAAGCTCGACGAGATTTGATTCCCCGCAGTCGGGGAGCCAACGAAGAGAAGCGACGCAGGCAAAGGGAATCGAAGAAATGGGAAGAGAGAGAGAGAGAGAGAGAGAGAGAATGTTGACTGGAGCCGGAAACGTCTTGGCCGATTTGGAAGAAGGCGGTACGTGGTGCATCGATGGATGGCAAGAGAGTCCGGCGAGTCGGTTGCAACGGCTGCCGGAGCTCGCAGCGGCACCCGCGAGGCAAATCAACGACTTCCCAGCCCACATCGAAACTCTACTCCAACCCGCTGCGTAACTCTACTCCAACCCGCTGCGAGTCAGAAACTCCACCAGCGATATTACCATGACTCAATTTCTTCGTCGACTTCAAGCGTGGGCATGCGGAATGTGCGCAATAGATTGGTGCATCGGGCTGTCGGGCGGCACAAGGGCGGCGAGGGGGTCAACATTTTTTTTGCGCGATTTTTGCTCCCGGGATCGTCATCGACGTGTGTGCCAGGTAGATCAGCGCTGACACGCACGGGAGCTAGTCGCTCAAGTCCCGGTATTGACGTCTGAAAAATAAGCACATCTCATCTGCGTGTCTGTGCTCTATCTCACAGGCTCGTTCGCTCCTACTCAATTTGGCGTTTTTTTTGCCGTATACTACGCTACTGCTGCTGCTGCTTGTGCCAGTGATCGGCAATCGCTGACTGCTGTCGCTCGCTGCATCCCAGTGGATATCTTCCCCCTCCACCTCGGCCGTTCGCCCTCTGATTTTCCGCATTTCCGTTTTACGTCAAATAGCTCTAGCGGCGCCTGGACGCCTGCTGCCCTTCGTAATGGCGATAGGCAGGCTCAAAAAGTTTGCGATCGACTAGAAGAGAAGGGTATGAAGTATGGGTGCGTGTATGTGTGTGTGTGCACATGTATATATTTGAAGAGACTTTCGTTCGCGGCGGGAACTGAATTAGGACATTTCAAGATGATATTCCAGTCAAAAACATTCACTGCAATTATTATTCACAAGTGCAAGCTGACGAAGTAGTTTCAGCGAAATGGAGGCAGAAAGAGATGGATAAGCTTTCATATCATCTTTATCATGGCATAACATCAGATATTGCCAGCTAGTATTTCATTAAATTCCTCGCACTCCAAGCCAAAAGAAGAGGTTATTGCAGGTACCGTCTGTGAAGTTTGCATTTTTTTTAAACACGTCAGGCACTTGAATATGATCCCCAAAGTGCAGAATAAGCAATGTTTTGAGAAGGTCAAATGCATGTGGTGAATGTTTTTTTTGTTATCAGAGTCTGAAAGACGAAAGTGGTGGCCATTAATGGTCAGCGTTCGAGACCTATTAGTCGAATAGAGCTCGAAGTTTTTGCAAAAGCCAATTTAGATTTACAACAGACAACAGCACAAGGACACTTGGTTTCTTTCTTCTGCAAAGACCTCAACGACGTATCAAATCCCATAGCAAAAATATATCTATTATTATAATCAAATTGACCTTCGTACATATTTTGCTTTGAAGGATGTTACGATAACCATCGGATCTCCTCAACATGCGATGTTTTATCCGCAGCGGTGGTGAGAACAGGTGCTTCCTTGTTTGTAACTCACCTTCTCCGGACACGGCTATTGTGGAAAAACCGACTGTACACTGATCACAATTAGTACCGCAACAAGAAAAAGGTCACAATAGGAACAAATTTACTTCCATAAAAGAGGATAGGTTGGCTAACCAGCGCATCAATTTTCAAAAATGCCTGGGTGTGTAGAGGACACACACTTCATGCAACAAGAACTCAACTCCTTACAGCCATATCCGTGAAGAGGAGGACATATCCTCAAAGGTGAGGTCTCCAATGCTTTTGTGTATGACACTATTCCATTCTAGGTACGCGGTTTCGGCAACCCCTACCTGAAGCAACAACGTACACCAATATGCCACCTTCCTATATTTCGTTTATTCTCTTGCAGGCTTTATTGTCCGTAGTGTAAATGTTTGGCTAAGTAATACAGTATATCTCAATACTTTACGCTGCTCGACCCGATTCACGTAATGGGACCGTGTGTTGCTGCGGCACTCTCCTCAGTCAAACAGCCACCGAGCGTTGCTCGCGCGTTCGTATGTTTGCTAGCCTGCCTTGCCACCCCGCCCTCCCGGCCACTGCTTAGCCCAGCACGCTCGGGCCAGCCAGGACGCCAGCGATCCGGCGTGCAGCGGCTGGGTTCAGGTGGGTGCATATATCAGCTCAGCAGTTCCCGACCGCCCCATGGCAGTCCACCGAAACCCCGATTTGCCCTCTCCAACATCGTCGTCGCCTTCTCGTCATCCTCTTCAGTGGCTGCTCGCTACCTTCTTTCGTTTTCGTCTGAGACGATCGTCGCCTCTTCTTCTACGCATCCACGCCATTCGTCCTATCCTATCCCATCGCAATGCACCCCACCCCACTCAATCCCGCTACCTTCGTGTTTCCACCTGACGCCCCTCGTTTCGCTCCTCGTCCTGATATCGCCTCGGTTTACTTCCGTCTTGTTCTCGTGCTTTCTCCCGCTCGCATTCTCTCTCTCTCTCTCTCTCTCGGTCTCTGCTACCCAGTATCCCGTTCAATGTCAGTTGCCGTCCCATCCGTTGCCTCTTCGTTAGATGCCGCCTCTTTTGCTGCCTTGGACCTGATTGTCTTTCGCTGCTATCTTTATTTCACTAGCGAACAAAGGCAGGGATGAACGGCAACTGGCATTTGCAAACGTCGTCTTCAACTTCGTTCGCGTATCGCGCCGTCCTCGCCCCGGTGCCATGGTGCTAGATGCTAGGGCACGGCTGTCCTCTGCGGACTCCATTTCAAAGCCGAGACAAATGAAAGATAGAGTGAGAAATTGAGAGATATGAGGGGAGATAGAAAGATCATGCGAGCTAGAGTCGAACTGACTCGAAACTGAACGTGTGTCATTGCGGATATCTGTTCACCACGTGGTCGTCCAAGCTTGCGACATCTTCGTTTATTGCTGGGCGCGGACAATGCATCTGTACAGCCTAAGACAGCATTGTTCTCACTGGAAGGGACGATAAGTTCGGCTACCCAACCAGTGTGATGAGTTTCACCATGATTGAGTTATTGAAATAAACGCATTGCGTGTGGTAGCTCATATTGGGTGAGCTGACCTGATGCTGCCGGAACAAAGGGAGAGAGAACGAGCAAACAAATGGAGAAGAGAATTTCGGTTCTAAGCGGCACCAGTGGCAGCGGGGCGAGGCGGGAGTTGAAGGAATAAATTATGTGTCACGTGTGCTTTAGAGCACAGCTCAGCTGGAATCTGTTCAGTCGTGGACAAGCGGTCGCAGAGGATGTAACTGACCACTATGCTAACATAGATTATTTCGCATTAACCAAATCTTGCTTGCAGAACTTCAGGTGTAGAGCCTCCTTGTCGAATCTTCCAACCGTTACAGGTGTATACATATAATAGCTGAAAGAGCTGGTAAGAAACTCGCCGAGTGCTCAGCAAATGCGGACAGCTTGAGAGCAGTGAAACAAAATGATTTTTGATTAGGGGAAAGACATTGCCGAGGCAGTGATGACAGTCGGCGACGTTGCAGACAAGAAATATCAATAACATTTTAATTTAAAGACGAACGTCGAGATGCCTGGAACATCAGTGGTCCAAATACAAACATATCAAACAGACGTACATTCAGCCGTTGGAAGAGTGTCCCGCAGATGCAAAAGCTGCGAACAACGTCGATCTCTCATTCATCCCTCGCTCTTGGCCAAGCAGACCAGAGTAGGGTGACCCAGTTTATGATATTTCGTTGAACAACAACAACAACAGGAGCAGCACGAACGATGGAGAGAGAGAGCATAAAATGGGCCATGCTTCCTGCTGCCTTTTCCTCTGATTCCTACTCATTATTATGCCCTTACTTCCTTCTCACAACATGTTCACAGTCCACATGCGCAGAGGTGAAGGAATGCCACATCTCCCGTCATAGTTACATGCAACCGAGCAAGAAATAGCAACCAACCAACCGACCAGCCGAGACTGACGCACATACGTAGAAACATTACACAACGCAGACAGAGAGAGAGATGAAAAAGTGGCCCAGTGGCAGTAGCTGTGGCAGCTACAGAAGAAGAAGTAGAGATCGTGTACAGATAAAGAAACAAAGCCGACAAGAGCGAAGGGAAGAGAATTCAAATCCAGCAACTTATTCATCTTTTTTCGTCTTCGTCACACGAACTTTTTCGTTGGCTCGCGTTGCCTGGAGTCGCGAGTCACTCACTCACTCAGTTGCCATCTACTCGCTTTTCTCGCGCCATCGCGACGGTTGGGGGCCAATAGTGGTGGTCTTCAGCAGTAGCAGTAGCGTGTCTTGTGTCGGCAGTGGCGGCAGTAGCAGCAGTCTCTTTTTCTTGAGGCGGTCGGGCCGGCCAGACGCTGGAGTGCCACCATGCTGGGTCGGCTCCGCTGCAGCTTTGGAGGCCCCCAGTGGTGGGGGCGCTTGCAAGGGGGCTCTGTAGAGCCAATGTGGTAGGTGCATTAGCTGAGCGGCGAGGCCCGGCGCTCTCTCCCGGCTTCGAAGGAGGCAGCAGCAGCAGCAAAATGCAATTTTCAAAATGTACCCCACGACGCACGAGGCGCGAGATTACGCGCGCTACGCGGCCTACGGCCAGCGACTACAGTCAGCCGTACCGAGTCGCTATTCCGTAGGAGAGTCGGTAGTCTGTGGTCCATGAGTCGACCTGGCCGGTTGCTACTTCTACCAAGCCCCCAGTTCCTCACATACGTTAGCATGTCTTACCGTGTGTATAGAATGTACATACACGCTCATACACGCACGTACATACATTTTCCCATAGAGCAACTCACATATATATATGTACATGTGTGTATACAATATGTAGACGCATAGAGGCAGATGGTGTCCTTCCGTCATCTCAGCCAGCGATGAACAATGCACATACAAGCGCTCTACGCACTTTACTCGACTTGGACGAGGACCGAGCATCTCAAAAGTCACTTCTACTTTTTTCAACCCCACAACCCCGTTGCGCGCTTTTCTTCCATCGCATGAGTGTTACTAGCTCTCTCACTTTCGCCAGTAGCCGTGTCGAGGTGATGAATTGGCGTAGTGTAAACTCCCCACCGAGCCGAAGTCACTCGCAACTCGGCATCCGCCATTCGTCTGGATTGGTATCGGAAAACTATACACTTAACCCAACCAACCAACTACGTCGCGCCGAACTAGCCCTCGCCCCGCCGCCGCTTTAACGTGAGCTGGTTGGGCTCGACTCGGAGCTGAACAGCAGCGCAGAGAAGAAACGAAACGACTAAACTATTATATATGGGCGGACACATACATAAGGTGCGAGTACGGAACTCTGAGGTATTTTGTGGTTGTTGAAGATTGCTGTCCGGCCCTTCTAAATGGGTCGACAAACGGACGTAGTGGGTTCGGAGTTTGGATCCGAGTGAATTGTTGTAAATAATTGATTAAGAGCTGTCGATATCTCGTGGACGGGTTACGGAGGTTTTCATGCACTTGAAGTTTCAGGGAAGAATGATTACCAATAAAGTATCAAAACAAACATCGAGCGAGGAGAGCGTTAGTATCAGGTTCTTACACTCGACCAGATAAAAGAGACATGCCCTTCAACGCTGCACTGTTTGACTATCCCAACTCAGAACTCAAAAATTATTTTGTGGAAACATTAAGTAATTTTATAATTGTTATTCCCATACTCATTTTGGAGTTCTTAAAATCCGAGATGAACAGGTCGATAGCGAAACATGAAAGAAGTATTCACTGGTGCTTCGTCACCTCCGTGATCCCCGATTCTTGTTGGAGCCGATCGGTGTCCTTCTTCGCGAGTCGACTGCCGCCACATCTTCCCAACAAACTATCCCAAGTAGTAATTACAAGTTCCCTCCGTTCCTTGTGACCACCCCATCTCGTGGGAGAGAAACAGGGCCGACCAATACGCTATGCCTGCCGCTCTCACTGAGTACTACTACAGGCTATAGCTGGCTCAGGAGGACCACGCCGCCTTGAGCAGGCGGCTACGTGGCTAATCCCTTGGACACTACCGCTCGCTCGTAATCACCAGCCAACCAACGTTCGCCCTAGTCCCTAGTCCTTAGAATCACCCATGCACCGCCAAGTCCGCCAGTGTTCATCCGCAACGCTCATTGACCACGTTGGCACACAGGAACTCTCCTGTCATCGTGGTATAGTTGTTCTAATTTGCAGGACACACATCGACTCATTGGCTGGTGTCTGCTCACCGATGATAGGACTGCGTGTCACTGATCTGCCTTGGTGTGTTCTCCTTTTTCCAGAGTTTGTCTGTGAATACGGCTCGGCGGGTCCTTGACAGCACCTCGATCCTCGGACCCTCTATCTTTCTCGCATTGGGAATGGGATAATTCCACCGTCCGTCGGCCTCTGTGCGTTCTCCTAATAATCACCTGCCGTTAATCCGCTGCCGGGTGCCGACCGCGCGGAATCGAAATCCACTGAGCTGTATTCATTTGCCCGCTGCTGTGCACGTTACACTGTCGCGAACTCGTTCGCTGACCGAGACCGAAGAGAAGAGCAAAGATAACAAGGGTAGTATGCGCGAACGTAGTCGCACAGCCAGACATACATACATAGATAGATAGATATTCATGAATGAACTCATGAAAATTTACGTAGGTGTGAACGCGTCTGCTACAGGCCACGAAGGTTAAGCGGTGTCATGATGGATGAGAATGATGAAGCTAGTTAATGTTAATTAGGGGGAAACGAAAACTAAACAAAGGTGTTAAAAGGTGGACACAAGCTGCGCGCATATTTGCATATAAATAATGCAAGCTTTCATAGCAAACCTCTCTCAGTGCCAGTAGCATCTTGCAACGGGGTGTACAACACTTATGGCATATGGAGAGCCGGCATTAAAAAACGCCCACCGTGCGATATCACAGCGAGTTGCTCTAGGCATAATAAATTTGGAAAAATTACTAAGCCAGTATCGAGGCTGATATGCTCATCATTCATCCGTTCAGAATTGAACTCGTGTTGTAATTGTCAATCATCTATTCTATTGTATCACTTTGAAATATTAAATCCACGGCAGGCTAAGATTTCGTGTAGGCCTGTTGTGGGGATCATTTGGTTACCTGACCGGGCGTACGTCACTATATTACTCAAGTTACTTCGTAACGATGATGAAAGTTGAATTTTTGTCTAGTTGATAGAATTTCAACAGCGTGTAGCGGTTCCGATTTATATTTGGCGTTGGATAATGTTTAGCATAAATATGGTTGCCCATGTGCATAGATATTTAGTGCATAAACGCTTGAGGTCGGCTTCGCGATGATGCGAGTCTGCTGTCCATTTCGGTTATTTATTGGATTGACGACGCAACAGACACTAGGCTCAATACATTGTTATCAGCTGCTGAATTGGCGTTTTTATCAAACGAAACGTCCGTGTTGTGTTCGCTTGATTACTTAATGCAACAGGCCAATGTCCTGTTCGACGCCTCCACCCACGTCAGATTGAAGAGAGAGTGTTCTGTTCTATTTCAGCACAACCAAAGAGCCTGATATCTTTTGCTATGCCGAAGTTAACCCTTGTAGTATGAACAAACAAAATCTCGTTAGTACCCGTATATGAACGTAAATTGCCAATGGGCTCTAGGTTCTATAGTTTTGGTTATCGTCGAGTTTAAGTTTAAAATGAGATATTGCAAATATTGTTACAGCGGCGCAATTAGTTTATTTACTAGAAGAACAGTCATTCGGGTAAAACTTAAGGACAGACAATCTAAATTTATCTATACAGACGTCCCGTTTAGGACATCCATCTCAACTGTCTAGTGTCTACAGTTTTTAGTTCATGACAAAAAACTGTAGAGATATTATTAAACATATTCATCAGAAAAAAAGCAGAACTTGGATCCTTGTGGAAATATTTTGGAAGAAAATTTCTTATACAGTCATGATCTTCTAGTGGGCCGAATGCCCCAATATTTCCCATCCAGGAGGGAATTCTGTATTTCCCATAAGTCCGTTAGCTTCGAAGCTGAATGCTAGCTGCAAAGGTATGTCATTCTCCGCAAAACGAGAGATCGACCGACCGCCTTTCATGCTGAAATGCGGCGCAATATATAGACCTATAGATACAATATCGCCGACGAGATCATGGCGATGTATATATATATATATATTATATATAGCGCATGGGGAGCACTTACCAATAGGCGAAAGGTCTAGACCTCTTCGGGGTCGTGTGGCCGAGTGGTCTCTCATCTGCCATTTTTGATCATTTGACCGAAGTTGGGGCTCGATTTCGGCAGTTTGGCTTCCCCCATCATACCCATTTCTCCCCTATTTAGGCACAGGTTATCTCACGCACGCCTCAGATACGATGCGGAGCGCTGCAACAGCAAATGACGCCTACGTGACCCCCTGTTGGTTGGTAGCCCTCATTGACCTGCATTTTCTTCCCTAAGAACACATCATTTCGTAGCAACTACCAGAGAAATAGCAACAGCAGCAGCAGTTGAGCAAACGACTGGCACGCACTACGCCAATGATCGTGCAAATGCTATGTACAAGCCATTTCACGGGTACATGTAAGCACTCCCGTGTAGCAGTTTGTTATTCATATTGAAATAATGACATACTCTTATTAGTGATACGAGCTGTAGTATTACGGCGGATCCACTTTCACCTGTGCTATGCATGCGTGTTCACATAACGACGTTAGCATCATAACGTATGGAGCTGATATGATAATGTCAAATTGGGACGAAACAAACGCGGCAAATCTTCTGCAATATGAAGTCTCATTTTACGTTCGTTCTAAATACTTGTACATACAGGGTATAGTATATTTTGAGCAAGGCAATGTCTGATATATTCAGATCTATTGTATTGTTCTGAATAATCGATTTATCGGCTGCTGATCACACATCATATTTTTCTTTCAGCCGATTCAAGGAGCGAATGCAAAACAGGACAGACTACAACGGTTTCAGCATTAGCGAAAATTGCCACACAAAGTAACATTTAACGTTGGCTGAGTCGATCAGCAAAGACAGAACAAAATGCCGGTACATCATCGAACTTGCATGCTTATCGAAGTGATCATTTCGTCTGATTCTTGAACCTATCCGAAGGTCGGAATAACTCAAGGATAGGTATAAATGATCGAGATGAACGAGTCTGCTCGACTCCCGCCACCAGTTAGAATTTCTGAAGGGCTAGCCAGCATCCATCTCCTATCGTTGTTGCTGTGGTTGTTGTTGTTGTTGCTATTTTGGATTGCGCAGCTCATCTCTCCATCACCTGCCAACTACCCCCGGGGGTAGTTGAAGCAGCGTAGCGTTCGACGTCCTTTTCCGTTGACCCCATCATTCTCGGAGGCTAAGACGCACTTGTCGCCGCCACCCTCAGTCGTCGTTCCATTCAGTTCCGCTTCGTTGTGTCGTCTGTCTTTGACAGGAAATGATGTCCTCACGACACCCCACCTCACCCGCAACTATGTTACCTCACAGTTGCTTTTGTTAGGGCCCTGTTTCTTGTCGCTTTCCTCTCTGCACCCAAAATGGCTCAACCCAGTTCCCTCGTTTTACACTGGACCCGACCCACAGAGACTTCACTTCAAGTGTAGTGGTCTTTTTCCAATGTTGGTGTATATCTGCAGGGAGCTAGTGAAAGTCAGCGTCTTGTAAAATACTTATGGGGAAATTACTGTGCTATCTCGTGGACTCCGAGAAAAGTATATTTTAAGCTGTTTAAACTGTACACTCACTTCTGCAATGTCGTTGCAAATAATGGTGCAGCGTCTTTCAGTCGCTATGGAGAGAGGCAATGCTATCACCTCCCTCGGGAGTGGCCATGACGGCCTCGGCCTGAGCCCTGTCCCCAACTACTTCTCTAATTATTGTATATTTAAAACCTCGCAATCATGATCAATTAACGATGTAAGAAATTATATGGTTTGACATAGCTAAAATTTCATCGAAAGTAACGTTCAATTCTACCAAAATTCCAGCATGGGGTTCAACATCGAACCTTTTTGAATATGATATACGAAGTCGGTCAAGCCTAAGTGACAGTGAGATGCTATTTTGAATTATTAGCGTAGAAGCCTGTCGCAATACGTGAACCCTTCATTCGAATTTCTACGTACGCACAGGACAGCCATCTGAGCAAACTGCTGTACTTGTTCAGTTCACAGGCCTGTCATAGCTAGTTATTGACCCCTACGGATTCGTGCACATATCTATTATATATCGACCCCTAACTATGCCGTAGTTTACTCCGCCTCAGCATTTTTGGTGTAAGCAAGGTTCGGCTCGATTTGCAATGTGCATCTCCCGAGTTGGTCTTTCAGTAGACGGAACTTTCACCAAACGAATGTTATGAAGCCTTACAAGAGAGCCCGCTTTCAGACAGTGATGAAATTTATCTTCTTGGCACTTCATTCATGTTCCATATTAGGCTCCATTGAATAGCTCGCTGCAGTTCTTCGACTAGACAATCACATCTATACCGAGCACATTATCGAGATGGCAAGAAGCTCGACACTGTTAACTTCTTCCAACAATGCAGAACCTATATCTACCCCGTTATAACCTAAGCACGAGTAGCCTTTTTGTCATGAAGCAACCCTCGTGCAGAGCCGCTCCACCCACACGGTTTTTTTTGGTTTGTTTCACGTTTGCGAGCCGGTGCGCGTGCGCTGCCCGTCAATCACCACCGGCCTCTTTCGGTGGCGACTTCAGTCGTTTCCGACTTCCTAATAGCTTTGTCCACGACCCTTCAGGTCGTGCCCCATTCTACGGAACATGACATCCGTGGGCAACTGGATCAGCGCTGAGTCCAACTGCTGGACTATTTGGCTATAGCGTGTCGTGAACACTGATCTGCGGATACAATTCCGAAGGCGTACGTTACATTATGCTGGGTATGGTTAAATTACGGCGTCGGGTAATCGATTGGCGATTGACGATTTCCGATTCTTTTGATAGGCCCTGTCCATCCATCCGTACATGTCAGATACCGCTGTGGCTGCTGGGGTTGGGGTGACTAAAGCGAGTAGACCGAGCGACAGGTCCAATGGCGTCCGGTCGTGCGTAGAGCGCAATCGTCTCCTGCTTGTTCGTCTCACGAGTTTGGCGTTTCCTTGCTGACAGGTTCCTGACTGGCCGACCACCTCGATAGTCTCACTGTCGGACTCAACAGAATGTCAGCGGGGATGGTAGCAATTGAAGCAAACCGCCCTCGACTCTCAGTGACATGAAAACAATCGCTGGAACCACAAACCTGAACAGCTTCCATGACCTGACAGAGAAGTCAACAGTTTAAGTGTAGGTGCCGATTGACTGATTGACACACAATGTCCGGCGTGAGATTCAATACACATTAAAGGGAAAACAATATAGAATTTTGTTTCACCAGTATAAATCTTTTATATATTACCCACATTTCAATTTGAGTTCAATTCATTCGGCAAAATGTAGAAAGGACTGTTCAATGTAACAGTTGCTGCCCCGCCATAGACCGTAAACAATAACAACCGAAACAACTCCTGCTTCTGTAAGAAATAGGGTTCCGTTGCTTTTCACGTATGAACGGCCCGTACTTTCAAGCACCCAATAAAACCCTGACACGAAGTCAACTGGCATCTTAGCGAGGCGCTCATTTTTATGATTAATGAGCAGTAGCGGCACATGCGGTGTATAGGAGTTTTCACTCATAGTAACACGCGTTAGGCTTTCGAGTATCTAAGACAACAGACCATTCATATATGGACTGACTGCTCTTATTGAGACGGTATCACGAATTGAATGACATTCAGGCTTCGTTAATTGCTCATATTTCTGCAAACGCATAGATTAAAATGTATTATAAATTAGTGAAAAGTCCATTAAAACATGCCGTTTGTGTGGTGGTACCCGTAACCCCATTCGGATAGTCCATGCAGAAGAAATATCCAGTATTTCTTGGTTGCCTGGGTAAGACGTATACACGCATGGGCAATGAGTTTATACAACTTCACATCGTGGGTGAAGATCACAAGTTTTACAGGGCTGGTAATTATTATTATTCCACCTAGTCTATGAACAGCCAGCAACAATTAGAACCACCAGGCCGATACAAATCAGTGGCTTACTTCCATATAGAAAGTTGTCGGTAGAGCTCTAATGTTGATTTCATAGAGATGAATGAACGGTATCATAACTTATTTTGATTACGAACACATTTGTGAAGCTATTTCCTTAGATTCAATCGCGTGAAAGGCGTCTCTAGTGCGAGTAGCTGTTCTTCAGCATTGTGTCACGGTGACATCATTGGACCAGACATGCAGTCTTTCATTTGGCGTGTGTCATTTACTAAGCCCTGAAGAACCCGCATAGGGATCTCCACGGGTTTTGTCCACAGCTCGTGCTGCTGACACCGAGACTACTCTCTCGCGGCAGTAGATGAGCGTTCCTAACCGAGCGTACAGTACGGCCGCATACACCGCGAGGATTCGCCGGGTGGACCTGAGTTTCAAAGTAGGAGGTCTCTATGAGTAATCACCGAGGATACAATGAGTGGGAGTTCATAAACGTCCCGCAGAGATCCCTCTATTCGTAGCGGGGCGGCCCGCATCGCACCGCTCATTCAAACCGTGGACACTACGAGCAGGGAAGAGCGAGAGAGAGAGAGAGAGAGACATAATGTCGTACAGCTTTGGAACGTGACGAACATCACCGCAAATCTCTGTGTGTCCCATGGCAGAAGTCGACACGCACAACCGTAGTGGCCCCATAGTATACCGAATAATCGGCATAGACAATTTGGGTATGCTGAACGCAACCTATGCTACCGTCTCTCCCACCGAAGTTCATAGCACATCTCCGAAAACGGGGGATAAACGGCGCCCAGCGGGACTCCAACCTTTAACCTCTCACCGGGCCAATGAAAACATAGCCGGGCGACTGTGACTCGCCCGCATTTAGTAAATGACCGTGATCAACGTACAGCGACATTGCAGTCACCGCTGATGACCGAAAGGACCCATCTCAGGCTATATAACGCGCGATAGGGTCCGAGCAGCCGGTTGGCCCATTTGGACGCACACGAGAGTATTTACCTTAATGCTTAGAATAATTGGTTCACACCTGTTTGTGTGGTATTTGGTAGGCAAACATGAGGAGAACAAACCCCTCTATGCTCACAGGTATAATACACATAGCCGTCATTAAGAAGACAATGCCGTGTGCCGTGTCAAGCTTACGCTAGGCACATTCTAAAGTTAGTAGAATTGGGACGAGTGCTAAAGCTAACGTATGTGCGCTTAGGAACGCCGTAGTACTTTTATAAAGTAAATCACCGTTGCATGTTGGACTGAGTTGTCCATTATGGGTAAACTTCTTTCTCGTAAATATCCCTTCTTATTTCATTATTCGTAATTGGGTCTTCAGCGATTTATACTGACTTCTGGATACACCATCAGGCGAAGTCTTCTTCGGGATGAAATACTAGATAATAACACCAGCAGCCCACACACTATGATGCCACAGGCTGACAAACAGTTAGCCAACACTTCGTGCCTTCACTCGCTATCCACCGCAGGAGTTTCGCAGATAACGGCGGACCTGCCGAAAGCTACCACTGCTAAATCCGGGTACGCTGGAGAAAGTTGTAGGTGAGACCACGTCCGTTCGTCGGCCATTATCTTCACGTAGCCAAATTTTCCTCTGATCTATTTCGAGCGCTCTGGGGGTCATACCTGATGCACATAGCGCTATTTCAACGTTAATCGTATGGTGAACTGGGTGTTCGCGACTACATAGGCACATCGTCGGTATCGGGTCACGATGCTCGAAGTGAATCCACGAAACGATGTTCAGCTATTTGGAAACCTACTCCTGTTAAGGTCAACATGAAGCGTTTTTTTAGCCACTCATTGCCCCAAAGTTAGCCACGTAATAAGACGCATACGAGCAGATTTCGCCAAGAGGATCTTGTGTAATTGGCATAGAAATACGCCACTTAATTCTAACAGACATATTTTCACGATCTGGGCGTAAGTGACGCCGTTTCAGCGAGGCTGCAATAACATGACAGTCCTTAAAGAATACATATTTATTTCTGCTACTTGTATTCATTTTGCAATTATTGCGCACACCGGAGGCACATACGAATTTTCGAAAACGATTTCATAAAATTGTTTTCGGCAGCCCCATATCATAGCAATGGTTTAACGTCGCCTAAATCAGTTACCTCATATTTGCGAAGCCAACTAGATTTCTAATTAAATAAATTTACCGTATAGTGTTGGCCTTGACTAGTCTTCACGCTGTCCTGTGTCCCGTAGAGACGCGGCTCGCGATTGCTAGCCCAATGAGTTCGAGGGCCTTCTTGCCAAATAATCTCGTTACATCTCTGCGAGAGCGCTCCCAAGTCTCGTAATGCGGCTTAACTGTGGAAGCGTCCAATAGTTCAAAATCCGACAGCTGGCCAGACAGAGCTTAGCGGCAAGCGACAGGCAAAGCAAAAGAACTTCTCGTGAATACTAGTCAGCCTCATCTGGCCGTGATTAATTGACCAATAAGAATTCCAGAGCTAAAATTAGGCTCATGTAATTTTCCTCTGGGCAATTTTTCGCTGTTTTCACATTAATGTTACGGACTTAGTCTGCTTTTACCATTCTGGTTTATTCCAAGACTGACACTCCTTTAATAATCAAGTCTTTATTGTGTTGTTGTTGCTGTTGCTGTTGTTGTCAGTTCAATAATAATCTAGTCCCAGAATATGTCATGTGGCTCGGCTTTAATTAATCTGAAAAATGCAGACGAGATACAACTCTTGAGCCACAATTACGTTTACTTGACCTCTGCGACTAGCATACTGTAGACTCGAAGCGTCAATGTAAATTGTAATCTCACAAATCGCAAGCTTTATATGCTTCGTATTGTATGCGAGAGGCATTAGCTGATATCGTTAAATGGAGATTGGTGTTGGGTAGCGTGAGAATCGTGCGTATCACAGCAGCATATGAGCAATTAAGCAAATAACGTAGATCCTGACGACGCTTATGTTACCTACTAAACGGCGAATGTTGTAGTCAATGAAGCAAAATGTGCCGACCGTTCACGTTGATAAATGATGTCAATTTTAGACTATGGAAGTTCACGGCTGAAGGATCCGATCATTGTGAGGGGTACGCCTTCCCGATTGCTAACTTCAAGATGTTGGTGGACGGAGTAGAGCGAATCAAAGCGTCCGAGTCGTTTTGTAGAAAGAAAACAGGTCAGACGTTCTAGTAAATAGCTGATTATGCTGGTAGCGTATCCACAGTGAGAGCTCTGCGCACACCTAGAAGCTATTTAGCTCGAGTCTAGACCGATGAAAAGCTCCACTTGAGAGTGATCCACCGAGAGGCGTTATTTGAACATGATGAACACGCTCGATAAGAACTCGGGGGCTCGGGCTACGCCTGGTGGGGGTAGCCAAGTGGAGGGCAGTCGAGGGTCGTCTGGCGGCGTAGATGAGTTTTTAGGTCTGAGGGGGCCCGGAAGACGGAGGGACCCATAGAGGGATGGTCAAGTTGGCGGGCGCGTTCAAATTCAATTAGGGAGGACCGAGCGGCCGCCCCGACTTCAGTGAGGAACTCTTGCTCCCAGCCGTCGCTCTCTGGTTGGCGGCTGGGTCGTGAATCGGGAAAAGTCGGGGGTAGTCGAAGCGGGGGGCCTACTCGACAGAAAGACCGAAATCTTAATTTAACCACTCGAGTTCAGTTAACTCAACCTCCAGCAACTGGGGCTGTATACTGCTGCTGCTTCTGTTCTCTGAGAGGAGGAGGAGGTCCCGCTGCTCAACGCTTTCCTCGCTTGGACAAGTTCGCTTCGACCACACAAACCGACGTAATACACTGTATTACAAAAACAGTCGTAGAGAATAGTAACCGATTCTACTAGTTTTAGACCAGGAGCACTGTTTGTATTTGGGATTGTTTAGTTCATAGATATCACAGAATGACAATAGTTATTATAGCAGGAAACGCCTGATTAGGTAAAAGTTAATAATAATAATAATAATAATAATAATAATAATAATAAATAATAATAATAATAAGAAGAAGAATAGTAACCTGTCCATAACATCCATAGAAATGAATACAACCGCCCATTATATAATAGTACTGAGGGCAGTTTTGAGATCCGCCACGGCTAGATTCAGTTGAGGTTGGGGGTCTTCAGTACAACCGTGGCCTGTCGGGGTTATTGCAGACAGCGTTTGAGCTGCATCCAAAACTAGACTCATACTCATTGTTATCGAGTTTCCGGGTCTCGTTTTGTCGTGCTTGACGTCAGATCTTAAGATACCGAACTTGATGTTCCTGTGTGTGATAGCTGCAATAGATATTTGTCTTGACCGGAGTAGTCTATGCTATGATGTCTATTCCCCATGACAACGTCTTCTCCTCACTTCAATACAGAACGAGCAAAGCCCACACAAATTTTAATGATAAGGGGCGTGGATGAAGATGGCGCTTAAGGTCAAATCTATGAAGCAAACGCGCTTTTTAATGGGTTGACCTTCCTCTATTTACTTCATTATTAAAAAAATAGAAAACAAATTATTATTATTATTATTATTATGTTTTACCCACTTATAATAAACGTTATTATTACATACCCGATGTAAAATACGACATCTATTTGTTGCTCTCCCATTCGCACATGCTCTATGAGCTGGCGGTTTTCTGTCACAGTTACTTCAGTCTAATGTCCGTTAAGCCAGCCTTGTATTGCACTGTACTGCATGCGAAGCGGAGCTCTTCGAACGCAAACGATCGCCACTTGGCATTGGTTGTGGCTCACACAGCAACACAGTAGAACGTTTTTGGTATTAGCAACTTCGTTGCTCGACAGAGACAGGCGACTGCAGCATCAGGTCACTAGTAGCCGGTAGTTCAGCGGATACGAACAGGGACGTAGGAGCGAAGGAGGGGCGAAAAAGTCCCCATGCGACCCCATCCAAAGGATGGCACCCGGTACTCTCAACTCGCTACCCTCAACGCTGGCAGCAGCGTGTCCAGACTGGCGTGGGAATAAAAACACCAAAACACGCCCTGATTGCGCCGTCACCATCAGCCTCTGCAGCACCTCGGCGGCGGCTGGCCACTGCTGCGGAATTACCAGTCCAGGAATCTTGTTGCCTTACCATGCATGCCATAGACAACCCCCAACATAAAAGTGCCGCTAGCCAGTGCGGGGTTGGGTGGCTTCCACACATGAGCGTGCTCTTCACGGCTGACCGGACCATATACGTTGATGAACCAACCGGATTGGTCATCAGGAACGAAGGAAACAGAAGACTGTATCCTCCTCATGCTGGTACTACGCCTGATGGAGGGAACTCGAGGCTGGCCAGGAGATGTGTGAAATTCTTCAACCGCTGGAAAACCTTTTAATACATTTCCAGGATGGGTCTGACATAGTTTGTTATTTTCCTTGGACTAATTGAACTACTCAGGAGTAAGGAGTCTGGATGGATTTCGAATTTGGTAATTTGGAGTGATGTGAGTTCAGAAGGGCAATATAATTTGCGTCTTGAAGGTCAGGTGCTACGTAATCCTTTGTGATTATTCCATAGCAGCGAATTACCTCGATCATCTGAGTACCGTATACATTGAGGGGTCAGGTATTCTTCCTAAGATTTTCTGAAGTATATGCCGGCTCTAATGAATTCTAGTTCAATTCCAAGTACAGCAAGAGTAACATTTCATCATCAGGCTTCAAATCATATTCTGTGCAGTATTGAGCCGCTTTTTATAATGTCACTAACAATGATCGTTTAACCTGCCAAATCGCGCGCAATCTTGGTCTATAATAGTTGTCGATGCATTGTAAGGTGCACACACGTGAAGCCTTCAAGATTCATGAAAGTAAAATCAATCAATTTGTACATAATTCTTATTTTAACTTATAACGGCTGTTATTCTTTGAGAGCTATTAATATGCAAGGCAGAGACCTTAGGCAGGCATACTTGTTATATAGCCCCGAAGGGCACGGGGTAGCCTGCCTGTTTGTCGCCCGATGGAGTGTCCGTGTGTGTTTGTTTATACTTAGCTCTGACTCCTTTTGTTTCTTATATACTTAGCTTCGTCCGATGTGAAGCAACCCCACCCAACTCTATCCAACCTAATGAATATACACCTGCATTTCCCTACTAAAGAGCGACCTTACAATCAACGCATCACTTCCTCAGTGTGTACACTCAATAGATCCGATACACCCCGGCCAGGATAGCGCTCTCGTTCTAGCCTGCGAGTAGCAGGGATCTTGGTATCCTACATCGGCCACATCTCACCCTTAGAGCGCTAGCCCCAAGCGACCTATACGCATTAGTCTCTCCACCGCTATCGCGTATACTAAAGTTTACTTAGCTGGATAAGACGAGTTAACTGGCAACTGACTGAACAGGTGAGTTAACGTTAGAGAATGTAACTTCAGCACTCTCGACCAAAGTGCGTCGCCTATCTTGCATCGCTGATTATAGCGCACTTTTCAGAATTACTATCTGATGAAAAACATTGAACACTCTTGATTTCGATGATTTTTTTGCGAAAATTAGCTATCTTGTGTGAGTTCCTTTCGAGCGGTAAACTGACCGAAAACTCACTTTACATACATTTTACAATCATATCCAATGGAGACCCCTCTCCATGTAGCAAATTTATACATTATGATACCATATTGATTACCTGAACCAAGAAGTGCCTGGCTGAAATAGCAGAAGACATGTGACGACTCCTTGGTGAATATTTCGCCGTAGTCGAAGATCTTTTTCTTGCCACCTATTGTCGTTGCCTTGTTATCCGAGGCAAGGGAAAAGCTTCCTTGAGATATTTCCCATATTTTGTTGGTTATGCTGTAATGTACCACTCCTAGTGAGCTAACCTGTTATTCTGACTACTCAGATTTTTGGTCTATTCTTCCCTATTTTACAGCCAACAGCCTGGCCAAAAATGTAAACGCCAAGGTGTGTGTTTTATTGTATTTTTTTAATCTAGAATTAAGCGAATACTCATGGAATAATAAATAAAGGTGCCTAATAAATTGAGATGCTGCATTCAAACAAGCAAAGTTCCCTCCCTTTCGTTATGTAATTGTCTGCACTAGATTAGCATTCATAACACAAAATAAAAATGAACTAATAAAAAAAAGTTATTTTAAGCGCGATACATTGGTTAAATACCATGCACCATGCCTATTTATTTATTTCACTCAGAGGCCGCAGCCTGATAGTGTTTACGGTGGGTGGCTGTATGCTATGGGTATTTCATGGTAGTATTTAGTATGGAATGATGCAGTGTCGGTTCATAAATCCTGTTGTTCAATCATCTTTAGAACGAGACTTAAGCCCGGGGGGAAGGTCTCAAAAACATACGTTTCATACAACGTAGAGATGAGTGACTTCTACTTTTTATATCCCCATGCCCCAGCGCTGGGTCCGAATACGGGCCAGGTGATGTGTCGCTCCGACTCGAGGTAAGCCTTAAGCTTTGGGAGACCCCGAACGCGATCGTAGTACGCACGGAGCGATTTCGTTTCCTCTGTGTCAATGACGCCAGCGTCTAGCAGTTGGAAGACGTCGAGGATCTCGAATAGAAGGAAGTCCACGTACGAGATTTCGTCACCAAAGAGGAACTGTCGGTCCTCCAGACGACTTGACCATGGCTTGAGGAAGCGCGGGAAAGCTTCGATGAGACCTTCAGGAGCGACCCAGTCAAGTTCGTCCTTAATGCCGAATCCATAGTAGACATAGCTCATCCTACATGGACACATGACACATTCATCACAATAATCAAACTTAAAATTTCGCAATGCATTATTGTTCTTATTATGAATGCAAATAACTGTACCCTTTGGTGATCACAGGGATATTATGCTATATTAATGGTCTCATGGTAAATCGTCGTTATCATTGCACTACTAAGGATGTGAACGCTCATACGTACCTTAGGTCATGGAGCTGTTGCTCAACCATGTCAACGACGGCCTTCTGTTGGAGAGGACTCTCTGTTGAGTTGGCCTGAACACCATTCAATTGATATTTGCCGCCCAAGTACCTGAGTTTTCGTTAATTATGTTTGAAATTAAATTCAGGTTAAATGAAGCAGTATTTTTTTGCCAACCACTTTTTTTTACCTCACTCGTCTCAAGCACCACAAAAAATTGGTAAATAAAATTAGCCGAGACTCAATCACATACACTAGACGGTGTTACACGCATGTTTTAATAACTATTATTTAATTACTACTTAATCGTTATTGAAGCCCAGCGAAGGAACATATCAGTGTTTCCTTGATTAGTTAGTTCATAGTTGTGCTATGTCAAACTAATTAGATCCATCGAACTTGGCCTTTTAATTTGGCCTGCAGTATCAGTACATTGAAGATGATGATGGCAATAGACTTCTCATTGCGTTACTTACCGGAGTATGGCCATGGATTGTGTTAGCTTAAGATCGTCTCCGTCGAACAAGTACGGAATATTGGGGAATTCCATCCTGAGTGACTTCTTATCATCCTGCCATTCGGGAGCTGAAAATAAACTTTTTTATTTGTATTATACGACCTATCGGTATATGTTTGCAATAGACCGTCTACAATACTGAGGCCAACAATCAATCGATCAATCAATTATGAAGAATTGCTGTTATGGTTCAATTTATTTACATTTTTAAAAAAAATTCACATTTTTCAAGTGTGCAGCCGACCTCAGGTTGTACCGTCGAACAGCCTAAGTATACATCCGTGAACAACAACAACGTGCATGCATTTAATTGCTGAACGAATTTGCTACGTACCGTTGGGTGTTCCATAGCGAATTTCATCATACTCCGCACCAACATACTCAAGCAAGTAACGAATTGGCGAACAAAGGCCTCGCACGTTCCAATAACCCAATTTCATGGTGGCCATTGTGCTTGGACCTTTTGCCCTGTTATAGCTTTTGTTTCCCTGAGAAAAACAATAAGAATGATACAATCTAATTGTCGCTTGACTTCGTTAGAACACTATCAGTAATAATTAACCGCAAATTTATGGTACGCCTCATTCTGGCAAGCCTACCAGAGCGTATCAATGAGTGTATTTAATTTAATAGATTCTTATTAGCCAGAAAATGTGTTATGGATGAGTAGTATTGTATTGTGGTCTATAGGTACGTTATTACTACCGGTCACATCACTGATCGATCCATCACTCACATCCATGTGCCAATAATGGCACAGATATAGAAGAGCCATTGATAGAAATAAATCTTATCGCCACATCTAATTGCCACGAATATCAAACATAGGTGGCGACCTTACAGATGTGTGTGTGTGTGTGTTTGTATCCGTTAAATCAGTGTGATTTATATTTGATAGGCTTCACGTTGTCATCGTGCACCATCAGAACAAGCAATAGAGTACACGCATTATGCAACCGCTAGAGACTCTACAAGTGGCCTTAAATATACATACAGACACACACACACACACACAAGTGCTGCTCGAGGAAACGTCAATGATATGGAGAAATGATTATATAGGGACCATAATAAAGGTTCGCTCGCTTTTGAGGCATTAACAGAAACTCATCGAGGCGTGGCCCCCGTCTATTCAATGGCGGTCTCTCCCTCTCAGCTACTGTTGTCTGTGCAAGTCAGTCTGAGATCACTTTTGATATTCTGATATTAATGTCCCGTGGCAACGCGATTGCGGATTTGAAGATAGTTGCAGCCCATTGCAGATGTCATATATCTGGCATCTTTATTGAATTAGTTGATTGTCATAATAATATATGATAAATATCTGTAAATATCTACTAATGTACTTCGATAGATTCGTAAACAATGCACCAGAGTTTCGAGACTGAATGACTTCCATTAGATGTTGTCATGTTACGTGCACTTTCGTCGAGACAGCATTAACACGTCTGAATATGGTTCGTGTTGTGCGCTGCTATCGTGAGTGGTACTTGTTGCTAAGAATAACCTTTCATGTTCTTGATGTTAAGCTAGAGAATACAAGCAGCGCAGCATCGAGAATCAACTCAGTTCTGATTTCATTAAGATCAAGTCTACGGATGCATCCGGAGTTCCGGTGTATCACTCAAGACCATTACAAGTAAAAGTCCTCTCACTTTCCTGTGCATAGACGATTCATTACGATAATGGCATATCACGGTTTCTTTTGGACCCACGAAAAAGAAAATCGACAGCAGGCTGAATCTCAAAAAATGGAACACTATAGCTTATTGCCCCCATCCCAGATAGAGAACACAAGAAATGCATCACTATATCTCTCAGGAGGTCAAACATTTCCCAACATTCAAACACTATTTATTATTATCATAGTTGTGTATAAGGTAGTTGGACGATAAAGTGATTAGATTTAATCATTGCAGTGCAGTACTCTGACCATCATCATCATCAGTTCGCTTTGATTATCATACTACGATATACTATAATCATGTCCCCTTTTGTCGAGATACCATGTCGAATATAAATGACAACTAAATACGCACAATTGAATTCACCACTTACGGTGCAGAATCCACGAGTTTCACCCACCAACGAGTCGACTACTCAAACCAGTTGGCATTCACTTGTTCGTTCACCGTTCAATTACCCTCTCTCTATATCACACTCTCTCTCTCGCACTCACTTTATCACTCTTCACAGCGACGTAGTGTACGCTATCGTAGACTGACGAATGTTGACCGAAACAATTCTACCAGTCACGGTTCTACCTCACCGTCGCTGGCTGAAGTTCCGCTCCCTGTAGACGAACGATGGTGCTGCCACTGTGGCTGCCGCGGTGTTTTCTACCACGATCGCGACTACGACGATTCTAACGATATTGTGTGCAGTGGCTTCTACATGACAGTAGAATGCATTGATGCTGTGCGTTGCTGCTGCTGTTGTCTGACGCCGCCGTTGGCGTTATGTTGGTCGCAGTTACGGCGCTGCTCGTATCCGTTCTTTCGTTCGTCCGTCTGTCCGACGGCTGTCCATAGGCGCGCTCGTATCCGCACACAGAACCACTACCAGAAATACCACCGTCGACAGCAGCACCATCACCACAACCACCAGCACAACACGACGAACAGCAGCAGCAGCAGCAGCAGTAGGAGCAGCAGGAGCAGAGAAGCCAGTCAGAGAGTGAGTGAGTGAGCAAGCGAACGTTGGCTCTCACGGGATGCAGCCTCCTGCGACCACTGTTATTACTTGCTTGCTGATTACGCTGCCGGTTCTCGTGAGACGACCGAAGGCGGCGACAGCAACAACAGCGGGGACCGAACGTTCACTTATGGCCTCGTGGTGTGTGTTGCTGCTCCTGCCGTAGTCCGAATAGTGACGATACAGCCACAGTCAATAGTGAGTGGTAGTGGTGCCTGGTTACCGGGGCGGTCGGGCGATCGGGAGGGAGAATTGTGAGTGAGTGGCGCACGGCGTCGAATATCGGCCAATGACCAGCAGCAACAGCAGCGGTAACAACGGCGACGACCAATGAGTGGGGGACTAACCATAATAGAACGATGAATGGAAAGGAGGACACTGGTGGACGGTATCGTTGGACATTCGATGAAGTAGAGTTCGAACGACTAGAGCAACAATGAAATACGACAGGGGAACCGCTTGATCCGCTTACCACGGGATGGCGCGACAAGCGCCGGCTGGCCCCAACTTAAGACTTAGTTAACGAATAGATGTGATGAGGAGGCTGCGTTAAACAAGACTCCGTCCGACCCATGATGGTGTTATGTGTGAGCTAATTAATCGGACAGTTTCGAGGATTGGGGTCAAATTGTGATGTATATATATATATATATATATATATAATGCGTTTCAAAAAGGAAGACCGCTTGCATCCGAAATGGAATGAATATATGGTGCGAAAATTTTCCGCTGGAATCGAATCAGCGGCGTCATAAACACGACGCGTCTCTCCGTTGTATAACATAAGATATATGGGATCTAATTTCATAAATCAATTATGAGAGGCGTGTCTGCTTTGACGATTACTTCCAAACTTGCAGCTTTAGTTGCGGGCATCTCATAAGTCCGCTGCCAAAACTGGTCGAATCGTGGGTGTATACATTTGGAATCCTCAATGACGAATTGTTGAAGTTGATTCATACTAGCTATCACTGCCAATATAGCGTTTGTGATTTCCATTTTCAAACACTAGTGGTTTTGACAAACCTTTACAACAAACCTTTGGTTGTATTATTAAAGAACATCAGACCAAATTGTCAGGCATCCTTTTGAGTTAATTTCATTCATCCTTCAATATATTTTCTTATTCTTATCTATTCAAGCAAGCTAAGAGTGACAACAACAGGCAGTAATATATAACATAGAGGACGCTGTTTCTTTCTTCAAGTTAGTTATAATAAGATGCCTTACTTAAACCGAGTTGCGTGCGTCTAAATATGATGTAACAATTTTCACGCAGAGTTCAATTATCATAATGATGACTCAGAATAACATGGACGATACAAAACAGAAATGTTTCGCGTATACTATAGGTAAGATTTTATTTATATGCTTACCTACTAGTTTTATCTTGTCCACAGATGCTATAAGCAATTTAAAAATAACACAACAAAATTCGATCAACGGAGAGTGGCGTAACAGATGAAATGGATTTATTTGAATTTGTTTGAATTTATTCATTGCAATAAAAATGTTTAGGTTGGACATCTGTGTATAGCCTCCGCACAGCGCCTTCATTACCACAGTGAAATTCAAACGCCCTTCTTCTCATCGTTAGCCCTTTTTCACGTAAGATAACTTGCTGTTCTAGTTGCCCACATCACAATATATATATATATTATATATATATACACTAAAAAACCTGTGCATGGACGTTTACGGGTTTGTCTTCTGTGCATTTGGATACTTTTCTGATGTACAGTGGCGACTCGTACAATTTTGCACAGGTAACCTTGACCGACCATGTAACTACACACATATATATTATAAATAGGAAGAGGACTACGCGGAGACACGACACCCTCATCAATTCTACTTCGAGCAAGCAAACATTGTATAAACAGTTGCAATGTATAATGTATGTGTGTGAGTTCCTATGTCATCAAATTGACAAAGAGGTGATGAAATGGGAAAGGTGTAAACTACGATCAAAACATGATTTGTAATTCCTGCTTTATCCCCACCATCTACGCGTTGTATAGTTCGGCAAATATTGCTTCCAGTGACGAGAATACTAAGAACGAACGTCAATCCCAACACGATGTGACTGCACGAGGAAAAGCAGCACACTGCTAACGAGAAATGCCTCAGGTCGAGGATTTGCGAAATCAGACCGTTCGGGAAGTTACAGCATTTTCTTCGGCCTCGTGGAACCTTCACCAGACGGACTGGGTGTTGAATTTGTGATCGATACCTGAAAATTGTCAACTCATCGCTGTTCTGCGCACCTTCGTCCAAGTGGAACGACGAAAGATTTAAGCTGCATCTTACACTGTGTGTTACGGGTAACTCTTGGAAATTTCGTATACACGCTAGTGCGATATGTGCACTGCGGAGCATCATATAATATTAATGCTGATAAATATGGCTCAATGTATAGCACTGTGCTTCATGAACTGAGCTTGCGGTTCAATAGCAAGTGAGTGGTTCTATCTGAACAGTACTAAATGGGTAATGGCAAGGTTATCGTAATCGTACAAAATGAAGGAACTATGTATTGCGGACAGAATGTGGGGAGGGTTAATCGCTTTGACTATTTTTGCGTCATTTACCGGTCGCGACACACTCGCGCGTACTATATATACATTCAGTCATAACTCTAAAAAGGATTAGGCCCAGACGAAAGGGTCAAATTGAACAAAACATTAACTGCGCAAAGGTTGATAGGCCGCTGAGGTTCTCTTAAGACTTTTAAGATCTTGTATCATCGTCATCCGACATGATGACGTTTGTTTCAGTATGTGCTTTTTTGTAAAATATTTTTCTCGACATGTTCTACGACCAATGTTAACTGCCACATCTACCGAAGTTTCGGATTCTATGTATCGCAGTTTGTTGAAGTTAGTAAAGATGCAGGAAAGTATTGGCTGTTTATCAACCGTCAAACGACATTGTTATAGAGAGATAGATAGGTAGATATAACCAGCCGCACAGAACGTGGAAGTTCTCTGCGGGAATCCTAACCGACGGGTAAGGGCTACTCGAACAGTGAGGTTGGTAGAACCCGACGTGAAGACGTATATAAGATGTCACCCTGATTCATTCAGAAGGATTCCTGATACGGCACTAGCATGAGGACCTTCACTCAGGTATTAGTATTGTTATTAATTATTATCAGCATGATGTTCTATCTAGCAGATCATCCACCTAGCCACAAGACTATATGGCCCTATGGATTAATTTGTGTCGCCACTGGTGAATTAGTTAATGTGCATAAATCTGTTGAGTGTCAGATTCGTTGAAGATGGATGCATCATAGGTGATGGCTTTTTGAAAGAGCGTCATGCCTGCGCTTCCTGAACACCGAATACATAAGTCTTGTCCTGAATATGTTTTTCTTGCCCTTTTTGCGACCTCTGTGAACACTTGCTGTTGTGACATGCAAACAAGGATTGTGTAACCGAAGTATGGATTTATAATTAAGAATGCAAATGGATATCAATTAAGAACGAATCAGTCAAAATTGGTCCTTAGCGTCCAGCTTCATTAAATAGCACACATCGATAGTTGCAAACTTGTTCTTCCATCTTCATAGACTATGAACCGAGCTGTATTAGATAATTGTCAAGTAGCATGCAGCTACCACCCATCAAATTGCGATAGGTATATATGTATATATATATACTTAAAAACACTAAGTTTGTGCAGATCGACGTCCACAAGCGATTTCGTTTGTCATCTGTTCTAAGGATGACAAATCGCATTTGGCATACGAAGCGATTAGTTATTATGTGAAGCCCATATGAATATACTAAAGTAATATGGTGCTTCTGGGCCAGGATCTGTGAGCGCTAGAGACCAGGATGTGGATTTCGCAGTTCAGCGGAAGTGTCGTAGCTCTGGCGAAGTTCGACAAGATAACGTTATGTAATGGACAGTTGTACACAGTGGATGGTTGTGATTAATTGCTACCGAAGATAGCGCATCGGCTATGTGGCCGGTAACCACTTAGACAGATCTAGTTTCAATGCGTTTACATAATAGTTGGATTAGGTATTTAGAACAGGGATTGACGGGTCAGCAGGTAATCTACACGATATTCTTATTATTGAGTAACGCCAAAGGAATCTCGGCTGATAGATGATCATACCTATTATTCAATAGATAATGATGTTGTTGTTGTTGTTGCTATTTTCTATTACAGCTCATTCTCATTGTTCTTGTTTCGCTTTGCCTCGTGGGGGCGGTGGCGAAAGCCACTTTCGGCTACGGTGGCTACGGTGGTTACGGTCTTTACGGCGGACCTTACGGCATGGGTGGATACGGTCTCGGCAATCGGTACGGTTATGGATATTACAACAACCCATTCTATTATCGACGGTTTGCGAGAATGTATGATCCATTCTACTCCTCAAGGGGAGGCTATTTCAATCGAGGAGGAGGATACGGCAGCTACCATGGAGGTTACTACCGCTAATGACATTGTAAGATGACTGCCTGCAACAGCGATAATACAGCTGACCTCTCGTGTGTACAGATTTTCATTGGATGACGAAAGAACTGTCTGATGGTTGGTGATTGGACCAACCCGTAACGAGGGAAGATCAGTTCGAGAACTTCGCACAAATTGTAGCGTTCAGACGAAGAAGTCTACGAAGACGAAACTGCGCTCCAGGAATTTGGCGTTTTACTAAAAGTAGGCCCAATAAGTAATAAGAAAACTAATGCTCAGCTGTTCATGCGGCCTAGAATATGTCTGAACACGTGACAAGTCTAGGACGATGGAGGCAATTCAATGTAGTTTGACGGCGATTAATTAGTGCAGTAATAAAATTTGATGTAATGTAATTATGACTGACGGGCCCCTTCTATATATCACAGAAACGATCAGGAGATGGTTTGCACCTCTCAAAACATGATTCCAGACGATTAATTTAGACTAGGCTCTACATTTACATTTAAGTACTTGTATACTTTGTACTTAAGCATTGTAATTGCATTTAATTATCCAATAAACATTTACCTTTACGTCATTCATAGACCGTTTATATTTTAATCACAAGTTTGCACACTTCTAATAGTGTGCATTATTTGCAAAAACAAATTAAGATAATCTGACATGAGTCCGTCATTGCGCTGTTTGAGACTCCATCTGAAATAGAACGCAACTACGTACAATCACACCATATTGCATCGTTATCTATGGTTGCAGCCTGGGTATTGCGATTCACACCTGTATAGTAAATAAAGACATAGATATTCTTAGTTGGGCTTTCGAGTTGTTGAGTGAGACGATACTGGAACTTTCAGCAAAATATTATAGTAATAGCATTCTCCTGCCACTCTATGGATAGTCTTGTGGTGAGCGTCTTGGATTGCTAGAAGGGGAAGGTTGTGCATGTATTTGGGATCAGATCTTGACAGACGGAGAGAGTCTTCGGATTCCTATATTTGTGGATTCTTACCAGGTACAAGAGGATTAAAAAATAAGTAAAAGTGCCCCCGATAGGTCCCTGAAGTAATACCAAAAGGTGGTTCTGAGGCCCGTCAATTTAGGGGAACAGGTTAGAGTCCAGCCCAATATATGGATTTCTCCTCCTAAAATTTTTCGTACAAGCAAATTTCGAATGAGAGAAGGTCCAGAGGCTAACAACAATGTCCAAATACGATCTATTTATATGTCAGTCGTTTACAATAACTGTGTTCGGTTAGTGTGAAAGAGCCGACAATGGCTTGGTTACAAACGTCCAATATTATCTATGCACTGTCGCCGTTAAACAGACGGCGGCGGCTGGAGCTAAAGCGCCCCCTGTCTGGTAAATGTCAACATAGCTACCCACTTTGTCGGCTGTCCTCACTTGATATGACAGCCGAATAAACATCAACCCGCTGGCTTATCTTTCTGATCATCATGGCGCCCTCTACTATTCTCGGTAAGCAACATCCCCACTAATGCTTTGGTTTTACCCAACTCTATCTATAATTGCTGACTATATTCTGCCCTTATTACAGTTAATGGATATTTGTTATACCATGCACTGTGCATGGATATATGAAGCAATGATAAAAATTACTAGAAATAGATATTAATATATCTTTGCAGACCGAAGACGTTGAAGCGTCGCCCTGTAGCGAGACCGCTTAGGAAATATCTGCGACCCCCACAGATTTGATTTCAATATGTATAGTAACGACTTAATTTTAATAAACAGTATCTCGTTCTGTTATATATTGTTATGTGTTAATCCTCTGTGCACGCCAACAGCCCATGAGATGTGTTCGTGCTTCCAGTCGCCTAATGGCAGGACGGAGTAAAGAATATCATACTGTAACAGTCACATGTTGTCTCTTTGACCGAACCACTTCGTCCGCCTGTAGCGCCGGAATTGATATAGATGGGTACATACATCCGATAGTTGGCGATTCTGCGGAAGCCAGAGGCCGCGGATTCGAGCCCCGTTGCGTGACATATAAGAGAGCTTAAACATTGTGAAATTGCAGCTCCTTTAATAACCCAATAAAGCTTCACCGTTACCGTCACTATGAGACAAAAAACAACCGTAAAATTTACGCGCTTCTTTATTCCCATTGCGAAATCACAGCGGATTTACGGGATTTCTATTTGTTCCAATCCCAATAAATCAGATCTTTCATCCTTGTGTCTAAGTATCTAACTCTAAAGGACAATAACACCCAATTTTGTACAAACTTACCAAATAATGACCTCCATATCGTTCTATAACCCATTTTGATTTGTGTACGTTATTGCTTATTTATTACTTAAGTTAAACAATCTTTAGAACGTTCTCCCAGACTCTCTCAGCTCCATGTGCAATTTCCAGAAAATCGAACGCACTCACTACTATTTATTAAATAGCTCCGCTGTCTTCGTTTCGCAAGAATTTCTATGCCTAAGCTAGCCGGCCAGGCTGAAGATCAATCAGGGCTAATCTATTCGATATGGGCCCTTATTTCGCCGATGGTTTGTCCAGCGAAACAATCTATTAGATGCAACTCATCCAGGCCCGAATTGCACTTGGCCACACCCCGGTGCCATCTCCCTCCAGCGCTGTGGCAGCTTTCGTTGACGTTCCATCGCTCACAGTGCTCACAGCTACTCAATCCGTTTTTTCTCTCTCTACCGATAACCATCTGGCGAGAGACGAGGTGGCGGAGAAGGAGGATCCGTGTCAGCGCTAAGTGTTGCGCCGCTGACAGCTCCTTGACAGCATTCGTTCACTGTCACTGTGGTCCTAAATAGACGTGCCACAGCAGAATGGCACCCACAACGATTCTAGGTAAACAACATACTTTGTTATGTTACGTTTTGATTGACGATAACATCATTTATTTCGTTGAGTTGGCTTAGGCCGGTTATTGTATTGTATTTACACAGCTGAATGGCGTCTGCGACATGACTGACGCGATCGACTGAGACATACGAGCCGTGAAAAATATTACAGCGCTTCTCTGGCTTACTTAATATGTAAAAGCAGGTTGAAAGTAACGACCAGATTGCAATGGGTTGCTATTCCTAAGGCGCACTTGAACCTGATGAGTATTCTTCAATCTATACAGTGTTAACATAATTTATGAAAGATGATGCCTTGTGGAGACTTTAATACTACTACGGGATTTTTTGGCCCTCTATTCGCTATCTACAAAAAAGTCAAATTCATTATGAAGCTTCAGCGGAGAATATCTCAAAATGGGTATTAGTTATTACTTTAGTTTGTGGACGGGATCTTTTCAGGTTACTGGAATATACGCGGGGCGGCACAGCCAATTCGAAATTTGCTTGAGTATGCCGGCCAGGAATATGAGAACCGCACGTATGAGTATGATACTTCGGATATGACCAACTTGCCTCAGGTGATTACTCGATGCGGAGATCTTACAATAAATAGAACCACTCAATTTTCATATCATAAACCTACTTCAATCAGCACTCGAATAGGCGGTATTAAACTGAAAATATTTGCTGGCACGTATCAAATATACAGAGACTTCAAACAAGTGCAAGGTTAGGCCACGAGTGACGTATGAAATTTTTCAGCCGTATATTTTATACACTTTATACAGGTTATAGGTGCTTCATTCATGGCAGTCATGCACGTTTAATTTAGAAAAATCGTTGTGTGAATATCAAAAGTTGTCAGTGTCAACATGTGAAAGTCACCATCCAATTTCAGGTTATGGGAAATTGGATGAAGGTGAAGACGACCTGTCCGTTACTCGTTGGCGGTGAAGGGGAGACTGCTATGGATTTTCCAAACCTTCCGTACTTCATCGAGAAACAGCCAGACGGCACCACCCTGAAGTTGACCCAGAGCCGCGCCATTTTGAAGCACCTCGCACGCAAGTATAACCTTGTCGTTGAAGGTGAAAACAATATCGCGCGTATGGAGATGTACGAGCTGCAGATTGTCGATTTTGCGTAAGTTGTTGCCCCCCCCCACATCATTCACTTTACCTCATATTATTAGTGTGTGCCTTAACTCACATAGTACTAGTGTTTTGATGTTATTCATATGTTGAAATCGTGTATTTTTACTATTGAATAAGACTAAACGTACTAAGGTGTACTAGGAGCCGTTTGTAGAAGATTAGAAAGAGAGACAATTGTTTTATGATATTTGGTGGTTCAGCTTTAATACGTATTCGTTATCGTGGTTCATGTAACGTGCACTGTAGAGAACGTTCGACGGACGTAGGCTAACTGATTTTACGCTTGGTACTGTAACATCCAGGAAAGCGGTTGTAGGTTATTCCTTTGATAACGCCTTCTTGAACAACAAGTACCCGAATTACCTTGTGGATATAAAGGAGCACCTTAAGCAGTGGGACAAGGTAAGACTAACTCTCTTTACGAACGCTACAGAAAAAGTACCCGCGATATGATCACGGAAAGGTGCTCACCTATTATTCCATGAGCTCAATGAACGTCCAGAAAAGTAGAGCTGATGTTCTAAATAAATTTAGAATTTATATGGTGACGCTAATTATAAGAGTGAATAATTCTCTTCCTTTCACTCAGCATACAAACAATTCTCTAATTATCTGTTAAGCGGACTGATTTAGTAAATGGCTAGACTAGATGAAAATCTTAACGCGATTCTTTATTTCTATTCCAGCTGCTCGACGGCAAGCGATGGCTTATGGGCGATAAGTTAACCTATGTTGACTTCCTGCTCTACGAGATGCTCGATTGGCACGACTTGATGAACGCAGGCTTATTCGACAAAACCCCGAATCTTAAGGCTTTTCTGGATCGGTTTCGAGCGTTACCTAATATCGCAATCTACTTTGCATCCGAACGTTACAGACCTTGGCCTCCCTTAAGCCCGTTTGCAACGAAATTCGGTTGGATAAAGTCCGACTAGGTGCATCTCAAAGTCTTCACAAAGCAGTTCCGGGTCAGAACTATGGAGAACAGAGATATAGGAGCCACTGAAAGCCCCTGGGTTTTCACTGGGTTAGAAAACTCCGTTTATCGAGCGGTCAGTCTCACACTGTTTGGCCCTCAACTAGGCGGTGGTGTCTGCTGGTGCATAAAGCATCTTCCACCTAGTAAAACACATTGTAGACATATGCGGATTATTTGGCAAGCTATTGCCAATTGTAATCAATAACTACAATATGAATAAAGGTATACAATTTAGTTGATCGTCCATAGCCTCCATTCATAATAGGTAGACGCACAACGCCTACAAATTAAGGAAAGAAATTCGATTTAACATGAGATAACTCTCATTCAGTAGCTCTTTTTTGCGGACTTAGATTTCGGCATCGAAAGGCGTGTGATGAATTTTCCACAAATCCGAATGACTACCTCATATCTTTTTGTAGAGGTTAACAGCACACAATTCATCTGTCTACCCACCCGTCAAAAATACACCTGTATCTATATACACATCTTGAGATCTTCAGTAATAGCAACTTGTACGGCGGCAGTTGTCAAGTAGTAGTGCTGGTAACCCAAAGCTCGAACGAAGCCCACGTTGACTCCACGTTGTACACTGACATCTGCATTTGCCAGTATTCCTTCACTCACCTACTGTCATCTTTTTTCCTATCGGTGTGAGCTCGTGAAACGTTTACTTGTCGAATGTAACCCGGCAACCGATAATGTGTCGTTCGACTGAAGCGGAGTGACGGTGCAAATGGATCCTTCTTTGTCCTTGAGTGAGCGGAGTTATTCGACATTCGCTCATAATGTGTCGCTGCCGCAGCGGCTGCAGGGGTGGCGGCAGCAGCAGCGGAGATTCGCAACATATTCCCTCGTTCCCGTCTGTTGCTGCTGTTGCTGTTAGGCTTATTCCTTTCGTTTGCTCTATGAGGCGTCGTCGCTCGCCGGCGTAAACGTCAACAACCAAGACGCGACGAAGGTCAACAGCTGGTTACACTAACAATGCTGACGGGGCTGCGGACGGGTCCTCGGCTCGTCGTTTGCTCACGGCTGACGGCGCGTTAGAGCAGCCACAGATGACGACGAGCGTAGTTGAGTCGGCGACCATTAGCTGCACGCTGAGTCATTGCAGTCTCTGAGTAGGAATTGGAACGAAACAACAACAGAAAACAGCCATAGTGGTATTATAACAATGGGCGGATGCGAACGGCAATGCGAACGAAGGCGATGCCATCACGATACGCTGATTCCCCGTCACACAGGCACGGAGAGTGAGAGAGAGAGAGAGAGTCAAAGGTCTATTGACATGTCCTATCTATCTCTCTATCTATGTATTAATTATGCATAGCAGTAGTAGCAGTAGTGTGCATGATATAGTTCAGTGTGGTGTAATGAAGCTGAAGAACATCATCACACGGAGAACCTAAAATAGGATGGTTACTATTATTTGCTGTAGTTGTTCTTACCTTTTCTCTCGATTTAATTGTCGTCAGTCGTTGTAGTTGTCAATAATTCATTGTCATGCAACATTCTACGAGAATATCCTTTCATTCGTATATATCTACGGCTAAATGTGTTATATAATCGATTCAGATGTTCCAGTACTTCAACGTCCCTTGCGAGGCCGACGCCCTTCTTGGTTGGTTGCCCTTATCGTCCACCCACATCGATAATCTGCATAATTGGATTTGTTGCAATGTTTTCTTGCTTTTTTTTTTAATAACGTATTGGATTGACTGTCCGTTTTCATCTGAGGGAAGGGTTAACGTGCTTGTGGCCAGAAACGATACTTGTCATAGCTTCACTGAATACAAATTGCCTGTCATTCACGTGCTCGCTATATCGAACATTCGGGCAGTAAATCGTCTTGCGTCCCGGCGCCGATCTCAACAACTCCCTCTACTAGGGCAGTAAAGATAACCGGACGATTATGATAAACGTTTGCAATCGGCTGGCGGGGCCGTATGATTGTTGTTTACTTGAAATGAGAAAATACAGAGAAAAACAATTGAGACGAGTTTGGCCTTTTTCAAAAGAAGTATATACACCGGTTCCTCACTTCTTAAGTAGATGGGCACTGATCTGCTGATCTTAATTCGATATGCGTCATTGCTACATTTTCGGTGTCTCCGTTGTGTGCTTGTATGGTTCATCGCTGTCTGTGGGCCTCTGCATGGTTTTTGAAACAATAAACGTTGTAAAAGTTGGTGCATCACTAACTGCTACTGACCTCTAAGGCATAGTGGGGTTGAAACAATAGTGAAGAATGAGATTAAAAAAAAAAAGGCATCGTTTCAACAGCACGTCACTTTTCCACAAGCATCACTAATATTTTCCACTACAGAAATACACTTACTTTTTGAGCAATTGCATAATTATCATTCAATTATAATAACTCAAGAAACAACAATTAAAACAAAAAAAAATGATACAAAATCACCTCATTAATTACATCAACGCCAACTATAGAATAAATCCATCATCTCCTTTCTGTTCCTTGAGACGTGTCTGTCGATTGCATCTGTCCAGGCGGACAACAAAAATGCAACGTGGATTAGCTGGCTGTAACTCCCATTCACTGGCCTTATCGGCTATTGATATCTTCCTCAGTTCCCAGGCTACCCTAAACCCTGATAGAGTCGCCTAAAACTGTCTCCATTCTCTCTCTCTCTCTCCATCTCTCTCCCTAGCTGGCTATCATAGATCGACCAGACAGTTGTAGGCGCCTATTCGGCCCATGCTCGCCACATCCAGACAAGCATAGTGATGTACACGGTGCGTCGATATTTTTCTCTCTCGCCATCGCATCGTATTGGGTGTCGCCGGCTGATGGGGCGCCCTCTGACGTCCGTCGTTCCAACTACTGCGCCGGTAGCGGTGACGTTGCTGCTTTGACATCTGACGCGGCTGTCTACCGGCACAGTCTTCATCAAACTCGCGAGTCGAGCAGCGACAGTCGTCAGTGAGGGTTCGTCGCGTTCAGAGCAGCAATCGCAGCAGATCGATTTACCGGCCGGCAAGATGGCACCCTCGATCAAACTCGGTGAGTGAATCTATGATAAGAGGAGGTTTATACTGACTATAAGTGTGGATTTCTCGGCGATTTCGATCATATTTAGTAAACCTGCACCTTGGCGAACCTCCGAATCGATTTTGATCACTGCGCGTTTACTTCATTATATTGGCGCAGTGACAGTCTGCCTCTCATGCAGGACAAATGATTCCCGCACATTGACATTTATTAAAGTTTTTGCCAGTCTACTAATCAGGGATTATTTCTAGCTTTGTACGTTAGGCAACGAAATACATGTTGTATCATTTGAAAACGTCGACTCCGTTGCAAATTTATGTAATTCCGTCGTCATCGTCGTCATGATTCAGACACCCGGACCGCGGCGTGTCATGTCATCCCATGAGTTGTTAATTAACAAACGGACGTACGTAGTAGATCCACTCGTGCTATTGTCCGACCTCCCGCGCGATGGCGCCTCTGCACGAGGGTCTAACGCTCGAGGGCGTTGGCTCGCTGGCGTCACCACTGCCGCTGCCGCCGCCGGCGTCATTTGAATGCTCGGCGCGGTACCTTCCTGACGAGGCTAGCAGCAACGGGGGGCGCTCTAAGCCTCATTCAATGACAATTGTTATACCATTGTCGGTCTATTGTGTCAGTGACTGCATCTGTATAGCGTCGAGCAACATGAGCGAACTGTTACAACGGTCAACAAAATCGAGGGTCGTCACCAATCGTAGCATTTACCAACCAAATATTATCCTGAATTCGAATTTGTTTGGAGTTAATTTTGTGTAATTATGATACTTATTTATTATCGTATTAATTTTGTTGCCTCGTGTTCTTCACCTGCTGTTGGTTGATTGGTTGTCAAGTGCTCTCATAATGTTCCATATTTCTTAGTTTGGGCGAAAGAAAAGATAACTTGTGAGCTACGACTTTCATCGTCAACCAAAACCACCGTTCCGGATTGATACATTCGTATATTCAAATGAATGTATGACATCCTGTAGTAATGCCATTATAAGCCGGCAGAATCGATTGCACTAACGTTATATTCGTTTACGGGTTAATTCAGAAAGAGACTCCAATCTAAAGAATATATATCTATATATATATATAATGATGGTCACTATCATGATTACGATTAACGAATAAAAGAATGGCTAAGATTGAAAAAGAAAAAAGTTGATACAAACAAATTCTCATTATTGCCGCGTAGCAGTTAGTAGAATAAGTTGTTGTTTTTAGCAACGAACTGAAGAAGCGGCCGATGCTCTCGTCGTCCCTAGACGCTTCCTTTCTATTCCATAGAATACACCTCATAAAATATTCATGCCATGATCGCTGACTGCGGCGGCAGCAGCAGCAATATGACGGCGGCCGGCTCGATCGTCGCTGTAGGCGTCTGTTAACTCCCACCGATCGTAGCTGACTCCTTACCACTCATCGCTTAGGGTGACAAACATCTCTAGTAGTAGTGATATACATATTACTATATATGGCAGGGAGGCACATAGGCGACATTCTCTCGACTATCGCTCTTCCTTTGACTCCTTTTGTTTTTCTATATATCTCACGTTGTGACGTTCTTCGGGTATTCTCTGCCCTCCCGGGTTCACTCTCGCTCCACCCTGCTGCTCTCACCGACTGATGGCATTTCTCTGCTTGACGCTCAGCGGTTTCGCTGTCGCGTCGAGTCGAGTTGAGCACTACGCTCTGTGAAGCACTCCGTAGGGTAGTGCTGCTTGCTATTTGCTGGCAGTCACATATCGGTCGCTTCTCAAGTGCCTCTCAAGGCCGTCACTGCCTGATCAGACGGTGGCTGCCGGGCTTCTCGGTGTTCGTTGAGTCGATCCACAGCTCTGATCTCGCGTTTGCCGCGAGCTACCGTCCCGGCAGCCGCTACAGCAGATGAAAGCGTCTGTCTAGCGCTGGGTGCTGGCTACAAAGGACAACAAACTAACTATTTTGTTGTCAAAGATTAGGAAATATGTCAATGTGGATTTTCACATAATTCGCCAGGAGTTGGCTACTTTAACAGTACCGGTACAACTACTGGCCATTCCGCAAATAGACTAACAAACAAATGAAAAAGAAAAAAATAATGTTAAAAAATAACCAATTTTAAGGCAGTTTTGAATCGAAAGCGATAAATATTGAATTTCGCTAATCTGAGTGACGTGAATTTTTGTTGATTTGTTTATAGAATAGAGCGAGTAGATAGAAAAACATTACGACACCAAATTTGCATACATTACAATTTCGATCTCGAGTCGACGAATGTGGCGAATCCATCGAGACGAGAAAACAACAGAGTATGATAAGTTTTGAAGTTGTCTCTCCCGCTCTCTCTCCCTCTGCATTTTGGGTTTTATTTAATACATACATTCAATAAAAAAAGTCATTTGTGGTGATAAAAACGGGAATTGTAGAACACGTCATCGTTTTCGTCTGCCGCGAGACGCAGCCTTCAGGCAGCCTTTCAATCGTAAACATTTTCTATACAACGTCTTAATTCCTTCTGCGCCGCAAGGGCTATCGATGTTTTGAATCGAGTCGAGTGAATAGTGTCTGGCGGCAACGATCGGACCATCATTGTCCACTAGAATTAACCAGAGAGAAAAAGCACGAAACAAATACAGCACGAATTCTCAATATCCAAATAGACCAGAAATACATAAAAATAAACTTTTTATCAACACTCTGAGTGGAGTGACAGATAATGCTCATTGGGTTAATATTCGTGTGCGATTTGTCTGTTCTACAAATCATAACTGTCGCATAACTTACCGCTGCTTGCTGTTATTTAGCATAGAAAAGTAATCCCGAAGATTTGGTCAACGTTTCGAAATACCGGCTTGTGGTTGAGTCCGCCGGTTGCATTCATATGTTTGATTTCTCTGATCAGGACGACTACAACAGCATTTAGGTGGATACTGACCCCGACGAGTTGCAATTCGTTAGCCGTGAATATTCATTGGTGTTATGTACTATTATACTCTGGCAAATGTATGAGCACATCGCTATATGTGCACTGTGGATTACTTCGATGTAGCATATAATGCAGGTAATTAGTAGGGTGTCTAACTATGTGCTGGTCCTTCTCGCTACCGAACGGCGAATATCTCAGATATCTGTGTGCTTATTCATTCATTTATTCGTTGTCGTTACCATTATGTTTGCTTAATAGAGTTTTTCCTGACAGAAAAAAAATCTGGATCAATCAATATCTCATAATGAGACTATGAATCTGTGCTATCACTACCTGAACGGGGCCACATAGATGCTCGATATGCCGTTCTATTATTTTTAGACAATCATCAAAGTTTGGTTCCCCCTGCCAAAACACCTAATGACTCACCAATGATATCATCTGCAGAATCGTTTGAAAATCATTGGCGCGCTGGTTGCAGACCTGGAACTTTCAGAAAAGTCGAATCCATCTTTGGCCTCAGCTTCGTCGTATGCGCTTCTTTCTGAAGGTGGCAAATAGTTCCGAGACGACAAGCATCCTGTAGATATCTGCCGATAGTATCAGGGGCTCACGAATCTATTACCCAAAATATATACTTGCTTGATCTTTGAAAGTTTTTTTCTATCTCGGAGGGACACCCTGACGACAGTGTCAGCAGAAACAACCTGCATCGTACATGTGCAAGCCTTTGTGTAGTTGGGTGTGCGCTTGTTGTTTGTTTGTGTGTGTGTGTGCACGCGGGCTATGGGCGGTGATGCCACGATGATAAGCGGGAACGATAGAGAAAAGATAGTAATGTGTTTCTAAGTGAAAATTCGTGACTGGCCACTTATTACACATGCATGCAGGCATACATGCGCAGCTGTGAATCAAAAGAGATTAATAAATACCACCCGCGGGTAAATTCAGACGGTGGTCAGCTGCTCGCAGTATTTGCTGGCGGTGCCAGACCGAATCTGTGTTTCGAACTTGAACGTGGAACGATGCAATATATAATGTTTCTCAATTATACAGCGGAAAGGAAAAGTCGATTCAAGGTTGCAAAAATATGGTGATGTCATATTACAACATTATAGAAGAAGAATAATACATATATATATATATATATATGTATATATATACAGCAAAAATGACGTTCGATTATATTTTTTGGTCTTCACAGTGCTTTCTGGATAAGCTGAATTCGTATCTCTATTTTCATTTGTATCACGATTTTATATTACAATTCTGCGGCACAAGTATTTGTACCTGGAATATTATTTTGAACAAATGCTTGTTCATTAAAATCCTGTATCTGACTGGCCCAGCTCAAGCACTGTGCTTGTAATTGAACCTTGCATTAATTATGTATGACTACTGAATTTTCATGGGTATATTTATTTCTCATTTATGGTTCTATAATTTAGATTGACTGCGTATTTAGCGTAGGTAGACCAGGTGCTATAACGCTTATAGCCAAAAAAGAATTCGTTCAGGGATCAGTTGTAGCACATCCATAGGCAATGAAAAGACTTGTTCCGGCAGATGCCAAGGAATACTTCCCTTGTGTGTGTGCCTTAGTTTCTCAGATTTGTGAACATAACTCCGTTTTCGATTGTCGCAACGCGGTCAAAATTGAACGTACCTCATATTGTTATTCTTTCGCCAGTAATAAATCGCACCAAACTTGAACTTGAGAATGTAACCTTTTCGAACGCTCCATTCACAAGATGTCGTAGATAACACTGTTCGATAGCATACTGGTGCCGCCGTATTGATTGTGGTGGTGATTATGGAGACTGTGCAAACAGAATATATTTGTTTGAAATTTCATCAGCCTGGAACTTAAGAGGGAAATTGCTAGAGACGATAACATCATCAAAACTGTGACATCCGTCACCGTGTCATTACACTAATGATGTCAGCCACTTATAAATATTTCAGGCTACTGGAACATTCGCGGTTTGGCGCAGCCGATCCGTAATATCCTCGAGTACACCGGGGAGGAGTACGATGATCACACCTATGACTTTGATACCTCGGACATGAACGACCTGGAGAAGGTATGCAGAATATCATGGGCTTAGAGTGTACTAAACAACAATGGGAAGAGGACATAATTTAGTATGAGTCATATCTCAATACAAGCAACGGACTAACCTTAAAAGACACGATTTAAAAGCATGGTTTTGTTACCGGCAAACAATTCGTTTCTTTTGGAAATCAATTATTTTGTAATGACTCATATTTTATAAACTCGTGCTGCTATCTTTCTCGACTTTTAGGCCCGTAGGTGTTTTTATTTTGCATTGGCCAAGGTTGAGAAGCACAGTTTCTAATTAACGAAGCCCTCTCCTTTCAAAAGCTCTTCAAGCTTCGCAGGTTTAGAAAGCTATAGGAAAAGGTTGAAATAGGCATCGTTCGTTACTGACCCCTTAGTATTTCACTTGGTTTAGACTCAGGAATCGATTGAATTACTAGATAAAAAAAATACATTTTTCTCGTGGCGTTCTTTACTTCGACATCAGCTGAGGGGAAAGTGGCCCGCGGACAAGGAACACAATCCAATGATCGTCGGCGGTGATGGTGAGGCTGCGATCGAATTTCCCAACCTGCCCTATCTCATCGAGAAGCAGGCTGATGGCACCACCCTTAAGATGACCCAGAGCTCTGCTATTCTTAAGCACTTCGCACGTAGGCACGGTCTCGTCGTCGAGGGTGAAAGCAACATCGCTCGGATGGAAATGCTCGAAGAGCAAGTCATGGACCTCAAGTAAGTTTGCGAAATTTGCTTCTTTCCAGTGAAAAAAAAACATTTTTTGACCTACTCTCTCATATACATATTAAGCCCTGTCATATTTGTAAATAACATGTATTAAAGAGATCCTGATAGACGAATGCGTTTTATAAGCAAAACGTGTGGTATAGCATAAACCTGTTACGTCACTAACAAAAGTATATCGAAGCAAATGCAAATACCTGCAACTTTTCCTGTGTCTACAGACAAGCAGTCACTGGTTACTGCTATGAGAACCCAATGACCGCCTGGCGTTACCCCAACTACACTGAGGACATTCAGGGTCTGTTCAAACAGTGGGAGAAGGTTCGTTATATGCAACAGCTATAAATACATATAGATACTACAACAGAGCATAACCATTAAACCACCCGAAAAGATGAGCGGCCATGTTTATCCTGATTATCAAACTAACGGGTGCGATAAAAATCCCTTCAGGGCTTTTGATAGACATAAAAGATAGAGTAGACTAGGTATGGTTAAAAGTCGAATTTTATGAAAAAGTTGTTTCTTGCATAGAACAGTGACATTTATTACAATTAGTTATACAACTATAAATATACAATAAAAATAAATAACTATACCTTGCATGGCATTATGTCTCAAATATGATGTTTGGGAGATAGCCGCGCCGGAGATTTTTCGGCATTGCCTATAAAAGATACGCCATTTCTGATGACTTTTTGCTGTAAATTAGGCATTATTTTCGAAATCTTCCGCCGGATACGTTCTTTCAGCTCATCGGTGGTAGCGGGCTTACTGGTGTACACCTTGCTCTTCAAAAATCTCACAGGAAAAGTCCAGCGGTATGGATTGTAGGCAGGAGGTGTCATTGGACCATATTTTTCGACGCAACGATGAAGAGTGATCGCTATTGACAAACGTTAACCGTCTTTGTGGCTGCAATCTCCCCGAAAGCAGATGTTCCTTGGCCACCTCATTCGTGCACCCTAATGCCCCTGGACTTTTTTCCTGTTGGGTATTTTTGAAGGGCAAGGTGTACGTGAATAAGCCCGCTACCACCAACGAGATGAAAGAACATATCCGGCAGGAGATTTGAAAATAACGCCTAATTTATGCCAAACAGTCATCAAAAAGGGTGTATCTCGTATAGAGAACGCCGAAAGGTCCCGGAGCGGCCATCTTCCGGAAATCATGTTTCAATATAAAGATATGCAAGGTCCTTTCTAGTACAGCTCGAATTTTGTCTAAATCTAAAGCTCTGAAGCAACTTTTACCGCAGCCGTTATTGGACACTAATTTATTAATTTAATTCAAAATGATGATTCTTTAATTCCCATACTTTTGATAATATACTTCTATTTTAACCTGTTATTTAGTAGTCTATTTCAAGCCAGAGATGGATGACGTTTCTTGTTTATGAATTTCGTTACTTATTAAGAATCCAATACTGAAAGCCTATTCAAATATCGATAAAAGTGGCAACAAAAACGACGAGTTCATTACCGGGGTCTCCGACCCCCAAATAGCAGATGTATGGGTTAAGTTTGCACCTCTACGGGCCGTGTAATGTAATTCAATATGGTTCCGTTGTAGGCTGGCTACAGTTTAACGGTTTCAATATTCTAACCAAATTCCAGGTACTCGAGGGCAAGCAGTGGCTGATGGGTGACAAGCTAACCTACGTCGACTTTATGCTGTTCGAGTTCCTCGACTGGCATCTGCTAATGAAGGCCGACATCTTTGATGGTACTCCCAACCTGAAAGCATACCTCGAACGCTTCCGGGCTCTACCCAAAATTGCTGCTTACTTCGCATCTGACCGCTACCACGAGTGGCCACTTGTCAGCCCCTATGCTAAGAAGTTTGGCTATCACAAGTAAAGCCGAACACTACAACCAGTTGGGTACACGAAGGATCATTTGGAGGAGATATGTGCCAATGCACAGACATGATGATAACGGGCTGGTATACAGCTCAATACAGAGCCTCTTCAAAGAACTTCTTCGAGCAGATTTTCATCACGGCAATATTCGAATGGGACGTTGGGCTAAAATTAGTCATTTGAGCGTATTTCAACTGTCTCGTCGTGATGTTTTACATTCCTATAGTATGTGCTTAAGACGAACTCACATATAAGTGTTTGTACTCAAACTGGAGTTCTTCAAAACAAGCGGTCGAATCGCGGTGACGGCTGCCCTTCACCGTACGTACCACCGACCTTTTGTTAAGAAGACAAACATCCAATCTAATAATAATGATAATAATTAACGTAAGTTCCATCACACAGCACGTGACCGCTGATTGCCACTTTGTTGACTCGCGCAACACGACAGCAATAACATCTACAACCGAACCCGAAGTTTATGACAAATAAAGCTGCGCATTTCATCCATGCGAATTTTGCATTTGAATCCTCATTTTATTAGTTAATTATTCCTATTGATTCCTCACTTATGAGAACGGTGTACGAATTTGGAGTTAGACCAACGCAGATGGCTGACCGATTTTGTATTGAAACGTTATAGGTAGAATATCTCTAGATGTACACTACGAAAAGAGCATTTAGATTTCTCGGATATGGTCGAGCCAATTGTTTTAGGGGGCATATGTTCTGCAAAGGACATATTACAGCTCTTAAATCAAATCCTACCAGAGGCAATGGCCTGTGACACTAATTGGACCACTTGCAATGTACAATAATATTATAGTACGTTCCAAGCGAAATGGGTGGCTTTTGTTCTTTGAGATATCATCTTGTCTTGCCATGGGCGACGTGTTTAAATGATAGCCTTGAGAATGGCAATTTTGTTTAGCACCTTTTGCTCTGGTGCACAACCCCAGGTTAAAGAATGCACCCTTATCAGTTAAGCATGAAGCAGCTTATCGCAGAGGTAGATAGTAGACAGAGAGAGTAGGGCTTCATAGATTTTCAGGAATCCACTCGCCTACAAAATATCGTACTAATATATATATATATATATAATATATATATATATTTATATATCTGTACGTTCGTACGGAACTACAATTAGACGACGGATGTACCATCGTTAATTCAGTACATTCTATTGTGCAGCTACTTAATCTAGAGTCACCAAATTACCTATACAATCAGCCAACATATCGTGCTAAACTTGGCACTCTTCGACGCTCTGCTCTCGACCCATCTGTAACATATAGTACTACACTTCGACTTAGCGCTACATACAATATTTCTAGATGTTTCAGCGATTGTTCAGCAGAGTCCTCTCCAATATTCCCTGCGTTTATCTACGCGTGCAGAGCTTACCCTTCAGTCATCTACCACGAGCTATCCAAGTGTCCGTTCACTGCAATCATGTATATAGCTTGGTAGCTATATGATCCTCGTTCAACGTCGTTGGCTCCTGCTCTTGGCCAGCCCGACTATGTTGATAATGTCGAAGTAGAAGCGTTGGAGCGGCTTCTCTCTCTCTCCATGTCTATCGACCAGCACGTGACCGCCACCACCGCCGCCGTCGGCCGTGTTGGCCCCAACCCCGGGGACCATCCGTTCTCTGAGGGGTGAGGCTGGCTGGAGGGAACACTTCAAAGGCACGGACCTCGCTGTCCCCCCAAGCGACCGTCTGGTGAAATGGTGATTCTTTAGAGGAACTGAAGGCTTCGAGGCGGGCCATGATAGGGGTCCACGTTGTGCGGGCAGCAGCAGCCCTAAACGGCTACTACTCGCCTCACTTTGGTGGCTGCCCCTTTCACCGAACTTCCTTGAGATAATTGCCCCCCCCCCCGTATGTTCGCATGTCGTAACAGCACAACCTCTTGGCCACTGTGCTCGTATTCTGTTACTATGCCTTTTGCACAGGCCTTCTTCGTATCACATCGTGTCGGGTGAGAGCCGCTACCAACCGGATAATGTATCCGCCATGGTGGAAGTCAAGCGTATGTATTATAGCTACATGTGGATAGTAATTTAGATAGAAGTTGTAATAAGTGGCAGCAACAGCAGTAGCAGTTGTAGTAGTGGGGATAGTGTTAGTTGTATTAATATAGAGTCGATAGACAGTAGCGGCAGATAGTGGCAGCCTTTGGCAAATAACTGATCGTCTTGTCCTACAGACAACGCTCGAGAAGCGCTACCTCAGCAGCTGTAGTCAACTAGCGAGTTGGCTAGCTACACCAGACATGCGGCGACAAAGTGAAGTGCTGAAGAATTAGACGCGCGCGAACAGAGAGAGAGAGAACCGGGGCACAATGTAATGATGGGTAATAGTCGATGCTATATTGTGGATGTTCCCTCTCGACCTGATCTCGATGCTCCACTTAATTGCCCGTAATAATCGAGCACTGCAAAGATTTAGAGCGAACTGGAGCGAGTCGGTGGGGTTAGGCGGGGCCATTGGTCCTGAAAAATTAACACCTTTCCAACAGGGTGGATGCTAAACGGCACTACTCTCGATCAACAACTTTGTGTTTATTTTTTTGCCTTATTATGAAGATGGTTTATTTAGTAATTTATGCTACCTCACCAGTGCTCTAAATATCAACGATGTGTTCTTCTTAGGAAATATTATCTCTTGAAAAGCCAACGTCACTGAAATATACAAGCCAGCCTATTTTAACGCTCTGTTTTTAACATTAGACTTGAATTAAAAAAATTAAGCTTTACATGCGAAACTGTTTGCTGACTTTCAGTGGAATTTAGGTATGTGCTAATGAGTTTGGTTTATTTGTTTCAAGTAATCAGATCAGACTATAATAATGTCACTAACGAGTTTGCTGGTTGCCACCCAAAACACTCTACCTGTTCATAGTAGCTAGTACAATGGACAGACCACCCCATAGTTTATCTTGCTCTGGGGATAAACCCACAAATAGTTGAGTTTGTACCGAGTTGAAAGCTTTTTATTTATATACAAAGGTGAAGGGGTCTCCCATGTTAGCTTATAGGTCATTTTACAAGCGGGTTCAGTGCGGCTATGTACACGAGACAATTTCATGTGATGCCCTCCAAACCTCTCCGTAGCAAAACTCGAGCGGAAAAGCCACCCTTCGAAGGGAACCAACGCCTCGGCAAATAGCCACACAGTGGCACGCGACATGGCCACGTGACACCGTCGGACTTTCGACAACATCGGTAACCTACCACCCGCCCGCCCGACCGCCCGCCCGTCCGACTACCACTGAAGTGCTGGCAACGTCGAAGCTGAGGGGCAGTTAAGCGGATCAGCCAGAGGCAAATTGGGGTGGCGAAATTCAACCCGCTTTCCTGTATAAGCGTATCACTTACCGAGAGGATCACCGGAACAGTTCGTACTGTAAGGGTATCTAGTATTCGATTCAACGGAGCGTCACGCCAACGAAGTATTAGGCGCTACTGTTTAAGCCTTTGCCATCCATACCCATAAAAGGCTATCTGTAAAAGTATATTATAGTTAAAAAAATCCAGCTCATGTAATAATATAGCATAATGATGTTTCTAATGAATACAACTTCCGAACGCACGCTAAATATTAAAAGCCTCTCGTTTCGTACATTTGCAGAAAAGCGGAGACCGGTGGGCAAAGTCCAAGTGATTTTTTGCCAAGCTATAAAACACTTCCTCTGTTTATTTCTAAGATTCCATGGTTAATGCCATTGTTTTCAATTCATATTGGTCATATTAATCCGAATGAATAATGCCGAAAACCGAAATGTTGGCTGTGGGTCAGCCCGAAAGACTTCTTTAAACCGAATGGATACAAAGAGTGATTACGAACGGTGTCTTGCGAACAAAGAATTTTCCCTGTCTCAGAGACTATTTTGCGAGGTCACCCGATATGATGGTCAGTTATCATAACTATCGGCCTACTCTATCTCGATTGCACACCAACTTCTAGGAAATTTGCATTGGTTAGGTTACAAAGTATGATATCAAATGCTTTGACTACTCGTAGGCAACAACAATTGCATGGGGCCCATGTAATTCTTGATTTTATTCGCTGGCAGTTGGCAGCATCGTATGTCTTTAGCATAGAACGTAGCCGAAGGGAGGACCCGTAAATTTAAATCCTCCGTAAAGATAGGCGTACATGGTTCCCTCTAGGTCGTAACCTTGGGCAAGTCCTGTGGGGCGAAGGACTAACTCATTAAAACAGGACGAATAAGCTTTAGTGATAAAGTCAGAGCCGAAACCCAGCGACGATGAGCTATTTATGCAGACACAACGAGACAATAGTCTTTGAAGCGACGTTATTATAATGGTTTTATTGTATGTATTTGCATACTTATTAGCAATGCTGGCAACATGTATATTTACTTCTTTTTTGGTAGAAATGGAATTTGTTTTTTCGATATAACACTATCGAGTTGGACTTTTTCCAAGTTCTTTCTAGGAGATAGTTTTGAAAAAAATTGCATACATGCTTAAAATTTCGATTATAAACGGGTCCAGCTCAATATTGTATAAATGTCCAATAGCCATTGCAACGATAACAGGGCGAACGAGAGCGGCAAAAACAACTATACCTCTTCTCATTCTAAGGAAGTCAACCGAGGTGCTCGTTACTTTACTTAATTTCTTTCAAATTTCAACTGAGTTGGTTTCTTTCAGCTTTCAACTGAGTTGGTTGGTGAACATTACAGGATGCCCACGATAAAACAGACGTTCAAACAGATGATCAGTTTTTGCCGTTTTATGGCGCCCTCTCCATGACAGCACCGCATAGAATAATGAGAAGGAACGTTTAATTGTTTAATAAAACTCGTAAAGAATTTATACAACGTATCATTCTATTGTTGTCTATCAGACCAGCGGGTTCAAGATTATATAATAATACAGATCCGTTTAAACGAACTTAACACGCTTCTGTGCTTCTTTCTGCTGCATTTGGTTGTACGATTGTAATAAAAATAGACCCCAATAGGTGGAACTGGTTGGTAAGTTCTCAGAAGATCTTTTACAAGCAAACATTTTCGTGGGGCTATAGAGTGAGTGTGAAAAATGGACATTGGTCATCTTTTGCTGTAATCATTAAAAGTTGTATTGTGGATATAGTGAAGATACACTGTCGATGTTAGGCGTCCTCATGCCAACGTGGGAGAAAACCAACCTATGTTATGATTTAACAATAGAAGATGTATCCCATTTTTCTTAATTGCCTGGCCCAGTGCATATAGTCTGAGAGTAGTGTGTGACATAACATCGCGTACTTGCAGGACAAGCGTTGAAAGACAGGGAGTGGAGGACTCTGTTCAGACGAGCCTGGCCTAGAACGGGGTCTCGTCTGACCGTAATTATCGCAGGTCGTGCGACGGACGACTTTTAAACCTTTCTCCAGTGGCGGCATCCGTTTAGCCGTTAGCAGCACGGGGCAACGACAACGTCAATAGGAACACTTTCAAACGCGCCCGCGAATTGATAACAAGTACTAGGCTTACGTAGCGCCCTATACAGCATTTGATTTAAGGCAATCGCAGAGGTGCTCGTATCTCGATCGTTTTATCGAAAACAAGCAATTGATAATTCGGTTAGCAAAATCATGAACAAAATATGATGCATAATTTACAAGTGGAAAATGAAGACTGGCCGGTATCGCAGCACCCGCGAAAATTCAAAATCCGCTGAAACTTTTGCCTTGTGGCCTGTTTTGGCGTCGTTAATGACATCGTTGTCTGCCGCTTTCTCCTTAACTCTTCCACCCGATCTGCCGCTCGCTAGGCCTTGCCTTCGGCACGTGCTTTCAGGCATCGGAGGCGGGGTGGTGGTCGCAGTGGCTCTTCCCTCACTCCGCGCTTCAAACTCCTGACGGAGGACACAAAAGTTTGAACGGTGCAGGTCCCTCACTGTTCGGGTGGGCACACATGCGAAGGTTGGCGGGACGCCACACGGTGTTTGAGGGCGTAACGGCGCTAAAATTAAAATATCAATTTTCCCACCGTCGAGCCGTCGGGGCCAGCCGGAAGAAGGGCGTGGAGTACCGTTCGCCATCATCGTGGGCGGACGGTTCTCGTACGTTTGGGCAGGAAACTGTTGGGCACTTGGGGGAAGGAGGGGGCTGAGTGAGGCTTCTGTCAAATGTCAACCGGGAATGGCGAACGCTAGTGATAACGAACGTGGATGATAGGCAACGGCCAAACGTCAATTCGTTCCGTCATCCATCGACCAACGTGGCAGCCAGCTGTATGACCCATATACGCTTGCGTCTTCGCTAAAGCCCGTCTCCGGAACTCGTCATATGTCTCCCTTAGCTGGCCATGGCCCTAAAATTTGGGGGTGGCTCGCTCGAGTTCAGTTTCCAGCGGTATTCCAAAGGATAGTGACTACCCAGCAGTAAGAACGTATCGTAGGAGGAAGACGCCGGAAGGGTCAATCCGGTGTGGGTTTTTGCGTCCTCATGCTATAACACGACTCTACGAGCATCACAACTTTACTTAGCGCGCCACCCGCGTGGAGGCTTCCTTAATGAAAAAGTAATATGACACTTGAAGAAGAACGAAGGGCTAAAGGAAAATAACGAAATTTGAAAGAGTTGTAGGAGAATAAAGTGGCACAACGGACTCTGATAGAAGCAACAGTTCGTCGAAATTGCAAACCGCATAAATGGATTGGGACTAACGGATGTTGGCGCGCAAAATTCATAATTGCCAGTATCCATATATAATATATAAAGAGAATAAAATTGCACTTTTTGCAGACGACAGGCACCTTCATATCACTCTTTCTAGATATATATTTTATATTTACAAATAGTTATCAGCAAGGAAGGGAACCCAGAGACCTACAGAGGCAACTACCGTTGCATGTTGGGCCTTCCAATAATGTGCCTTGTACTGTAGTACGCGAGAAAGGTCAGAAGGAACAGTTGAAAATTTGAATTCAGTTAACACGACCAAGGAGTGGCCAATTCCACTGCTTAACGACTGAAAGGTCAGAATTGAGGATTTTACTAGGAAAACAGGAGAGAACAGGGAAATAGGAAGAGATGAACGGCGCAAGTGAAGGCTGGACCAGTGACTTCTAGAGTGGAGCGAAAGAGAATCATGCGACAGATATACTCCTGCCGAGAGGAGAGTGAGAGAAACAAAAGAAGACAACGGCGCAGAGCTGAGGAAGATTCAAGGGGGAGACGATGAAAGAAAGAGGATAGGATAGGACGAAAAGCTAACCTATTAAGAAATGCAGATGAGAAACATTCAAAGGGCAAGAGGACGACCGAGAAGGCTGCGAGCACCCACCTCACCGAGCGGACGTTCGTTGTTAGAGGCAGGGACGTTAGGGGGCACCCGGGAGCAAATGAGGAACGAAGCAAGTAGGGCAAGTGGAATACGCCATAGGGAGCGGCGCGAAGGAGAAGCGACAACGAACGGGGTAAGAGCAGACTGAGGTGAATGGGGTCGGGGACCCGTAGGGGAATAGGCACTAAAAGAACGGCAGACGAATATATTACAACGACGCTACTATTACTTCTGCTGCTGCTGCTGCTGCTAGCGGCAGTAGTAGTAGTAATACTAAGGTTCCGACGTGGACGCTACTTCAGCACTTCTCTTTTGGCGGACACACAGCACACACTGACACTTGGCTGTGCTGCTACCACTAGCGCTTTCGTTGCTGGTGCCGTTGTCGTCGTTGTCGTAGACCACCGCGCTGCCGCCGCCGCCGTGTACTCGAGCTATTCATTCAGACGACAGCTTCTGCCTCTGGTGGTGCCCTGAGTAATAACAATAATACTCAGTTAGCTGCGCGGGAGAAGAGGATAGGCCGCCGTCGAAATGAGGAGAGCAGAGGAGAGCTGCCGAATCGTAGAGGACAACGAAGGGAAAAGATTGGGAGATGGGGGAGGGGGTGTATGGGAATACTATGCGGGGTGGTACGAGAACGGGAAATCCCCTAACCAAGCTGCCCCGTTCCGCAAGCACAGCTACAATGAGGTAGAACAGGCGCACAGTGCGCCATTATGCCACTCCCGGAGTGGTAAAGGATTTTACGGCTCAACATAAACTGTCTCTCATGACGATCTCAGCTTCTCCTTTCTCTGCAGCGCTGCTCGTCCGGATGCTATTTTAGCGACTGCTTCTATTACTACGGGCAAGTTTGTTCGTTCGCGCTCTTGCATGGACTGTGTCTGAAGACGACGACGACACTTTTTGACAGTGACGTCCCGTAATTGGTGGTGCATACATCGAACTGGCTGAGGTAGTTCCTCAGACACGTTCCTTGCGACTGCGGAGGTCGGAGCCGCGTTTTGCGTCCATAGTAATCTCTTCAAAATCAAATCGGCCTGGAAGAGTCGACCGTTTTTTTATGTTATTAGGTAACATCTCAGCAGTGATTTACCTCGCTTGATTGCGAAGTCCTACATAATTCGCGCTGTTTTAAGATCATTGATATTACTGTCTAAGTAGAGGTATATAGCTTTGAACGCCTTTTTTAACTACTTTAGCTTGCAAATTACGCCCAAGAGTTACCCGAGGGGATGGTTAACGTCTAGTTTTAACTAGAAACAAACAACCAAACAAATGATAGACACACATTGTAATGGGCTCGATGAGGCAAACCCAAAGTTTTCTAGCTGCTTTCCTTGAAAGATTTACAATTCTTTCTGGTGTCCAATATATTAAATAAATCCAATTCCGGGCTCGCGAACATCGAGCCAGCCCTTTGTCACTTCATGCGCGAAAGTTCGCCGCACAATAAGAGTATTCTTTTTCCCATTGACTACTAACAGACTAAAAAAGATAAGCTAGTTAATTTTCCATTAACACACCGACATTTTTCCACGCAGACAAGACGCGCCGTTTGCCCCCGAGTAGAGCCGAACCTCAACATATATTCAAGGATGCTCTCTCTATTTCGTATTTGCTAAAACGACGATTCGAAAACAGTTGCCTCTCATCTCCCTCATGCTTCTCTCTTAAAATGGGGTCAGCAAAAGCCAGCGGGAGTTTCATACACATAATAGCAGAACAGAGTGTCCTGCTTCCTCATTTGCGAAATGAAGATGCTCAATTAATGCGAGTGGATCACGCGGACAGCCGTCGGACCGCCAGTAAGGCAGGCAAGTAGATAGTTGTTCGTTGGTGATGTTTATAATTTAGCGGGAAGCCGCCATTTTCATGGCCATATGTCGGATGTCACGGTGGCTTCGGGTTGGCCCCCGCAGACCCCAATCTGCCCAAGCCTCCGAGACAAACCTCTCGAGCCCGCTCCCCAGAGCCCCGTATAGTCGTCCAAAAACGAACTGACCGAGCCCGGTGTATCTTTGTTATGACGATCGCGTCATGATATTTGACTACAACGACTAATCTCGTGTAACAACATAATTGCTTCCCACTGTGGCTATTGGACTGGCATCTTGTGTTGGCCAGCTTCTAGTTTGTATGATAATTTTGTGCAATGATGCGTTGATGTACAACGCATGATGCCAACGAGGACTCGGATACAGAACGAGCAAACACAACAGCCGCAAAAAGCACAAGCGACCTAGCCTGAGTATATAGAGGAGATGCATTGAAAACATGTGCTCATTGTTTTTTTGTTCGTACCACACTTCCCTGTACATGTTATGGTATGTCATGGTGTGGCCAAAAATATATGGACAGTCCTTCCGAATGTTCAGCGAAAGAGCGCAGCATAGCGATTACTTCACCACCATTATCGTGGAAGGTCGTTAGCGTACGTCGTCCCTTTGATAATTGAGTTTTTGCAAAGGACAATTAGACAGCTTGTGCTTTGCCCATGCAATTTGGCAGCTGTCATTGACAGACCTGGCGTGTGCTAAACATTTTAGCTAAATGTTGAGTCAGTCAGGTTCTTTAGCATCTAATCGTATATCTCGATACTGACGTTTCGGTACGCCGTATTTATTTAGCTTAACCTTTACTCGATTTATGAACTGCCACCTATGAATGTGTCCGTTTCAAACTACCGTCTGACATACGGGATATACTTATAGTTGTGTCGGATAAGAAAACTACAGCAATTCCACGCATAATAAAAGTATTACACACATATAGTTCCGGTTGTTCAGCCTTTATTTGTTGTGTCAAATAAACTGTATTTTATTGTCAAATGAATAATAACAGAAATAATTACATCGGAGTGCCTCGTAAGAGACGAGAACAAGGGCGACCATGACGACGCCATCACACCGTTCCCGTATTGTCCACAGGTACCGTGACAATACCCCTTTGTATGTACACACAGGTGCTATCAAACACCACCAAGTGGATCAAAGTAAGCCGATTTACGAAAGTAGATGATGCAACCAAATCTACGAACTTGTACGTATCTGCGCATACATGGTCTACTGAATTTGGTGGCGTTATTTATCACTGTGGAGAATCGACGCAACGAAACAAGTGTAGCCCGCCCCTCATACTCTATATCTATCTGTGCTGATGACGTTCGGTTTGTCCATACGATTTTTCTGCATGAACCCTCATCAGCACTTATCGCCATAGCACCCCGTCGCTCACTGTCCATAACTTTTTGCGGTGTACGCACGCTGGTTGACTGTTATGCGTAGATAATCTACATTGTAAACGTGGCTTTGCAAATACGACAGCGCACGTTCGCCCATCTCGATACGGGCGGCTCAACTCGACAAAGTTCTGGACAAAGTCGTCCAGGACAACGCTGACATGATTGTCATAACTAGGAATTTTTGTTGACCCCAAAAAGTGTCCAATCGACTCTGCTATGTCCATTTAGCTCGTTATGCAGCAAACGACTTTTGCTCATCTGTGTGTTTCGGCAACGTCTCTCAGTGAAAACATCTCTCAGTCAGGTGCCGACTCAAACAGAAATTAGTGCTGTCGCAAAATTGATCCAAGGCTAACCGTGGCTGTGGCATCGCTCGACCGATCTTGTTCCGCTTCTCACGTAAAATGGGAGAGTGCGAAAACGTGAAAATTCCCTCCAGTCGTGTTGACACTCATTTAGCAGCCCCTGCTCGCCTCGTCCCGGCCGGCCGCCCTCAGAGTATAACCGTCAGAGAGGCGTGGCGACATGAATCAGCCGTTGGAGCTCGGCCAACAACCCACTGTGGGCAGGTCTGTGGGTCACTGAATTGCTGTGACCATAGCTTTGAAACCCTATACAGACTGAGTAACAACACTCACTAAGGCCAGAAACACGAAGGGTGACAGAGAGACAGTCATGTCGCAGATGTAGTGTTGGCCTGGGTTTAATTACGACTTCGTTACGGTATATTTATACATAGTAATGCGCGCACGTTTTTGTTTTTACCCGTGCTTTTATTCGATGTCGCCTCCAAATGTTAGCGCTTGTCGTTGTTTTTTTGGAAGGTTGTCAGTACCTGTTCGCTAATTCCCATCGTTGACATTTAAAAGGGTTGGTCTTATGAAGCAATGCCGAAACCAGTATTGTGGACGTTAAATGTTGGCTATGGGTCAGCGCGGAAAATTTATTATTTTCCATCCTATACCGATATTAGTTCCGCGCAGGTAAAGTGCTGACGCTGTAGTTACATACCTTAATTTAACATATAAAATTAAACTCAGGATACGCGTTCAGTACGCATAAAATCAAACGAGAGTGCTGCGTGTCAAGCAGAGGTAAATTTCGTCGTAAGAATCGTTTGCTACACAATTAGTATAGTTGAAGTTGTGGGCGAACCAGCCGGGTAGAGATTCAAAGGTAACTATAGAAACAAGGTTCGTACTAACAAACGGTGTCAGAATCGAAGACAGTTTTAATTAAGAAACACGACAGGAAGTCTCACACATCAGCTCGATGTGTTTGCAATGCTTTGCTGTCTTCCATCCCGGGCGTGGGTGTCGAGCGGGCAGAGGTTCCAGAGAGGAAGTCTGGGGAGAAAGAGAAGGGAAGCAGCTGAGAGACAACTAACCACGTCCTGTCCGTACGGGGAAGAGGATGTGTAGTGCTCGTGACTAGACTTGTACACATCTCACCGCCCATACTGAAGGAACGCGCCAAGCTATACTGGGAAGGGCCGTAGTGCTCTTGAACAACATCAACAGTTCTACAAGGGGGGGTGGTTACGGTTGTCATGCATTAGCCTGGCAACACCTCTCTCCTTTAAAAATTTGCCTTTCATCCCATTATAATCTATTCATGATGAATTGCAGGGCAAGATTTCTAATGGTTTCTGTAAAATTATGTTAATTGCGCTTACTTTAGGGGAATTAAAAAGAGTATAGTAATTAGATTATTGTAAAATTTCAGCAGCAACCTTGCCAGAAATCTACCCTTTGTCCGAATGATTTTTAGTGAGAAGATGAGATTTTTAAGAATGACATTGCTGTGTTCATCTTTTCAGAGCTTAGTAGCAGGAATGGCCACTGAAAATAGCATCAATATTCAAATAGCCCGCCGAGGAATTTCGGGAAAGTTAGGTAGAATTTCAGTGGACGAAGGGTATCGAAGGATTTAATTTAGTATTGGGTTTCATCGAGTTTGGGGCCTTGCCACGGTGTGAGATGAACCTAGGCAGTGAGGGGCACGGAGTGTAGGAACTTTCGTCGACCTGGCGACCTTAATCCACCTAAGTACACCTCGCTCTCACTCACTGAACGATCCTTTCAGTTAAGACCCTGGCTTGCTCTGCCCACCGCTGTGGCTCCAACACTGACATCCTGTAGTTGTCAAAATCTGATCTCGTCGACACCGCGCACCACACGGGCCCAAGCGGTCAACTGCTGGCAAATGCGACAAATCAGACGACGACTGGTGCGTGTCTAACAAGCAACCCGCCTGATCTGCACCTCCCTTGTCAACTCCGCATATGCATTCTCGCTCCAAGAGCTAAGCGGAATCAGAGTTTCTATACATACATATGTATATAATTTAAGCTATGACTATAGAACGAATGGCTTAACCGATACTGGTCGCTAGTGACAACTTAGTGTGGGAATGGTGCTAAACGCAAACATACTTTATATTCAATTGTCTTTGTATATTGACCAGTTTCATTTTATCTTATTAATTGCTTCTAATACCAGACCTTTTTTGTTTTGTAGGAGAATCATTTGCCACGGTAGTCAGATATAGGGGCCTCTACAACTCTTTGAAGCAGCTGAGCACGGCTCACCGTACGTATGATTGGGAACAGCGGGACAATGCTAAAACCGCTAACGAAGTAGGGCCTAAAGGGGATCAAGGACTGGTTGTGCATCTCCGCAGTATCCGCCGGAGGAGGACTAGCGTTGCTGCGCTACGGGTTACTCGCCTGTGTCAAGTGGCGCGTAAGTTTCTTCAAATCCTGCCGCGTCACCTCCAGAGGCGGCGCTGTGTTTTCGCTTGACTGAACTACGGGGCAAGCAGCTGACTGACTGGCTGGCTGGTCGGCCGGCAGACAGGCCCGGCTGGACGGCTATATTCGAATAGCCACCAGCGTTGTCATTCCTTCCCTGCCAGCCACTCGGACCACCATCTACGAACCCAATCTACCCCCCCTAGGCCGAATCAATCCTCCACCTGAGCGGTGCGTTCTACAGCTACACGCTGAGTGTCGAGCTAATGAAATATCCGACATGGTCGAGAGTAAGCCGATGCATAGTGCACGCTACACTTGCGAGAGGGAAAGGTCTCCGAGAAGTGGCCACAATGTGCAAATTTGCGTCAACCAATCCCGGTACAAGAATCGCACCATTCCCTAGTCGTATATCTGGTATTCGGATATACGATATACAACGGGTCGATTGCAACAGATTCGCGGTTTAGATCAACTATGAATTATAAAATATAAACGCCATCTTGTCGCTTGACTGACTAGCTGGAGTCGCTCTCTCTCTCTCTCTCTCTCTCTCTCTCTCTCTCTCTCTCTCTCTCTCTCTCTCTCTCGACAGCTGGAGTCGACGCGCGTCATTTGCATGCGGCGATTGTGCAGATGGTTGCAGAGTCCAGGAGCTCGATGACATTACGGAAGTTACACTCGGTCTGGTCCGACACTGCGTCCGGACGATATTGCAGATTGTCAGCCGTCTGAAGACTAAGTTGATCATCTCTAATGCAATTCAACAATTTCCGTAGGTGGCGAACAAGAACACCATCAGACAACTGGATAGTGTCTTGCATGTGCGATGGATTGGTCATGATAGCCAACACGTTTGACTTTTTGAACTGCTAGTATTTAGAACATATATTGCACATAAGTTGAAGAAAAATCGTGTTGCTTTTTTGTCGATTGGTTCTGTAATTGTTTGTGAGCTATGATCGTTTATTTATTTTAAATGTGTAGACCTGAAATATCTTATGACAAATTAATTGATTTTTGACAGCGTCTGTTGTATATGTTTATGTAATAATGTATGTTTAAATAGGAATCGTATCACATAACTCACATGGTCTTCTTCCTTTGCAAATACAACGTCATAACCTTAAAAACGTATAGTTTACCGGTAGGTTGAATTTCTTCGTGGCACCAAATTGTTACATAAATATGCCGCTCAGTAAATTGAACCTGAACTTCACCTCTCTCCTAAGCTCAAGTACTCTCACTCACGTTCTCCGATTGGCTAAGGTCGCTCCCTGTGCTGATCGAACTGAGCAGCCACATGGGAATGGGGTTAGCAAGCAAGAGAGGAGAGAGAGAGAGAATAAACCAAATGTCTGAATGGATGGACCACTGGCTCCGCTGCTATCCTGCGGCCGCCGCCGCCTCCGCCGCCGCCGCATCAGAAGTAGCAGTAGCTACAGCCTATGAAGCCGCTGTCACTACTGACGCTGGTGCACCACAGAAGCAGCCACAAGCGGCAAAGAACAAAGACGAACCGAATGAGCTCTAATTAAATTAGAAAGGATCGCTCCTGCCCCGAGCCACTACCCCCTACTGCCTCTCAGGTACCTATGCCTTCCTCCTTCACTGTAGCGTTCTGCCCTCCAGGAGACGCCGCCCGTTTGTTCCGTATTCCCAATATACCAGAGCCATACTCCTCCTCACCACAGTTTCTTGACCTGGTTCGCTCCCAGCCAGAGGGAAACGAAAAATGTCAATGTCGGGATAGTCAGCATTGTCAGACCACGGGGTCGCGCAGACAACAGTGGCATATCGCTGTTTGCCATAGGTTGTGGATGTCATCATCGATACATCCAATACATGTTTGTTATTTCTAGGATCATACAGGCTAGACGTCTTAGAATGACCTGTTCACTAATTCGACAACAAAAACCGGCTTTTTTTTCTAGTAACACAACCTTCTATGCCCGGTTGTTCCCTTTATTCCATGAAGGGAAACGTGCGCCAGGGACCTAAAAGTCAGTAGGGGCCTAGACCAGAGTGGCTTCCCCTGGCAAAACATCGAAGGGCATTCGCCGCGATGAATCCATCCGAGCACCTCTGTATGGGTGTGCTTGTATGTATGTGTCGTTCCGTTCGTCTAGGCTCGGGTGTCTGACTGGCTGTGGGTACGTGTATTAGACAGAGAGCATGTCTCAGGGGACGACTTGGTATGGTGATCAGAAGCTTTGTACAGAGATCCACCTAGGGTTCTATCGTAAGGGAGTGATCCTTCTGATATCACCAGGACCGCATAGCAGCCTCAACGGGTACCACGTTCAGCCTCACAGCAGCAGAAGCGGCAGTGGTGTTCGTTCGTTCAGGATAGTACACGAAGGGCTGGCTGTATGACATTGGCAGTCCCAAAGCTAGGTCATGACGTTGGTGTTCATGCTGATGATTATGATCGGGACTCACATTACCTCTTCGTGCTGTATATATTATATTAGTTACACAGGCATTGCGGACATGTGTATATGTTGTATATTGGGTGGGGAGGGAGATGGAATATTGTAGAGGTGTTAAACGGCAAATCTGACGGTGGTAATCAAATCTTGGTGGATAGATGTCGATGCGCAGGATGTTTATTAGTATAGACAGATGATATATTATATATATTATGTGTGTATGTACGTTTTACATTTATTTCGATAGTGATAGTATATTTCGTAACCGACAAGATAACAATACTTTCGCAGCCCAGACGGCCCGTCGCGGAAATAATATAAACATTGTTAGTAATAGTAAATGATAGTTAACAGTATGGAGATGATATGGGCTAGAAAATAGTGTAAATGTCACAAATAGGCCAAAATCTAAGACCCATTATGAAAGTGAACAATACTATTGACCGATTATGGACAATAATATGAATACACGTAATCTGAAATTGGGAAATAATGTTTCCGTAAGATAATTTACTGAAGATACGAGCTAGTTGATACTTCTTTAAGATTGAGAAGCTGTTTACCGTCTTTAAAGGTAAAGGCGAACCGTTTTTAAATTGTATATCCGTGAAAAGTCAGATCTTTGATGACGATTCGGGCTTCTCCTCGTTGAAGAAGTGGAACGAACATCTCTTAAACTATGATGTATCAGTGTTGCCAAATAACATGCATGTACGCATATATATATATATATATATATATATACAGGCCGTTGTTAACACATCAAGGAGATAACTTGATATTTTTTGCCTCCTTGTCTAAGCTTACATGTGTGAAAAGTCATTCATGAAAAGTCGTCCGTCTGTGCTTTCGCCCCATTAGTTCGGGTAATTGCCGGAGTGAAGAACATTGAAGGCTGAAGAACAGCGAGACGCGTCACGACGACAGGATACCTAATATCATACTCATACCTTGCTCAATGCTATGTGCAGGGTCCAAAAATCTGAGTTTCATATACGCATTGCAATGAAGACAACGCTATGAAACGAGAAAAGTTCCACAGAAAAATCAACAATTAATCAGTTCTGCCAGTTCAACGATATCAGACCAGTAAATATGACAGCCGACGAAAAATGTCCCTCGTTTCTATGATTTCCCTTGAGTTCAGTGGAAGTGATTGACTCTCGTGTGCTGGTACCACGCCCTCCCACCGCCCGAAACCTCGCGTATGCGTCGTGCACTCCGAAGCCAAGAATGACTCGTGTTTATATTCGACCCCGACAAGTTTCGCTCAAACTATGTTTGCCCACTGCTCTGTAAAGACGAGTGACATAAGGAATTGAAACGTCGAACGAGGGGTAAGATCTCTGGTTATTACGTGGTTATGTAAATAGTCTGCTCGTATTTTTTGGGATATGCAGAAGACGAATGCTTCGACCCTATATGAAAATAATAATAACTTCATCATGCTCGTAGATATAATAGAAGTGGATTCGTAGGAGTTCCTTCCCTTCATTTTAGTTCAATAGCATACACAGCTAACAGAGTTATAATTCCCCTTTTGATTCTCTCTAATCAACAGCAAAGCATATTCGGAGCATGGCCAATGACTGGGCCACAGGGTTCGAAGTTAACTGAATACAGCTAGATTTGGCTAGCTATTCTCATGATTCGGGACCAGACTTGACGCAATTGTTCTACGCTAACACCAATATTGGCCAAAATAAAAAAGATAGCGTCGCATCGGTGGGCATTTTGTAACAAGTCCGCAAATTCGTCCTTCCACGTCCATTGTTTGAGCCGCATAAAAGAGATGACATAAAGGTCGGGCGGCGTGGATTGCGTTTTTCAAAGTTTTCAAGACGCGATCGTTACTCGACTCCTTTATCGCGATTATTAGTTTCGTTCATTTAGTTAAGCGAATGTCCAAATCATTGTGAGTCACTTTGGGCGTCTATGACTTTCCAATTTGAATTTAAGATAACCCGCAACTGAGATGAGCCGTCCAATAAGCGGCTGTTGGTAGAAAGCTTGCATTGTACCATGTAATTTAAACTCTCATGGAAAGCATCGACCGATCCAACTAAATCGCATATAAACAAATATATATAATATATTGTATTGTACTGGAAACTGTATTGTCTGGAAACAGAGCATAAACCAGAAAAAATTGATCTTTTCAAACACTCTGCATGTAACAGACAAGACGATCAGAGCCTTATCTCCGTTTCCGATAATATAATGGAACCGTGTCGTGCCAGTGGCATTCTACATATGGCGAAAATTTCAGCACTGTCATCTGAATTGGAGCTCCAATGAGCATCCAAATATGTTATGCGGGTTCCGTTCCAAATGGGTGGATTCCCCCCAACTGAATGCGACACACATCGAAGAAGAAGCAATATGAGTTTTTCTCTCCTATACCGTCGCTATCCTCTATCGCCGCAATGATATGTCTCCCATTTCTTCTACGTGGGACCCTTTTGCGGCAACCGAAAGACCCCGGAATGGCGCAACTACTCGAGACACGGTGGCATAGGCAGCCTGGTCTGTTGCGAAGGATAGCTGTCATCAAGAACGATACGCAACGTACAACGAGAAATGTGACCATCCATTCATCCATAGGCGACGATGTGGCACCGTTACGAGTCTCGTGAGGCGGAGCCGGAATATCGAGGTCCGAATTATTTCTCACCCCGCCGTGTATATGCAGCCATTGTTCGGACACGAACAACACTTTTGATTGTGGATCCTTTTCAAACAAAATTCACACCAGGCGACTCCGACTCAATATTTCACGTTGCGATATGCCACACCGCTGTGAGATGAGTGTTGGATGAATGAGAAAGTTTTGTATCGGGTAACGAACGGGGTAGTAAGCGAGCAGCTACGAAATGGGGTCGGCAGTCGTGGAACGATGGTGGTGATAGTGGTGTCATGGGATGTGTCGGTTTGTTACGATTTTTCAATGGTGTCCCGTTGCAGCTACCACTAGCAGTGTGTCCTCTGATGTGAGTCGGTCTGGTCGTCCGATATCGAGCATGGAGAAGATGTAGGATCATGGGGATATCGATTTCGCTAAGACGATTCTTGTTACATTTGTCAAACGGGCAAGTGCTCGATGATCCATCTGGCTCTGAGGCGGGCATGCCATTGCAATGGACACCGAGTGAGTAGGCGACGTCTTTTGTCAGGACGAAGCGATGAACTCACGTGACAGATATGCTAGGAGATGTATTCGCATGTGTCGTACAAGAGTGACTAAAGGGGACTCCCTTTGGGCGACAGCGCGTGCGCCGTTTGTTACGGAGACGAGGAACCCGTGATAGACATTTTGCATTAGGTAATAAGGACAGAGTAACATAGCAAAATATAGTTCCAAAATATCGCATGTGAATGCACCCTGCACAAATGCAGCTGCATACAGGACATTCGTAAAATTATTTTACGAAAACCCTGTATCTTGCTGATATACGCTTATCTGTGCCGAGGTCGTCTTATTTCTATGAATTATAGTAGCTTTGCGGAGACCCTGTGTATTTTTCCCGCTGATTTTTAAATAGAGCTGACGTCAACCGAGCTGCGTTTGGTCAATATCACAGATGCTGCCAGATGTATGTATGTATGAACTTTGGCCAATGTACAACGTTGCGCAGACACTCGTTCCGCCTCGTTTCTTCTTCTGAGGTTAGTGCTGTTTACTCATTAAGAGGTTTCTGAGTGACATACAAGAGAGCTTGAGCATTGTGAAATTGCAGCTCTTTTAGTAAACCAATAAAAGCTTTACCTCTAAAAGAAAAGCTTTCTTAGTACGGATATGATACATTTTGACAGTTAAATTTTAGGGTGCTTTTGAAAAACCTCTCCTATTTTATTATTTTATTTTCTTCTTCATCTTCGTCTTTTCGTCACTTTCCTCAAAAGCTTTCGTTGAACTTCGAAAGTTATCATCCACCCCTCCCAACAACCAACCATCCACTTTCAGTCTCTACCTGATATGTGTAGCCATGGATAGTAGACGCAAATAACCAACTATGTGAAAACCTGTACACGATTTGTACAAACGGAACAACCACAACTAACCTGGGACTGCGCTATTTTGATGAGCACGTTTCGCTGTTCGGACTGCTACATCATTGACGACATCGTTGGTCCAATGGATTGTTGGACCAAATCTACGATCGCTAAAGCAATCGCTACTTTTCAACCTCTCTTCTCACGAAAATAGAGAGGCCCCTAGACCCGATAGTGAAGGCCAGCTGTTGAGAGGGTCAGCCTGCGCGGTCGTTGAGGACAGCAGACGCTGAGGTAGACGCCGCCGGCCTGAGATCAGCAGCGTCACTTGACAGGCAACTTTTTCTTCCGCATATCCTCATCCTCTGTCCTCCACTAGATCCTCGCCTCAAGTCACCGGAAGGTCCACGGTAATGTTTTCCTCTCGGCGGTTTCGCTGATGCGCTGGATCTGTTTTTGGAGCGAGCAATAGAGAAATAGGGGATCGAACTGTTTCGGCGTTCTGTTACATCGGTAGATACAAAAGTGAAACTTCTGATATGGTGCTCGGCACCAAGATTGGCACAGCCAACTATTTCTTAGCAGGTATTCATCTAGCAGTAGTGAAATATGGATGCTTAGATCGACGACGACGTGTCGATATTGAACGGGGTTGGAAAAATAATTCACTATTTATTTATAAGCGAAACCACTGTATTAACACATAGCGATGAACGCATCGACCAACAAATGGCAGCGCTATCGAGTGGTATCTATGTATATAGAGATGGCAGATGGCTATAAGTGTTAACATTCAGGCTTTCGTTTACGAACAGCTAGGGTTAATACACGCCTCAAACTGTATATGCCTATCTACGTAATGTTAGCAGGAGGGCCTCGTTGATCAACGTATGTGCTATGTGTGTATACCGAATGTATATATATATATATATATAAGGGTATTAATGTAAGGTCTTATCCTATAGTTCAAATGACAACATCGTTGCTTAGTCTGCACTTGAGGGAAGGAGTGTTCAACACGGTTCGTGCCCGAACGTTTGTTGCTTATACTCCGATAACAATTATCGTCATTATTGCTGCATGATCATCTGGCACAAATCTCAATCGGGGATCTGATTCTAGATATATACCACGCTGTGGCAGATGCCATTTGCCGTATCAGTGTACTCTGAGAAATCGTACTACTAAATGATTTTGTTATATTGCTAATTCTAGACCCCTATCGTCTTCAGTTAACTGTTAACCGCTCAAATTCGTCGAAACGCTAAATCGTTCTCAACAATTAACGCCATGGACCTTTGAAACCCTATGAATTACCTATATGTTATTATTTCAATGTTCATTTTATCTCGTACAAGTCACAAGAGCAACATCGGACATTACTCACGTGTCGCCTACTCGAGTTCACCCCTTCGCGTGCAGGAGGGGCGCTATTAAATATCAAAACGTTGCCTTTGTTCCCTTCATGTAAGTTGGCGAGTTCATAGGCACGATGTCCGTTGGACAGCGTAAAAAGAGGCACTACTTTGTTCGATAGATGAACACGTACCCTAACACACACGCGCAGCCTATGTTTAAATTGATGATGCACGTTCCCGTCAACATCATCATAAAACACATTAGACATTGTGGGAAACAGGTGGACCAATGAACACGAGGAATCCGGGCTCGTTCGTGACCAATTTGAATATTCGCCGGAATTATTAAAGCACTGGCCGCTTAGGTCCATCTAGGCCCGTAGCCATGCTGGCAGGAAGGCAGACGAATGAACGTAGCAGGCCTATAGTACATAACGCAGCACAACGCAAAGCATGAGTGGGATTATTTATCTCACCCTCTGCCTTCGTATTTCCCGTCCTCGGCAGCACCGAGTAACCTAAGCCACAGGGAAATTTATTAAGCAAATTTATTAACTCGTGTGTGTATGGTTGTTGTACACTGTTGCCGGCGGCAACTGCGGTCCTACGCGTAGAAGCGACGATGCAGCAGGACCACCACCACCATCGTATACTTCAGCTTGCGTCTTCATGTGTGGTAACAGACAATCGCGGACTCATCATGACCGGCTCACCATAACACACAGAGGAAGGACCAAGTACAACACGCGTACATTGGGTCATCCACAAACTAAAGCAATGTGTCAAAGCTGTGAATAATAATTCATTATAATAATATAGCTATAGTTTGAATCAGAGCATGAATCCTGTCGCGTTGAGCATACGTGTATTGAGATTGACACACATGAACAAATATTATAATGTGCAATAATGCTATAAGCAAAATAGATGCATAGGTCAGGTATTTACCAACGAGAACATGTGCCAAGGCATAACCTGTCTTAATCAGCCTGCGATAGTTATTTTATTTTTAATTATGCACTCCCCTGGGCGCTTAAATGAAACGAGAGGACGACAGAGGTCGTACGTTAATGACTAAAATTCACGCCGAATAATTAGAATCACGACGACAAATCTCAGTTTCATCATCGAAATCTAAACAGCCCTCCTCAACGCCGTTTCAAGAGAAACCAACCGTGCCAAATGCTAAGTGTTCCAGTAAATTCAGCAGCACTGAATCGATAAAAAAACAAGACGGCTATTTCCGCCACCTTTCAGCATGATGAGTTCGATATCTGATTTTTGGTCTTACTAAAGTGAAGGACTGACTATGCATTATGCTCGACGTTAGACTAAACAGAAAAGAATCTTGAATAGGCTGCATTATCTTTTCTGTCTATAATAAATAAAAATAACCGGAAATAAAACAACCCATATATTCCACTCAAGCTTCGGAGCTTTGAACCCTATTGGCATATATTTAGTAAGTGCACAGAACCCGCTGCTGGATCGGCGGTTACGTCTTTGACATTGGTGCTACCAACAACGTTAGGACAGAGTTTTGCCCTGACGTTGTCCTGAATCCTGTTCTCTGTGTGGACATAACCTATGTACACTTTCGCTGCACTCCTGAAAAGGGAAGTTGTTCGACCACTTTGTTTAGGTCCTATATGTGAACGACAGATCTGACCAGACCGCACAACCGAATGTGTCCATAAGCAAGGTGTAATATTCTGTAGAGATACGCTGATATTGGTCAGAACTTCGATTTTGAGAGATTCCGATATGTTGGTAATGCATTAACCGAAATTCAAGCAGGGAGGAAGAATTTTTTTACTAATATATAAACTTGTGATAATTTACACGCAACGGGCCCTCTTTAGGCAGTAAAGCACGCGATTGGGCTCAGGTCTTTAGTGGGTCATGTAACTGCAGTTATGATGGTTGGCAGAACCAGCCTTAGACAGAGACGTCACATCAATTGGTGTGTCCAGCACTTGAGCATAGATTTAGGATCTCATGTCGATCAGGTCATAACAGGCATGCGTCGATCGTAATTAGCTAAAGCTAGAACCGATCGAAAAGTTTCTTATGTGCCTATATTGATACTCGACAGCGTATTGGCTTGCCTAGTAGCAACACTCGTAGTAGACAAGGTAGATTTTTTGTTGAACAACTCGGCTGAGGCTTTTCTCTCAAAGCATTCAGCTGCTAACGAGCGGCCCGTCTGTCATATAAAGGTTGCAGATTCCACCTAAAATCCGCTTTGTCTCGGTTCTCGAACCGATAGCGCGCGTGATTACAAGGTCAGCAAGACAACAGTTCTCAACTCGAAGAAAACACGGCATTTCCGTTCTATATCGTTGTTGGTTGTCCAGCATATATCGTGCGAACATAGTAAAGGTTTTGGGGTGTAGTAGACGTTTGCATTTTTGAAATTTCATATAACAACCCATACTTAGCATACGTCTAACCTAAGTCATATAACGCTGCCCAAGGCAGCAATGTTACCAGCCGGGTCTCACTAGAGAGGTGGTCACCACCAATGCAGCAATCTTTAATAAGCAGACTCATCTGCAGCGCCCGTAATGCTGGTTGCGACTTGCGCATGTACGACAGGTTAAAATGTTGAGCTCTTCGTGTGCACAGATTGAGAAGGACTGCAAAATCAAGGAGAGTTTTATGTCTGTGACTCCTTGGGAAGTTCTCCCCACCATGACCCTCGGTTAGAAGGCTCGAGTAAACGGGAAGCATTACCATACTTCCCTATCTCTAGATGGGGTTGCCGTCGGCTGGGGATTCACAACTTTAAACTGTAGCCTTGTGTCCTGTTTGGCAAACACTGACAGTCCAATTCGTGGCTCACCGCACGTTTATGCCCTCATGGGTGCAGTCAGCTAAAGGCAGACGCGGTCAGCTTACTCGAACCTTTTCTTTTTCGCGTATATGCGAGGCCACGCACACACTTGCACAAGGACGCGGATTCGTGCTATCTGGCGGAGGCACGCCGTATGCAGATGATGAAGGGTCGAATGGCTTACGAACATGCCTGAGGAAAGCAGGTTGACTCTTGCGGTATTGTTTAGTTAACCAGATCGTAGTGCGAACTTTCCACGGGGTAGGCTAGTCTATTCGTATGGACCTGCCAACCTCACACTGCGAATGATAAACGGCTGGAAAACTAGCCACTGCTGTCATACACGATGTGAAAGTTTGCTACATACATCAGGGGAATTGCGGCAAGGGCTATAGCGTAGGCCTTCGCTTGGCTGAGACGTAACTCTCGAGTTAGGAAAAAATGGGCTCACAGTTAGGAAAAAAGTAGGCTTAGATATTATTTATTTCATTCCCGAACTATTTTTTAACTATAAGCATATCCTAGTAGACCTACATCTCACCCAATAGTAAGTTTACAATAATTCCCCCACCAATGTATCTTTGCAATCCGTAGCCCACCTCGATTTCAACTGATGCCACGTAGACGGCACAGCCCTTACGAGAAAGGGTCATCATAGCAGACATGTACGAACTTAGATGCACGTTACACCGATGTAATATATAATACAATAGTATAATACGACAATTGAACAGATTCTATTCTTTTGAAAGCATATAACCGTAAGACAATATCTATGTAAGGGCCATATAAATAAACAATGTCGCCAAATAAACTGCAATGAGATTCTCGTCTTTCTTAGAGTTCCGAAGGAGTCTAACATACCTTCAGACGCAGTAGTTCAGCCTGGTCAAAGAAATACCGCTTTATTGATTGATCTTACAACGAGGTCCTCTCGTAGTTTTGAGAGATCAACACGTCGATCGCCCCTCTTCAAATGAACAACGAACGACACAATTAAACAAATTTAATGGCTTTGGTTAACGGTCGTAGGTCGTTGTTCCGTTAGTGTCTCTCGTTAAGTGACAGCCGAAGATCCGTCAGTTCGAGAGACGATTGGAGGGTTCGTGAGGACTTGCCCGTTAGACCCTCTCTTTGTACGTTACGGCCCTCCCCGTAAACCCTGAATGGGATCTCTTTCATGTCGGCTCACCCTCCGTATATTGGTGTGTTTTTAATGAAACGGGCACACAAGCAGGGTTTGGACCGGGTTTGTAAATGGATCCAAGGAGATCATTTGCGTCTGAATTCGGTTCGGATTCCACGAGTTAGCTACATGTCCGAGATGTGTTCGCGTCGTCCTTCGACGGTTAATGATTATCTATTTGCGTTGTAGAGATTTAGCGACGGAGAAATTCCGAGGGAGTTTGTGGGAACGTTCTCATTTACAAATCGAACGCATGTCATTTCGACACGGGAGACGACGAAGGACAGTGGAACTATTATACCTAGAGTATATCATGCTGTTATTTGTAATCGTATTAATCTATTTCAGAATGTTTAAACAGGCAGCCTAATTGTTCCACAATGACCTTGAACTATCTCTTATCAGCAAACGAAAATGTTTTTGCTTGGCACTATCGAATATCAGGTTCTGACACTCTATGATATAGCTTTTGTGCAAATGGCTGTTATAGTATCACAATATAATACAAACGTCGTATATGACCACGATCCCAAAAGCACATGTTCGTTCATCTTGTAAGACTGCTTCTACAATATAGCTAAATTAATTATGTCGCACCGTTGGAGCATATAGCCTATCGTTGTGTGTGTGTTTGTGTGCTCATCTTATTTAATTGTTTGAGATTATTGAATAAATCTCTGTATAATAACAAAAAATCACTACACAGATCAGAATATTACTTATTCTGTGGTAAACAGACAGGCTCTATTACGGCAATCCCTGGGGACCGAGGCCCCAAAGCTCTGGGTAAAGCGGTACTCTTACTCGTTTGATGTGTCAGGGCTAATAGATCGGAGCTGCATTAATCACAATGGTATCTTTATCCATTATAGTGGATTGGGTAATGGCCGGCTAAGAGTGATTTCCTGCTCATCTTTATATTGATAGGGGCAGAAATAATAGTTGCGGGAACGCAATGCCCGCTTGGTTGAGGACGAAATCCTGCCAAGAGAGGCCATGCTTAGGTGCTATCACACGGTTCGCCTCAACCCGCTAACCCCCGACAGTGCACGTTTCGGTGGACTCCACGAACAAACGTCAATGAATGCCAATCTTCGTTTAGCGGATAATAATAGGCACTGGTATAACATTACCTGCACATTTCGGAGCAACGTCAATATTGAGAGAATTACCCTTCCATTGCCTGTTGGACCTCAGTGAACCGGATCTTAGTGACAGCATCGCCTGGTTGTCGTTTTCAACTTAGTCTATGTGTCGACTTCGTGGAAAGGGACATTAGCGTTATCGAACTTTAACGTTACTGAAAATTTCTTAGTCTGAACTGAAACGATAACAAAATTAATATTGTCTATTAATTTTTTCGAAACACTTCCTGCTCCGATAGCCTTGATTGGCAGAAAATATTTCGTGGAACAGTTCAAAATGAGAAGATTCGCATAGTTATAATTGCGTCTCGATCTAGGATCTGGATTAATTCACATGTAGCCTCATTGCTAGTCATGAGAATCAGTTATACAATATTTCTTACGTTATATATATATATAAACTATTTATTCAGTTATCGCTACGAACTTTCGCATCAAAGTAATAGTACTTTGAAAATTTGCCTATTGCACTACGTGCCTTGCTATTTGTTGACTCGGTTGCACCAGAGTTTACAATTGGCAATGAAGTTTGCCCCTGGCCTTTGTTCGGACAGCTCTTATGCGTCACCGTTGACAAGCGACCAAACGACCAAGCGACCGGCAAAACAAAAAATATAGCACAAATACGGTCTCTGCAAGAGCTCATTGTCAGATATTTATTTGAATTAGACTAATAAGTTCCTCTTCGAAGTGAGCGGCACTTCTTTGAACTTGTTCAATGACCTGCTGACGTTGTTGCGTCGCACCGAATAACGTAAACAGCCGATCTAAGAGTACTCAGATGGCAGCGGCAGAAAGCCGCTCCCGCAGCAATAGTTCGGAACAGATCATTAAAAGCACGATCAATAGCATCGTTATAGATCATCCGATTAGGACCTGCTGCATTGGAAGGGAGACAAAGCGAACGTGATCATTACTGCGTGTTTGCCTATCGCTATCGTTCTGGGTGCCTCGAGTATCTGATTTGGGTTTGGCCCAGCCTGGCTGCGTGAGATTCGCGTCGAGATCACAACCGCTGAATATATTTTCAGACGGACGACAGTTGCAGAACTTAATAGCGCTGAGCAACAACTCGTTATTGCAGTTTAGCTTTGGCGGAATTAAGGGTCACATCAAGACGCTTCCAAGGAACAAGGATACAACTATACGCTAGGATTTAACTTATAACTTTTTTTTTATTTCCTTGGTGTTTCATTGGTGTTATTATTCGTACCGTTCAAGATGCGTACATTTATTTTCATAGCAGTGACCGTCACAGTTCTGGCTCCTGTTGTTATAGCAATTGAAAAAGAGGAAGGTGAGCTTTAGACGATATTGCTTATCTAGGTCAGGAACTTTGCGGACACTTTTGTCGTGATGTAGACGAATCAATACTTTTTGTGCCTCACTGATGCTGGCGAGTTCTAAGTCAAACAATGCAGACATACTTGAGCTGCTATTGCAAGCAAGCAATCTCGACATTTCAACCTAATGATAACTTAATGAATTGTTGAATTTTCTAGCGATACAGTATTTTCTTGATGTTGCGGCCTCACTTGGAATGTCTGAGGACGGTGCAATGAAGGTTAGTAAGCTTGGTTTTTAAATACTAGTGATAATCGAATATAAATATAGTAGATACGATCAAATTTTCGGGTCGTCCATTCGTAAAAGCACTACAATAGGATGCTCCCTTGTCTACATTTCAGCTTATTGAGGTTCTACAGAAATATGTGAGTAAGCCACGCGATATTCTTCCTTGAAATGTTTTTATTTTGTATAACTTCAAATGCTATCGAAACAAAAGTAAACTAAATGAAAAATAATAAAATCATCTCGTAATCTTAATACCTGATAAGGTGGCGTTTGTTCGGCGAGCTAGGCCAAACATGTATAATGATGGCTAAGAAGGTATTGATCGGATTTCATGACTGAAGTATGCTCATGTTTATCTTCCATCGCTGTCGCTGGAACAGGAGCCGGGCGATACGACAAAATTACCAACTGTCGAGGAGATTGATGAGATAATTTCGACCTTGAGACCCCAAGTATTAGCAGACGCTGTAAGTGGACTTCACTTGGTTTAAGTTTCTATGTTGAATAATATGACGCGTTGTAAGTTTTGTGGAGAGATGATAGGATATTACCCATATCATAGTGTTCTTGGTCTTATGATGGCTCGAGCCAAGCGGTGTGCAGCGGTAATGCTAATGTGAACTAAAGAAACAACAACATACTATTTTGGGTCTCTATGGGACAGCTCCCGCTCTGTGAGGAACTAGGGACAATACATCTGATCCCAATATACGAGACTAATTCAACCGGCTGCTTTGCTAAGACCCTTCTTTTATTTACACCATTCGTTTTTGTTTCATTTTACAGAAGCCAGTGTTGAGCGACGATGACTTTGCAAAGGTGGATGCGTTGGTAACGAAACTTCACGAAGCTGCTACCGAGTATGTGAAGAGTCAGCAGGAGAGATAGGGTGACTGCGTTACAGGTTCGGTGCCATTGGAACACTTGAGGCCATGAATCAGGCCTAGACCGCAATCGCTAATAAAGGTGTCCTTACGCATAACCATGCTATCTCCGACGCTCAATTATTGCCGAGTTGGAGATGTCACTGTACAATTCGAAGTGTACAAGGAGGGCCCTCTCCGTAAATTGAATTCTCAGACAGTTTCATGGTTAACAAGAAGGTCTCCAAAATTGGTTCAGTGACATGTTCTGATAACGTAACTCACCTTTGCAGAGAAAGAAGTACAGAGGATCTTCTGAGGTCGACATATTTCTACGGAGTATTCGTAGAGGCACGTAACCCTACGGGAGATTAACCAAAGTTTGACGGATTCGAATGCAAAATTGCAGACAAATATTTTCGATCATTTTCGAGGACAACACTTCGGCTTACTTCGCAAATCCTATGTGATTTCACCAAAGGATTCACGCCAAATGATCGCTTCATATCCTCTCATATGTTAATAATTTTCTTTGGGGAATAGAACGCGTTAAAATTTAGCTTCTTTTTGCATCACCGACGTCGAGAAAAGCTCAAAACTGTTTCCTCGCCGTTCGAATATTGCAGAAAATCTAAGCATCCGCTCAATTTTTCAATTCGAAACACAATGTTCTATAAGTGCAACTCGTTTTTTATGTTGCTGATATAATTGTGCACAATTTGTAGATTTCAATTAATTAGCTTCCTTATTAACATCCCACAGTGAACGATTCTGTGTACGTTAAAGCAAACTGGCAGAACCTCGAACGACAGATCTCGTTAGCAATCACCGAAATTGAACAGACATCCCAGAACGAGTTCCAAGTCAGCGAACAAAAGAAAATCCAATAAGATATCTGCCGAGAGGTCCCCAAATCGATGCTGATGGACCTCCACAGAGGAACATGGGTTCTTCATACGGTACTCATCTTCTTCTCTTCGTCGTGGGAGACTTCTTTACGAAGAATTTAAACCACGATGGCCCTTGTCTCGCTATCGAGGGCTTCCTTTCCTGACATAAGTTCCGACAAGAAGCAGCTCCAAAGAAAGGGGAGCCGCCTTCTGCGCTTGATCCCACAAAGGAACTACTATACTCCGTACATGAACAGACGACTAGAAATAGCTCTCTCGAAAGAGGCGCATACAATGGGACATGTCCGGAAACATCATAATCCTGTTTTCTCAATTAGGAGTGAGTACGGCTTCTGCTGAAATTAGAGAGTTATTGGAAGAGCAAGACCAACCTCACGGACATTGAGTAAGTTTCATGTAACTACGTCTCAAAATTACTCCCGAAAGAACGATTTTATATATTAGAAATAAATGGCAAGACAATGATTTGTTTAGCCACTAAGATGGTTAGCTTTGGTAACGAGCAGCCACTTTCTGAGAAATTTATTAGATGCACAGTATTAGTTGAGTTATCTATTCAATTTCACGTTTCTCCGCGTACGGTTGCGGCTCTTGTCGATTCCTTTGCCTCATGTAAGAAACTGTGCTTGCGTAGCTACCTTTAGGATCTTGAGCGTAGCAGTTTTCTGGCTGCGGTTTCTTGGCGTCGCTCTATCTAGTCGGGTTTGAAAAATGTATCACTAAGCGCGGAGCCCAATGTTGTAGTCAACACATTTTGTGCCATATTTTAGTCGCTTGATTGCTCTGTCGAAATCAAACAGTGCACGCGTATTGGACTAAAATGGTTCCCCGACTCTAGCAATTTGATGAGGCCATACAGCGCTTTCGAAGCCGAACTATACCCCCACAGCAATGCTGGATCGGTATCGACCAACGACTTTGCTATGAACGACCACAAAAACCGATGGGCTTTTTTAAGTGAAATCTGCTCCAAATATTATGATTTCCAATAAGGTTTGGTCATATTAACATCGATTTACTATGGAGTCTGGCTTGGTCACTTCGTTACTGCTTGCCAATCCCTTGAAAGTTGTACAGTTTTTTTTGAGACACTTTTACTAGCCGGCACGAGAAAGTCATCAGGATGACGATGGCCGAATGCCCAGCGAGGGCTGATCCGGGTCGGAGGAGATGAAAATATCCACCTTGCGACAAACTGCGCAACGACATTCTGCGCGTTCATTTATTTTTAAGTGAACAGACAAATAAGGCTAAGAAAAGACTGCGATTAAATGAAAATGTTTCTAAGCCTCGGACGAACCTAGAACGAGACAGCAGGCCGGACCCAGCTGGACACTTACTGCGTTAGGGAAGACCCACGATAGCCATCTCTCTTTCTCGACCACCCCCACCACCCCCTTATTTTCGTGTCTTTATTGTTGGGAAGTTGGAGACGCGGAACGGACCAGGGTCGTTGCCCCTGAGCGTCTATTGTTTGGCTAAATCTGAGGGCGGATGGACGAAGCGAATCTTCGAAGGCAAGGCCGGACACCGAGCATCCAACTTGACAGCAGTGCCGTTGTGCCTATGCCCGGCGACGGCAGATCCAATCCAATCCAACTGAAAGTGCTTGACATGCCGCAGGCACTGGTGGGGTGGTAGCGGAGGATGGGAGATTTTACGTCAGGCGGGATTGCGCAGCAGAAGCAATGAAGTCGGGTTTATGGGCGAATAACTCGGCCATGATAAGAGCGGACGGACATGTCGTTACCCAAGAGGCAAATCCGATATTATGACTTCGGAGAAGAGCCCCACCCTGCAACGGTTCTTCTAGCAAGGTAACTTTAGCTGAATTGCGAGTGAGTTATGAGATACATTTTTAGATGAGGAAACACAAAAGCGATAATCAATGCACAAACGCATATGTAGGTAATTGATCTAAGCATTACAACAGCAACTACGTTCACACTGGATCTTTCGGGCAGAGGACTCCGCATTGAAGCATCAGTGTTGTTCTACTGTGACTGTGCTACCATGTTTGTCATGAGTTGGTTACATACTAAATTAGCTGGTTTTTGTATATATGTTTGGACCGAATATTTAGCTGGCGGGTGACCGTCCGCTAAAGGTGCCACTCTCCGATAGAATTCACTAATAGTGAAAACTGACTATACATAATATTATATCAACAGGTTACCCACTTAATCACCAGTTAATTACGACGATCGTTTTTTCACTAGGCACATTTGGCTAGACCAAGAGCGTGTTTTCTTACGTTATATACTATTTTTATAAGCACATAGTTAGACGAGGTGTCTAACAGAGTTTTAGGGAGACTCTTTTTCCGGCCGGAGTCGCTAACTGAATGACAGCCGGACAGTGTTTATAGACGTCGCCGGTGTGGTGAGCGCCGGTTTGGGGAAGATGGAAAGGTCTCGGGCCTCAGCAGTAGGACCGTTCAAGGAAAAGCGGCGAACAGAGCTGCGAAGCTGACACCCACACACTCAACGGAGTGGTCAGATTGATGGTGCCCGAACTCGCCTTTCTCAAGCTGTGAAATGGAGACGATGGTCACGTACATGTGACCCTGGTCACAAGAAACCAAGAGGTGAACTCCTCCATTTCGGACGTGTCCTGGATGAACGAAAATCAGTTCGTTCATACCAAATAGCCGTCCAGCCCGCTCAGCCATTGAAGACCTTCGCGGACTACTTCTTGTAGGAATGGTCTCCCATAGCGGGAACAGTGACATCCTTTGTGTCCACGAGAGTCCTGAGGATAACACAAACCTCATGACAGAACTGGCCTTAGTTGACCCTGTGAGAAGATATGAGATAGGGCCGGAGGAGCGAGAAGCAACCGTTTATAGAAGACATATATACTGAGTTAAATACCGAATGCAGACTTGCTTGGGAGACCAACGGCCGATAAAAGGTAACAGTAAAAATCTCTCATTCCATACAAAATGCGGCAGGGTAAAAAGTGCAAGTTACACAAGATGGAGGACTCAACTGAAAGCGGCATCTGACTAACATTTTGCCTTCTGATTCTAGGATCGGGACGTCGCATGGGACAAAATGTGATACGAGTGTTCAATGAAATCTTGGTTTTTAGTATTTGTAAATATTTGTTCAGCAGCTGCTGTCTTCCTGATTTCCACGCCTCGATTCCCATGATGTCCGGGGTAAGCCGTCATCTTGTGTCGGCGCTATATCAGTTCTACAGGCAACAACAACCAATGACACCTTTTGTGTGTTTCTCTTTCTTATGGGATTGCTGTGACCAAAGCGGCATCCCTTTCCCTTTTAGAATCCCGTCCAGCCGACTCAGTGGTGGGCATATAATATGATGCTATAGTAGTGCTCATTGTGGATCGTGGATATTTGTGGGGGAATCGACGGCGAACAGGACCAAGACGAGGCGAAGGAGCACGAGCGGTGCTGGTGGTGGTGGGGTTGTGGTGATATCGTCGTCGTTCCAGATGTCGTTCTTGTCCTTGTTGTCGTCGTCGAATAGTGTCGTTGTTGTTTGTGGCGTTGTTGTTGTTATTGTGTCGTTGTGATTCCACTTTCTGTGGTATCCACTGCCGCAGTTCGATGTGCAACGATGGTGGCTTAACGTCGACCGTAGGGGAGCGTAGGGAGGGGATGTAGGATGAGGAAGAAATGGAAAGTCCGTGAGGAGTGAGCGCCAGCGGATGCGAGGAAGTACGGCCCAGCCTGCCCCGGCGGCCCAGTTCGGCATACGCAGCATCAGGCAGGCACCAAGTAGCCGATGGTTGATCGGCTACGACGAGGAAGAGGAGAGCAGCCCCAGAGCAACGATACTAAAGCAGCATATACTATAGCACCACCCTGCCGAAGTGGTGCAATACCGTTGGCTGTGGTGGTGGGTGGTCGGAGCGACAGAGGCTGCCAGCGGTTGTTGCCGTTACAGTGTCTGCCGCCCGCTATTGCACGACGTGCATCGCATGCTCATCCACTGTCCCCTGCCCCAAACCCCAATGCCTCCGCCTCTAGTCGCAGCGTTCCGTTCCTTCCTCTCGTTCAGTCCTCCGTTGAGCCTCTGGTCGGTGGTTGGTCGGTCCGCTTCAAGCTGCTTCTGTTGCTGCTGGCTCGTCGCTGCTGCCGTTTCATGCCACTGCTGTTTCGAGGCCGTCACATGAACGACGACGTCAATATCCGCTCGTGAGGGACGACGATACAACGGGGGCAAGCCTAGAGGCGGGGAAGTGGGCATGGGCGGCGCTGAATACAGCGGGGAATGGAGAAATACAATATTGTCATGGGACTATGGGCAAAGGTCACAATGACCGTCGAGCGATACCGCTGTATGGAGACTGCCAAACACAGCCGGCAGATGTTTACGCTTGTGTGTCGAGGCCGATACACTCAGGACACAAACCGCCCAACCGGTTTAGTTCTAGGTTTGATAAGTTCACTACGAGAAAATACACTTAGCTTCTGTGCAGTTTCTATGTCGACCATGTGTGGTGTGGTGTACGGGCATCCTGAGCGGAGTCCCGTGTCTCCCACCACCGCGACTGGGATCGTGTGTTCCGAGTGGCCAGATTGGTTGTCTCGTCGTTCGGTGTCTTGGGCTGTGTTCGACTCGGGTGGGAAATGAAGGCTAGAGTGAGGCCTATAAAGGGAACCGGCCAAAGGCGAATGAGCTGTAACAACGGGAATATATAATATGATATGATGAAATTGTGGTTGGCTCTGATGTATACGGCCCCAGATAAGTGGTATATACACATTCACACACACACACACACAGAGATACATACACGCATACATAGGAGATAGGGTATTTTTGATCCCTCGTTGTTCACAACATTATAATCTCTGGGCGGAACGCACAATAGGTGGCCGATACAAAACGACTGACAGGTGGCTTCTAATATTGGGCTTGCCTATCGAGGTCCCTTTGTTCGATATATGATGCCCTATACCCGACTAAATAAGCCGGGGAGAATAGCCTTGGCCAGGCTGAGACGAAACTGTATTGAGCCGCCACCCTCGTACCTACAAAGCAACCACAAAAGTTCAGATTCGACTATGTGTTAGTGTCCCTGAAAGCCACAAGGAGAGTAGCAATAGTACAGGACGCCAATCGAAAATTGTCTTTTATTATGCTCAATGACAAAGTTGCAGTCGTAGTAGTTTGATTAAGACACCAGTAACTCTGAGACACTGAGATCTATAATAGCAGAGGACACTGTTAGTGGCACTGAGATTCTAAGCTTAAATCTAAGACCAGTTATTTGTTCGATCCTGGTACCTCACTACCTTTTTTGCAACCGCTATTGCAATGGTAAGAAGTTGTGGAACGCGAGTTTATCATTATTTATCTACCTTATGTATGCAGTTGTTCTTTAAGCCAGAAATATTATCACTGCGTTCAATGCAGTTGGCTTGGCTTTCTTCTACCGAGATAAATGCCAGTTTTTTGGATAGGATCTACGTTTTCCCAATTGGACTTGTGTTGGTCTCCCTGAACGACCTCATCTGGTTCATCATTCTTCCTTCTAAATTAGTCTTGCCAGCTTACCACTCGAAGATGCAAGCTGTGTGCAGAGCTCGGTCGGATCTCTAAATCACCAGCTCCTAGTTGCTAATCACGGAAAATTTCGATTATTGCGTCTGTAAGAAAAGGAAACGTTGTAGACCCATGTTTCGCTTTTCGGCCTGTAAAAGTCCTTTGCATCTTCTTTATTCGCAACTTTAGGCACAACAAGACGACGATTGCCGCCAAACAACATCGTCTAGATGAGGATTTGTGCAAAGTTTTACACAACAGTCAGATAGACTCGAGCTAAATAGGGATGAATTGGCCCATGGTTTGCCTCATCTGCCTGTACTTTCCCTGTTAGACAGGGTATCTAAATATCCCAAAAATGTTCTCCCCTTAGAAGACCCTATGGAAGCTCGACTGTAGTCCTTCGAGTCCCTCGAGCGAGATGGTCCCCGACCGTCGTCTCAGAATCGAATGGTCCGCGCCGATCCTGTGAGCCCGTCCGGTGGGCTGCCCTAACTGATGGTGGCCGCGAGAGGCGCTGGATACTTAACAATAATGACGGCGCCCGTAGGGATATAGATGTGGGAATCTTCTCCCCTGTCGCTTTACGCTTGGCTAAAAAAGTCGCTGTGACACTCCTGCCACTCGATATCCGAGAGTGGGGAAGGCCCTTCTCATGCCCCCATCCAGCTCCCCCAGACGATGGACTGGACTTGAGCCTGTTGTGCCTTCACGTTGTTCAATCCTTCGTCTGTAGCTGGCCCGGACTTTGGGGCCGTTACCCTTCAGCTGTTCAGTGTACATTGTCTATGTGTGTGTGAGTTGCGGACGCTTCATTAATAACAACAACTCGAAACGTCCCGGGATCGGGGATCGAATGTGTGGACCAACTCATGAACCGTCGCACCCTCGGACAGCGACTCCTATCAATATTACGGAAAAGGCAGGCCATTTAGGCATCATTAGCATCAATATCAACACAAGCGCATGGAGCAGCTTACGCAGAACAATATATATATATATATATATATATGTACACATGATCAAGCCGAGGGAAACCCTTAGTTTGCGATTTGTTTTCCAACAATTTTAGGTTTGTTTTCTACTCAACAAGAACTGTGTAACAGTGAATAGACATTTGAGTGGGCCGCAATCGCCGCAAACGGCCCGGTGACCATGACGCCGAAAATGCATAACATAGACCCCTAAAAAAACTAAACTTCTTCGGGCTAACTCTCAGCCAACATTTAACGTCCACGGTACAGCTGTCACATTACTTCGTAAGACGGACACCTAGAGATACTTCTTCTAAATAACAAATGATAAGCAAGGTATATGCTGATGTGAAATTTGGCTATTATCACAATATTGGGGAGTTGATAAAAACCAACACCTTGAGCCGTACACTTTGTTTTTGCAAGGTAACACCGCAGCAGAACTTCCAACATATCGTTAACACCCCGTGATGGCCAGTAGCGACGATGGGAAGGGCTACTTTACTTTCTGTGGTGGACATGTGGATGATCAGAGTTTGCTTTCCTCCATGATATATTATATGTCTGCGGAAAGAGAAAGAACGATAACCTACTTAATGTCACCCTCGAAAGCGTCAACTGATAGGTTAATTCCTAATAGGGTTACGAACTTTCGGAGCACTCTGTATATATATATATATATATATATATGTGTGTGTTCAATTGTTGTTCGCTCACAAAGGATGATGGGCCTTTGTTACATTCTTTATGACAAAAGGTGAGTAAGGGCAAATCGTGCGTTGGGACGAACATGGGAGAAGCTTATCGTTGCTGTCAGCTCTGCCGGACACCCACAACGAGGAAAGCACGACGGCAACAAAATGTGGCTTACGCCAACGTTGGCCAACGGTCGAAGAAACCAAAAGGAATAGGCTGATTTTCTAATTCGCCTTGTCAAGCCAAGATTTGGCACGATTCGCGTCGGACGGGGTCTAATCTGAGGTTTCGACACACTAGACGTAAAGGCTGGCCTTTCTCGAACGGACCCCAGACATGCAAAAGTTAGACTGAGTGAGGCAACACTCTGTTTTGGTGGCGGCTACACCCCTATGGTGTTATACGAACCATAAAAATGGGCGCTGACACAATATTGCAAGAAGGGAATAGTGGCGCAATGGCCAAATCGGGTAATGCTAAGCGAGCGGACGAAAAAAAATCACTACGCTGCCTGTGAACACGGATACTACCCCATATCTAGCTACTACAACGAGGAACAGGGCAAGTCCGTTTTGTTGAAAGGTGAACCTACATTGAGAGAAAACTCTGAGGACAAGAATAGTATTTTATCATCTATTTCTCCAGGTGGTACTGTAAAAATGTATTACACTCCTTTTTCGAATTGAGCTTTGCCATTCCAAACAAAACAAATGGTGCTTTCCTCTCCAAAAGCATGATCAGTGATGATAAGACTCATATAATGATTGTGTACAGTTGATACACAAGTAAGTGTTGCACATGTTATTGAAGAAATCGTAGCCATCCGTCCCAGATTTATCGTTCGCACCATGGAAACACGTTGGGTCACCTCGAACAGTACCGGAGAAACCACATATATTTCTAGCTCGAGTCTCTTTGAGAATTGAAGGAAACCTTATCAGAAGCCCAGCAAAAACAACCCCGACAATATATTGTAGTGTATCGCCATTTCGGAAAGAGACGACGAAAATTGATCCCGTACTCTGTTTTCACTTTGCCTGCCTCTTCAAATTGAAAGAACAATGCCCCTTTTTTGTATAATGTTCCAAAATTTGCATCCGACGCATTGGGCGTAACCGTGTTTGACAAGACATGACAAAGAGGACACGACACGCGCCTTCAAAGGGCGGCCCCTTCTTTGCTTAGTGGCGTCTACAATCGCAAGTATTTCTCGCCTGATAAATATGACGGTGACACATCACAATACGTGCATTCATATATTCCACAAGCGTTCGGCCCATCGCTACAAATCTGCCGGAATCGACATCAGCCAACTGTAGTTTCATTTTACATTAGGACACTCCGATACTGCTGTTGTGAGCACGCAACGCCAAGCCTAGCGCTAGTCCAGGACCCGACAAAGTCGTACAAAAGCATTGACACTGCCGTCATCACCATCGCTGACGTAGTCGGCGACAACAACGCCTATATATGTACATACATATATATATATATATATATTCGATGTCTCGTCCCTGGAACACAGGAATAGCAGAGCTCTCTTCGTCCCGTCTACCACAATGCTGCCGTGTTTGCTTGTCGCTAGATCACGTTACAGAAGGCGGCATAGGGCTTAGGGCAGGGGGTGGCAACAGGGTGGCGACGCTGGTGGTGAATGTGGGTGCGAACGATCGAAAGAAGGGAATTTGGTTTGACGAAAATCGATGCCAACACTTTTTATGTTTGCATTATTCCGGACACGTGTGACCGTTTGCCGCTAAGATGCGAACTCGTAAGCTTGTCGGTAGCTTCGTATACGGCGGAGCGCACAGTGGAGGCCGAACGGCGGGGTGGGGCTCGAGCGAGAGCGGATGGAAGCGTAATATAGGCGCAATATTGCAAGCGCCCGTAGGAATGTCCGGGAAATAGGATAACGTCGAAGCAAGCGACGCTTGTGAAAGGAGAAATGAAATGACAACTCTCTCGCGCTTGTCCTGCCGTAGCTGCCAACACTTAACTCCGCCAGCGTTGGGCTTGGATAAGGCGACGATGAGGGGCGTAGAGATCTGATGAGAAATGAGAGAAATAAGATTCGCCCTCAGAAATACCTATGAAGAATAGGTAAGTAGCTAACATCGCACAGTCAGCTTGACTGATCTGTGGAATCACTATGATTAATACTGTTAAGAAATCATCGCGTTTAGTTCAATTTGTTAAAAGTAGGAGCATTCTATATTCAGTATTCTCCAATTATATCTGTTAGTGTAGCCTTGTAGTTTCGAAAACAACAAATGAGATGTAGAGCCTCGTGACCAGTAGAGAACCAGTCTGGTAGCCGCTTAGCTCCTACGTCAACCTAGCGTTCGTACTATCAGGGCACATTCGGGGATGGCGCACTCTATGTGGAATAGACTTCTCCGATACAGATGTTCGCATACACACACACACACACACTCAGAGACAGACATTACCTCAAAACGTCGGTGAGTTATGTCCTAATTCCATGCCTAATTAAGCCACGTAGAGCTCGTGGGAGACATTATTAGAATAATATCCACCCTACACCCCAGCAGCATGCTACAGGGCAGCTATTACCCGCATGTTGTAGTGATCATGATTCTGCTCTGGTACAACCGACAGCATACACACACACATACATATATATATATATATATCCTAATTTGTATCCACCTGTGTATCGAGATATGGCGCTCAGCGCATGCGCATCTGAATAAATGAGGAAACTGTGCTTGTCAGGGGGAGAACAGTATGGATGTTGTGTGTTAGTGGGGGATAAATTTGATTTATTGAATAAAAGCCACCCCTGATCCCTGGTTCCGTCCCCACAAGAAGCAGCCACCCCCGGCTGCGAGTGTCAGGTGATCGCCTTCTGACATTGTGGACAACGGATGACACCGCGCACCCACGCACAGACTACTGACACGAACGCGACCACTTGTCTTGAATCGGTTTCGGCCCCACGACGAGGAAGTCTGAAGTTGTGAACTAGGCCCTTATCTCATTTCCTTGCTTCGTCTCTGCAGCAACTCCCTAAGGAAACTAGATTTGTGGATCGCGTATTGCGCTCACACGACTTGCGAAGTGGCAGATATTGCCTTGCTCAGAAATGGGTGAAAACGTAGAACTCTGCAAAATTGTGCTATACCATATAGAGGATGATCTAAGTGCTTAAGGCCTGTTAGAGTTTACAGTTTAAATGTGCAGAGAATTCCCCGTGGCATATAATGTATAAGAAAATGGCTGGAAGCTTCACGGTGAGGAATACAACCAATGGGAAAGTTCTTGCAACAATAAGCTGCGGGACGATCGAATGTGGCATGAAGTAAAACGAAGAACATCCATAGCGCTCAGCTGTTCCTTGCAAATGTAACTTTAAGATCGCGTGAATCAAACTATAGAACCGCATAGATATGAATTAGCAAATGAATACATAGATCGTACACGATTTATAGAAAACAATTACTTTCTACACGATGCACAGCAAACACGACACACGGCGAACAGAAATATAAAGAAAATGCAATACAGTTATAGAACAATAAACGCAAATTCCAAATAATTCTACACTGGCGAGAGCCGCAGTGAATGCTTTACAAAATACGGTTTTTCGGACAAGTATATTTCTAACTGCAGCACATTTTTAATGCTATCATTATATCGTCATTATTATTATATTACAATATTGATGCGAAGTGTTTGTTGCTCTGAGCCCTAACCAGCTGGACAGTTACTTAATGGTGAGCATATACTTCTACCATGCCCGCATTACGAGTGTGCTTATATTAGGAGACTCGCCAAATGTAATCACATCAGTGGATTACAACTGTGGAACGCGAGGATCACGCGCCCAAGGATCAAGTGTACTGAGTTGGAGGATAGTTGAACACAGCGAATAATCATGATAGTGGTAGTACTAGTAGTGGTATAATAGTTGGATGGGACTACACGTTATTTTCTGCGTAAAACCAGTCACATTTTCGCGTCATCTACTACTAGTTTCAGGCGAATACTTACCCTATAACAAGTGCATTTACCTATGTCCCGAACTATTTCGACACATTTTCCTAAACACCTATCGCACTCGGTTAACGGTGAGCCAGCCCCAACTTCGACATGTAGTTATCGAGTCGCCGAGGTCGAATTGCCACCACCGTTGGCTTTCTGACTTTCGTAGTCTGGCTATTATTACTCGTACTTAGCAACCGTTAGGCAGCAGCTAGGTTAGCGGCGGTTGCGGCTGAAGACCGGGGGCTACCAATCTCCTCAGTCTTGACGCACGACCGGCCAAGGGTAAAGGCCTGCATGAGGAGAGAGAGAGAGAGAGACCTCACAGCCTAACCGCTATATAGTATAGATTGTATAGGGGTGTGGTTAATATTTCGGGGCGGCTGTGGGGCAAGGGCGTCAGTGAACTAGCAGCTTTCGCGGCCACTACGTTCGTGGGGGCCAACACTTCTCTACTCTCGCTAGTCCCGGCCCCCAACACCCACATATACTCAACCTATCATCAGTACGTCGTGGTATTAGGTTTGCGGGGATTACGGGGATAACGTTCTCATTAATACTCGATCCTGAGATGGAGAGAAGGAAGAAATAGAGAAGGCCTCCACAACGGGAAACGGGAACATACACTCGTCGACACATCGCCATGGAACCGGAGACGCTACAGTCGAGGAGGCGGTCCATCGTACCGGGAGTGCTAGGCACACGCGGGCACCAGACCGAGAGTGCCAGAGTAGAAGCTAATTATCCGAATAATTAGTGGTCGCACGGCAACCGGAGGCCTTGGACTCTTTCCCACTCTCCTTGTAGACTGGCCAAGCCATCTGCTTACAGTAGCTTGCACGTCAGCAACCACACAGAAACAAACAGGCACTTTGCTTGTGTTTTTGTGGCTAAGGTGGTGGGAAGCTTTGTACGATACCTGCCGAATAAGAACTCAGAAAAAGAAGAAATACGGATATCGCTCACCGCAGTGGGTTACTTCTTGATACCTACAAAATGATTTATTTACACGTATTTTTCAAACGATTTAATTGTAACGTTAAGTATGAAACATGAAATAACTAGTGTCAATTGTTAGTTATTCTTCATACAATAATGCACAGAAGTGGATTTGTCTAGTATTTAACTAATCTTTACCTTTAATCTAAACAAACCAACTCTATAAATGCATCAGTTGCGGATGTGCCTAAGTTATACGCCTACCTACTGCATTTAATTCGAATGCAGAACCATGACCGGCAAGTTCGGCAGCAATTGCGCGAGTATAAATCTCAGTTGTTGGGAGATGTCCGCGTTGGGAGATACGAGAAGTAAGCACAGTCGTGGCTCGCGCATCTGCTACGAAGAATTGCCTTTTATACGGTTAGCTTTGCAGCGGCAGAAAGCTCTCACATCCCTCTGGGATATTACTGTTAGACTCTGCCAATTTAGTGCCAGGGCTAGTACGACCTCTTTTACAAAACGTACACCGTAAACTATTTATGTTGGACAGCAAATATCATGCCGTTTTCATTATAGGACACGAACAATACTACGGGCATACTATTTGTTCTTTATGCTTGTTTAGTAGGGTACCATTCCTTGACAGAAATGGCAATAGCTATGAATTCGTTAACATCTTCTACATATTCTGAGGTCTTGCGGTATCAAATAACAGCAAACGAATAGTGAAGGTGGCCTGTTCCCACCCCTATAATTGATGGGTCCCTATGTTTCAGCTATGCGCAATGCATGAATAATATTTTCGATATGGTAAATTAGCCCAACTCACAAGTCCAACAGTGGTATATAGCCATCTTTTGTCTATCCGTATGATGATCTCCGCCAACATAATTCTGCTCTCATGCATCGACCTCTTCATATGGAATTTTCGAGTACACTCCCATTGTCAACACAGACAGATACTATTATAATATATATATGTATACTAATATACATACAATTCTTCATTCGGTCCTCCTGTCGTCCGCTTTTGTTCGAAGTCAATAATACTACAAATTTGCATAATGTCACGTGCCTCGAGGGGTTTGCGATATCCTCAACCGCTCCAATTAACCTGGAAAATAACGAAACTTTGATGAGTTTTATTCAGCGAATGACGTCGACGACGATGGCCTCCGCCAGCATCGCTCCCTGCTTCCTCGACGCTGAAACGGCGGGGTAGAACGATTTCATTTTCATGAGTGGACGAGTTGTGGATTGCATCACCATAAACACAATTTTGACAGCTCTCGCGTAATGTTGTACGTTGTGAAACATCATCAGTTTTCTCCCTCTGGCATTGTCCCACACTATTCGTGACCGTGGCAATATCTATCTGGGAACTCATTAATAGTCGAATGCGAAAGAGGACTAATTATAATAACGATTCCGGTAGTAATAATAGTAACAACGAATGAAAGTAATAATGGCTATTTCTCCAATTCTCGGGGCGAATTTTTAGGCCTCTTATCTTCGAATGGATTCCTTTTGACCAGCAGGCGGAGGGCTAGATTTAAAACAATATGAATCATGCAATACAATAATAATAATAAAAAGTATATAGATAATAGTATTAATAATGGCAGATCATTTGGCCACAGAATTTCTAGATAACATAAACCTGTGGCCGCCGATACCTGAAAACCTATGGGAAGTATTTAGTTGGACTATGCAGTTGCAAGTGCGGCAACAGAGGTATATTAATGCGTATTATTTATAGTTAGTAGATTCTATAGGTTACAGTAAAGAAGTAGCAGAAACCAAACGAAACCTTGAGTATCATAGTGAGCTCGTTTATCTGTGTATATGTGGGTGCACCAAAACATAACTTTTTCTTTGTTTGTTACTGTTTCTTAGCTTTTGGGCAGGACTGTCTCGTAGGCCAAGTGATCGTCTAGGCCTAGAAAGGAGTTGTTAGCAGCCATGTTATTTCCTACTGGAATAGTGGTGTCCTGAATGAGGGATTGAGGGATGGGTGGATGCAGGAGTGGCTGAATGAAAGCAGACAGCTGAAGAGACAGCTGAAGGCAGTAACGCTCCCGGTGTGGCCGTTGTGAGCAAATGATTGGTACGTGGACACACGTCCCGACTCCAGGCCAAGTGCCCGTCGGTGATTCGTCATGGACCGGGTGGAGTTCACCCGAGGGCCCAATACACACTCTATGGGGCCCGAGGGTTCGGAACTGAAACGACACGACAGGATCCATGACCCCATAGAGCAGTGGGGACCACCGAAATACCTTCAGCTAACTAGACAACATTCAAACGCTGGCGCCAGAGGATTATACATCCCTGCAATCATGGACCTAGCGTTCACTTCAGCTTAAGGCAGAATATATGTGAAGAATTATTTGACTATTTGGGGAAGGTCACTAACTCAATTCCAAGCAAGAACAAGGCCAATGTATCATTTGGTTCCAGTATCATATCATTATACATGTCTATAAAAAAAGGCTGCATATAGCTTGGTTCCGCCTTGGAAATCCACGATAGACCGTTTCTAATCAATCTAGTATTCTGTAAGTTATAGACGAAACCATGAAGTTAAAACAAACGAATAGGAATGTCGAAAAATGCCAACGTGAAATCATATTCACCACAGTAGTATTGAAAGATGCATTGGCGCGAATTTTCGAAAGATTGTAGTAATTGTTTAACTGCCTTAGTTCTCACCACAGCCTTGATTGGACAGTAGAAATATAATTGATTGAGAAACGATTAGTAGCATACTGACGCGCTGTGCAGGCACAACTTTTAAATGCTTTTTTGTGGACGTCGCAAGGACTCGCTTTCTGACGTTTTTGAAAAATTTTACTTGCTGCCTCGTGAGAGAATTCTTGCCCTATATTTGTTTTTTATTGATCCGAACCAAGCATGGAGATTCTACGCATATGACTTTACTCTTTGAGTGAAATTTGAGTACATGCGTAACCATGGTAAACATTTATCTTCAGGGGCCTTGTTTTGATGAACACTCCCATTTGTTGATTGATTCTTGCAGATGTTCTGCTATGATACGTTGTCTTCAGTGATGGACGCATCGGAGGCAAACGTACATATGATTCCATGTAAGCAAATCACTTTATTTCAAACAAGGAGTCATCTATGAAAACTGTGCGTCTATATTGGTTCAGTCGATCGATATCGGTCGGCCAAATATTTATTGATGTACCCTCTACCCTGAGCGCACATTCTACAGGCTACCTATTACTAAAGCATAGTAGCCCAGGGCAGTTACCCGGCCCGATACAACGATCGTGTCCGGTCAACGAAGAAGCCGGTGGCAAGTCCTCATGGAGTTCTCCGAAGCCTCTTCGGGACTGCTGACGCATTTCCTTTTAACGCTCGATGTGTTTCAGTTTTGTCACCGTCACTCGATCCTGACTCCGCCGGTGCCACCGTCGCCTTTGCAGCAGATAGCGGGGCCGGTCCATTGCTTGCTACCACAACTGACGCACCCGGGGCATCCAGACACAACCAGACACATCGACGTAGACAGACGCCAAGCAAAAGCGATCCCCACTCGTTTTATGGATCGCAACGAGTTTAAAGTGTCTAAACGAAAGGGTTAGAAAGAGAGTGCAGGCGGAGTAAGTAACTCTTCCATGTTGAGGTGGAGAGGCCCGGAGGGGAGATCAGGGAGGTGGGCGGTTGAATGTGTTCTGGGCCAGGGGTGGCTTTACCAGTCATCGTAGGACGAGGCCCCTGCGCGATCTGCTGCCTGTGAAGAATGCAATCAAGGGCTCATTTCACGCTCGCTGCCCTCCCTCCCTTCGTTCTTCCGACGCGGTTGCAACAGCCAGCTTCAGTAGCGATACAACACAGACCGATCCGGACATCAGCCGCACACCTCCTACTTAGAACGGGGAGCGCGCCACGCGAAAGCGAGCGAAATTGTCGTACGTGAAATAACGGTTGAAACTGTGGCCGTCTAACGGCAGACACACGATCTAGACTAGATTTTGTATCATGGTGTCGATATAACGATAACAGGGAGACGCCCAATGTGAGCTCTTACTAGACGAGTAATACCGTCAGGATGGCCGGGTAAGTTCGAGGGACTTTGCTAGATGTACCCGAAGCGTTTCCACCAGTTAAGTTGCGTGCGGGGTTAGTTACAGTTTAAAAGTTACTGCATTTACTATGGACCGCGTAGCGGCTTCCTGCGGTTCACTGATGACAAAATATAGGGCCAAAGTTAGACGACAAGCAGCTTCGGTTAGTTTGTTGTCTAACCTATAGTATCGACCGACCGTCGTTAGTGGTCGCAACGGGCTGAGACGATCCATGAAGTTATACACTATGTGATAGATGAGTTGGATGTACATGTGATAGTTCTCTTAAGCTTTAAACAATAAATAACTGAAGCTACAATTGTTAGCAGCTTAACACGGTGTTGCTTTGAAGGGGGTTCGTTCCATGGATCGAATTAACGAAAACTTTCATATTTTATAAAATCAGTAAACAAACTTAGTGATTTAGACGTTACCCAATCGAGCTAAATAATTGACCTTGTCACTTCGTATTGATCAAATATTGAAGTTCAACGACATCAACAACAAAGCTAATCTATATATATATTGTATGCGCGGTGTTTCGTTCACTATGACCATGATACATCTCGGTAGCACCATTGTACTGCGTGACGTACTGACTCGTCAGAATCAACAAATAGCAGCATCAAGAGATTTGAGCTGTATTTTATTTCGTATGACGCTGCTAAGCTGTGATTATAATACTTATACTATATGATTATTGTCATTCGTTTCACTCAAGCACCATCTATTTCAGTTGCAGTCCGTTGCTCACAATGATGAGCATCTTTCGGTGGCCCGAAATGTATACATACTTCAGCTGTCCATGAGAGCTGCTGCTCCACACGAAGCAAACCCTTGACACAGGCCGTCAGATCGCTGGTAACCGAGCGCAGACTGGATCATTAGTACCACGCGTTCCGCAAGTGTCTAAAAGGACCGCCGCAAGGGAGATATTTGCAGGTGTCGCTGTCTCTCCGTTCACCATCCCCCAATCTCTTACTTAGTACGAATCACTCGCCGCACGAGATTGGAACAGAACATGCTGGTCTCGACAAATCTGAGCAAACAGCTCAGATGCAACACCACGATTAGTATCACTATGCTATTGTATTCCTCATATGACAGCCTCATACACGTTTCTATTAAACGATTTTTGACACTTCGTTCCGAGCGTCGAATCCAACGTAGAAATTGAGCGAAGCCTGAGCGACTAAGTGCATGCGCTAATTATCGAACACCTTACTGATTCAACAGTAGCCTGATATATCCAAGCTATTCTATATTGCAGGTGCTCTTGGAAAGTATTCACCGAGAGTGTCCGTACTAAAATACGCCAACAATATAAGCAACACTGTTGGAAACGTGACAGACGGTGCGAATGAAGCTGTTTCCTCTGAATACCTACTTCATGAATGTCGCCTCGCCGGGGCCCTCCTCTCTACCATCTCTCCCGTCCGCCACCGTTCGTCTGCAACACCTGTAAATGAAGCATCTGCTTCGCTGCATGGGATCCCCTTGAGTGCAGCTGAGCGGGTCGAAACCGGTTGGAATGCCTTTGAGCAGATGGCCTAGGCGGGGAATCTATCTATACACGGCACAAATCAAGCGTTTACTGTCCCCAGACGACGGCAAAGTGGAGCCGTCGGGCGGCACCCATCTCTGCTTGGGTGTAGCCGAAATGAAAATGACATCCGTCCATATTATGGCATTTGGTATATCATATGCCGACCCATACGATGTACCCTATTCGGTGTTATTCTGTTGCAGGGGAGTGGGTCAAAATGACTCAGAATAGTAAGGTGTAAATTCCTGTTGATCTCATCCTCTATCTGACGATTCATTCATTGCTGAGGTCGAATGCGTCTGAAAATTTACTCTGCTTTTACTTGTCTAGATAAATATATTATTAAATAAATATGTTTATATATTTAGTGTGCTGCTAATCTCTAGATTATAATCCAGCCCGCAGTCGGTAGTCTCTGATTTATATATATATATATATGTATATGCACACGTTACCGCTTCAGGACCTCTTCGATATGTTGGACGTGTACCTTGTCGCCTATGTGTCACCCCAGTTTCGAACCACAGAAAATGGCCGGACCAACAGGCAAAGGGAAAACCAAGTTTCATCATTACAACGCGTAGAGTGGACGTTATGACTTCGCGTCCTAACGTTCAGTTACCATTCGCCGTATGTAATGCCACTCGGACAATGATCTCGAGACGTGATCTGTAAATTGATGATGATCCACATTGCTAAGAAAGATAAACAACGTCACTTGTAACATTGCTTATATGTCGCCTGACTATGAAAATAGATAATTAATATAATTTTCCTAAAAATCTGTGAAACCCACTTTAGGGTCTAAGTTAACATTAGCTGATAAAAATAAAGATACAGCAAAAACTCAGAGACTTTCTGACGAATGCTGTACCCGCGCCCGATCCAGATAAGTTTTTTTTTTTTGCCCGAAAGTTTTCTCCTTTTAAAGCTAGTATAATACATGCATCGATATTGACTATCGCAAAATGTTGAAGTTAGTCTAATGTAACAGAGCAAGTGCAATTCTACTCGCGTCTAGCTGTTGCTAACTATTATGCAACCCACATCGGAAACATTTGCCAACATCAATATACTATGGAGGCATTTTCACGAACAACTTGCTCAGTATTCGAGGGCAGGGCAGACAATCCACATGTTAGTGCTGAGGGTGAGTGTATGCACCACACGCATTTGCGTGCATGGCTGTGTCGGTTGCTGGGGTCGACTTCGTTCTCGGTTTTCAAAATGCGACGCCTGTTGTCCGGACAATTTGTATCTGCTCGGCCTCCCGCTACTGTTCTCTATTGTGACTGTTGTTGTCGTGTCGAACGCAACGCGTTACGTGGCTGTACTTTCCTCTCGCGAAAGACTGTGGGACTGTCCAGAGGTCCGTGGCGGCGCCCTGATCGTGGTCCCTATTCGGGGTAGTGGGACGTTAATGCTGGTTGTGGCCATGGTCGAAGCGGCCACCCGGCCAGTGGATGCAGTCCCGTCTCACCGTCAACGGCTGTTGGGACCTGAGGGTATGTTGGGGATACAACGCATAGTAGCGAACAACGTAGCTTGTACTTCCGGCGTGTTCATGTCCGCGTGTAGACGGCCCTAACGGCCTCATCGGTTCAGCGTGGGTCGGTCTGAAGTCCATGAGGCGTCTTTCCTCCTCTTTGGTCTCCACAGAGGCACGGCTGCCGTCACCAGCACCATCCAACGCCATCACCATCATCACGACCAACACGAATCGTCAAACGGAAACGGAAATGAGCCGTGTTCCAACGCTTGCAGTCCCCACTCGTCTGAACGTCCCCAATCCTACTTTTGCCTGCATCCGCAACCCTTAGGCACTGTCCATCCGAGACTTTACCACCCGAGAATTCGGCATTCTCACTAAACTGCCTATGTGCAGAGGGAAGGTCATTCTAACGGGCACTCTCTGAACTTACTTATTTAACTTCTACACGCAACGACACACAACTCCATGATGCCGTACAGGATAGCCCAACACATGGGTTGGCAATAATTAGAACAAGTACACAATACTTCGATGTTGACTTGGAGTTGTCACTGCATAAAGTTCGAGGGCAGAAATAACTTACGGTAGCCTGAAGACAGATCACATGTTCTTATTCGTTAGGTGGTTTACTGACTAGGGTACATAGACGAGCTAAGTAGGACTTTTATTCTGGACGCACTTGACTACCGCGGTGGCGACTAGGCGCTGAGTTGGACTTAGAATGATGAGGTTTCTATCTCCTTCTGAAACTCAGTGGCCCCTTCGAAATACTTAAGTTCCTAATATTAATACCTTATCCGGGCTATTTTTAGTACCTGAAAACAACTATGATTGTGTAGATTGATTGGAAAGACTATTATCACTTTGTTATCACAGATCCATGCATGTATCTAGACGTGCACATGTCTTACAAGCTATATGGATAATGAGTTCACCCATCTAACGGTATGGAGTAATGAGCTACCGTCGAGGCCACTATTAAATAGTATTAGTGTTCGGCGCGATGGTACAGTCTCATTCGATACTATGTCAGTGAAGCACCGTTTTCATTATTGATAATCGTTAACTTATCATATATAAATACGTGTCAGCTCCAGTGTTAAACAACACTCGTTAAGACGACAAGCAAATAATTAATTCACCCTATGGAAACAGAGTACCCCATCATACATGGGTGCGTTCTAAACTCTACGCAGTTCAAATATAATTCTCAGTTATTTTCCGGCAGTCATGCATAGCACCGTGCACAAACTAATGACCTTGCATTGTTGTTATTGTTGTTGCTCAATCTCTTATTTTCATTATCCGCAATAAATGAAGCTTGTAACACACCATGTTGGCATTTTGTGCTACCATTATTATTCAATGCATTAAGCGATCAATCATTCTTCAAAGGAAAAATGGTATTAACGCAGCACTTATGGTCTGCATCGATGTAGATTATTATTTTGAATGGCTACTGATTAGCAATTAGATCTACCTTATTTAGGTCATCTAACTTATGAAATGTTTTAATGGCAGCACACATTAAGAGATTTACTTAGGGTCCCGAGCACAACTACTTCTTTAGAAACTCCACACTTGGCATCGAGCCTTCCGATAAATCTATTCTGGACTTTGTCCAGGGTCTTAGCGTGTTTCTCGAGATATGGCGTTCAAAGAATGAAAACCATTTCGAAAGCAGCGATCTGACTGTAACTTTCGTATCTGCATATCGACCACCTCATGGCAAAATGACTGCGCGGTTGACTTGTCAGTTGTCCGGGTATTTTCCACAACAGGCAATACATTCTCCATCGATCTTGACCATACATTAAGTCGACGTTACTTCTGTACAAGAAACCGGCGTTACCTTGCTCTATTTCCTTGTTATCAAAAACTGGTATATATTACTTATATTACTTCGGTTTCCTTTGGGGGGGTGAGATAGACATTTTTTACTGAAAATGTTTCATTTTTTACACCGGTGTTGGCATAGCGCAACTGTCTCTCGTTTAATGTGGATATGCTATCGCCGCTTGTATATCCTTTCAAAGATCAGAGTATATTAGCAAACTTATTCAAAGTAAGATTACACAGCCACATGTTGATGGTGTTACGTCTACCACCAAGGTACCCGTGCCACGAGAGTGACGACCACTGATATGAATAAAATACATTCGCGTAGAACTCATCAAGGTCAAAAAGGAGAATCTTTAAAATCAAAAACCGATTGCTGGCAAGAATGATGTACGTTATGCATACATGGGCGCTTGTATAGCTTTAATTTACGCCGATTCCCATTGTGCTTTTCCAGCTACAATATGGTTTATTTTTATCAAGTAACATAACTAAGGTGAAGGTCAGCCATGATTGATCGGTATTGCATGTACCCAAATTCGAGAGTGACCCTGAACGTGTCGGCCAATGAACTATTGTACACATGTGCTTAGCCGGTCCGAGCAAGGCCTTTACCTCAGATGCGGTTGTCATTGAAGTTTTCGTTGCGTCGTTCTCCGTTCCATTAATGAAGCACTGCCACGGTTTTGTTCCCTGGACGGAAGACGGTTGTGAACTTCTTGCGGGCGCAGTCAACAGTCCACGTGTCCTTTCGGGTGCATGTTTGTGAATGTCGCCGTTGCGTATCAACTGCCGACGAACGTCTCTGACGATTCCCTTTCAAATGGACAGCTGAACACGGTCATATTTGTGGCCATGAACTGTGTCTGGTGTTTGGGACGCGTATCTGCATGAGGCAGCAACAGCATCATTTAAAAGTCATCATAATCTACGAAAGTACGTAGGGAATCGCTGACAATAAGAGAAAATCGGTTCGAGTGAGAAGGCAGGACTTACATGATTTTGGTAGTACATAAGGATAAAGATATTAACATGTATTGTTAATAATGTTCATATGTTTCGATCTGTGCATAAGCCAATTGTAAAAAAGGGGACGTATACTCTAAATGTCTATTTCTACCATCTAAGGTATACTGCTCACAGTGGACTTAGATAGACTGTACATTGGCGCTTGCAAGAAGAATTAAAAAATTAGCGATCGTCCCGTCAGTGTTAAGACATCATGTACGGATTGAATATGGTCCTCATTCTTCACCCTACAGTATCCGAATGACACGACTACCATGGAAAAGTACACCCACTATCATGAAATTGTCTGACAGCCAGAGAGTGCTTACAGTAGCCCTTGCCACAGACGGTGCGAGAACACGGAGCCCTTCCACCAGCACTTGTTTTTCTTTTCCAAGGGAAGTTATCGAATCTCATGGAACGTGTCAATTAGTGTTTGTCGAAAGGAAGCGCCTTTACATTTATGTACGTAAAACCAATGGTCAATAAGTGAGGCACCCTTACTGACTAACAGTGAAATCGGTAAATTAAATCAATTTATTCTATTGTAGGTGCATTTTAATTTGCAGCTTGAAGAATATAGATAATTTATATTGTTTCGTAGTATATGCAGGCAAATCGAAAGTGCTAGCAGCTACCTCAGTATTGCAATATGTCTGCCATTATCTATGAACATTTGTGCTATCTGTTAGTGAAAGGATCCATATAAGTATGAGCTATACTCTGAACAATTCCAGTGACGCCACATGGACGCACGGTGCTTTCCTGTTGACGCATTACTTACTCGCCATAAGGTAGAGATTGTCAAGGTGTCTTGATTTATGTAGCTCTTGTATAAACGTGCGAATTATATGGGGTGTTGTATAGGGAGTGCGTGCATATATATATATATATATATATTGTTGATTTATCGTGTATATAAAAATATTTAAAATGAATCTAAAATCAGAACGTGCTTCATCCAGAACTTTGTAGTTTATTTAAGTTTTGTAGTGGTACGTTTGATTTTTAATTAAAATTATACGCATCACTCAATCATACGTAAGTATTCTTCAGCAGTGTCGCTCTTCATTGTAGAATGTCTTATTTCATTTATGAGCCGAAGTCGTATAACGGGAACGCAAACCATCACATTCAGTTTACTTAATTAACAAATGACCAGTAAAAGATAACTAAAATATAGTAACTAACTATAACAAAGATCGAAGTAATGCACTCGTTCTATTATTCTTAATTGCTGTCAAAGATACAGTAATATCATATCATTTTCGCCCGCATGGTGCTCGTGTCTCCTTAGGCAGCCTTTTGTGCGCCTATTCGACCACAGTACAATCTATACAGACACACAGATAAGGATATTTCACAAAGGGCGAATTCATAGCAAACGTAAGTCCTAGTTCGAAGTTGAGCTTCGATTGAGTGATGCTAATCAGTGAAAATATGAAATACTCGGCTCATAACGTTGATAGTTCCCGATGAGAGTATGAACTTGCACACGACTTTGGTGTTTCTGTATTTGCAGGCTCGTAAAGACGTGAAGGCAACCTACCATGCGAAATTTACAGACACTCACAATGGCACTGCTTGGTGGTGTCATGGCAGTGAGCAGCAATATTTGTTCAGAGGTAAATATGCATATAAAAATATTTCAAATTAATGTCCAAAAATTTACAAATATACAGCAACAGTACGAATCACTACTATTGAGATATTGACTAAACACTCGTAAAAAATGAAAAAACAATTTGATCACGACTGATAACCAAGGGACGAGTTCGATATATATATATATTTTTTTTTTCTTAGACTCACTTTTAGACCGTACCGCATAAAAAATGTGACAATTTTTACCGTTTTTACCGTTGTACCATTTTACTAGCTATCTGCGTATGTATAACACAATACTTTCTGAATCAATGATGAGTTTATTAGTAAGCGCCCCATCAAACGCCCGAAACATAAATAATAACGTAATATATTTTCTTTAGGCTATGATTAATGTTATGTTCCTTTTTTCTAGGATTACTTACAAAATTGCAGCGACCCACTGTACGTAATGACAAAGGAAGACCGTCGTAGTGTGGTCCCCGAAGGGAAAGAGGCGATGGTTGCTCACTGTGAGAAGCAGAAAGAAGCCGAAAAATGTCTACGAGAGCGAGCCGATGTTTGCGACACTGGATTCACGAAGGCAAGCAAGAATAAGAATAAAATTGTATACACTGAAATTTCATTCAGTTTTCGAACAGAACACGTGGCGTTGGGACGCTGAAGGTGTAGCAGGAATTATCCTTTTTATTTAGAGGGTTGTGAATTTTTTTGATGAATAACTTTTACATGAGCTGGAAGCTCTCTGCATAGAACGCCCTCTTTCCCGCTAAAAGCCTTTGCCGGACGCGCTTTTGTATATGGTCGCCATCAATTCGATTAGTGACTGCTGATGTTATTTAGAAATAAAGATAACATAGAGAGACTATTATGGTTTGCACTCATATTCAGATTTAATGTTATTCAGAGAGTGAGTTAAAAACGAAGATTTAATGCTGAATTACATCAATTGCTGAATTGCTGCTAAATTACAATTAATTAGGATTGTATGAAATTATATTTTTTAATAAAGTTAAGTAGGTAATTTTGCCCATAATTTAGTAAGTCGAATATATAGAAATATTTATCTATTCGATAGAATAGTAATTATTAAATCAGAGCAATATTGTGCCTTTTTTATTGAAGGGCTTAAGCCGTGTCCTCTTCGACGACAACCACGAAGAGTTCTCACGTCGTTGTGATCCCTCTTCTAAGGTAAAAATAACATCGACAATTCTGAACTCAAGCTCTTTGTTCAATCAATTCGCAAGATAATCAATCGAAGTAACTATTGTCAAGAATTTCCGCAAAAATTCAAATACGAGAACTTAGCTAATTACTTCTCCTAATCTGCTTTCCAATCGTTTAATATTTCTCTCGTAAAAAATCTAACGCAGGTGTGAGTAATGTATTAAGAACAATCATAAGAGTTACGTGTACGATACACAATGTTGTACGTGTAAACGTTCGTGTCTTTTCTTTTCTCAGGAAAATAAAGACTTTCTCTCAGTAGCGCCATGCCTTAATACCATAGGCAGCGAATTATACAAGTGTGTGGCCGACATGACGGCTCCACTCAACAGTTTGCCCAAGCTAAAAACATTCCGAGAGAAGGTAGGTAACACTCATGGGGCAAAAATCGTGCCTATCTGTTAAGTGGCGCATGCATGTACTACTAACTTACTTTTCATTGGCTCAGCATGAAAATACTTAGAGATTTTATGGTAATATTCAGATATATGGTAGCCAATTAAAAAACAAAAACAGTAAAAAACTCATCTCTCTCTCTTCACTTACATAGGTTTATTCATACTGTTTTCTTACATCGTTGTTGTACCAGATTGACATGAACGCTAATTTAAGTGTATTCGCTAGCGTCTTCCCAATATCATCAATGAAGTAATATTTCATTAATAATTAATTACTATTCCTCAAGGTCGACCGGGGATGTTGTATGTACCAAAAGTTCGAGAAGTGTGCTCTCGAAGTCGCTGCAGACCGCTGTGGATCTGAGGCTCGGGCTTTCCTCGACGGTTATCTCGCGCAGACGGTCAGAGAGGCAGTTACTCTTCTCTGTTCAACCGATTCGTCGGTCTGCAACGCCCTTAAATCTTTTGATGTAGATGAACGTGATCATGATGAACCTCGAAATATTTTCACGGCCATCCACTTCATGCTGAGCGAAATTCAGAGGAGACCATAGAACGCTATCGATTTATCGTTGTAAAGTATCGTGTATGTTTATATCCAATCAATAAATAAAGCGATATACCTTATATCAGACGTCTATGTCATACCATTAATATACGTTTGATATACATATTTTTCGTTTTTACACACACTGAAATAAACGCCTTTGATTGAAATATACATTTAATTCGTTAAATCAAAGCTTCTCAAATGACTAGGTGAAGTCTCCATATTATTATAGTTAAATTCAACAATCTGTAAATGGTTTTTTCTTCAGTCTTATCTGAGTGATGAGGCTTGTGTGAGTTCGCAGTACTTTGCAACGCAACCATACTACGCCCTTGTGTTTTCAACTACAAGGAATGTTTTCCTAATTATGTGAGTTGCCAGAGTACGAGGAAAACGTGGCTTTCGGTCACAAAGTTATTCACAACATCAATGTTTTTGTAAAAAGGATTCTCTGAAGTATTCGTTAAATATCTCGATCGATGCATGCGAATCATTGGTGTACCTCACATTGCAGTGCTTGTATGAACATAATCTTGTTTGCTTGTTTGTTCAGCCATTGACGATGTCCAGCTCACAAAGGCGAATAGATTTAATTGGTTGATACAGGTGCATATATACTCCAAGGCTTATCAAAGAAAATCTGCAAGACAACCTGTGAAAGGCTCGAGTTTAATTAATAAAAACAAAAAATTACAACAGTTTGGACGCTAGCTTTGAAGGTCGTAAGATCAAGGGAAAGCCAGATGATGCTATAGAAACTTGAGTGGTAGAAATGATAACGTATTGTGGGACTATGGCAGGTACATATATGCAGCTATGTTCAAGAAGTGACTGCTTCGAGCACCGACTGGCAGCATTACACCGAGCAGTTTCGGCCAGGTTAGAATTATGATATATTTGGACGTCGGGGCATTGGTCGCTCTGTCCTCGACTGCTGCTGTTAGTTCTCTAAGGTTCTCCTGCTGACCCTACCAAGACACGTGAACATAGTGATTGTACTCATAGCATTTTGCTTCATGAAGCAACTATCAACATTGCAATGCTCTGTTTGTGACGAGCGGGATAGTCAAATATAACTTTGGACCACAGTGTTCCACAGGCACTGCAGCCTTCTTGAGATATTATATGTACATACATACTTGCGCAAACTAACTTTCGACGTCGAATATATGCCAGTCAACAAAGCTCTAGTCAAATGTCCTCCGCAAGAGTTGCGGGTCGACCGACTTCCTCTGATATCTGTTAGCGATAGTATGCTCGCCCGCATGCAATTATTCTGTGTACATTTGGACAGCGATCATGACAGTGTGCAGAGGCACAGATTATCATGTCAATATATTTATTATTTATACCGTACTGTACTTATAGTCCCAGTAGAAATGAGACGAAATGGAGGTGTATCTCTAGACGATGTCTCCGGTGCCACAACAAGGTTGCAACCATCACATTGAGTTCTTCTCATTCAAGAATGAGCAACGATATCTCATCCTAGTGGCTATCTGATTTTCTGGATGAACGACCACGTGTCATGTCTGAATCATCTCTTGCACTTCAGCTAGACAGTTGTTGGCTGCCCTTTCCGGTCGAGGAAAACGCGCACTTTCTCTCCGATAGCAGAGCAGTTATAAAATCCAGACGAAGCCAAAACCAGTGTTTGTACGACACATCAAGGGCCCCTCATTAAGGTAATGTACATACACACGATCCAGTATGAGCGAGTAACGAATTTATTAGTGGCTTTAATATTTTCGTTCATTGTTAAGTTACAATGGTGTCGACAGAACTAACCCACACGATCCCCGCCTACACCTCAGCAGACTGGCCATACGCAACACATTTGACCAGCAATTAATGTCCGAACGTTGGATAGCTATATATAATAACAAACAACTTATTTTATAATATATTTCGATCAAAGCAGCTTTATCAGATAATGTATTTCGACAGTAGTATTAAAACTTCTTTATCAACGTGCTGGAACTTTCAGGATAACCAGCTTAGGGTGGAAATCTATAATGACACAGTTGCAGTTCTTGATATCAGCCGTTTTGCTAGCAAGATCTCTGGCAGCCAGCCCTGACATTTGTTCAACGGTAAATATAAAATCAAAACACGCTTTATATATTATTGTCCTGGCAATTTTAGAATAGCCACCTGTTACCAGTCCTTACAGAGCGTGAGAATGTGAACTCGATATAGTTGTCTTCTTAAAGATAATTTATTTTGCGGTGTATTTGTAGGAGGTAGCTGCATATCACGACTCTCGATATAGGAAAAATAGAGTGCTATACGGGAGTTGAGATAAGCACTTTTTTGATATATATACCTCAGCAGGAACTATGAAATAGCTGAATAACCAATTTATTCTTTTGTTGCTAGCACAGTGTCGCGTACTCTGAAGTGACGTATTCGTTGGATAAGTATAATTGCTTGATAATAGTATAATTGAAATATAATTGCTTTTATAAATTATCAACAATTAAATAAAACATCCTATAATGTTGAACCTTGGGGTCTATATGGGCCATTTTTCCGTGCGGATATGGAATAGCATTTGGTTGCGTAGAAGAAACAGGACTGAGTATTTGATGGATGCTTAAATTAAAAGGTTTAAATAATATAGATGTTCACTCAATACCATGGGCTTAAGCTATTTTAATCCATCTATATGATAAACTCACTTTGGAACTAAAGGTAAAGGTAAAGGTAAAGGTTTTATTGGTTTATTAAAGAATACTTATGACACATTATTTATTTGTTATTTGTTAGTACCAAAATACAAGTTTAATGCTGGCCTGACATTTGTTTTTAGAGTCATTTGGAGCAATGCAGCAATTCGTTGTACTTATTGGTGAAGGAAGGTCACAGGAGCGTCGTCCCCGTAGGTGAGGACGCGACACTTGACCACTGTGAGAAGCAAAAACAGGCAGAAAAATGTGTACGAGAAAGAACAGATGCCTGTGACACGGGCCTCACAAAGGTAACAGTGATTTGACATCTTAGTTATCGGCCCTAAACTTACATCTGCATATCATTCGTTACGATGATAATATAACAATAGTAGACATGATAGTCTCCGTCTTTTGAACGTTTCCTTGACTAGTTTAAAAGAAAATAAGTCGCTAAGAAAGACCAACTAAAGAACGTCCGTGTCAAACTCAATTAATAGATCTAGGAGCAACCTTTCAGCAAGATGACAGTTCCCCAATTCTCACGAAACAATATCGATGTGTATGTATGTGTATTGTATATGTAACTAATGATACCAACGGTAGAAACCACTCAGCAACAAAGGGTTGCTCTTTTTTTCTCATTTGTATACGATGCAATTCAAGTCAAATTTAATTTATTCAAAGCAAACTCTCTACGTTGTACGGATCTGGATGAATCACTTTTTATTGGCGAGTTCAATACGGAATAATAAGTAAGAGTTAGATTCTAGATATCTTAAATTTGTGAAGACTAAACGTTAATTACCTCAAAGTACTGAGCTTAAATAAAATATTTCTGCTACATGTATAATGGATATTATAAAATACTAGACAACTCATTCGAATACATTTGTAGGTTAGGCAGGCCTTGACATTAGCCAAGTTAACCCAAGTAGATTTAGGTTCCTTAACTTTTTGCTTATGTAGATATAGGGCTGCATTGCCAACTTTAAAAGAATGTTTCGCTGACATAAGTTTACCTTCGGCTCTACACAGTAACATGTTGTTCGTTTGTTTAAGGGATTCATTCGTATTCTGCTCGACGAGAACCATGAGGAATTCTCAAATCGCTGTGATCCGACATCTAAGGTAAACACCAGAAACCCCCCATGAGACAAATACCTAAGTTATTGTCACAGAACTTGAGTAGAAATCAAAAATTGAGCTCAGCATATTTTATGTAGAACTACTGTGTTAGATGAATGGAACTGCTTAATGAAATTCTAGTAGTATTTATATATATATATATATATATATATATATATATAGAGGTTCACTAATGGTTGTTTCGTTCCTCAGGAGTATAAACGCTACCTTTCAATTGCGCCTTGCCTAAATTCTCTGGGCAACGAACTGTATAATTGCTCCGCCAATTTGATCGTTCAACTGGTCAGCATACCTAACGCGAAGAGTTTCCGGGAGAAGGTGAGTCGACAGAGCATCAACAAAACAAGGCTAAATATACCTATTCAAAAACTTACACCCCATCTATTATTGCAAACATTTTAAGTTCTCATAAGTTCTCCAGTAATTAGATACTAAGATATTGAATGGATAGCTAACGAAAAACCTACACCGCTCGAGCGTTTAATGGTAAATATATGTGAAGCGAAAGTAGCTCTTCCCATAAAAGATAAGGTATATTTATTTTATGTCATACACTAACGCTCGAATTCTCGTTGAATTCAAATTCTAGAGCGAGCGGGCGTGCTGTATTTTCTCAAGCTTTGAGAAATGCGCCCTCGAACTTGTGGGTGATGGCTGCGGATCAGAGGCTCGGGCATTTGTGGACGACTATATCGGACGTACGGTCAGGGAGACAGCCACCCTTCTGTGCTCTACTGATCCGTCGGTGTGCGCTTCACAAACACCGGTCGAAATAGATGATAACTTTGATATTGATCGTGATGGACCCCAAACATTATTCCAAGCTCTACACGTGATAATAGCCGAGACACAGAAGAGACCGTAAAAGTTATCGTCACATTTTCCGCCAGCATATATTAAGTCGTCCTTATCGTTGGACAATGGTAGAAGGTCGAATGATTAGAGGCATGGTACATACCCACCATGAGTTGAGCCATATATATATTCTATATATTTACACACGTACCTCTTAATAAGAGTTCAACCGCTTGCCTGTTTGATTATTATAAATGGAGCAGTTATAAATTCGAATAGAATCGAAAATGTTGTATACTTAATATGCGGCAATGTATTATAGCACCAATCAGGTTCATTGTATCATTTCTATCCACCTGAACTGTTTCAGGTATTGCAACAATAATCATAAAGCAAGTATTGAGTTAAGTGTATTTGTATTTTCCATCAGACATTGACATTGAGCTGTTCTGCGGCTTTATCAGCAATAGAGTAAATGATACAGGTATTTTTCAGTTTTATATATAGTTCCCTTGTCGCCTCAGAGCATTACTGCCATTAGTACTAGAGAGTTATCTGTTCATATCATGGATTCATTAAGACTATCTAGAATGTCGCATTTATATAGAAAATTAAATTCAGATTTCTTCATTGAAATCAGCGAATGACATCTTGTGGTTGCTTTGCGATTTCAAGGTACAAATTTGAGTGTTGCCTCAAATCTCTAGCTGGGCTGCTGGAACTGACATGCTTCTGAAGGTGTCAGTATGGCCAGCTGATCGTTCTTGGAATAGTGTTTTTACTTCGAATTTTCTGGAGTAATATTTACGGGTAGCGTATTTCACCGACTTGGTGAAACCCAACGACTACACCAATGCAGACCACCACGATGCTGGTTTACGCCACATGGTTAAGCCTCTACCACCATTTTTATACTGCATATTTGCATCCATTTGCCATAAATACGTCTTTTCCATGATTAGTCTAAATCGACTGGTACAAAGCGTAGATCACAAACTACAAGTCGCTTCTCCAGACGACTGATGATATACAATTCAAATATATGTGTTTATCTCTCCGACAGAGATATTCGTCCTGTTGGCCTTTGCCGGAAATTTGGAGGCCCCTCAGATTCTACTATATATTCTGATATCATTCTGGTGTTCATAATTTAATTTGTTATATGTTAGATATATCGAAATAGCTAGAGAGACACCATATACAAGGAAATTAAATGAACAAGAGCCGGCTTTTGACGTCTACTCACACAAACACACACACACACACACAAACACATAGTGAGAGCCATACTGTGTGCTATCTGTTGCTTTTACTGACCAAGAGCGTCAAATTGTGAAGGTCATTGAGCTTGTCATCAGACGAATGCCAAGAGATTATACAATGCGATGAATGAAGATAAAAAAACTACGTCTGTATTCACTGACGGCGAGAAGTCTCAATGATGGTAAATACGCGTCATGCTACGGAGAAAACGTTGTCTGTTTCGGCGTTGAGGTAATAGGGTGGAACACTGAACGCGGAAACTTCATATCATACTTACCTCTGAAACGCTATCTATCAACTATCGCAGTGGCTTCCTCTTTAGATAGTAGAGCTGAGGGAAGTGGTAAATGGGAGTTTTATGAATGGCGACAACATTTTGTAGGTTTAAACAACATGCGATTTTGTAAGACCCGAGACAGGAATGGCAGATTGATCTAGAATAATTTACAAACAATAGTATCACTATTAAATAATATAAATCGCATAAAGTATTTATATGTCAGCCAAGTTTTCGTTGGATCATTGCTCTATCAAATGAAGCTGCTTCGTTACTCTTCTTTTATAGCCTTCACATTGGTTGCTTTGGAAAATAGGCTACTTTAATCTCATATAATGCATGCTACTACCTCGTCAACTTGAACTGGGACTTGCGCTTCGTCGACGAAAAACGAGGTTCAACGAACGGCTATTCTTCAAGGCTGATTTATGACGAGCCATTAGTTGAATGAGGTAAGTATACTTTCCGCTGTCAAGCCATAGGCCTTGACACTCGCATAGATCACCCGTCTCTTGCTATGTTTTGATCTGCCTCTTCTAGCTTGTACAACCTATGGCCGTGCATGGGTCCATTGAGAGAGAGAGAGGTCGTGTAGATCATAGATTGTAGATCTTGTGTGTCATAGTGCCCTGAGTTACATAGTTGTCCATTAGCACATCATCCAAAGTCTCTAGAGCTTGAAGCATTACGTTCGATTTTGTCATATGAGCGCATATAGCGGCGATATTTATTACTATTAGCCATAAATATGGCTGGCCGAATGACGTCGTTTCCTACGTGGACCAGGACCTTCCTTGCAACCATTCATACTAACAGTATCGATGAGTACATAGCCGATGGAAACCAGAGACATTTACCATCTTCCGTAGCAGCTGGCGAATGGATTAGTGCAACCATAGACGACCCTTTTGCGCGCGCATACGTACCAGATACTTTCCAATTGATTTATGAGAAAACTATAAAGCAATATACGGTTCTGTCGCAGGCAGTCGTAATTCAAACAAAGCTTCCTTAAAGAATAACGTTGATCTCGACAACGGCAACTATTTGTTTATATACGGATACAAATATAGTATAGGTAAGAGTGCATCCATGCCAAACATTTCCCATTCGACAAATGGCGATGTTTTCATCGACCCTGAGAAAGACTATCTGTGTCACTGGGCATGGAGCACTTAACATTGTCGACTCTACCTTTAAAATAATAGCCTTCCTTTAGCTTATATGTCGTATATATTACAGTATCTAGTTTCCCGTCAGCCGGGTTACATACATAGTAATCTTATTTCGTCTCCTTATGTAGTTTCTTACATTGCAGACGAGAGCTCTCATTTCGTTTATCAGTATTTGCACACAAAATCATATAAAAGCATGCTGAGGCTTCTCGTCGTGTATTTTTCAGTTATTTAAGTTTAAATGCACATTACCCCGCAATCGGTGTAGACTACTCATATTTACATTTTATATTGTAATCTTACTCATTGAACTATCACTTTGACATTTACTACGATACCATGTAGGCGTTCGTCGGATAATTGTCGGTGATTATTAATTTTCCGTCCGCAGCGATAAATGCGTTAATTGATTCTGTCTCAGTCATGTGTGAACTAATAGAGCTGTATCCAAGAATCCCCAGTTTAGTTTCAAGTCACTTCATGCTAATAAGACTACTATAATAAACGTTATAATAGTCAATTGGCGTTTTTCCTCGAAGGTAACCACTTTTGCCTGAAAAGTACGTTATAAAATACAACATACTTATTTACGTTGTATAAATATGTACAACGGCCCACAGGTCCAACATGTTCTAGGTTCAAATGTTCTATTTAATAAACCGGTAAAAAAAAGGTGCAGGTAAAACCATAGTGCAGGTAAAACCTACACTATGGTTTTACCTGCACCTTCTAAGGAAAAATAAAATTGATCCCAATCCACGAGAAAGGTTGGTAAAACCTCGGCTCCTTAGTGCTCTTCCCTACTTATTACTGAAACATAAATACATTTCTATAGCACATGCAATTCACGGTAGTAGTACTAATTGTAGTAGTGATGCAGCGGCTTCAAGTGATAATTTATTAAGTTTCAAACCACTGCCCAAGTCCTTAAGCCGTCCAAAACTTTTAGTGAGAAAGAGTCTCATATTGCTGTGGCAGATACACTAGCAGGGAAAAATGTGTTCATCCATGATGAATTTCAGCCTTAAACCTCTCTCACAAAAATAACCAGTAGTAGAACACCTTTGGGTGACATAGTCTGTCCGTGATATTCTTCCGCGGTGTGTTAATTAATCAACTGTGCAGCTAAGCGGGCCCCGTCGAGTACGACTGAATGTGTCGGACCGACGGTGACAATGAGGCCGACGATGTCGACAAGCAGCTAAGCCATTATCTCTTCTACATCTAACCCTAGTAGGAGACGAGTAGAGTCACATCCATCCCGCGAGATATTCGTAGTAGCAACACCAGTTGTTGTTATGTAGGTAGGCAGATAGATTGATATGCATCTTCCTGGCAGAGTCAAACGACAACAGGCCGACAGGTGCCAATACACCGAGTTCAACTGACAGCTCTACGAGGGATAGGACTGGGAGTGAGTACTCTGTTGTCGGCGGCGGCCACCGTCAGTATCATCCTGGCCGCCGCCGCAAAGCGGTATGCATCGTCCGCTTCGTGACCTAACCTGCTAGCGGCTTCCTGATCCCTTGCGGCTCCGCAAATGTCATAACTGTAGGTCGAAATCGAAATACAGGTTTCTAGCTCGCACTGGAGTGTGCTCAAGCCTATTGGGGGGGCGATGTCGTCCCGATTCAAGCAAGTGGCAGTTGACACCACCGCTGTCCTCCATGGGGGAGTCTCGAAGCGAAGTTTGGAGCGCTTACAGAGGGTTGCACAGGAGCGCTGTTCTATATATATATATATATATGGTGTGCGACGATATCGAAAGTGTGTGACATGTTTCAAGAGTGTACAGAAAGCCGTGGCTGAGTGAATGAATCTAGGATAGACAACTCACGCGAGGAAGCAGCAAACTGAGAAAAGATCAGTAATCAATTTCGATAACTCCCATTTGATTTAGCTAGTAAGTAATGGTGCTTAAATAGCCATCAAATATTATTTATATGGGCTTCACTGCGGCAGACTAACATTATCATTTCGAATATTTTCACTATCTTGGTATATCGGACGGTCGCACCAGCCGGCATTGAACAGAAGCTAGTTACAAACCACAGCTTATTTTAAGTAATAACAAGGTGTGCACAGAGGAATAAATATTTCAGTCTATTTCCCGTGGAAATAATGATGAATTCTATAAAGATTGGGAGCGCTGTGACTCGTTTGGAAACCATGCTATTTAGACAATGAAATTACTCACTAAATTATTATTAATTAACGCAATTAAATGATTATTTCTAAAGCACGTAGATTCAATCGTGCAACTGTTTCACTTCTCGCGTACAATAAAATGACTACTGTAGTAGAATCGGTAGAATTTGTTCTTCGTCTCGTAAATAATGTTCTGTACTTTGTCAAATATATATTACTACACGTCGAATAGAATGCGCAAATTAAATTTTTTAGCGCCGAAAAAACCCTAACAGGTGAAAAACCATAAAATAGCGAGCGTTAGTTAAGAAATGCCACCCCATTTGAGTATTTCACTCGTAGTATTTTATTCGAGCATTTGTTGGATATTAAATTTAAGTTACCGAACTCTTGATTGGTTGAACGGCTCGAGAGTGAAAATTCGCGATTGTATTATACTTAGAAATGCATGGAAAGTTAAAGACATTTCTTCTAAACATGTATGCTTCCCATGGAATGATTTGATTTTGAGCGAAGCCAAGTCACTGGAGAGCTTTTGTCCTAACCTCGAGCAGCGGATGCCCTCGGGCGTCAGCTTCCAAAACATCAACTCGTGTGTTAAGACCCTTGTGTCCATTAAAAGCTTTAGATAGATGGCGACCTGGCTGGCGAATTCCCAATCGGATCAAATTCGCTTTTTATTCGCCTTAGAGTGCGCTGTCACGGAAGAAATTCTGGCGAAATTCTGCGGGCCAGCGGACGCGTGTGTCAACGCGCACTGCCACCCAAATAAATTGTTTTCATAGCTCGTATTGCTCGTTGAAGCGTACCCGTTTAGCTACTTGGTACTACAGGCAGATAGAGAAACACTCATGGGTGAAACCAGACCTGAGATTTTCAATAATTGCCGCGCCGCGAAAGTTTTGCCGCAGATTATTCTCTGTAGGGGAGGATCTACCATATATATATATATATATATATATATGTGTGTGTGTCTACTGGATAAGTACCGCAATAACCGTGTACATATGAACTGTAATTATACCTTATGAATGAGCAAAAGAGAGACTTCCTTTATGACGGTTATATTATATATATATAAATGGTTAAAGCTCGTAGGTAATTCAGGATAATTTAATGATTTGCTGTTTGGCTATGGTTAATGTTTTGCTTGCTATTCACGGTGAAGGAGTGGAGATAATATAACTAACGTCCCTAGAAGACCGTAGCAGAAACAACCAGGTCATTTGCATTGTACAAAATGTCCGAACAGGGACACAACCTTACAGAAAAATTTTGTAAGGTTACCTTTTTGTAGAGGATTGTGTACTATTATCACGTGTAGAGGATTGTGTACTTGCCAGAGGATTGTGTTGCTATTTTAATGGTATGTTAGTAGTTTACTATTGAGAATATGTTTCTAGTAATGTGTGCTTCTCAGCCCTAAGTAATATAAATAACACCAGTTATACACATTATAACAGAAAGACAGTATATATATAATAGAATTATCGTGAAACCAAAAAATCTGAAATTTGACAGCCTGCAGCTCGGCCAACGTCTTCAGAACTCCCTAGCGACGAATGATGAAATCTCAATATGAATCCGAGATGGCCATATGCCGGATAACTAAATAGATATCATTACTTCATAATTAATTTTTGGGCTATGCTGGCAGTACGAAATGACCGTGCAGGTTCCAAGACATGCAATAAAAAAAGTCGATAATAACAGCTGCTATTACTTTGGTTTTGTATGTGCTGTTATGTTCGTCAAGTAAATGGCGAACTCTATAAGAGAGATGAACCCAAACGATTGAACTTTCATCAAACTTACATAAGATGCCAGTGTGACTGGTATGACTAATGTCTGAAACATTCTAAGCTGGAGCGATAACGTATATCCCACTTCAGGGGCTAGAGTATATTTATCTGCTCCACGGAGAGTCGCGTTGCCGCAATCCAAACAGGCTATCTAGACTTAGCGGTCCATTATAAGCTTTAGGGGAGGCTTGAAACTCCCAATAGGATTCTCTGTTATTTTTCTCTTTTCCTTATGCTCTATCGAAGGACTTATTGGGGGAATCGGCTCAGTTCGTCCTAAGGCCGACTCATGCTGCGGTTCTGGAGTGGCTAGAGAGGAACTGAATTCGCCAACTGTCAACGCGAAAAGGCGGTCTGATAGAAACAACAAAGATACGTCGTTGAACATCCATTAAGGATATCTTTTGTACCATCTTCTTCGTAATTGCATATCCACATGCCTTTATGGTGAGGTTGCATATTTAAAGAAGAGGACTACGCTTCAACTAGACTATGCATAGGGGATCGAAGTGTGTTGTCGCTGGAGGAAATAATAGCTGAATGCCCACGATTATGTTGCATATGGCAATTGTAGAACATTTACTTATGTGCAACTGATTGATTTCAACACTTCGCGAAACAGACAGACTGTTACTCTGGACTGAAAACGAATGTAGTTTTATTATGTCTCGTTCGAACAACTGCTTCGAACAATGCTCAATTTATAATATATGAATGAATATGGTAATCACCATATGGGCTATGACGCATCGCATCTGAACGATTAATTTTAGTTTAAACGTTTCGATCCGACATACTCATAGCCAATGGACATTTAGCATGTGTAATTCTTGCTATTCTCCATGCATGGCATGATATGGTCGTTGAATTTCAGTGGTGATTCCTGCGTCTTTAAAGCGCCGCCAGTTATAGCCAATGGGCATCCCGCTGAACAGATATATGTAGATCCTACTGCAGCTGGCTATTACTTATATTCTTCTTCCTTTTTGCTAACTATTAGTTCTAATCGAAGGCCGGACTTGCTTACCGTTACGGATAACCGCATGTCCGCTTCTGGGCTAAACGCAATTTGCTGAGCCTGTTTGGATTGCGTCAACGCGACTCTCCATAGAGTAGATAAATGCACTCCGGCGCTATCGATCCAGCTTCGAATGTTTCAGACATTAGTCGCATGTATGGCTAAAATCGGCAAGACGGAACTCGATATCTGCGTCCTGTGTCCCTCAGGGCAGACGGAAAATTGATAGTTTCAGCCGTACGAAGGGTGATGCAATCCCTTTGCGTATAAACAAGCGCCTAAAACATAAATTGAATGAATTCTATAGCTATGGTGTATGTCTCTTTATATAAATAACCATATACACAAACACGAAAGCTAACTCAGCTTGCGCACGACGCTGAATCTATAGATAGTGGTATTACTTATAGTGGTAATATTATAGTTATTGTGATAAATTCATATACCTTTTAGTATGACCTTTCATTTCTAAGGATGCACCGAAAACAGTTACCCTTTGCTCTACTCCGTGCTAGATCAATGAATAGATTCTTCGTTTATATCGCTCCAGTCAACGTAAGGACAGATCGGTGCAACAAAGGACTTCAAAAAGAGAACGGATTTCCTCCCGGCCCGAGCCCAACGGCTGTCCCGATAAACGATGAATGACGATGGTCGCGATGGAGCACATGGAGACGACATAACTGGATAGGCTATTCAGACAGACTACGATAGGAAGACTGAATGGATTACGAGGAGTGAGATGTGGAGGAGAACGCAATGCCAGATGATGGCTGCCTATGCAAAAGCACAACAAGATTGATCGGGTGTGTTACCAACCGATCAGGGAGGGCACGTCCGCTCAAAAGGGAGACGATTCTCAAAAAGTTTCAACTGGATGCACGGTGAAGAACGGCCTAAGATGTATTGTATTTTTGCCGCTATAGCGAGTGAGGTGGCGGCCGTAATTTGAACAAAATATTTATTTTGATCTTGTATCAATACACGTTTGAGACTTGTTGACCTAACCAATCGTGTATCGTAGTAACCAACGGTAAGAAACTGACGAATGATTCATTTGTCAAAGTAATTATATAGTCAGATTTGATACCATGTCAATGACCTATTAAACAGTCAAACCGTTGCAAAAGTGTTGTAAGATAGCGAGTATGAACGTGCTCGTAATACGATTGTAAACGTGCTTACCACTAAAGCATCAACGGAATTGAACAAAGCTTGGTTGCTTATTTTAGTTAATTGAGAAGCTGTAGGGAAATACCACAACGGTTCATATAAAAATGGGGGCAGCTCTAGCTGGCTGGTCGGCGGCCATTTAGAAATTCGCGTTCTCCTCGTGTGAGGAAGGCGTTGAGCGGCGACACAGGAAAAGCTATTATGGCAATGTCACCTACCGTCTACACGGGCCGTCTACCATGACCGACCCCTCGCAGACAGATTTCCTACTGTGGAATCCAGACGCCGTTAGGCAGAGAATGGGGATAAGTCGGATTGTATAGCGGGCCTTTGAATAATGGGCGAAGGCCTTTGAATTTTTAGGTGGTTTGCGCTTGTAATAGCAAAGTTGCGTCAACAAATGTGGATGCGGGTTATCGGATTATCAAGAATACACATACGATTCGTTGATGAACTCTCTCTCTCTCTTGGAGAGTGAACGACAGTTTGGCAATACCACGGGTCTGCCGGCGTATCAATGCGTATCCTGTGCATTCTGAGAATCACACGCCCGTAAACGAATCGGCTGAGCCGAGTTTAGTGTGATTGTTTCATATCATATTTGCAAAAAGTTTGTTCGATAACGGGGGCTGCATATCAACAAAATAATTTATGAAAACACATAAACATATTGCATCATGACCAAAGGTCTCATTTCCTCAGCTCATTTTGTATACAATCTAAGTATGGTATTCGATCGAGTTCGATTTGGAATTGTAAAAAATTCCACCGCGATGTTTATTTTTCCGCCAAATAGGTTGTGTGCGATAAAGGTCAAGGTTCAATAACAATTATGCGCGTGTCCATCGATTAAGCAATTTTGCCTGACTACATTTCGAATTGCGGGATTTCGATATCGAACTGGCCGCTACACATGCGTATCTAAGCGATGTAATATGGAACTTGAGTCACTGAGGCTTATTGTTTCATCCATGAAGGATAGGCGATGAACGGCGAGGTGACAGCGATCGCGTCAGTCATGCTTTTGAGCATCACATGCGGGATTCAAAAATAGTAATTCTATCGCCAAATCTGATATCATTTCACCGACTTATTGAGCACTCAAACCGTTGCAAAAGTGTCCTCAGATAGCGAGTATGAGCGTGCTCATAATACGGATGTAAATGTGCTTATAACTAAGGCATCAACGAAATCAAACAAAATGGCAGACCCATTAAGTCATTCCGACAGCCATATTAATTCGTTGTGATTTCCACGACGTGAAAAGTTTCACTCTGTATACCGAATGGGATGAAATTATTGGCCAGTTACCTACTCGTACACCCGTAGCCGTTTTGGGGCAGCACAAAACGTCAAGTAGTATCCGCAGTATGCAATTTATCTGGCAGAATTTGAGCGGTCCTTGACGTAAAGTTCATCGTAACGGTTTATCGAAACTTGTGCAACTTATAGCATTTTCGCCCTGCAAAGCCTAGCGGCTACTCATTCATTAGAGAAGAATGTCAGCATGCGTCACCTCACTCTTGAAACCGTCGTTGATGATCTTTGAAGCATTACGCAGATTGCCCCTATGGCGGGCACAATTGCGGATTTCAAACAGTCATTGACCGGTATTCCCACAGTCCAAAGACCCTCTGCATGGAGATTAACCCAGCCGTGCCATTATAGCAGAGAAACAAAGATATATATATATATATATATATATATACTATAACATTCGCGAACGTTTTTGGAAACATGTTTGTATTGTACTATTGTACGTATGCATGCGGGCGATTGCACCGCGTGGATCGTGGTTGTGTGTGAGCTCCGAAGTCATTACTCGAGGATAACTCGCATAATGTTATCGAAACTAAGATGGTCTTAATTATAAATAAAAACTATTGAATTCTTCCGAACCTTATATATAGATTGCCTGTCCTGATTGCATAGTGTCGCGTCCAATATTCCGACACTCGTCGAGGCAATTTACCCTTAGAGGGTCCATGTTTATCTCTTGGTGGATACATCGGCATTCTGCATCAAAAGATGACAATCAACCACGGATATGTTAACAGCCTGTGATTCCAGACTTCCGCAATTGCATCAATGTTCATAGTAGAAATTGATACCGTCGGAAAAGCAGAGGTGGAGGTACACACATCTGAAACCACAAGAATAGAAACATCCATTCTGCACACGCTGAAAATGTGAGATTGCTGGACTGTTATATTGATCTGTTTTTTTTTAATGTATGGAATATATCAGTTGCCGGTTAAATCATATATATATATATATATATATATAAAGTAGGTAGTTTTTTTTTGTAGATGGTCAACCCTGTCGACAGGAATCATCAGTCCTTCTCCGGGGTCCGCGGTACGTAGATGCTGCCCTCTGTGGTGTTAAGCGTTATGTGTGAATAGCGAAAAGAAACAGATTCGACACCAGAGACAACTGACCGTCCGTTAGATTCATCAACTTCTTCTCTGAGACACCTTTGAAGCAGTGCAATTGTAAGAACACCCACCTAGGTGTTGTGTTGCGCTCTCACTTCAGGTAAAGACCAGAATATCTGTTCATATGCCAACACGAAAGGTCAACGTGCTGTAAGTACTTGCTTCCCTTGATCTCGAAAGACACAAACTTCTCCAACAGGAAGAGGTGGTCCTTGAAAAATGTCGTTTATCCCTTTTGCCAAACCCAATAATTGCAGAGTATTTTATACTTCTTTTTTGTATCATTTCTTAAATAGAAGATGTCGAGGCATCCATTAGCTCGTCCGATGAAAACCTTCGGAATTATCACCTGACTCATGGTGACAATCGATTGTGTGAGTCAACTGATAGCTCGAATGTGGGGTTGATTGTGGCTTCATGCGGGCGTATCTATTGTGTGGCCAATAACCGATAGTACCCTCTCATCGTACGCTAGTTATCGCTGTGCAACCGTATCGGCTTGTCTCATAGTGGGACCTAATTTATAATGATATAGCTGTAATCCGTCATCCTTTACCGCAATTAACCAAGAACAATATGGGCGAAGTGCAATGTGTGCCTTTAACAGATTGCCGTTCGGTGGGCATTACAGATTCAACGATTGGTTCGAATCGCACTTCGCTTTAAATAGGTTGTCACAGGTTGTGGCGATCACTGACGTGACCAAGCTTTAGCCAAGCAGTGACAAGACGACTTCATTGTCATTTCTACAATTTTATAAGTTATTGCTACTGGCTTGTGAACCGTAGATTGGTAGAGTAGTTTTTAGTTGAAACTTTACCTAAAGCGGTAAGATGCCTGGAACCGTCGTGTTTGTGGATCTTGAGGGAACGGGTCTTAACGAACCTCGACGAATTACCCAGATCGCATTGATTGCCTTTTCGATTCAAAACTTCGAGAAATCGACACAAGGTATTCCAATCAATGCGAAGGAGTTCTGCAAAATGGTTAACCCAACGGTGCCACTACAGGAGAGCGCTAAGGATGTCACAGGCAAGTTATACTGAATTGTTGTATTGTGCGTTGACAAAAACCAACTCTTTTTAAAATTGCAAAGTAATCGATATTTGGAATTTGTTCATCAAAGTAGAATCGATCACAAATCGAGGAGTAGTAACTCTAACGAAAAAAGTGACTCGTACTTCATCGTAGTTACTTAACGCCTCGTACATTCTCTGTTCACATACACTTGACTCATATGACGGGACAATTTAGCGATTTAACATCTGCTGTACAGTCAAACCTATACACACAAACAAACGGTCTTTGAGAAGCATCTTTGGGAGCAATGATGTTTAGTAGATGAGAAACGCAACTATTCGCGTTATGGTACCCACCGAGGGCCAAACATGAATGGCCAACCAACCAGAAACAGTTGTTCGCTTTTCGTTTTCGCTCTGTAGGATTCACGGACGAGCAGCTGGCGAATTGTCCGAAATTCGTGGAGCTACTCCCTGAGGTTCAAGAATTCTTCGCCCCGCTTGAAGAACCAATTTATTTGGTGGCACATGGTGGTGCAAGATTTGATTTTCCTGTACTGCGTGATGAACTTCTGAGAACAGGACAGAAACTTGGAGTGAACCTCGTCACAGTCGACACGTTCCCGATCTTCAAAAGCTATGGCCAGCGCCGGGGTGGTGGACGAGCCGGGTGGACGTACGGCCTCCGAGCACTCTACAAAAAGTAAATTATACTTTCATTATTTAGTTACTTACGATATATTATGTTAACTTCCTACACTCATACATTCTACCGCTACTACTGCTCATACATTGATATCACTACTGTCTGCATGCATACGATTGTCATGGCTATTGGCTATCGGCTTTATAGCAATACAATGTTATTTAATATATACTATTTGTACAGGGTGCTCCGAAACTTGCTCAACGCTTTAGGTGTCTAACCCATTTTCACTCTTCCAGGAGTAAACTTTATTCTACGTTTTTTTTCTGCCAATGCATATATAGATCCTCCGCATGCACGTACACTACAGCAAACTAATAATAATCCATTTAGGTATCCTGTTTGAAATAGACGGACCGTGTGTTACTCCCAATCGATTAGTCTCTAAACTGCGAACGACCTTCTCTATACCAGGTTTTTCCATACGAATCCTCCGGTTAGCCACGATGCTATGGAAGACACAAGGATGCTAGTCATGTGCTGCAAAAAAATTGGCGCCTCTTTCCTCGCGTCTTTTAGGCAAACTCGTTACTCCGTCCCGTGGTAGTAACGCCTTATCTACGAACTGGATATACAGGCGTATTGTATTTATCAACGGCTACGAAACGGCATCATGTTAAACTTCGACGTGGAGTGACTGCACGATAGTTTTCTAATATTTTTTTGGTACAACAAAGCAGCCCTGAGAGCTGCAGCGTATCGTATATTAAACTGCTTTGGCGTCTTTTAGCTCATCAAAATCAATATATGAATAACACACTGGGTGCTAATTTTCACTTTGGATGAATGAAGATCCTAAAAGTTGGGAACCGGGGCCGAGGAAATAGGAAATATTTATTGTAAACCTAATGATTGTATGTTGAATAAAGGGCCAGTATACCTAATGATTGTATGTTTGAATAACGGGCCAGTCGTAGGTCCTAAAATGCTTATATATATATATATATAATATATATATGCATATACATATATATACATATAGATGAAAATTTGTGAAAATGATAAATGCAATAAAACGTAATTACAATAAATGAAGCCTTAAGGATTTCTTTCACTCTTATTTGCTAAGACGGATTCGGCTCAGGAGCACGCTGATTCCCATCGTTAAAAAATAGTGCTCACTTCACAAAACAAACAAATGAGGTCGGTGTTGAGAATGACCAGCAAGTGCTGTTATGTTATTTCCTTATAATAATGATATTTTTAGTACATTAATTAGTAATTGTTTATTCAAATATACAGTAATTAGGAAGTATTTCTAGGGATTATGGGGTGTGGGGGGGATTAGCTGGGACCGGGGCTGAGGCCGACATTGTCCCGATCAAGGCGATGGCATTGCCCCTCTGCACAGCGAGGAACATGCGTTGCAGAAGGAAAGATCCTGCGCGCTGGTCCCCGGTGGCGCGGGTCAGCCTATTATATATTTCTGTACAGAGGTGTTTGACGTTATGGTTTTTTGGCTTAGCCTTTCTGCCAGCGCCTTTATGACGTGTCCGAAACTGAATCATTTCCACACAAGTTTAGTTTGGTTTGATTATTTACTAGGTCGATTTATAAAAAGCATACACCCGGTGTGTCATGCGAGCTTTTTCTACGGACTCGTGTATTACGTGCGACATTTTGCCAGTTGTTGAAGCGCTGAACAGGAGGCATTCGAAATATGAGCGGCGCCTTCATCGATGTCAAAGGAACAGTTTTTCAACAGCCTCGGCGCATTACACGAATCGCCGTCCAATCCTGCTCAATAGCTGACTTTCGAGAATCCAAGGACGGTGTCCCGAAAAATGCTAAGCTGTTCTGTGAGATCGTAGACCCGAACACAGAAGATGATGCCAAGATAATTACAGGTATGCACATTTGTTCATTGTTTCGGTTCTTAGATGCTATTGCCTTCGATAGAGATAATCTTAATATAAGATCTGATCGTGGTTTTTAGAAGATCAGATCGCAACTATTCACATAAAACTATTGATGCCAATAGTGAAAAACGAATAAATAAAGATTTGACTTTGTGTTAAATTCTGACAGAGACAAATTATATATATATATATATAATTCGGGGGGGGGGAAGAGGTAAAGTGCAAGTGTTTAACCTATCCACGTAAATTAAGGAGGCATACATTTATCATTTAAGGGATCTATTATAGAAGATTATTTTGATAGAATTCACTTCGCAGACGTTGCTCTAGCGCTACACGTGTATATTGATCATTTTTCTCTATGAAGACTATTGGCGTACTGACAAACGATTGTTCTCGACGTTAATTTAACAGGTGTTCTATCTGCAGAGATTACGCACACTTGCGCCATTATTATTTGACTTTCCAAACAGGTTCAGCAAAGAAATACGGCTAAACTTTCGAACATGATGACTGAGTGTGGGGTTTGGGGGACCAAATTTGGACTTCAAACTCGATAAGGACCTGTATCTCACTTCTGGCCGCGTTGATCAAGAGGAAGAGGCCGGCTGCGATATGCTTGTACCAGCGTCAAAAGTTAGATACACTGCTGCCATTTGGTGGAAGCTGCGAAAGTGCTCGGCAAGAAGGTAAGCCCTTCCGAATCGAAATCAGCCATAGTACAAGCAGCCTTTTAAAACGTGGAGTCCCAATTATTATTGGTTGATTTAGTGCATATTTACAAATTTGCACGAGAATCTTAAGCTCCAGTTTCAACCAGAATGTACTCGGTGTGTCGGCTACCGAGTGCAAAAGTCCAGTAATTGAGCCAACAGTAGTGGTGCTTTGTATACAAGCAATGTAAATGCTTATGTTTTTTGTGTGGCTGTGATTATTAAAGGTAGGTACTTACTTATTTAGGTAAACTACTACTAGTAAACTAATAAATATATATGTTTCATTCCGTTTAATAATTTCCTGCCATCACTCCACGACGTCCGTTATTCCTCTTTCATAGAAGTCCTAAGAATATGTATACATATCTATGGGCAACGAAATCATCCAAAGTGTTTTTCAGTATGTCCAGGGCAATGAAGGTTTCATTATTTAACCTGTCTTGTAGCGACATATACAGAGACACTTCCTATGCTTGACACATACGCGAGCGGAAAGATAACTGTGGACGGACCAGTGCGAGCTTATGGATCAACCTATATTTTCATATTGGTGAACTCCATTACATGCGGGATCAAATCTAGATATGAGATCTACGCGATCTACCTAAAGCAGTGAGAACTCGATGACAGAAGAGATCACACTTTGTTGACGGTTTACTTAGAGCTAATCTATTAGCTGCGACAGACTAAAAGCTTTCGCTATCGATTTGCTCTCACGCTGTGCCATCGATCTAAGCCAACTAAATTATTCGAAGTGGCTTTAGCCTCCAATGCTACGCAACCCTATGGGAACATACCCAAAATTTGATAGTTCTGACAGTAACATTTGCTGCAGCTTTTCACCTTTTTTTATTGTCTGCCAATACATATTGTAATGAGGCTAGCGAAACAGACGTACGCATCCCTCCACCGGCATGTGACATTGTGATTGGCCGTAATGCTCCCACCACTGGCGCGGCTGCCGACACCGCTGCCGCTGGGCAACAGCTGATACTACCGGCGTATTGGTACAACGTATTGGACAACTACGCGTAAACATTGCTAGATCTCTAAGGAGTACTGATAGTAATTAGTGAAATGTGGTCCAGCAGATGCACTGAGGCGTCGACGAATTAATAGGCGACGTTTGACCAATAATGATACCGAAACGAAGTCACGGTAATGAACATAGTAGAGACTACTCATGACGAAAACTGAGCCACAAATACAATGTTTATGTTGATGATAATGATGATGAGAGTAGGTAGGCGAAACGGGTCCGGTTCAGCCAGTGTGAAACAAATAAAAGCCCCGTACGGGGCAGGTGAGAGAGAGAGAGAGTCACTCGGAGACGAGCCTCCCGGAGAGTTCCCCGGAATGGGGTCCCCCGGAGGGTCTGTCCCCCATAGAGCGCGTCTCTCGAGTAGGACTACATAGGCGTCGAGCCGCCCACTATCGCATCGTGTCATCCGAGTGACGGTGACAATCGCCCTTTTCGTTACAATATTATAGATATCGTATACTGCACCTAACGTGTATGTAAAACTACACAAAAAATAAATATATCACCCACATTTATTGTACAATACAGCAAACCGTAGTGAACATCTTGGTATCTTGAGCACGATTCGCCGTCCCCTATGATTTTACTGTATTGTTCTCTTCTTCACCTGTTTTAAAATACACGTACTAGCTGTCTTCAGGAGATGAAGACAACACGGGCGGTAATATTTGAAAACGTCAATCCATGGTCACCTACCTTTCCAAACAACCTATACATAGCATCGAATATAGGGTCGGAATAATACAGGGTCGTAGTCTCCGTGGCCGTTAAATCTCCGTGATATACCATAGGATTTCAAATGGACAGTTCGTTTGGATTATATTCTGGCTGCGTAAACTAGATTCAAGCGCAGTGTACACCACCGTTGACAGCATTGTCATTTGCCAAAGGACACTCTGGAAGTGGTTTGTGACGCATCGCTAACGGACCACTCTCGATGAATTTGCCGTCGAAGCTAGAAACATTCCGTTGTCAATTTGTGATTCAGTGTTGTGGATGAACGTTGAACACTATTTGGACACGCGAAAAATGGCGGAAACCCTCGTCTTCTTAGATTTGGAAGCAACCGGTATTAGGAAACCCATCCGGATTACGCAAATAGCGGCGATCGCCTGCTCGGTAAATGACTTTCAACAATCCGAAAACGGAATAGCCAACAATGCCACTAGGTTTTGCAAGATGATTAACCCCACTAAAGCATTGGAGCCGATCGTCGAGGATCTGACAGGTACAGATAACTTTTTTTTTAGGTATAGAAATCTAGCAGGCAATATCATAGACATAGTGAAATCAATGGCGATCAGTTAATATACTGTATAGCCAGCAAACGTTGAGACCAGTTATGCCAGTATATGGAGAGATTGACGTGTGCTTTGTTCGAAGCTTTAGGAGACACGCGCCTATACAGGGTGTTTCGAGGCTCAAAATATAAATTATACGGCGTAATAGAACTTGGTATAACGAACGCTATTCCCAATGGGACTATGGAACATTCGAGCATCGTTTCACATAACGCACATATGCAATGGTCTAACAATTCCAGTGGCATCGCCCTGTAGCCCATCTAAGGGACTATTATGAACTTATAATATTATATGAATTTAAGTCCTAAGTCCTTAAGTAATTATCGTTGTTCCCGTCCATTAAAAAGGAGCAACTGGTAATTCAAACATCGATTTGCTTTAGTAAACTATCGTTAACGCAATTAGATATGGCCCCACACAATGGGAATTATACTGCCGTCCAGAAGCGGCTAGATGATCGGGTCCTGTAGCAAATAATAAAGGAGCGCCGACCAAACCACGTACAGAAAATACGCCTCTGCAATTAATGAGTACTATTCTAGATCTGTAGCCTTCGAAATATTGAGAGGAAGGGGGATAGAACCATTAAACTTTTTTACAGATATTAGGAGAGAGGTTATCGTCCGCCACAGGAGAACCACGAGAAACCGAATTTTCACGCTAAGATTTTCCGTAGATATTTCACGTTCAGCGGGTACAATTATCGTCCACTTTTATATTTGAATAAAAATTCATAGCTTGTGGCTTCTACTAATAAAGAAGAATACTTTTAGTGCATACAAACATATATATTTCCAGTTCTTTTTGTCCAGAGGTTATCAAAGTTCTTTTTTTGGTTATATATAAAATAGCTCCGAACGGCCGAATAGATGAATGTGCCTACAAAATTTCCTTGTTGATGCTTTTTTCAGGTTTCACAAATGAGGAATTAGAGGAATGCCCAAAATTTGAGGATGTGCTTCCTGAGTTTAGCGCGTTCTTCGCATCTCTACCACAGCCAGTCTACCTCGTGGCGCACGGCGGAAAAATCTTCGATTTTCAGGTTTTACGAAATGAGCTTGATCTTAGCGGTCAGAAACTGGAGGTAAAGCTCATCGTGATCGACACTTTCCCAATCTTCAAAAAATATGCTAAGAGAAATGGAGGTCGTCGCGCCGGATGGTCGTACGGACTCCGTGCGCTATACAAAAGGTATATGAGGACAAACATCTTCAGCCTTATTTGACCGCCGACGTCTTTCATCATTTCAAATGGCATCACTTCGCCATTCTTTTCATCGCGATTTCCCGCGATATACGATATTACATCAAACCCGTTCCAAAATGTCTACAAATATCTATATACATATATATATTAATTTCGCGTGAACGTAAATGTCATATTACTTTGGATAGGTTCTACAATGAGGAGGCGCCCAGCCTGCACGATGCTATGGGAGACACTCTGATGCTTGCCAAGTGCTGTCACAAGATCAGCGATTTCTTCCTTCGGTGGGTGAGGTCGCGGTCTGAGTACTCTTTAGCGTGGTAGACCAGCGGAATCTTGTCATGTGGATAGTCTTGTGCTGGACTGCTAATTAGGAGGGACACATCGCTTGGGTTCAAATCTCTTGCTGCCAGACGCGGATACTCTTTATCTGTGGATTCTTACCAGGTACGACAACGATGAAAATCTAACAAAGAAGGCCTCGAGATGTCCTCGTGGTAATATCTAAGGGTTCATAGCCGATGCCTGAAGAAAAAAAATATAAAAAATATAAGGGGAACGGCCGAGAGTCAGCTCAAAAAATACCAGCGAAATGTATATATAATGAGTATAAATGTATCGAGTGGCAATATTGAAACCCACACTTCTTTATGTTCTATGGCTTTTGATTGTCTAGGAAAGGAAGTTTTCCAGCTCCAGTAAGCGGCTCAAGTGTTGTACTTGACAGATACGTAGCAATTTTCATACATGGCATATAGTATTTTTGTTTTAAATATTATTTCACCTTCCACCTAACATATTATAATTGGCACACAGTGTGAAGTACGTGACTACCATTGAAAAGCGACAATGTTTAAAACACTGATAATGGGCAAACCGTGCAGTTACGAGAAGCGTATGTACGTATGTGTTCTTGTTCATAAATATAGTCCGGACACACATTGCCATTTTCCTACCACGCACACAGACAGACACATTAGCTAGCTATAGCAAAAAATTATTGAGCAACTAACAGACGGCCTAAAATCATAGAATTGCGTGTGTATCGATTGTATTAAGGAAAAACTCAGCTGCGTATATAGAAGCATTTCTAGCGTCAACGAACCTATTAGGGAACTGTGACTATTCAGCCGCTTAAGCGGACCTTCTTTGTCCGTCAAAGGAACGCCCTCACAAAGACCCAATAGGGAGTAAGCGAACTGGGTTACCCTACCTGATTGCAACTGAGGAGATACTCTAGCGGAGGCGATGTTCAATCTGGAGAGGCTCTCATGAAGTGTCATCGAGAACAATCAGTCCGTACACGTACAGAGGCGACTCTTACACCGCGAGCTATTACATAAAATTGTAGATGGTCACTATTTTGATAACTTCGAGAGAAACAACTATCACGTGACTTGGCTAAAGGTTGATTTTAATGATATTCAACTCTAATTGAAAAAAATAGTCAACATCGAAGAACCTTGTTAAGAGAATAAACCACAGCTCTGTTATTTTTATATTTGCACTCATTTTGTGAGTGGAATTGTTTATTTCGGTCGAAAAATGATGACACAATGAATTCAGTCATTATTTCGATTGCACAAAAGATTGTAATTTTCATGAAAGCAGAAGTAGATCGACTAATTTGCCAAATGTTATTATAGCTTCCTGTTCAAAAATGTTTAGATAATAAAATTCACGTCACTTTTCAATGTGCACACATACACGGGTTCTGTTTTGTTTTCAAGCGTTGGCGTGGCTTGCTTCACACGAAGCGCCGGGAGCTAACAACGATTTTGTTCATAGAAAGGTCACAAGATGTAGACACTGTTGTAATAATATTTAAAACAATTCCAACATTTCAAATGTATATGACTATCATTTTTACCACACATCATTAGCTACAAACTATTAACAGTGTAAATATGCACAATATTTCAATATATTTGTATTTATAATATGTTACAATAGAAAATGTGCTCTAAAGCTCAGGAGAGAGTTACTAGCATGTGGAACGATTCTGTAGCCTTCGGTAACAGTATGGATTCGATTTTCGCTATTTCTTTCGTAGGGGGTATATATCTTAAAAATAGATCCCATATTTGTTCATTTTCTTAAATTTAATTTTCTTATTTTCTCATGTTCTTATAGTTCTACTAAAGAATAGAGTTGACACCCCACTGCCACCTAGTGCTGCCAGAATATTCTGTGATATTCGTTCGCATTAAATGGCATTCGTACCTTGCAAAATTAACGAGCTGTGTGTTATGCTTATGCGTAATGATTATTCTTATCACATCATGATGCACACAGTCATAGCTATCGCAAATATATATGCACGCGTATATGTCAAGGATGCATTCATTGAGTATCGCAGTCCAATATAACAACGTTGTTCTTATGGATGACTCATGTGACTAGAACTCCTTGGTCATACCTAGTAACATCTGATGTTAATACGTAAACATAAAGAGTTTCATTCGGGAAAGAGGCGTCCCATTGATTCCTAAAGTGATATTAAAAATTGGCTATAATATGACTGAAGGCACGACCACAATTGTGGCACCTTGAAACCAACATGTGTTCTTGAGTCGATAAGGACTAAACGGTTTTGTGTGCATCTTATCCACCCGATCGACGCGTGGTAAATAACGGCTGAGCAGATCTAGTATGTTCCCTTATTTCAGAACCTTAAGTTTAAAAAATGAAATATAATCGGATGAAAATGCATAAATGTGTAGATCTCGTTTTTGGGGTTATAGCTTTGTTCTAACAATAGCTGTACTATTAAGTATTCTCATTTCGACAAAAGTTGCCCCTTCATCTTGTGCTTGCTGTTTGCAAGCAGCGTGCGTTTTTGCATTGTCAAAATCAAAACTTGAGCACTGTGTTGAATTATGGTGGACAAATGATGAAAGCATAGTGTTCAAAGTAATTCTCTTAAACAAATCATGTCAAACAATTGAGGTCTTTCATCTTCGTCGCAGCTCGTATCCGCTGTTACTGACTGCCAGCATGGTGCCATGGTCTGAACTTAATGACGACAGTATTAACCGAGGAAAATGCTGTAATACTTCTCCTGTTCGCCCAGTGCGTATCGTCCTGCCTCATAAACGAACAATCTTGCAACAGAAAGTAGGTACCTTGATAATTAGCTGTACCTTTCCCAGCGACCCGCGCACACATAGTTGCACGTTTCATCCTCATTTATATGCGTGTTTGCCAAAAAGGCAATACGCATCAATCGATACATAACTGAAAACCGTTCAGAAACATCCCTTGTCAAATTACGAAGCATAATTACTGCGTGTGTAGGAATCAGATCCAGTGGAATGGACCAGGCAGACTGCCGTGAACCGTCGCACCGCTATTGCTATAAGGGCTATGAAAGCTCACAAAGCGTTAGTGATATTTGCGCATTACCATTTGCGCAATCTGAGAAGATCACCGCGGGGCGTAAAGTTTAAAGTGATGCCAGTTTGAACGGTCGACAAAGCAGGTTCTTCTCTGAGGAGCACGCACACTCAGTCCAATGGCGACAGGCAACAAAAAAGGCCACACGTTTGAAAGGACAGCTCTAATTCGTGTGTCGTTCAGTTGTGGTTCATGTTACCTGTTTTAAACAAAACGCATTACAGCGTTTCAAACTTAAAGAAGAAATATTATCAGAACTTGCAACTGGACTTACCCATATAAACACTGTCATTGCAAAGTATTCGTAATTTGAAACTCTATGCATATGTACATGAAACACTTATGGCACCACTCGTCTGTTATAGTGTCGCCTCCTTTATAGCATTGCGACGCTCGAGTAGGTCTTTGGTGTACATTAGACAGGACGTGTTTGCGTTACATGAATATACATACATATTTCACAATGTGTTACATTTACTATGCATTTAAAGTATTCACTTCGCACGATGAAAGTCGACCCAGATTCTGATCGCACTCGGTGGGGTTCGGTCGCCAGTGGAAACCTCACACTGATTCTTCGGTATATGAATCGTCACGTCATACACTTTCAGTTGTGGATCTCTCGTCAGTGGTTGATTCGGTGTCGGAAGGCCTTACTGTCCGGTACCATTGATCTGTTAGGGCAGACATCTGCTTCGTGCCATCGTATACGTCCTAGGAATAACAAATGTATGGAAATATACCGTAAACATTGGAATAAGTCAAATCTTATCTATTGTCATTTCGCCCCCTTCGTGCCCGTGATTATCATTTGTCCTAGACCATAAGTGAATTTAATCGTCAATAAGAATTCCGAAGTAATGTTCCCGAACACCGAAAGCAAAAGTACAATACACGAAGCTTACTTGGAGCTATGAGACTCAGAGGTAGTCGAAGCTACAGCGAGTCCCACAGATCAAGAGGACGCAGGTCTAAGTTGACACCAACCTGAGGGGTGAATCTTCGCGTGAAGAATGGCGTAAGATATTTAACATCAAGTCGCGCAAAGCCTCGTAACCGTGTAACCCCAGCACCTGAACGAAAACCGACCTCAAGCTCTTCTTCGGTCATTTCCGATAGATGTTCAGCATCGATAGCTTGGCCCATTTCCTGCAAATCACACAGTAATTGTATATACTGAGAACTCACACTACCAATTTCTTAATTACCATCGAGGCGAGCGCTATATATTAAGGGCTGCCCATGGCGAATCGCTCACGATCGACTCCTTTCCACGACTGCAAGCAGTGCGCTGGGGTCACGCTGAGAGCGTGATACAAGGGAGCATTATTCAGTTACCAGTCAGCTGATAAGATTTATTAGCAATGTAGTCGTTTATACAATTTTCAGCTTGCCTTTGTTTTCGATAGCGTGATCTTTCTTGCTCGCGTCCGGGCGCCAAGCCGTTCGGACCTTTCCAGATAGCGCATCATAGGCATTGTGGAACCCCCGATTACAACGATCGTCAGTAAAACAATCAACAGCGTCGTCGTAACGATGACGTGGCGGGTCTCTGAGCCAAAGTTGAGATGCATGGCCAACGCATACGCCACAGCCCCACGAAGGCCAGAAAACCACATGATGAACTGCGTCCAATAACAGATGGCAAGAATAAACGAAACATGAATAGAAAAAACAACGCACGTAGAATTTGTGAGTGTTACATATATGTATGTTCGTCTGTAAAAGGCTGGCGTTCGGGAAGGCCCTTGAATGATAATAGTGGTTCGTCAGTAGACGAATTAGGGCATGTCCTGCTGTTTTCAAATATCTCTCATTAGACGTGAGCTGGCATTCAAACTCTTCCTTTTATCGCTTAATTTTTAGCTAAAGAGCACAAAACACTGACCGTTGCTTTAGTCATTGAGGTATTACATAAGCTCACTTTTTAGTTCATGATGGAACTGCCTGGTGTTCGATCTATTATATGCTTTGTATGGAGGAGCGTACCTGCATCTTGTTAGTTATACGATGCTCCCGGAAGTGGTTAAGTAGTTCCGATAACGGGTAGATATTCGCAGCGCGACCTGCGAGGCAAAGAGCCAAACTAGCAATAACCAGACCTGGCTGTATGCTTAATCTATGGCTAAAAATTGCCAGACCAAGGTAAGCAAACACCGATGTTTCTGCCATCAGCGATAGGGTTCGTAAGGTTTGTTGCATTGTGATCTGGGTCACGGATGATAGATTGAAATGAGTGTAGTGTGACATCACGACGCCGTTGAACAAGATCGCCATTATGCCTGAAAACGCGTTATCGGAAAATTAGACCATTGGAAGATGTTGTTCCTCAAGACGACCGCACTACGTCAGGGTCAGGCATGTAGTGGTTGTTTTTATTTATATTCATGAACTTCCATAGCAGGTTTTTCACGTTATGAAGATTCGTCGTTGTCTCTCAACATCTATTAACACCACACTTTATAATTAGTCATATAATGCTGCATTGCGGCGTAGACCACCAATAGTCTAACGATCAATCAACGCGAATCTCACCAGATAGATGAATTCCCTCAGCTAGCCCGTACGGTGCGTAGATGAAGACAAGCATGATACCAAACTCGATGGACGGATGTCGACGTAAATCGACGTACTTCAATAACAAGGCTGCGGCGAGTGCAAACAGTGCCCCGATGACGGCCGAGCCAAAGAACACAACGAGAAAGCGACGCACAACATATAGAGCAACTTCACCGGCTGTCATTTCCATCATGTGAGGCGAACCAGCCTCCAGAACAGTCCTGATAAATATGAATGAGAAGGATCAACAAACAAAACAAACAAATGTATTCCATTAGCCACTTACATTATACGTCAATAATATGTTCGTACATGTGATCGTTCAGAAGTTTTCAAAAGACAGAATTACGTCAGTGGAAGTTGTCTGTTTTTAGAACTTCTAATGACGTCTCAAGCAAGACGTTGGTTCCGCCTTTCTTTCGACGCATGAGCTAGCCTGTCCTCAATATGGCTGACTTTATCTGTAGATAAAAAGTCGCCTCGTCACTTACGTTGCGAGAACAATTGAGACTGCGTCGTTGAGTATGGATTCACCGAAGACGAGCATGTTTAGCACCGGATCAACGTCCAGAGCAGCAAAAATAGCCAGAGTCGCAACTGGGTCAACAGCGGAGATCAGAGAGCCGAATGCTAAACTCTCCGCGAAACTTAGTGAGTACACTAAATCGGCCACACCTGCGAAGTTGCGAAAAGGCGTCCTATGAAAAGCTCTAAGTAACCTCTAGGGTCCCTGATTATAGCGTTGGTTTTATATTTGGACTAGAAAGCGGAATCACGCACTTAAACATCGCAGTGAAGAAGATTGATGGACTACTCTGGTAATTAAGGCGAACATAACCTCATAAAAATGTCGTTACAATTCAGCGTCACTATTTTGAATAGCGAATATTTAATGTGCTTTCAACCCAAGCCAACAGGCGAAAAACTCACCTAAAATATAAACTCCGGCTCCAATGACCATTGCAGAAACGGCTGTGCCCAGAATAGCGAAAATCAAGATGCTTCCAATATTGTGAAAGAAGTTACCCTGCAAGAATCGCATATGACAGTATAAGAGTATACTATGGACTTTCAGTGTCGGCTGTGAGTCAGCCCGGAGATTAAAAAAACAAGTATAAGACTGTAACAAACAGATTTTTCATCACATTTTTGCCCTACGAGTTACGTGAGTATAAGAAACCGAATTCAAGATTCTGCTAGCCACTAAGCATACAGTAAGTGTTCCAAACAGAATCATAATATTTCAAGTTTAATTCAGGATGTATCGCCCATATGATATTTAATACTGTTAATTAGCAATGAATGGTGATGCTACTTATACCCCATCATGTATTTTTATAGACGAAATCTGCATCGCTTTGTACTCAACAATGGCTCGAAAAATAAAGTTAAACAAAACGTACAACTGCTAACTATTCAATTCGACGATTGTCGACAGCTGAATATGACGAGTCCAAACGATGTTTGCCTGTGTAATAATACCTTGTGGAGGTTATATCCCGATTCATAGATGATTGGTGGGAGCAGTACAAGAAAGAACGTTGTTGGGGAGAATGCTTCTTCCTGTTGCCAACCGTCGGCTCCAGACCAACCGGAGACCACGCGGAGAAAAAGTCCGATAGAGGCCCCGATCAGGACAACCGCCACTGATTCCGGTAAGAAACGAAAGTCCCACTGAATCAAGAAATGAATGGACAGGATACAGACAGCGATCACGGTAAGGACAAAGAAGATTGTCAGGGAGGAGAGAACCTGAAAAGCAGCGGAAAAAACAGAGAGATAACAGAGATATGAAAAAAAGGATATCACTGGATTTGGTGATGATGATGATCTGGTGTCCCCGGATCATTGTATCGATGATAAGAACTACCAAAGCTACAGGAAGGTGTGTGGTTCACACGCGGTTAGCTTTTGTCATCATCAGGTGTTAGTGTCTAGTTATGTTCCGTATGATTTTACTAGGAGGAACGATGAGTGAACTCACTTCTTCTTCAGCAGTGGACCGTGCTGGTATAGCGGGAGCAACTGCAGTAGGAAGTCCTCCGGATTTGGAGGAGTTTCCCTCAGCAGATGCTGCCGATGATGATGACGAGCTGGAACTTGAAAGTGGCTCCATCGTAGAAACACCACCAACGCCTCCGGACGACATCGTATAGTATGATCCCAACATCTGAAGTGGTTAGTTACCAATGTTACCAAAATGAATAACTTAAGATACAACTGTAACTTCATATTGATACCATCCCGAAATACAGCTATCGATATCCCGTTTCGACAAGTCCATTTGAAACACTGATATACAAAATACATTGATACACAAGAAAATTTGCCATACAACAATGGCAAAATCATTGTTGTTTTTTTGTTACTGGATGCTTTTCGAACACATTCATTGCGAAATAGATCCACACAGGTGGTTTAAAGACTTTTTCTTGAAGAGATAAAATGGAGCTGTCTCGTGGCAATTTTCGCGCTCTTTTTTTATTCAAGTTCAAACTCGGAGACCCGACCGAGTCTCCGAGTTTGAACTTGAATAAGAAAAGAGCGCGTTTTAAAGTTTTGTTAAAAAGAAAAGTTATGAACATTTTTGTTTGTTTTCCCGCAGAATATCGATAAAACATATTTCCACCCCTAATAATAGTCCATATACCAGAATGAGCAGAAGGGCAGCCAGTGTTGCACCAGCGACTTTGTACTCCACGAAGAGGCCCATCTTGTGGAAACGCTCGAGGCGACCTCGAAGTCTTGCGATTGTCCCATTTGATCCGGCACGGCCACCAGCTGAAGACGAGGCGGTGGCGGCAGCAGCGCCCGAAGAGCTCACGCTCGTCCCACCGCTACTACTAATGCTGCCACGTCCAAACATTAGAAGATCCTACTCGAAACGCTAACGGTGAAATGCGACATGTATCTGCAAGTCAGCACCGCTGGAACTGAGAACAAAAATAGCCGTTCGACCCCCGTGTTATTATTTTTTTCTACTTCTGCTATCGGTAACTATTGTCACAAGCGAATATCGTACCAGCGTGTGACGCAACGTTAATCATTTGTGATTACTGCACAAATGAATAAAAACGACCACTGCAAAATGAACATCGATGATTTCCTCTCATCCCTCCGGTGTCGTAAGAATCAGGCTGCCAATGCTACTAATAGATTCTTCTTAATTAACCACTGGCAAACTAACTGTAATATTACTTGCCTTCCAGGACTTGTTTCAGGGCTAGATTTATAGAAGTTCATCGAAGTATAGTTCTGGGTATTACGCTAGATAGTTCCTTAATACAGCGAAACCAGCTCATTTCCAAGACAAAAAATTTCTAGATTGGTCAAGCTATTTGAAAATGGTATCAAATCTATGTGTTATACATAACCAGTTGACTCCACTTGCAAATGAGCTAAAATTGCAGCAATCGAGACGTTCCGACGCTATGACGCCAGAGTACACGGAAGACATACGGCAGGCGATGGTGTTACTGCTCACACTTCTGTCCTACGGGCAATAATAGGGAGAGAAAAAGATAGGCTATATATCGCAATGACGAAAAAGAAAGTCAGGAAACAAAAATGGGAGCAACCACCATCATTATTTATGTCATAAGTGGCCATACATTGTGTATACACCACATATATTATATCGATCGACCGTATCGTCGGCAAGTTATTGCCTCGAATATTGCCACCGCGCCCAATCGATGTAAACAGCCCATGGCTGCTTATATTCATTTGCGTTACAGAGGCAGCAATTACGTGTGCGCGGGTCCCATCGTGTGTCAATAATAATAATTATCATAGTGATAGGAATGTGTTTCCATGACGGTATATTCGTGGCATAGGGGGGCTATATTATATAGACTGGTGGCCGGTTTCACAGTAGCTCTCATAGAAAACCTGGCAGTGTAACTGTCTATTGTTATTGCTATTTTTATTGCTGTTCAATTACAGTTTGCTACGGTAATATGGATGCATGGAGGCTACCTCACCAGTGGAAGGGTGAAATTTATGTTAGATATTGCCATGTGTTCCATGATGAAATTCGGTAGGAGCGATCTCATCTATTTGATCAATGGGTCGCACTAATTGAGAGCGTTAAGTTAGCACAGCTGTGGTCATCTGTGTCTATCACTGAGCGCAATTCGAATGGGAATATTCAGGTCATAGGTTCAATGTCTGTAATCATTCGATAGTACCGAATGTGCTCTATTAGGAGACACCCGAATTTTCACAAAATCTGTAACCATACGTCCTTCTTTAATATTCATCAGCGCGTCATCTAAGACAATAATACTTATAATTCAAACTACGAATATGGACAGATAGCAAACATATTCAATTTGTAACCACTACCTAGAAACCAGTGAGGAAGTCTAAAAACCCTGAAATTAACTCCTTGATAGATTACTTCGCCCGTCAAAGAAGTATATAATGTACCACCAAGAAGTAAAAATCCAACATATTCATTTTAGCCTTGAACAATAGTAAAGATACAGTGGTGCGGTTTTATAGATTCAAACAAAAGCGAAATGTCGTTTCTGCGAACGTGATCACCAACCAGAGAATTGGAAAGGTCTTTTTATGACACACAGCTACAAATAATTCTATTTTTTTTTTCATTATAACAATGTTCAAATACAGGAAAATATAGAAACTATAGGATGAAGGGACAGATATAGGCGCTATAGAGACATAGTATAACAAAAGGAAATGGAAAAATAGAAGAGCCCACTAATGGTTCAAAGTAAAAGGGTTTTTTTTTATGATGTTCCGTGTCCTCGTGAATTTCACAAATGCTTTAAAAGTGTTTACAACTTAATATGCTGGACATGGACAAAGCAAATCACCTGGACTCACTATCATTCACAGCTGTTCATAGGGGCAGTGAGCAACCTCTAGCGAGCTTACCAGTGTCATATATACGAGCTCCATTAACACATAGAGCTATAATACGTCAGAGCTCAGTAGTACATATCACTGGCTCTACCGTAGCTTCCAAGTAGTGCCACTCGTTAAATGCACAAATAATAGATGCACAGCCTACTCCAGGAATTGAGATCGCATGACGAATCCTCCATATTCTGTATTTAAAATATATATAAAAATCGAGCATTCTTCTTTGGAAACAGCGTACGCACCACAGAACATATCACTGATGTCTCTGCAACCGGATACCGTTGCCCGATCGCCACAGAACTGTTACATAACACATGGAGAATGAAATAATCTGACATGAATGTCTCTAAGTTTCCCAATACTCGTCTCTTTGTAACTAAGCGCAGTACAAATTAGTCTATGTACATACACAAACTAGCCAGAAACGTTCTCAGCGAACTAAAATCGATACACAACGTGTTTGCTCATAAGATTTGGTGTTCATTCGGCACATTTACCATTTGTTTGCTGGCTCGTATATAGTCTTTATCAATATTTACTTCAATGAGCTCATACACGTTCAACCTGACCATACCTTTCATACTAGTCCTGTAGTATTCCCATTGTTCCTGGAGTTGTCCTTATCCCACGTGTTATCGATCAGTCAAGTCACCATCCAGCCAGCCAGCTAGCCACAGTCAATTGACTCAGCCACAAAATGACACTGTAGCGGCTTCGCTACCGCGCCAGCGGTTCCGTACCTTCGTCACCAGTTACGAAAAACCGCCACCCGAAGCCAGAGCAAAGTCACAACCGGTGTGAAATTAATTCGCGCCCGAAGCTGACCATGGCCGCCGCGTGGTGAACAGAAAGATATCACCACAAGCACTGAGCATCACATGGAGGAACCAGACCATCCTAACAGCCCTGCTGCCTAGACAGTTGGTGAACGTTGTCACTTGCTGCTGCTGCATCGCTCCTCGATGTAGTTGCAGAGTCGAACAGAATCGAACTCCATGATTAGATTCCACTCCCGCACAGATAGGTGCGCCATCAATACCGCTCCTACATGGCACATAGCGCAGCTGGCCGAATTCACAGTGATCTGGGCGCGGGTGTTCCGATCGACCAACCAACAAAAGCACACTCGCATACGCTCAGAGTAACGGAGTGCTCTGCACCCGGTCAGCTGATCACCTGACAGCTCGGCGCAGTAGGAGTTGGACAGACGTCGATAAAATGTGATGGTTGGTGTGGTGTTGTTGGATGGACGATTAAAAACAGTTCCTTCGTTGGCGGCTGAAGGTCTCCCAGCCTTTCTCACAGAAGACACGTCTCGGTACTTATCCGTGTAGCATTACTATGAATGGTGTTGGAAGGAAAAATACACATCTCCCTGAGGCCAGTCATGGCAGAATTTCAGCCAGGCAATGAATGCCCAACCTGCTTGGTCACAGAGGAGCCCCGTTGGATTGGCGCACAACACGATGATTTGATGCATTTATGGACTGGAAAAAAAAACTCTGATTCGCAAACCGTAGCGCAACCTGTAGCGGGATGAAGTGTAGCTCCTAGTAAAATGATACTTATCCCATATAAACCTGTATCTATATATAAATCCTAAGATGGAGCATTAAACAAGACCCAGATGCAAGGATCAGGTAGCTCACCAATGCATCACAGGCTTACGAGTACTATTGGTCAAACAGAGGTCACAAAGAGAAAGCTAACAACTGTCTGGGATACAGGTTCAATTTAGAGAGTTTGTATCGCCTATCGCCTTTAGCCTACATTCGTCATCACGGGAACGTAGAGCACAACTGAATTAGCATGAGCCGATTATCCTTACCAAACCGATTACTGTGATAACTAATAACTGTAACAACTGGAGTGTAACAAAGGCGACATTTACTGTGAATTTAAAATTGTTATGATCTGTCCTCATTTGTAGTGTATCGTTCCATGTGTAACTACTTGAAGCCATTCCAATTAGTCCATGAAGCAATCAATAGCACTCTTGAATACTATGTTGTGTTGTCACAGTGATATTATGAAGGCAGAAATATACAAATACAAAGATGGTGAAGGTACCTGATGTAGGTAACGGATTTAAGAAAGTGAAGAAGTTATTGAGCACAATGTGCTTGAAGATAAACGCTCTGAAATCTGATAGATTAGTTGAATAACGCCTTCGACTTCAGCTACGGAACGTTGTGGTCTGTCATACCATGCCACGAATATATATATATATATACAATTTATTTACAAGCTTGGATAATTTTTCTCTTTTGTGTAGATGCCCATGTCGCGTGGGCGTACATATGCAAACTCAAAAATAGTGCTTTATTAGAAACTAGCATATATATATATATATATATACTCCTGTGTCACAAACTCTCATACAAAGAAAATGACATAGTTAAAGACCAGGGTATTAATTGCTGCCAGGGTATCTCGCCAGTGATAGATTCAAATCTGTTTACTCTGAGCCGCCAGCTGTTGACATTTCGACCAGTAGCATAAAGGTGATGAGAGTTTGGAATCCTCGTAAAAATACAAACGAAAGAATAAGAATAATAATTTCTATCAGCCCCAATCATAACCAAAAACAAATTCACCCAGATATATAGAAATGTCTCTTCTTTTGTGTCTTTGTGTGTGTCTATTTTTTAGAAATGTCACTTTTCGGTGATATCCGATACACATGCGTCCTGCGATTCGGTCGACAGTTATTGGTCTACCATGGAAATACCAATCAGATGACCCTTTTCCCCAACTCCCGCGAGAAGATCGAACACAGGAGCCTTAGTAGGCCAACACATTAGTAGATCAACGATTATCCCAAAAACACCAGCGCTCTGAGAGGAACGTTCGCGCCAGTCGTCTGTTTCGAATGCGTAGGCTCCGGCTGACCCCCTTGCCTGTTGTTCTTGCTAAGTCGCAACGCATATATGTGCCCTGGGGTGTTTGTTCCAATCAATCGCGAGGCGAATCTCTCTGGGCGCAGGAACGTGACCCATTTCGTTCTTTTATCCAGTGCTGCATTGGGTATCACCGAAAAGTGAATAGTGTCCATGATTGGTGTCCCTGTTGTATAATTATCAGAAGTTTGAACGAGCCGTTTGCACAAACGTCTCTGTTTCTTTCGCTGTTCGCTATGCTGAAGAACAGTGCGCCAAGAGCAAGATGTTGAGTAGAACCCTAAGAACTTGGAACTGGTCGGGATGTTTTGCTCCTGCTGCCGTTCGACAGCATGTTCGATGTTTAAATACGTCACGTTTCGCGCACTTCAATAATATTCAACAGATCACTGCGCAGGGTGGATATGAAAGGCTGTTTGGAGCTCGAACGGTATGCTGATTATAAACATCTGTATAGGTAAAATTATAATATATAGATAGATCATATTTGTAGGTAAATTGGTATAGAATTATTGTGGTTCTCAAGTGTTGTTGAGTTGAAAATAATTAATGTAATGACAGCCTTATTTGGCTACCAAGACACGGTAGTTATAATAAGATATAAGAACAATAATAGTAAAGCAATGTGGCGCTTTTACTAATTTTATCTATTGATATATTGGATTCGGATAATGGATTGCATCAGGCAAACACTAAGACTGCTCGGATATCGATCCAGCTATTGCTTTACGCCGCGCTCTATGAATGGTCCGTTGACCACTTGTCGCTGTAGCATTTATGACTGTCGATGATTTGTTCAACTAGTTTACCGCAATGTGCGCTTGAATCGAAACCGCAATTGGAAGCAACCTAACACGTATACATTAATTTACACAAGGCAGTCCAACATTTGAATGATGTTGTGGGCGTGGATTATCAAATACTGTTTTCGTTCATTTTTTCAAATAGTTATGCTTTTTCCAGCCTTCCAGTTGTAAATCAGTCTCTTACGGTTGCTTAGCCTTGCAATTCTCTGCATCAGAAGTTGATGCATTCAACGCTTCTACTCGTTGGTTAAGGCCAGCCATAATTGCTCTTGTGGGTTAACTAGCAAGATGGATACAACAAAATATATTTGAAGCAACCTAATAGATGAGCCGGTTCATTAGAATCAGAGCGGGAAATAACTTCCGAAGTGGACGCTGGAAAGACAGTATTGTCGGGATAAAGTCCACGTGGCCATGAGAATTCGTTAGGGTATGAATTAGGGTAGAGTTATGGGCTCCTATTGATCATTTGGACTAAAGGAAGGGACTTGTGAGGTTTTTGCAGATTGAAAACTGCGGAATAAAAAAAATGCAAGGTGTCGCGTGTCCATCGCATTGATGGACTATCATGAACAGCCAGATCCAGTTGTCTGGCAAGTGTCGCCATAATACTGAAAATAAGCGAATCTTCTTCCATATAGACAAACGTACGCCCTGCACACCCAACCATAGAGATTGATATAATATAAGAGTAAAAATGCAGACATGTTTTCACGACGGCTGGTGATGTTATTGAAGAAGAATCCTCAGTCCGACATAGCAGCATTAATGGCCCACTAACTGTAGCCAGCGGACGTGGTGTTGTCATTGTTTTTATCAACACCACTACGAAGCTAAGTAGACATAGTGAATATCTCTTACGGAGATGACATGCTATCATAAATCAGCAAACATGGAAAACAACTAATCGATGTTTGACTGCGCTTTCTTTGCTGGTTATAGGGTCTGTTCGAGTTGCCGGAACTAAGTGATCCAAATGGATTTTACCTCCTCAAAGAGAATGCGATCGCCGAGGCTGAAGAGCTCACCGCCGAAGCGACAAGTCGTCACAGAAAACGAAAAATGGTCAGCTGCGTACGATTCTCATATTGATTGTCGGCCATTGACCATCCATTTATGCTTATGCGGACATGCAAATAGATCTACGACGCCGAAGAAAACAAAGAGTACAAGAATACAAATTCTTTCGGCTTCAGCTTTCACGTTGAATTGTTCCCGTAGGACTAATTTCGCTGCTCTCCTCGTGTTCGTGCTTGCTTATAGGTGCAGATATTTGACGATCTCTCGGACTGTCTGTGCCGAGTAGCAGATCTGGCCGAATTTGTACGAGTGGGACATCCCCAGGGTCACTACGCCCAGTCCGCGGAACACGCCTCGTTGGCTATTTCGAGCCTCGTCGAAACGTACTTACCGTGACACTATGAGCAATAAGCTAGGTAGAAGCCATTAGAATATTTACTCAATACGCGTATATGTGTCCGGACATCCACTCCGGAAAATTTAAGTGGGAGTTCACTGGTAGCACGAATGAACACGATTTTCGTTATGATGCAAATCGTATTTGGGTTGTGTTGGTTGTCCAAGGTCGACAATGTGAAAGAAAGTTAAGGTGATACTTTTAGTCAAGCAGCTTCGACAGTAGATGTTCAACCTCAAATGCTATCTATTTATCGATGTTTTCTGCTGTCTGTCAAAACTAGGCTAAACACCAACCGGAAGCTCTACTCCGCATTGCATTCTGTCATCGTCAACGGCGATATTGTACCAACAACCGAAGCGGAGCAGCACGTTGGGCGATTATTTCTCTTTGATTTTGAGCAATGCGGTATTCATCTTGACGAAGGGCGCAGACAACGGGTTGTGGCGCTCAATGATCACATCCTCTACGTTGGCGGGCAATTTCTACAGGGTTCCCACCAACCTCGTTATGTACTCCAAAGCGGAATGCCTGAAAATATACGTGCATTGTAAGTACAGAATTGCCAAAATCCATCATCGACTGATTATATAGTACGAATTTACGCTATTGTTTAATGTTGTTAGATACATTGTTTCAGGTTTTGCCGGCCCTTACTTGACTTTATCATGCCCGTTGTTTCGTGTGTACGTCTTGCAGTTTCAACCGGGACGGCAGCGAGAAACTGGTTGTGAGCGGTCTTCAAGCGGACTGCTCTACTGAAGTGGTTCGCGAGGCGGCATACCGAATCTACTTGCACCCGGACGATCGTCAGATCGGCCTTCTTGATGAACTGCTCAAGTCCCGCCATGAACTGGCAAGACTTTGTGGCTTTGAGACCTACGCTCATCGTGTTCTTAAAGGCAGCATTGGTGAGCAGCGGTCATAAATAAAGAAAAATATGTTGATCAACATGAAATTTCATATCTAGGGGACAACGTGAGCTAAACGACGAGGCTTTTCTTTCTTCACTTGAAAGCGTCCGAATAAAACCGAAAAGCACCACAGCTCCTAACGTTTCATACAATACGTTTTAATTATTATTAGCATATCTGAGTATATGAACATTTCCTTTTTGTGAATACTAATCGAATTTCGCGTCTGCCTATTGATTTCAGCCGAAACACCAGAGAATGTAGAAACATTTCTATCATACCTCTCGACAGAGCTACGACCTCGCGCCGATCGAGACTATTTTGAAATGCTAGGCATGAAAAAGACGCATTCAAGACACGTTAAACGACTGGAGCCTTGGGATGTTCCTTATTTTTCCTCACAGGTTCGCACTTTCAACATTCACCCTTAAAACAACACATGGCCCGATAGGAGTCGTGTGTTCCTCACAAATTAGATGTTGAGCATGCGAGTCCATGGTGATCACTTGGTGCAATGATATGACTGGACCTTTCCTAGAATGATCGATTCAGTTACTCAAGCTATAAATATATGTTGAATAACGGATGCCAACATTTAGAGTAATTTGCATCAGTAAATTACCGGAAACGAACAGTGCCTATTTCTTCTCCCTGTTGGAACTTTGTTCCTTTGTTGGAGTGCCTCTCAAGCCATTGCACTCAGGTGTTATGCTTTGTGTTTCTTTATATAACGCTCTATAGTTGGATTGCTTGATACCCAGTAAAAATCACTGACCCACGAACAGATGAACCTGTCCTGGGTCAATGACAGAATACATCCCCTAACGAGAATGGATTATTCGTTTGATAGAGTATTAATCCAATCATTCAACTATGGATAGTAATTATGTTGTTTACTGTTGTGCCATTTTACAAGATACCTAGGTATGTATAACACAATACCATGTGAATAAATGATGAATTTTAAAGTATCTTGGGAGCAATAATGTTGGACATACCTTATAGTGAGATTTCCAGTTGTAAGAATTATATTTTATTAGAGACGTGAGTTAGGCTTAGGCGGATGGTGGTCAGTGGAGGTTTCATACCTGAGAGTATATTATAACAATCTCTATTACCTTTTGTTTTGTCTCAGGCTAAACTGAATAGGTTTGTATTGAATCCGAGGGAGTACATGGCGTACCTGAGCTTGGCGAGTTGCATGGAGGGCCTTGATATGATCTTTAACGCCCTCTACGGTGTGAAACTCGAGGTACGTACCCACCTATTTTACTAGGGAGTTAGTCCAAACCCGGTTTTTAGAAGAGAACTATACAACGTTGAACGATCGCAAGGTGTTTGCTAAAAAAATAAGAGTCGAGATGTTCTTAGTTTCAGACGGATTCATGCGAGCATTTAATTAGTTACACTTAGCACAAGATCAACATAAATCAATCCACTCCTTGTTGTACAGGTTATGAACTCAGAACCGGGTGAGTTGTGGCACCCCAGTGTGATTAAAGTAGTTGTGAAAGATGCCACTGGTACCGAACAGAATCGACACGGCTCTGCGACGCCAATCATGGGCGTCATCTACTGCGACCTGTTCGAGCGGCCGGGAAAGCCGCATCAGGATTGCCATTTCACAATTCAGGGAGGTCGACGACGCAGCGACGGATCCTACCAGACCCCAAAGGTTGGTCGAAGAAACTTCACAGTGGCGTTTCGCTCTTGCGTTTTGATATATACATTGATGTTATTTTGATTCGTTTAATCCGCCGGCGGGAGTATCGAAATATGTGATGCCATGCCTCGAAGTAATAAGAATAACATATGGAATATATGGTTAAAGACTTGATATTTGCAGATCCGCTCCTACTGTAGAAGTGCCTTTATTAGAATTGTACTGAACAAAAACGTTTTCATGTTTTCATCAGGTGGTCCTCATGTTAAATATTCCGCGTGCTGGAAATGGCGTACCTCCGTTGCTAACTCCTTCGCTGATGGACAATCTTTTCCACGAGATGGGTCATGCCATGCATTCAATGCTCGCAAGGACCGAATATCAGCACGTTACCGGCACTCGTTGTGCCACTGATCTCGCTGAGGTACTTACTTTCTATATAGAACAGATGTGAACTAAACAATGGGGTACAGAGACGCGTCCTATGAACCTATTAAGCAAACTTATATATATATATATATATATATATGTGTGTGTGATTGGAAATTATCAACTACTTCAGAACTGGCACGAACTGAGGGAATCCGACTGTCTAATTAAAACAAAGCATTGTGAAGTCCAGTAATTGGTTATGACACAATGTGATTTCTGCCCAGTGCTCTGAATGTTTGCTTAATAGGTTCATAGGACGCGTCTCTGTACCGCATCTGTATATATATATATATATACGAGTATTGTGTGGGGAAAGGTATAATATATTTGAAACAGAATGGTGTTATGCAGGACCGCAAACAGTGTACCTTTAACGCTCAACTGAATCTGTGGCTCTATACATCAGGTTCCTTCCATTCTTATGGAATATTTCGCGTCGGATCCTCGAGTAGTGTCACAATTCGCTCGTCATTATCGAACTGGTGAGCCCATGCCAGCGGATATGGCCGCCAGTCTTGAGGCGTCTCGAGTCATCTTTCAGGCCAGTGAAACTCAACTGCAGGTGCGTTGCAACGATATCGAACACAGATTTCTTAAAAACCTCAATGTTGGTTTAGCTAGAAAGGCCATTATGTTTTTACCACATTAATCGTCCCTCATTCCACATGGCTAGTTTGTGCTTCGTCTCATTTGATGCCCTTCAGTTGGAGCTCTCTCTGCTTAGTCCTTTGTTGTTCTATTCCCAAGATTTTACACTTGATCACTGTAAAGCTTTATTGATTCATTAAAGGAACTGCATTCAATGCTTAAGTTCTCTTAAATGTGATGCAACGGGATTCGAACCTGCGGCCTCTGGCTTTTTACATCATCGTCTCTTGTATTCAGTATTCGAACCTGCTTTGTTTTTTGCGAAGACCCGACGCATTCGACGTAATAGTCAATACAATGGCACCAACATCATACTTGATATTGTTATTCATATTAAACATTCACATTGTCATAATTACCGATTCTCTAATTGCAGGTCTTCTATGCGTTTGTAGACTATGAGTACCATTCAAAATACCCACTGGGTGCTAGTACAACCGAAGTTCTGCGAGAAGCCCAGAATAAGTAAGCAAAATCTAAAATATTTGATCGGCTTCAATACATTTATTCTAACTTGTATGCATTTAATATATTACATGCGATGAAAAATGAACAGGACTTTAGCAGGCACCTGAATATCGATCTTCTCAAAGATTTCTTCTGAACATGTTTTCGGCAAACTCTTCTTTGAGTCTCTTCTGTACTATTTATCTTAGCCTTTCTACATAGTGACACACAATAATTAATAGTCGCATTGCATTTGAGCGTAGCGCTCAGCTGCGTAATCATTTCGGAAGCTACAGTTTACAAGCGCACACGAATGTTGCCCCGCCGTCCCTGCCTACAAGCTAAGTTTCAAATGATTTCATATTTCTCCTCAATCTACCTTCGACTTTGTAGACACTTTGGCGTGAGGTATGTAGATAACACGGCGTGGCAATTGCGTTTCGGTCATCTCGTCGGCTATGGAGCAAAGTACTATTCGTATTTGATGTCTCGAGCCGTAGCAGCGGCATTTTGGCATCGTGCCTTCAACGCCGATCCGTTCTCACGTGCTGTTGGCACTCGCTACCGCGAGGAGGTCCTCGCTCACGGGGGTGCACTTCCACCTGCACAACTTGTTCAAAGTTAGTACACACACACTCACAATATAGTGAAAAATAGCTATATCAAAATCTCCATATATTGTTTGTCCGACAGAGATTTTTTACATTTCGTCTGGATCAAATCACTTTCTTCTTCTGTGTTTAATAACATTAGAAATTTCCTAAATATTATACTAAAAATTGGAATTTTGATTGATTGAGACTGATATAACGCACATTGATTGATATAACCATGTTTCCATGTGGACGAACGTAACATGTCCACCAAGATGTGCTGTAATACTTCTAATAATATTTGTGTAGAGCTTCCAAACTAATCAATGTGCTAAACTGATTTCGTGCTCATTTCAGATTTTCTGGGCATCGAGAAATTGGACATTCAGGAGCTTGCTGAATCTCTGATTCGAGATATCGATCATAAATAAATTTAAGAAACAGATCGAAATTAAATGGGACAAAGAGCTGCGACGAATGCAACAGTTGATCCATACCAAAAGGCTAAGAGAAAGTTGTTGTAGTTTTATTGGAAACAATTGTATGTATATTACTGTAAATACATGATGTATGTTTAGCCCAAACGAACAGCGCATTCATTAATTAACACCTATCTGTCTATTGACTTTTAGCTATCTATTTAATCTACCTATTCGCCTGAACTCGTAACCAATAGGAAGGCTGCACACCCGAGTCCAAATAATGCAAAAGCAATATCGTGGACGTTCAATGTTGGCTGAGAGTCAGCCTTGAAAATTTAGTTAAGTAGCACCTCTTTGTACTTATTGTATTTGAGCACAATGATGCACCGCGTAGTACGGCAGCATGTTGAATAGAACCGAAGAGATGTTTAACCTAAGGCTTGTATTATACTTTGTTTACTGTGTATTCGATGTCCCCGGAGTTGCCCCCGACAAAACAGAGTACAATTTTTACCTTGTATGGGTATAAGTTGAAAATTGACGAACTTCACTTTTCTTCTAGATTAATAATCTTGTATCTCCTCTAATGGGTAAAAATAGGCAACATATGCTATAATAAGACCCAGTAGTAGGTTTTCTTTTTTATATTATCACGTCTAAATTGTCTATGAACATGAACCAGGAAAACCTATAAATGATAGGTGTAGCTTGGTAGTGACGTGCAATTTCTAGAGGGAATCACAGGAAAGGTACGTATTATTGTAGATATTGCGGTTCTTCCAGAACATACTAAGTAATTACATAGTCAAATAATATATACTGAATGGCTTTTTCCTCGAATTAAATTAACAGCAACATTGCAAGAACCTTTATGTCTTTAATTGAAGCCTCTATATGACTCTAAATAAAATCTAAATAGTCTAGCTAAGGTTATCATACTAATTGGATGTGCACATAAGCCTTGGTAAGTAAAGATGATACGACGAATACATATGCCTCGTTCTGAATGAATTTGATTTCACTTTGCTGAGTATGGGTAAATCAAAAGTTTAGCTTCGTTGAGGGCTCTGTAACGGTTTGTCCCCAATGTGGAAACATATCAGCCCTGCAAAATAGCCAAAATCAGAGGGTTCGACTGATGCACTTATTTTGTCACTGTAATTATGCAAATATTCTAACGAATCAGCGCCCATATATATATACATATTTGCTTGTTGTCTTTCTGTTAATATTTAGTCGACTTCTAAGTCGATTCGAAAAGTGACAAGTTTACGTGAACGACTTCGAGCAGTTTCAGTCTCAAGTAAACGTACAGGTGGAGGTGTAAGAATCATAAATTTAATGCATTCCGCTGGTTCGAGTCCCCCGACCTGGTGACATATAGGAGAACTTAAGCATTGCAAAGATTGCAGTTCCCTTAATAAACCAATAAACATTTACCTTCAAAAGAACTATCAACAAATGGCAACATTGTAGCTGTTAATGAAATCAGCTACTGCATACTGATTACATTTGTTTATTCTCTCCATTTGTGTCCTTGAAGGCTATTTGGGTCGCCATCTTCATGCTACACAATCATTGTATGCGTTGAACTGCACTGAAACATAAAACACAAATGATATGTTAAGCAGTACGAGTGACTTCGGATCAATGGTCAGTCCAAGTACCACAGTCGATGCAGTATTCAATGTACGTATGTTTCGTTACATTCATTGGAGAATTTTGTAGATCTTAAATATTTTTTCCTTCATTTATTTTTTTGTATTTATAATCGCTCCGTTTAAATGACAATCGGCTACTGGTGGAAACGATCATGTTGCGGGGAAGCGGGTAATTAGATTCGTTTTTCTTGACGAAAGCATTTTATCGTGTTGTCGTGTTGGGGGTACGTGTTGGTCCAAGGCTCAAATCCCGGATGAGCCAAAATGTGTCATCATATTGTACTTAATTTCATTCCGCTTTATGTATCTGTGTTTATTGACGTAATAACTGTAATATTGAGATGTTCTATAACCCTTGAAGTTTATCCTTACGGAAAATATTTATGTTCCGCAGATCATTCCCAGCCATTTAAACCATACATTAAATTATAGCTCATGTTATGTTTTTGTGCAATCCATTTACTGTGTTAATTTCCCTTTCCGTTCACATTTGTGAGCGTGACTAACCTCCTCGAGAGGTCTGCCACAGACTGATCTGGACTACTGATCAGCGCTACGAACGCGCATCGTTCTTCTTTGTGCAGCGCCTTTCCCTCGCTGTGCAGAGAGGCAATGCTGCCATCGCTTCTATCGGGACCATCACCGCCTTGACCTGAAACCTTATCCCCACGCCTACCTACTCCGATTTTTAAAAATATAAATAAATAAACAAATCGGAACCAACTTTCTAAGTAACGTTATAGAAAAATAATTCAGCGAAAAAAACGAGGTTCCACCGAGATTTGAACTCGGATCGCTGGATTCAAAGTCCAGAGTGCTAACCATTACACCATGGAACCGCGGCGCCTGGCCGAGACTTCTTTGTGAACCAACGAGCACTCAACCAGTCTAGTGAAATTGGTCTAGTGAAATTCTATGGGGTATATTTTAGGGTAGACAAAGGCTTGCACAATATTGATGACATCAACATAGATATAAATGTTGATGTCATCAATATGTATATCTATGTTGATGTAATATAATACTCATTGTGTGGATTTATAAACTTATTAATATAATCAAAGTATACCTATCTATAATTTATATAGGTATAATTTTCTTTCGCAAAACTCACAGCATGATTATTGTCGCTATTCTTGCTACGCGTAGCAGTTACAAAGATGGTAGTGCCCGAGATCTTAACGGCTGGCCGTACGGTGCCGGCTTTGCTATTGGATCCCATTGGGAATTCTATAATACATATGGATAACTGTAACAAAGAGCCCATGAGTGCAGCTCACATGTATATTTAGTCCGTTTTCTTGCTTACTGCATGCGTAACAGCCTAGAGTAATTTTGTATGAGTCGGTACGACTGTATTAATGTGAGTCCGGCTGTAAAATAGGCCATTATAAAAATAGTAGGCCATTAAATAGCTAACATAATTTGGGGCGTCCCTGTTCTAGATATTCTATTAAGAACATATAGAAGAGGTTGTTGTTAGATGTATTTCACGCTCAGCGGCTGACACAATTGTCGTCCACTTCCACAATTGACTGATAAATAACATGAAGCTAAAAAAGACTCGTTTTACCTTCTGGCAATACAACATATGCTATATTACATTTTACAGAAATAATTCTTAAAATAATAGAGATCAAGTGTTGTACTCAGTAGAAAGCCGTATCGTCTTTCTTGGAAGTCACTGGCGAAAACCCATCTTGGACGTGCGCTTCACTGCTTCATAGGAACCCATAGTCACAAAACACGATTACCCAAGTGTTCAAAGTTCCCGCCACGTCCCTCTCCCCATAAATATTGTATAATTCCGAATCTACTAACTTTCGATTAAAGCGGTTGCCTCATGGGACCCTCCCGAGTGGATCATCACGTGAAAGGCTACATTTGTATAACTCGCAACAAGCTGTAGCCCCACTGCTGGCCGTGTGAGTAGTTTCATATTGTCTTTGGTGCCAAACCGTAGAAATCTCACGCTGGCCGCCCCTATATATTTAGGCCAGCTACACTCGGTGAACGGAGACGCGGTGCGATGAGCGTAGTGTGGTATTGATCGCCGACGGTCCTGCTGCATGTTTCGGTTTAGGGAGGCGCCCTCATCGTTGTGGTATGCCCCGGGGTCCTGCGGGTCTCGGTAAGCTGTCGTGGCGGTCGAGGGGCTGCCTCTCCCGCGACTGTGGCCCGCCGGTTGCAGATCTGCCTCGCGAAACTCATCCCGACAAATAGATTGCTCCATGCGCTCCCGTAGCACCTCGACTCATATCGAGGAGGCTCGGTCGAGCGCTGCTCTAGCGATTGGTAGGCGGTTGGTGACGAAATCATAAAGTCAGTACTCTCTTCTGAATCAGGCTGTGGCAATACTGGTAGATTAGCGCATCTTCGTCCCACTTTATTAGTGGGTGGTTGCTTGATCTACCGACGTATCCACGATTCGTTGTTGACATCTCGGTGGTTGTTAGGTCCTCAGGCGGTGATAATGCAGTCCTTATCCGGCTCGCGGATTCCCTGCTTGAATATGATCTGAAGAACTGTTGAGGTTCAGCAGAAGAGTCGATGACCACTCTCTCCCCCCCCTCTATTATGGGCGTCTCCACTGAAATGGCTCTATCTGGTCCGACCGGATGGGTCGCCTTTCCCTTTCACTTCTAACTAATTTTATTCCCTAGAGTCAATATAAACATCAAATGTGTAATTAGCTAGTACATTTTCATATGGGCTCTCATATGAAATATTCGCTCTCCAATATTCTATTAAGAATATATATATAGGAGGGGTGGGTGTTAGATGTATTTCACGTTTAGCGGGTACAATTATCGCCCACTTTTTTAACTGACTAATAAATAATATTTATTTATCTAATGGTTGTTGTTATATCACTTTAAAAAATGAATAGGTGGTAAATTACGGAGGATATAATTAACATCACTTAACGGACCCTTGATTTAATTTTTTCTGTCTTGATAAACAGGCAATGGGCCACAAGTTTATAGTTGCGTTTACTTAGTTTTTAGGCAACTCCCGCTTCTGATAATATGCTGTCGAATAATTACTGAGGGTTAGACCGAGACAAGGCGGTCATTTTGAAATTTTATTCGATTTTCAAAGACGTTCCAAACGCTGCCTGTGGTAAGCAGCCACCATAGACGCCAAAGAGCTCACATCTTCGAGTTCTATCATGGATCTTGTATAGGCCACAATAATCGTGGCGTCCGTTGCCTAGATACACATTGACCGCTACGGCTGAGCCGATGACGTCATCTCTCGAAGCCCAGATGACACGATTACGATAGATTTATATATTCAATCGGAATCGTTGTTAAGATCTTTATGACAGATTTACGTGAACTATACGACATTTTTTTACGTGATTCCCTAAAATACTAACAACATCCTGATAAATGTCTGAGGAGCAATTATATTGTATATTACAATAGCATCAGTCGAATCATAAATATAAGCGAAACGTACCCCAAACAATAATGAGAGGGTCACACGACATGATGCGGTGATTGCCCGACAGACACAAGGTAGCTCGTTGGGATCAATACATAAAGTAATTCTAGCTCGGGCTTTTTTACGGAGGGCCCGAACCATCAAGACCAATGCTGTTTCTCGCGATAGTCTCTCTTCAAAGTGATTATTTTAATTGCTTCGAGCCCCTCCAGGTGACCGATATTACATAATCGAAATAATAGAGAAAATATTTTTCAACTGTCGAATATTATATGCTGTCTACGTTAAACGCACCTCAGGATATCATCCACCACGACAATAAAAAAAAACTTCATTGCAAGTCATCCGACCACTCATGATACTTCGGCCCTAGTTTATTCCAGTGCTTGTGATTGCTTGGTGGAGATGGCTGAAGATCAATGTGTGTGTGTTGATGTTTGGACGGGTGAGTTGAGAGATACGGGTGAAGTGCGTGCGGCTGGAAAGTGTTTGCCCTTGTCAATCGATTTATTTAAAAAATATTATTTTTATAAAGTTCGAAGATGAAATTAAAAGGTAAACCGGGCTCGTCCGGGATTTGAACCCGGGACCTCTCGCACCCGAAGCGAGAATCATACCCCTAGACCAACGAGCCACGTGGGTGATCACATAAGCCGTAATTTTTAGCTTTTGGTACGATTGGTAAGTTAATTAGAAAAACTAAGCATTTGTTAAATTTCACTTTAATTATATCGGGCGAGTTAAGTCAGCGAAGTGAAAGCTCTCCATGATGAAAAATTCATCGACAGTACGTGGGGAGCAATTGGCAATAATAAAATGACAAAAATAGCTGTTCAAGTAAGATTAAGAGAAAATTACTCATATATATATATAGAGTTCGCCCACTTTTATAATTGACTAATAAATTGATCTAATTTAGCAATACTTCTATATATATATATATGTATATAGGAAATTTAACGCATCAGGTGGTAGCGGCAAAGAATAGAGTACTAACGAAACGCCTCAATCCTTATTAAAAAAATATAGGGTTCAACATATAACAAGTATATTCTTCAATCAGATACAGTTGATTCGGTTAAATTCGTTCTGTTTAATATTAGTCAAAGCAAAATACCTTTTCAGAGCAACTTTCGCGCATTGCACGTGGACTAGCTCGCTAGCATTAGCATTGCCTTCTCCTTCATACCTAATATTTAGGGCCCCATTTTAAAGCAAACAATATTTCATTCACCCTGTAATGTAACTTGAATACAGCTGTAGTATGAGAGTATATTTTATCTTGCTCGATAGCAGACATTTGTCACAGTCGACCTTGTAAATTTCGTATGCATTCTTCTGGTCGGTATGCCCAAAACAGTGGAATTACATAGAATATAGGTAATCATAAAGTCTGTGCACGGTTGCATCCTAGGACCAACCAGACCAACTATGGCCCACCAGATCTACGGAATCGATTTCCGCAAACAGGTCTAATGTAAAATTTTTGCTAGTCGTATTTTTTGATGATCGGACCAGAAATGTTAACTTGGTTTATCATGGGACAATGTCGGCAGTAGTAACAATTAGAAAATTTGCATGAAGCTGAGAAAAGAACCCGATCATTATCCACTAGAAGTGGTTTAGCCAACAGAGTAGATGGCAAATTCTATTTTAGAGAGGTATTTTTGCAAAATCTCCGTCCAATCCAATAACATAACATAAGAAAGAGGTCTTTATTTATATTTCACTGATTTTAATTTTAACTATTCGCATTAATTTTTCAGCGCCGATTAAAAAAAAGTACAAATTTTCATACATTTAAGTAGTATTATATTTCAATGATCTTTATTTCCCTTTACTATATAATATGCTGCGCAACTTTGCCTATACGGTCAGCGTACAATAACATCGAGTATTAACTCTACCTAAATATAAAATTGTAGACGAAGTGACTGCACAGAGGTACCCGAAAAATGAGAATCGATAGTCTTATGTGACACCTATGATGCTGATTGTTCTGCACTTCCAACACTGTTCGTTCAGAACTGATTGATTGACAACACAGCTGTCAAAAGTAGCGGCCAGCAATTTTTATGGGGACGTTGGGAGTTGTTGACAAACCTTCATTTCTCGGGCATGCGAAGACTCCTCAAAAGCTCGCCTCGCATTTAGGTACGACAACCTTCAACTTGTTATATGATCAATGCCCATTTACTTATTCGCTAATATTTGTGCACTGTTGTCTACAATTTCTCACATATTTTACAGGTGACATCGCGTCTACATGAATATCTTGGTAACCCTAGAATTGGCAGAGGAGTCCAATAAAAATAGAAAGAAAATTGTGTGAAACAAATACAGAGCTACTTAATTATCAACAAATTATTTCTCAGCAAGATTTGAGCAATCACACATTTTTTGGCGCTCACAAGAATAAATTGGGAGAATTACATAGAATCAAGATTTTCTATTAGAATCTGATTCTGTCAGATCGATTGCGAACGCTAAAATTGAACAACGTGCCCCCCAAGCAAACTCAGTCCTACATAACAACTAAAGTTCATTCAACGATTGCGTGTATAAACAAAAAAATGCTTGTACGTACTGAGACTTATGCATTCTTTCATACCCACTCCAAGGGAACATTCATCTTTCCGATTTTGCCACCGTAAAAGGCAATTAAACCAGAAAAAACTCGTTCTGCTTAAAGTGATAGAAGGGGACCTATTCGGCCTAGTCAGTTATATACATTTCTACCTTCCGGAGACTGATAAAATCGGCATGAACGAAATTACAAATGTCGTCACTCAGTCAATAGGAACAACAAAATTAATAACAATACTATCACGCGTTCTAAGCTGCCTCGAAGCGCCCGACCAAGGGCGCTTCGTTTCGAATCCTGCTCATCTACCATCAGTTTAATTTAGTTTCTTGGCAGATGTCAGCTCTGGTGCAGGCTCCGAAGCAACCATTGCTGCCGGCTCTGGTTCAGCCTGTGGTGTAGGCATTCTCGGTCTGAACATGGGAGGGATAAACTTGTTGGTGTTGTGGAGGAACTTTCCGCCCATATAGCCAACAGCTGTCCCAACCAAGGAAGCGGCAATGCCTACGCGTACGCCAGCTACCGCGCCGATGGGGCCCCCAGCTACAAAACCGACAGTCGCAAATGTTGCAGGTAGAGCTGCAGTTTTTAGATGCCTCGCCTGAAATCCGGGACCAATAACGGATACAAGGTAATAAGCTGTGTTACATCAAGTACTTTCTAATGACATCAATTACCATTATCATTCTTTTTAGCTGAGCATCAGACGAAGAGTGTTCATTCGATTCTTAGTGTTGTGACCATTATATCAGCTAGGTTAAAAACTGGGCAACACAGATTACAAAGCCAGTTTCGTTTGGGATAGTATCATAATAGAAAGAATAGTTGCTTTGTTTTAAAGAACGTATAGGATTTCTCAAACAAACAGATGGATAGCCCTATGACTTGTTGTCACATAGGAGAAAAGCCATGAGCCATAATACCTGTCGAAGCATTTTTTCGCCAAAGCTGACCCCCAAAACTGCATTTTCAACGTGCGAATCTATCCGTTGCACTGTTTCACCATCCTGAACAACTTGCGCATTCATACAGTTCATCATCTCCTTCAAATCGTCAATGTCCCTGGCCAAAGCTTCGAAGCAAAACGAGCGTTCTCGCAACATCTCTGAATCTACGAGAAGTTGTTCTTGTTCCAGATTAGGCTGAAATAGCAAGAACAAGCTATCTGTGAATAATTAACAACACAGAAGATGCATATACAATTTGAAAATATGGCAACGCTTCCTTAGAACCTTGCACTCGCATAAGGGTTAAACATATATATGTGGTAATGACACCGAATTGCTATTACGCATTTGAAATATTTCCTAGCATATTTCGTATTGCGATCAACTCACGGAATCATTATTCTGATTGAGAAACGAATCGTATTTGTAACCTTGTGAAGTTTCTAGAACGACTGCTAGCACGATTGGTTTTAGAAGTTAAGAAATATTTTATATTTCGAGTCTCAACGTTCGTTTCTTGGTTTGAATTAATATGTGACCTTTTTTCACACTCGCATCGCGTCTCACCTGAGCGTCTTGCTCATCAAAATCCTCGAATCCTGACGACGTGGACGGTGATATTTGATTGCTTTGGCAGACGGTGGTCTTAACCTGATGTTTTTCCAACGCGGTGATTACTAATACAAACAAAATTTTTAAAATAAGTATAAAAAAATAGTACGCTGCATCCTTTAGCTACACCATACCACAAAAAGACAGTCAAGTAGAAAACCGAGATGAAATTATTTATTGCTAGAACATTGGTTGCATATAAATATAAATGCATTTTCGTAAATATGACAAATGCATTCTACTGTGTAATCATACCCTGTCTGGCGTCTCTTACAGCCTTGTGTACCCGTTGACAGCATGGCACCGCAAGTTCCTTAAATTGTTCAATTTCTTCATCTCTGACACTACCCATCATCTCATCGAGCGAACGCAGGTCTTGCATCAGAGTCGATAGCGACTGTTGAATTTGCGAACGACAGAGTGAAGCTTCGTCATCCCAGGTGACGCCGCTTGTCCAAGTGGATGACGACTCTGTGGTCAACTGAAAAAGATGAAACAACACAAAACCAACACACATAGGTGGAAGGCTGGCTTAGTATGAAATGGCAAATTATATATGTTTTTATTTTTGATGACGAAGTTTAAAACTGCAAATCGGATTGTTATTTAACGTATGTTAGTGACATCCAAATTGGTGAATATTTTTTAGTCATACAACGTTAGTCACATTGTAATCGTATGGCCCTTTAGCGATACGATATCAACGAATCAACGTATTTTTTTTGTTATCGATCGTGAGACACCAACGACTTTATTAATTCTGTGTGTGTGTGGGTGTGTGCAGGTCTGGCTTTACGAGGTTTACGTAAAGAATAAAAAGAAATTTTCCTGAAATGTTGTATGGTGAAGAAAATATTTTGTGTCGCTATCTCGCACATGATAGAGAATTTGGAAACCATACTTTTATGAGTACTTATCCCGGATACGGTCCCGGCACTCGAATATTAACGACAATCATGTCGTAGCGTATTTCCGACGCGAGAACAAAGCACAATTCTAAGCAAAATTAAGCAACAAGTGGTGCGCTAGAGAGGAAGTTTTCTTTTGGAGGATGTGAATTCTCGATGATTCAGCCGACTGATTTAATCTGCATTCGAGACAATTTGACGAACTGTTTTTTCTTGCCAGAAAATTTAATTGTTTTAGATTCTATGGGCTTGCGAATGCACCGAGAGCCATACCTGGGCAGCTTGACGAAGGTTGTCTCGTAGCTGGTTTAAATGATCAGGAACTCCATAGTTTATTATTCGATTTAATCCGATGGAAATCTGTTTGAACGTCAACTTTCGAGAAGCGCGCCAACGTTCTGGCTCTTCATATGAGTTCACTATATTTGCCATAGCAAGCGGATCAGGAAACACAGAACTCTGGAAAACTCTTAAATATATAGCGTGAATGAACAGTCAGTGATTTACTAATACAACTTTTCATTAATGATTTCAACACCTTCGAGTGCTGTCAACACTGTAGTTCCTGCCATTGACTTCCAGCGCAAGACCAGTCACCGTTCACTGCTCACTGACGACGAACGTAACCAATTTTTTTCTACTCGCGTTTCAGCTGTGTGCGTAGTGTAATAGAACAGAGCCTTCACCGAGCACTTGCGAAGCGCAGAACGAAATCAAACGAATATTTCAGACGCATTTGTGTAAAAATATCCATTTGATAAGTATAGAAGAGTGTTATAATTACGCAACACAGATGTCCAAGTATCTGGTTCTGCGGGCCACGAATGAATGAATCAAAATAAAGATCTCTAGCATAACAGATCGCGGGCGGTTCGCACGGACAGCAATGGAGAGAGGTGAGGGCTGATACTTTGGTAGAAGAAAGTGATAAATCTCCTTCAAACGTTGGTGCCTTTAAAGAGCTTCCTGTCAATGTAATGCCTTGCTGTCTGTGCTTAAAAAGCCAATTTATCTAAATGTTTCGGTATTTATAACACCATTCAACACAGTTAATGCATATTTAGCGTTAATTATAGGCCCCTATGTCATATACATATTTTGGCTCTTGATCAAGTTCGCATTTGGCACAGGCACTAATTGGCGAGTCGCACACACGCAGTAGAAAAATTGTTAAACCATTTAATTCGCATTACAGGTTGTTACACGAAGGCCCGCGCGGCATGTGCATCACTTTTGAGAATATTAAATATATTTGGAGATCGAGGGAGATCAAGGTATCATTAAATCAAAAAATTATATATATATATTTTTTTATTTTCTATATATATTTTAATATATAATAATGTATTTTAAATTAATACTCTTATGATTCTACTCTTTTATTACTATTTTTATTTATTGGCCTCATATAGGTCGGAAGAGCTTCTTCGTCTTGTTGAGATGTTTCGGTCAGAAAACACATTATCGCTGTATTCCACAGGGCAATACAAATTAACAACAATGATAAAATCTAATTAGAATGGGCTCGTTTTATTATCGAATGTTACTATAAGCTCGGTTTCTCTGCCATTGTATGAAAATATTGGGCACGATATTTCATTAGGCAGTGTTATTCCAATGCAATTGTAATACTACAGAGTCATGAGCTGTTTATACTTCATCAAGGGTAATCATTTGTAAGTCCTGATGTGGTGCGTGTTTACGTCATGGCCAAGTAATTCTGTTCAAAGCATTGCTAAGTGCAACGTGCTCCAGCGAAGAAACGCTGAGATTACCACAAGTGTTTGCCTTCATGATATGTGCCGTGGATGACCGCGGCTTGGCGATCAGGGCATACGGCTAAAGTCAAAGATGGTAACAAAAATGCAAACTAGTATTTCAGTGCCCCTTACATCACAGGACCTTTAATGCTGCAGACTCAGTTTTCGCACCTACCTATTTTCGGGCCGACTCGCAGCCAACATTTGACGTCCACGGTATTGTTATTGCATTGTTTCGCAAGACGAACCCCTAAATTCGAATGTGCAACGGTGGGAATCGAACCTGTGCACCTACGAGTCTCTGTCAGTTGCGAGGCTCACTGGAACGGACCATGCTACCGTGCTGTGTCCCAATTTTCGCACTTGTGAGTTCTCATACGCATATGCATACGGACTTTTAGATTGACGTGATGCTCAAGCCAAGCGCGGGCCGGCAACAAAAAGCTTTAAGCTATTCGCAACCTCTACTGATCATGCGTAGCTTATAGTATTATATTTACTGGGTGGCGAGTACTCATCGGAAGTGAGCTGGATTCCCACAACCCTAACGAGAAGAGGAAAAGTTTTCAGGAAACTCGACTCCGTTGGCCAGGAAACGAAATTCAAAAGTTATTCAGAGTCGTCCCGTGGGGGCAGGGGTCCAGTTTACGATGGGTAACGTTCATGAAAGTTGCAAATTGCGTATACTTTCTCTGTTACTGGCTACGCACGAGTAGACTATAGGCTTCCCCGACTCGGTGACGTTTCCTGTGTTCATGTAGGACCGACAGCAGTCATGCAGGACCATCTCTGGATGAAACCGCTGCAGGGTTGTACAGTCGTCTACGGAGTAGAGGAATTGTGAGACCTAACTCATTAACACCAAAATATCAAATGCTGTTATAAGCTTAACCGACGCCGCGTTAGGTATGGAAGTGTGAGTGCAGCTTGCGCTCTTCTGTGAAGTAGGTAAGGGTTGAGGGTTATTAACGGTGCCGCATCAACCCGGAAGAAGAAACCCTAAAATGCTTCTGAATAATCTCCTTTAAATGGATTCATTGCATAATTCGATATTTAGCTGAGTCCTGCTGTCGAGTCTTCGGCATCGAGTACATGGGCGTGGTGAAATGGCAGAATGTACAATACATTTTGAATTCGAACCGAGTTCTTCGAAATACGTACATGGGCAAATACTAAGTCGTGCACAAAACGATTATCGCAGCTATTGCAAGCGCCCAAGTTGTCCACCACTACAGGTTTCGCGACCGAGCGGCGATTGGTGACGCGTATTAGGACCGGCGCTTCTGTCGTCAATGCATAGAAGACCTGCAACACAAAGTCGTCGATTATGGGAGCGTATGGAGCGTGTCGGGTAATGACGTGGGGTCGGTTCCCATCGGTGACTCCTCACGAGTGGTTTCACATGGTGGTGGTGGTGGTCATGAAGCTGACCCGATTGCCTCAGCGTCTGATTTTACGAGTCCGGTTGGGTACACGGGAGATGCTGTTCGGGGCCTTCGTCAGCGCAGTGGCTCAGACGGTGGCTAAATCTCTGGCTGTAAAAAGCCAGAGGCCGCAGGTTCGAGTCGCGCTGCGTGATGAGGACATATAAAAAAAGAACTTGAACTGCATTGACGCAAATTGCAGTTCCTTTAATAAACCAATAACTCTTTACATTCTAGAATTAATGTTGCTGCTGGTCCAGGACAGGGGACAGTGCTTGCTCCTCTCCCGCAACGAATGAACACTGAGCTAACATGGTCCCATGGTAATATGTTTTCATACAATAGTTACCCCAACACCTAAATAATAGTTTCGCTATGACATTGAAAGACGATTCGCAATCCGATATGTTAAACTAAATTAAATTTTCTAGCCTATTTCAGGAATTGTGATGGTGAGTCCCAGTCCAGTTCGGAGGAATTTTTCAGGACGGCCGCAAAAGCTCTCTACCGATGAGAGCTACGAGGTCACTGAGGACATATATATATATATATATATATATATATATATATATGTGAGAGAGAGAGAGAACGACGATTGCGGTTGAAGACAGTTGGCATTTCAAGAATTTGACCATTGTTTGGTGGTGGGATCATGAGGCGCATAGCCAAGCCGAGCCACGCTAGAGGAACGATCGAGGCGGTTATTCGCCAAATCAAGCAGAATGACGGCCCGAAATTACTGAGAGTGAAGGCTGCAAGTTGACAAAGCTGATGGGATTTTATTGAAATGTTTTTTAATATGAGAATCGGGGGGGGGGTCGATAAAGCAGAACCGTTTAAGCAGATCAAGTGATACGGTTCAACTTAAAATGAGGAAATAATACGGTTCGTTTTCCACTGCAACATGGATGGTTTATTTTAAGGTGTATACAGTCGACGACTACAAAGCACAATCATAGGTCACATCATACAACATGTTGCTGACGTCTTGTCGATGCATATATAAGGTATCTGTAAACGGTTTAGCGCTTATTAGTCATACAGGCAATTTTATTCTTCACTTGTCAAATAATTATTATATATATGTATATACTATAATTGCAAACTATTGCAAATGGCTATTGCTTTTGCATAGAAAGTCAACTTGCCCTTGCATCGCCGTGTACGGTGCTATACGAGATGTAGAATATTAGCTTCTATTACCATGAAATACATTAAATAACGATACTGTCCATTTATAAAATGATAAATTGTTTTTAGATAGCTAGAAACGATGGGCCACGTAAAACGATTTTTAACCGCGTGCATTTTCGAACAAATAATAAAATCCTGCTACATAATGTGAGCTTAATACAGCGCTAGGCAAGTTGACAACAGGCTCATACGAGGTAGAACACAGCCAGTAGATTAGTGAATTATTATCCTCTTGTTAAAATGAATGGAAGTACCCTGTTTCAGGGCATCAGACACTTTCGAGTTAATTAATAAATACACGAAACACATTTCACTAATAGTGCCTTAGATAGTTTAGCGAGCCACGCTTCATTCAGTCGTCAAAACATTTGTTTCAAATGGCCCTTTCAATGCATTTTCCAAACCTAAATGTCACCTTGTTTGCTACTATGCCGAATAGGCAGTACTGAAACCTTCTGGCCGACAGTGCAACCGTAGCACTTCCCACATTTCAGCTATTCGGACTGCGAATGGCAACTGATGAACGCCGCCACTATCGTACAATCCCTGTAAATACCCGTTAAATTGTTCTTCACGAATATGTAGATACAAATTAGATATTATATGTCTGTACAATCCATGCATGTTGTTGCAGGTAGAGATTCGGCCAGCCGATCGTTCACTCGTTTACAACCCATCGAGCAGCATCACAGTCGAAGCATTAGCATAATAGTTACAACAAGGAAATCGACATTTACACACCCGTAGTTCTCTGTCTATATACAATCAACAATGAACGTTCTCGACAGGTAAACAGATGTGCAAACGGCTTGCCTTTGTTATCGAGGCTTCACGGTGCACGCACACGCACATTCAAATAGGCTTCAAATAAAACATTTATTTCCAATAGGTCTTTCAATAATGTCATGTAGCCCCTGCTCAAGGGTAGCCGAAGTAGGTCTATCTAAATGGAGAGGAAATAGAGTCGGCGTTTAACGACCGAGCCCTCGGGTAAGCTAAGCAGCCACTTTCGCAGGCCAGTCATTATAACGCAAAACGATACAAGGACAGCCCCAGAGATGCTGTAGCGATCCGGGATCTCGGCAAAGAACGTCAGCTGCCAGATGAATACAAGGACGATGTCAACCGTTGAGCGGACAACAGATACGGGACCGGCCAGCTCGTTTTGGAGGGCGCGGGTTAGGCACAGCTGCAAATGATACCAAAGGCAAATTAACACCACTGCCAACGGAAAAACCACAGTCGACTGACAGAGAAAAAATGTATGTACACAGGTAGAGGAAAATGGACTTTCCACCATTGAACTATTCCCTTAATTGAAATTCAGCAATTAGTGAGACGATATGATAATATAATGCACTCAACACGGGAAATAGGAGAAAGCAATGGAGGGGAACGATAAGCAGCTCAATTTACCGCCAATTATATCCAGCCTCCACCTAAAGCCATTTTAATCACTGATCTGTGCCCTATGTCAATGTTACAATCATTCTATTGGGCAGCTTTGCTCATAGATTGTAATATTCTATTGATACTTGAATAGGTAATATACATAAAATAGGTCACGTACATGTGTGGCCGAGACATCTGTTCATAGCTATGCGCACGTACATACGTCCAACTCACCTGGCCAAGAAAACTGAATACGCAGAGGACGCCGACCAGCATTTGATCCCATATGCAGCGCGGCGGTGTAAATGTCCCCAGCAGCATCGTGATCGCAAACGTCTCGAGTATTGCCACCCAACCGAAGTTCAGCATAACTACAAAGTGGTCAATGTCACGTAGTTTCCTAAGGAGGACATATACAGCAGCCGAGAAAAATGTCGATGAAAGTGCTGCCGCGATACCGCAAAAACGCTCGAATCCATTTCTCGTTGTCCCGAGAGCGTGTATCGGTAAGCTGGACGTGGTTTCAATGGACAGTGTGTTATTAAGTCCATGTAGAATGCTCAAAGTTGCAGCCGCCGGTTCGTCTGCCGTCAGGCCACTGGGTGACATTGAACTCAGGAGAGGCGGTAAGACCGTTGAAAGCTGCGACAGCTCGATGATATTTGAGGTGCCGTTGGCGGGCGATCCAAAAAAGAGTGGCAGCTTCGTGATGAGGGCGATGCCAAATAGTGTCGCGAATACCGACACCCAATGAAATAAGGAGCACGCCTCATTGAGGAAGATCTTTGCCATGACGCCTACGAAGACGGGCACCGAAAAGATAATGACAGACGCGTCCGCTAATGGTAGGTAATGTAGGGCGCAGAATCGTAAGAAGAGCGAAGTGCTACCGGCAAGGCCGCGGAGTATCAACAGGGAACGAACGTCTTTTGAGCCAAACAACGGCAGCTGGCGGTATAGCACAAAGGGTAGTGTGCATACGAAGATACCAATGAATCGAAGGCACGCTAATTGTCCCGGATGCATGTAGTCGAGCTTCTTCACGACAACAGAGCATAACGAAAAGAATAGTGAAGATGCCGACGCAAAGAGGAGACCTTCGTAGAGTCCTTTCGCACTACTGTTGGATATAGTGGCCTCGAAGATGTTCGAGGCACCTGTCGAATTTGGTCCGGGGGAATTGAGCGGTGAGCGCGATGATACCTAGATGAGTTTGGTCACGTAATCGTAGAAATAATAATATTAGTCAATATTATCGAAACGACTGATTGAAGCTTTGAGCCAAGATATCATGCGTGTCTCTTCCCGGGTATGTGAATCCGTAAGTAAAATTCTCTAATCTAACCAACATGCACGAGTGCAACTGGCAGCCAGCGTTGCTGATGGTGGTCTCGTAAACTGCACTGCTAGTCATTTATTCACAGCTATTCGAAAGTGAAATCTCAGGTGGAAACAACGAAGATCCTAGGTTACCAATCCTAAAGGCAATTTAAGCTAGTATTTGATATTAGGGAGCAACTTCAATATTTCGGAAATGTATTTTTCTGCATCATTTTATAAGTTGCTATAATTTAATGAATGAGCTCTTTTTTAGATCAAATTTTCCAATCATCTGAATACCCGCCGTCGAAAACTAACTAAACCTTTGATTACAGATTCACCTCGTTTATTTGGTTTTTCCGTTAGCAACGTGAGATCAGTTCAATTTAGAGTTGTTTGTAGTTACTGATATATACTTCGAGATGAAGGTAATGATGAAAACGCTACTCCGTGTTAATTGTTAGCTTATCAGAGCTTAGTTTTCACTCAGTCAGTTGACCTTATAGATTAAGTAATTTGTGTCGCCCGTTTCCCTCAATTCTTTTTTCTCTTAGAGGTCAAGCAACTATGTTTAAGGATAGCTATATGCTGGAGATGGATAAATTCGAGATAAGTTATCACTCTAAGCACTCTTTTATTTGACATTTGTTGTCATTCCGAAAGTTTGAATCTTCCAAGTAAATGTTCATGTTAATGAGGGTCTCACATGCTTTATTTGTACAAAAATAGTCGATATGTTTGAGTTAATTAATGGCTTTCAGCTAGATAGGCTTAGCCCAATGCAGCCGTTGAGACCAACGCGACGATTGCGGGTTGATTTAAATTGAACTTATTTTTACAACAAACGACAGGCTAAATTAAATTTTCTTAGAATTCTATTGCACGTCAGCGCCTATTGAATTAGCCGTTTTCTGAATGTTGTTCTATCACGGCAATGGCCGCGTAGCCATGCCGTGGTCATGTGTGAGACCAGATGTCCGTCATATGATTAGCGCATCGCAATTATCACTTATTGATATCATAATTGGATAGGAAATGATTGCAAAGAGGGAGGCACTAATGTCCTTGACATTAATTTAATCAGTCACCAAACGGAACTGATATAATACTTGGAATGGTCAGAATGGTCTAATTTGAGATTGGCGTTTTTTATGCCGTCCGATAGTTCAAATAGCGACAAAAATTCAATATTTAGAAAGGTTTCAATGCTTTTGTCTGGTGGGCCCTTGTCGGATCGTATTTTTTGATGCAGTTTCGCTTATGGGTACACCAGGAACAGTATTATCCTCACGTTATACCCATTGGCAATGAGGACGGTCATTATTATTACTATTGATTACATGTGTGACTCACGATAAACTAATGTAAACGCTTTCATTCGTATATTTGCATTATTATTATTATTATTAGGTGTCTCCAACGAAGTGATCTTTGGGAGGTGCGAACCTGTAAACGACAATGAAGTGAGAGTGTACGGCTCGCTGGAGGCGATGAGGAATCACCTTGCTTTGGGTTTATGGCTGAGAGTCAGTGTGTGTGGAACAAAAACCAGAACAACAAGACGTGCATAACTGTACAAATGTAATTAGATAGCAGACGGTAGGGTCTATTTGCTACCACTCTAGGTACGATGTGCAACATAACCCTTAACATGATCCTAAGTGTTAAGACAAGGAGAAAACAATGCCAGGCGTGTTACACAATGGTATTATTATAATTATAATATTACTAATTCTCTAATTGTTTTAGTATGAGAAAGAGGCCGTGATAAGGGAACTACAATTTATATTTATAATACCCTTTGATATTGCCAAAATTGAATTGTTTTGAATTTGCTCATTTATTTTTGAGCAAGTTGCTTACATGAAATCTGTGAATACCTAAAATTTGTTTAAGCAATTAGGGCTGGGCTAAGTTAGTGGCCTGATGTGGGGTTCTATTTCAGAATTTGTTTGATAGCGCGGATGGCGGTAGGTGGTAACCGTAAAATGGAAAAGTCGTCAAAATTATCTATTGTGGTTTTGTGTGATCATATATTTCAAGGTTCTTCTCATATGGTGTCCTTGTTTATTTGATTTTTATATAGAATTGAACGTGTTTTATAGAAGATTATTTTCGTTCTCGGCTGACGTTTGCTTTGATGTGACCATCTCATTCTTGTATATGAATATTCAGACTGCATATTAAGGACGTGGTATGAATTTTAAAGGAATTCATGGATGCCCCAGGTAAGGGCATGCTCCAGGGTAATTTAAGCCAAGCAGTAAATGAGATGTATGAGACACATCTCACTTCCTCTTAGTTTGTGAATTGCCCGCATTTTATATCAGGACCTACTTACTGGAGTTTTCAGTAAGATTGCTTCACTATACGAAATAGCCGTGCGTGTTTGAAGTAAGAACGTGTCCAAAGTATAGTCAGATGATGGCAGACTACGTTGTCTTGTTAAGCGTGTGTCAGTCAAGTGTGAGAGATGGTGATTGGTGTTGGATGTATCTCGCCTGCCAGTCTCCAACAGTTGAATAGAACTTGTCCAGAGCCCTTCAACGTTGATTCTGTCGAGCAGGTGTTACCTAGCGCACGTGATATGGTGAATCAGTTGTGAAGTTGTATCGAATCCTGTTAACACCGTGATGAAATTCAGTTCCATGAGTTTGTAGTCGAGGTGTAATGATCGCTTTTCAAAACGATGGCTCGATTGTGTTATATGTTCTGAATAGCCCACAATGTCGATATCATTTATTATCGGCACGCTCTGCTCGACTTGTTGTTGGCTTTTGGTGATCACATTGAGATGTAAATTCGCTCTCTCAGTGGCCTGTGCCTATCGTGGTATTTCTTCGAGCCGTTTATTTATTTACAAATCTACGTAGTCTCTGTACTTGTAGATTTGTAAATAAATAATGGCGATTGCTCTCGCCACAAGATAAATGACGATATAACCAGATCCAACGGGATACTACCGATTCCGGATCGGTAGCGAACACCCGAAGGGAACAGCCCGAAATCTAAGAGAAACAGAGAAATCCACCAGATCTGTTCTCGTCTCATAATCGTTTCCTATCCAATCTATTTCGAGCGCTCGATAGTTGACGCAGATGATCAGGTGTCGCCCATTGGAGTCCGACAGGACCATTATGTTCTACTGCTGTAGGGCTGACGAACCACAAACAAGCGATAGAGATGATCAGCCTATCTGAACGCAAGACATCTGCATGGCGAGCAGATACTATAGATCGACTATAATTGCTAACTAATATATGCTACTGTTTCGGTACATATCCATACATCATTTACCGAACGAAGGAAGGACAGAAATGAACGATCCGTCGACGCGAAATCAGAAGAAAAAAGACGAAGCTAACGAAGTATTGCAAATTGGCGAACACTTTAATGGAAGTTCGTTGTTTGCTGACAATCCTAAGTACGAATATTGATCAAGACAGGTTTCATTCAGCTTAAGTTGTCACATTGCAAAAAATTGCAAAAAAGATAGTACTAAATGCAGGGAATGAATTAAAGATAATTTCACTGAGTGTCTCACATTCAAGGAATTTAATGACGTTATCGCTATCCTCCAATTTCAGACGGGCCTGCTAGAATACAAAAATCTGCTAAATCAGTTTATTGTAACTGCCACAGGTTTTTTTTTTCGTCGACAGAAAATCCCATGTTCGCCATATAATGCGGCGACTCCGTGTTCGTTATATATATATATATATATATTAGCGCACATCATTGACCTAATTGAGTTGATGCTTTGCTCGCAGCTGCAGGCAGCTATGAAATGAAGCCCTTATTTATTCCATACGGAGGTTGACTAAATCACGGAATACTCAATTGGAACGTAAAGCTTCTCGTTATCTACAATGACGGTACTATTACGGCAATCGCATTCAGGAGCTGAATGCTGCAAGATGTGCTTAATTTCAAAATAGATAGAATAATTTTTATTTTTGGCTAAAACTTGGTTGGCCGACTTTCTTTCGCATAGCTCATCACACTATTCCGTTTGTCGCACATTGTCAATTTTTTACACTTCAGCTGCATTGACTGTTCTACCACTACGTAGATTATGACTTCCAGACGAAACATTCTAATATCGGCTGTCTTGTGCAGTTCAGTTATTTGTTTATCTCAAGGAGTGAGTGATTCCACCACACCAACGACGCAAGGGCACTATCACAGCGAATACCTAAGACGTGAAGCTATGGTGTCCTTTTAAGGATTTTATACCTCAACCTTTTATGTCCCGTGTCGTGACATATAAGAGAACTTAAGCAGTGTAAAAACTGCAGTTCCTTTAATAAACAAATAAAGCTTTACCTTTACCTTTATAAAAAAAAAATTATTTGCTTTAACTTAATGGGCTTCACATTTACATCACACCCCGCACTGGCCTCACATGCGAATCTCTACTCCATCGAGTCAAGTGCATCTATATGCTTTTTAAGGTACGGTTTAGTGCAACTAGACTATTGGACATGCCGACTCTGGGGAAGCGATACACTCTCAGCAAAGGATGGTTTTAGCAGGCAGAGGCGTTTTGTCATCCACGTCAACCCTGCACTGGATCGGCCCACTTTCATGGAGATTGGAATGTCTCTGGTGGTAACCGTGCGTTTGAAGAAAATTTCCTCCTCTAAAAAAAAAAAAAAAAAGACTATTGGACATTTCGCATTGCTTTGTGGTACCGTGGACGTCAAATGTTGGCTGAGAGTTAGCCCGGAAAAGTTTAGTTTAGACTATTGGACATTGTGTCATGTAGATTTCTACTTCATCGTCAACAAAACAGCAAAAAATAGTGTTGCAGATAGAGTGTGATGACATGGTGATGAGTTGATCGAAGTTTAAGAGGGGGCTAACAATGACACCCAAATCCGGGATGGTCTGTTTTTTAGGGATGGCAGAGCCATTTAAAGGGTATGCAAAATCATGTTGCCTACATGGTACAACCGCATTTACAAGTATAGATATTAACATTTCACTTTCGCATGACACCATTTTCATACGGCATCGATAGAGAATTGCAATAGTTCCCTATCACCATCAGAATTAATCTAACCGTATAATTTGAAATCATCAGCACACAGTTTGTGAGATACGTCTCTAAGAATAACTTCTTTAACGTCGAGAATGAATATGCAAAATAACCCACAAAAGATTCTTGCAGCACACCTGACGGGCAGCTCCCAGTGAGCTAGCGTTGTCATTTTCCTTTTTAATGAAGCGATGTTCTGTAAAATAGCTGCTTATCCATCTCTCGGATCCAAATCTTCGATATAAACTTCTGGGATAGCAGTTGGGAATTTATATATATATATATTGCATACCTTTTGCCGGCCCAACTTATCAATCGGTGCGCGTCCGACACCACGTAGGCGAACACCTCAGATGTAAGGCCAGGTGTTCATAACGGATTTTACCCCCGACCTCATAAAAAAAAAATCCTTTTGCCACCTATAGCCCTCTTTAATCGATGGAAGCAATCGATGGGCCCTAGCATTGTCATCGAGCAGTCTCACTCAGTGCTTCCTATCGCCATGCCGATTATTCATGAGTCCCTTCAAGAACTCGAGATATCGAGCAGAGTCCATTTTTTCTTTTGGGCCCAAAATATCGTACTAGCAAATCCCGTTGAAATCCTTGGCAAGTGCTACCATTACTTTAGGCGAATCTATTTGGTACTGCCACCGCCATTGAATGTTCACCTGGTCGTAGCTACTGTTGATACACTTGATCTTCTTCTGGTCCCCTATACAGGGTGACCGATGTCTCGTCCGCTGCAACGGTATGCTCTAGGCGACTCTTTTGCTGCCTATGCATCTTCAAATTGTCTCGCAAACACTCCTCACGCATTTTCAGTTGGCCAGGACCGTGTTAATGAGGGACCCATTTTGCACCTTTTTTCCTGCATCCTCAGATTATTTTTAATAATTCAACGACATGTTTCGTGAAGCACGCCAATTTTAGCCTACAAAGTCGTCAATAACCAAAAGCTTTTGCGCTCAAAAGCTTTTTCGATTATCTCGATCCGTTCGTCGAATTGAGGTTCGGGAAGGGGTGGGCGCCCTCGATGTTTATTAATGTCCCAGCAGCTTTACCTAAACTGCGCATACCAACGGCGCACCTGTCGTCGATCCAGGGCATTATGGCCGTGCACGCTAACCAACCTTCGATGGATTTCAGCTAGACAGTTCTTCTTTTGAAACATAAACCTGAGATCGAAATTGCCTCTTTCGAGATCGTCTGTTATCGAAATATTTGTAGGACTCATTATGAGTGAAAATTCCCTGTGCTACTTGACAAGATCTTTCTACAGGTTCCAGTGGGCTTCAGGGAGGACCGTTCATTGTATGGATGCCACGAAGAGTACGCCTTGTTTACTCACAGATCTCAGCGTAATTTACCCACGCTGTGATGTGAATATGTTGAGATGTCATTAAAAGTGTAACTCAGTGCACAGGGAAACCGAACCCACCAGAGAACGAACGACATCTCCTGGGGTCTAATTAAAGGTAGCCTGTAGGAAATTCGGTGGCAGTAATCTTTTGTGCTCATTAGGTGCCCTTCAGGCATTGTTGGCAATTGTGACATTCTTGTCTGAGGTTGGAGGCCCTGCACTGAAAAGGTATTACTAAATCGGGTTTGTTGAACTTTTTTTTTGCAAATTGAAGACGGATTATGAAATTATTGAATAAGATTGAACAGTGGTAAATTTGCGGTTCAGCAAAATATACCGTTCAGTAACTTGGGTTCTAAGACATTATTTACCCTATATATATATATATATATATATATATATATATATATATATATATATATATATATATATATGGATAATATTTTCCACTGCAAGCATACGGTTTACCTATATATAATATATAACGGTACCACGACATGATGGTAGGAACAGATTTTAGTCTCAGACAACATATTAGTGGGCTACTTGAAGAATCCAACGCGACATTTCGCTAGTTATGACTTAGCTGTGCTTAAAACAGATCTAGTCTCGTTCCACCACAATTATAGTATGGGGTTTAGGTCCCGTTTGGCTAATTGTTTTACCATAACACTTCAAATCAAAGACCGCGAACAACACTTGCTATAAGTAGCAGCGGTTACCATATGTAGCAAAATATACAGTATGTCAACATATTACGGACAGATGAGAAAGAATTGTTTGCGAGTGTTAGTGCATGGTTCTCCGTTGATGCGTAGGTGACTCAATTCACATGTGTCACGCCAGACATTTGTCCAGTTCCATTACACAATACGTAAAGTGCTTGTCTAAGGCAAATTCACCAAATGCAAACAGCTTACTGAGTTGGCCAAAATCGCGAGCAGGCGCTTGCAGATTGCGTGGCAGAAAATGCATCAAAGGAAAAATCGACGGTGGTTTTCAATCGGCTGCTTCGGCATTGCTTACTATTCATATTAAGCAATACGGTGTGTTCTTAATTTTCAATGTTTATACCAAACAACAACTGAAGGAAAGTAGATAACTCTGTATTTCAGGGGTAATAATAATAATAATTAATTGTTATTAGTGAAATTAACGACGATTCTACTTACAAGAGCTCGTGTGTCGTCGTCTTCATCGTTCGGCAGATTGAGCGCAATTTTGTCGTGGATTTTTTTAATGAACTTTTTGCCTATCGCCTTGTCCTTCTTATGTATACTGACGTTCACCTCGGGGACTCGCATCTTGTTGTCCAGGAGTCCGATTTTGCCAGCTCACTTAGATCTTCGTAATTCTGCCTGAAAGTAGCTGTCTACATTAGTCATATTCAGAACAGTTAGCATACACTGCAACGAAATCATTAGCAAATGTCAAACAAAGCTCAACGGGTATCTAACTGAAGGACCTGTTTTGTAACAGAGAGACGCAAAGAGTTTTCAGATACATTAGCAATCATTTATCAACTAGGAGTCAGTCACGGACGAAATGCCAATCGGTATAATTAACAACACCATGACGAAAAAGTTTCTGTCCAAGCTAAGCTTCACACCAACAATTTTTAAGCGAGGATATAACGAGAAAAATTCAAGTTGGTTGGGATTTCGTCATCATTTTGAGGGTGACCAACCCTATTTAATTGTTAATATGGAAGTGGAAGCAATTTGCATTTAATATTTATCAATTCTTGTGAGCTAAGTTCGTATTCCGTAGATCGCAAAATCATGTAATGGCATTACAACATTATATACATTCTCAGATGAATGCTCAATTTCCATCGTATTTTGTCCCCCAGATAGATGAAAATTGGTCCAGTGGCTGCGCTGACTTGCCTATACCTCCCTGTTGGTGATGTCTGATTGGTATAAGCTAGGATTGGCTCACTAATTGCTATCTGCTCTAGTGTTCATGGGGTAAGCTTATCTGACTGTTCTTGACATGTGACAACCAGACATGAAACGCTTCTAGAGATTTTCATATCGTTTCCTCTAACCCTTCCACGGTAACCTTTCTCTACAAGATCGTCAAGATTAAGCGGGCCCAATAGGTCGCGCAGATGGTTTCGGTCCTTATCGTAGATGCTATAAATTAGACGGCGAGACGCATTCATGATCTACCGAGGCCACATGAGAGCTCTGCCCCGAATACAGTTGTGCACACAAATTAAGAATTCATTCCTTGCGTTTAATTACTTTTCCGCCGAATCAGCAGGAGCTACCCAGGATTTTCCCCTTCAACTAAAACTGTTAGTAGCCATGTGCCAGTATGGCTTAAACGGCAAGTGTAAGCCAACCACTTGTAACCCATAGGAGAACCCAAATTATGGCTCCTTTCCGCTCAAAGAACAACTGGCGTTTGTAGGAATAAACTGCCTCTTAAATGTTTAATTTCCCGCTGGCTGAACTCCATAATGTTATACGTTAGAGTCATTTGTTCTGTACAAATAGTTTGTTTCCCGTTATTGAGTTTTAGCTTTGAATGCCACATATTCCGATACCCAATAGTGATTCTGTCCAAAAATTGGAGGGTTTATTTGCACGGTGGGTTAACAATTGTACAACTCTTTGCCCCTATACCTTGTCAACTGTGACCGCATTAATGCGTTAATGAATGATTTGTACCGTAACTCTAAGTGCTAAGCCGCCGTTGCCAGTTTGTAAGCACATGAAGCGAAGCAGAAAAATTGGCTCGCATGACAAGAAACCGATGTAACACTTGTCTCCAAATACGGCGTATTTGGCCTCGCCGACAATTTGTCTGTTATATGCGTAAATCAAATGATGGATGACCCGACTATCATGTGAGTAATGCGCCGACAAGAAAGATCACTGCATGAGTTGGGACAAATGCGACTGTTGAACTTCGAATCTTTTGGCAAAGTTGCAGCCTACGTATGCACCACGTGCGAACGGTTGTAGCACTCGTTAATGTTTCCACGTATTTGACCCACTGAGGATATGGCTTCAATATATCGTAAGAGTTCTTATACGGGCTCACCTTAGCGGCAATACAGCTTTGCGATGTCATCTAAATTTGTTCACAAAAAAACTTACAGTGGTGAATGTCAAGACTCCGCACGCAGTTCGTTGATCTTTGACTGACGGTCCCAATCATAGATAATTTGAGAGATATTTCATATCTCGTTTGTCCATAGTTTGCGCATAATCCGTTCATGAAGTTTCTCTATACATAACACCACAGCGTACCATTCACTGGCATATGACTTTGTCAAGACGGCTTATTGGCACCGGGGAGGAGCCGTTTGCGCTACTAACGCTTGAATACTTGGTAACTTTCGGTGCAATGATTTGCCATTATCGTCAGTCCCTCATTCGTACTCCTTTACTAGCAACTGTGAGTAGTCTCAACCATGGAGTAATCTTAGGCGACGAGAGCAATACAGCCAACCTCGATCGAAGGTCACCGACGCCGATCGATCTGTCAACTTAGTCTGTCTATGCAGACTACACCGGAGCTTTTCTGTGTTCTTTTTTCGCATGGAAGCTAGGTACAAGGGCTGCTGCTATCACTATGTTGCTGTTGGACCTATGGCAGGTGACCCTTGCGCAGTCGCCGTTAGTGGTTGACAATTGTCGATAACGGGACAACGAGATTGAGCAGTGGTTGGTGGAGGAGCAGATACAACCAGCTGAGAACGATCCATAAAAAACGATGAGAAACAAGCACTTGAGGTCGGACAGGCCAGGCCAGATAGGCTCGCTTTGGTCGGTTGGTCACTATCTCCAGCTCTGTTATTCCACTACTGAGCGACGGATCGCTTTCGGTAACGAGTGGAACAAGAGAGAGTTAGTCAAAGCAATAACAATTCCAATTAGAACAACTTACGCTTTCGACGTTCGTCTTTCTCTCTCTCTCTCTCTCTTTCTCTCTCCTTTCTCTCTGTCGGGTGTTCGGTTGTTCGTCCGTTCGCCGGCTTCGCCAGTGTCGTGTTGGTTAAGTGTCAGGTGGTTCCGAGTGGAAGCGTCGAGGTGAGCACTTGAGCATTCGATCGGTCGCTTGCGTTTCTGCCTGCTTTGTGCCGTCGGCTGGTTTAATCAGCCGACACGGCGGTGGTCATAGAACCTCTGGCGGCAGCGGCGCCGGCGGAGAACGCCCTAGTGAGACACGACTATGACGATAGAACGTGATGACGATGGGACATATGGATATGTGGACAGACAGACAGACCGAGAAGCAGAGAGAGAATGGAGAGGCATAGCCTATGGGTGAATTGAACAGCAGCAGAAGGAAGCTCGGGAGAGCGAGCGCAAATATATAAAGAGAGAATGTAGGAGATAAGAGAGAGAGCGAGAGAGAGAAAGAGAAATGAGGGTGACCGACGCTGGCGATTCGAGACGGTGCTGGTGGTATTAGAAGAGACAGAGAAGGAGTGGGGTTGTTGGGTGGCACGCTCTCCATCGTCGCTTAATGTCGCCTACTGTCGCCTGCCGTCCCCTACCTGTCTAACAGTAGATAGCTTTCCGGCCATCGTCCTATGGTGGTAGTGGTGGTGGTGGTAAATTTGTGTTCCACCTCGTAGTTGATTGCATTCTCGCAGAAGGCTAACGGCAAAATTGCTGGATAGTGCGCCTGCTTGCGTTCCGGGGGCGGACCGTAAATGAAGTCGTCGTATGAGTACGACATCAAAGGTGATTAGGAAAGATTGGGACATGCTACCAGTGAACATGTGTTCATCCGCCATATTCTGGATGAACTTGAATGCCAGGATTTCTCTCACATACATTACTCAATCTAACGCGCATGTTGATTTAAGCATCGGAATGAAATTGGTCGTTGAGTGTTTCGATTCACGAAATGCGTAAAATTCAATATTTTCCGCCTCGTTTCATTGTAACGCATACGCGTCTACTTTTCAATCTAGATACGAAATATGTTATTGTTCTATTGAAACTACGTATCCACTACTGGTCGAAGTAACGGATCGATGTCTTTGTAGTATCTCCAATGTTACCCAATGGTCCTCATAGTAATAGCTAAATGTTAAGAGCTGAGGCCTGTCAGATAGGGGAACAGCTGAGGGTCAGCTCGAAAAACAATTATTATTTATTTTTATCTCCAATTTTATGTGCCGGCGATCTCGAAAACAGCTCTAATGGTTTTAGTGATTTATAGAGTGTAGGCCTGTCCTGACTAGGAAACACTATGGTAGAAATCAAATGTCTGGGAAAAATTAGGTTCATGAACAAGAGTATATAGAGCATGCGTATTTGCTTGACTGATTTGACCTAGAAATGTCGGATAGCACTAATAACACTTAACGGAACTACAAAGCAAACTCTAAAATACAAATAAAAGAGTTCAGGTTTGTTGAAACATCGGATAAGCATTAGCTTGGCGGAATGAAAGCTGAACGTAGAATGGCCTTACAAGTCTCCGGCAGTACCCTGCCGATTTATGGGAGGTTTCGGGAACGCTTGATGCACATGTGCCATTCAGCCGTAGTGACTAGTGTGAGAGTCACGAACCCACTAGACCCGTGTTGCCCCCATCCCCAAGGCTCGGAAATTGCTAGGTAACAGGGTGTCTGTAGAAAGTCCCGTGTATGTAAACGTGCAGTATTTATGACGCATACAGGAGGTGTACTTTTTTTTTTAGAGGAGAAAATTTTTTTTCTTTGCAGGAGATGTACTGTGCCTTCCTTTCTGCACAATGGTAGCTGTGCCGTAAACCACATTAGTTTCCACTACTACTTAACAAATCTTATTGCGGGGACACTGCCCATAGTAACTATGGTCCCACTTAAATTTGAACCTCAAACTTCACAAAACGCCCTTTTTGGTACTGCCTACCCTGCCCACAGGCATCGTTTGGGGGCCTGGCTGCTGGGAACCTGCCCCTACCTCCCCCTCTCAACTTCCCTAATAGGTCGTTCAAACCTCGCCCTAGTTGTTTCCATGTCCGTGTTGAGTGTCATGATTGCGATCCAGGACGTAACCTCCCTCCATGCTTCCGCATAGGTGATCATGTAGTCTACGACCATCTTGATCGGTTTGTCCCATACGGCGCCCGACCCCGAGTCTCTTGCTTTCCTGAGTGCCTCACAGCGAAGGACTGTATGCTCCAAGGCGTCTGGCTCCGTCGAGCTTAAGTGGTGATCATTCATCCACCCTGACACTCTCAACAAGGCTTCGTTGGCTGCATCCTGCAGAACAGTTTCGGTTTTATTTTTCAGTTTCAAAATCAAGTTTATTTTCGGAACTGCAATATACATGCGCTTTAGTTCTCGATAAAATATAAAAATATAAGGGGTTTTTTGCACCTCAGTTGATGATATCGCAACAAATATACATATATACACAATATAATATCATTAAAACATTACAGTGTCAACAATATGTGTAGCCGTCACACTTATCACAATTATTCACAGTGCTCATAAAAAATTCTTTCGCCACCTCTGCAAACTTTTTGCTGACGTAGGTGAACAAATCTCGTGAGGAGGCGATCTCCAGACCATTGGCAGCTGGCAAGCGAGGGCGTGTCGGCTAGATTCTTTCCTGACGAATGGTATCACAAACTCAGTTGGTCGGCGGGCTGTTCGTCTCCTTACGGCCATTAACGGGAAAGCAATATCAGCAGGGATAGCACCTTTAGACATTTTAGAAACTAGGAGAGCGACATGGAGTGCATACAAAACTCTCAACTCAGATAATGAGTATTTTTCCATGATGTCCATGACGGAGTCTATGCGGCGCTTATTAAAGATTACGCGGATTGCATCATCCTGGACGATCCCTCCCCCCCATTTTGGTAGGAATGACTGGAAATGCTTATGCCATTTAAGAGTATCATGTAAGGTTATGCCAAAACACTTCACTGATTCAGACCATGGGAGCACCGGTCAGTCCAGATGGTGCACCGGCACCACCTGGACCGGCACCGCCTGTAGACACCTTACAGGTTCTAGCATATTCATGAGCTCGTTTAGACATTTGGCGGCCTGCGGGGAAATCGCCTTGAGGATACACACACTTTCCTTTCTGGCCGTCACAATGACTGCGAGATCGTCGGCGTATGCAAGCGTCTCCACCCCTTTGGCATTCCTTCGATCTGAAGTACTCCGTCATAGGCGAGGTTCTAGAACAAGGGCCTGGCCTTCAGCCTTGCGGAACTCCAGCCGAAACTCTGTACTCCGACCCCCCCCTCTGCATGCAAGTACGGCGCAATTATAGAACGAAGGTACGGTGATATGTTTTTCCTGGCTTGCGCTTCTTCTTTGGATTGCTCTAGTCTCCTCGTTCACACATTCCAGCACCTTCCTTAGGGCTCCAAACGTGGACCCGCCTTTCTGGAAACCGTATTGGGCGTCTCATAAAGCTTCTTTATTTTTGATTTCATCGTTCAGTCTGTTGACTAGAACGTTCTCCAGGATCTTCCTCCCGGTTTGGGTACCAGAACCAGGTTTGCTTTCTTCCACAGCCTCGGAAACCTGCCGTCCCTGAGCAATTTGTTGGCCAGGTTCCTGAGGACCTCAGGCCAGTGTTTAACGAATTACTTCGCCACTCCGAGGAGGAGGGCTGCGTTCCGCCTGTTTCATCTCCTTATACGTCACCTCCGGAACTTTATCTCGGGTGATCAGAATCTCCTCCTCGCCTCTCCACATCTGTTCCGGAAAGAGGCTTGTCAGTGTGCTCTGCAGGACATACGGAGGGAACTTCGGAGGAGGTTTCGGAGCTTGGCTGAAATCATACGGCTAGCCCCATACATCTCTCTCCACCGCGCACGGGTCTTAGTGCTAGCGATCAGTCTTTGGAGTTCTTTATGAGCATGCTTGTACTCCGACAACTGGGCGGCGGTCTGGTCATTGATCGACCCACTGTCCCCACGTTTCTCTAGGTTCCTTCCATACAGCCAGCTCCACGTCCTCGTATAGATCCTGTTTAGCCTGATTCGGGCCCGACGGGCTTTGGCGATCTCCTCATTCAACTAGTACTTGTGTGGGCGGTGGCCCCTATGCTGATTTGATGGACCCGCTTTTTCGCAGGCTGAGTGAGTACAGCAGTGAGTTGTTATCCATCTACCTCTTCCACCATCAGCCATCTGCTTATATATCTCAGCTTTAAGGAGTTTTGTATCAAACTTCCGCATCTGCTACGGCTTACTCGGAACAGCCGTATCTGAGTTGTCTGGAGTTTTGAGCGAAAAACACATATATCTGTGATCACTCAAACTCTCATCGTCATCCACCCGCCAGTCCGCAGTCAATGGAAGTGCCGCTTCATTTACCAAAGTGAGGTCCATGAAGGCTGTCTGTACTCCGCTGGAAAAGGTGGTAACCGTTCGGTCGTTAAGTGCCAGAACGCTCTTTTCTGCCATCCACTCGTGCAGTACTCGGCCCCTTTCCGTCGTGCACCGGCTTCCCATGTCATACTAGCTGCATTGAAGTCTCCGGTAATAATGACCCTCTTTTCTTGGGGACCCTCACGCTCTGGGCAAATTTCTCGAGAAAATCTTCAAACTCCCCAAGGTCCCTATTGGGGAGAAATAACAACTGTATAAAACAGCCACCAGATCTGCCTCATGCAGGAAAATACCCTTCCGAGCCCACTGATGACTAAACTGTTCGATACTCGTCCACCAGGTCGCGGAATCAGCCTGTGCCTCTGATCTGTAGTCTCTCGTCCGTCTGGCGATCGATAACATTTGGCTCCGACAGAAGACAAAGGTCTATAGCCCTCTTTCGCACAGTCTCCTCGAGCAGGTCATGCGCGGCCCTGCAGCGGTTAAGATTAATCTGAAGAATCTTTAACATCAGAGGAATTTTGGTCCTTTCTACCCTTGACCATTCTCCATCCCCATCTTGGACGGTGATCACTTTCCTTTTTGTTTTTCCTCCGTTCTTGCCTCTATAAAAATTGCTCATTGGTGGAGTTCTTCATATTTTCCTTGACTGGATCCTTGGTAGCGCTATTGTTGCAGACGTCCCTATTGGCAGCGTCAACTGGCTGGGAGTCCACATTTTCACCCCTGCGGCTCTGACATAGTTTCTCGACAAGCTGCCTGTAGCTTGGGTAGACTATTTGTCAGGTGATCTGATCGGTCGAGGAAACCTCCCTACTTTGACGTATTTGGGAACAATGAAATGTCCTAGTGATCGCTGATGGTTGCACTTGAACTCGTTGATGTGATCGCAGAGATGGAAGTAATTACATTGCCACGGTATTTCTCGTTGTTCGCACTATTGTTCGTTGTTGCTTCATATATTACATCGCTGGGTTTGCTGTATTTGGTAAATTGTGCTTTTTGGAATTCTCCTTTTATTCATTTACAAAATGGTACTATTGCAGTTCATAATATGTAAACACAGCTAAGTAGTTATGATGGTTTTACTGTTTTTTATGATGGTATTAGTTCCGCTAAATGTGTTGAAGGTAAGTGTCGTCGTTGGTCAGCATATGTGCACGGACGTCATTACCGAACATACCCTATATATATATATTAATGTGTACATCTAATATTCTGGCATTTCACTACATATCCTCACATTATCATATTCCGTACATGTCCTCGGGATAAATATGTATAGACCTTAAATTACGATCAAATTACGGCGCGTTACGACCCCACACGTGGGTGGATCATCAAAGAGATGACGATCAAGATCAGGATGACAGCGATCAAGTTACTTACAAACCACACATATTTGCAGATATTGACATTTGTGACTACTATAGGCGAGGCCACTTCTTAATAATACATAATACAAGAAAACTTGCCTTAAGTTAAGTTAATGACGCCAATCGCTATCTTCAATCCTTACTCAATTAGCTTTTTTTCCGAACAGGGATGATCACATAAATAAACTCGTGTCGTCTTGGTAACACCAGGACATGTCCTGACACTATTATATTGCATCTGATTTTTCATATCGAGCATATGAGTATATATACCAAATATGTATAACAAATATAAAGGAGGGTCCAAGTCACTCTGAGCTACGCCCGATCTCTATCTGACTCACAGACAAATGGATGATTTCATCCGTCATCGAGTCATCAAGTAATTGCACTGCGGTATAAGTATCTGTCTGTAGAGAACGCTCGGCCAGTTGAGGGGAAATAAATGCGTCGCACCAAATGCAGCAGTTGTCCGTCGATCTGGTCGACAAGGAAACACACGCCCCATGCCTCATCGAAAATATCAATAGGTTTTCCTAAGCCCAAAATCAACTCTAAAATTGTTGGCAAATATAGCCTTTATTTTGTGCTTGGCTGGTCGGTGGTCGTGTGAACCAACTGTAGCATTTACGAGAGCACATGCTCCATGGCAGAGAGGGCCGTGCTATGAGTAACACGGTCTAGCGAGTGGCGGCACTTTATAACTAGAAAACAATCGTGCAAGGACACTATGTTGTTTTTGCAGGAAATTAGAAAAGCAGGTATCATCCTATAATCAAGGCTATCCCTCTACGATGCATTTATGAGTATTCTCATCATAAATGACATTGATGGATACTCTCAATATACTACACGGATACCTTCAGCCCTTCTTAACTTCAGTTATAGGTGATGCTATCTCTCTCATCTCCATGTTTCACAAGAAAGGAATCTCGAGTAGGTTTTCCATCTCACTTGCTCTAACAATATACTTTATTATCCTGTCATAAATGTATACTATGAATGGAGATCTTCAAGGGATGGATATCATTTCGGTCTATGACAAACTCCAACTGCTAGACTTCTATTGATTAGCTCGAACTCCTTCAACTAATGTGCTGACGGTCCTTCATTGTATAGCACGTCTAACATTAACGTTTCTGCTCATCAAATGGAACTGACACTCTGCGCATTCCCATAGTGCTTCCCAATTTGAAATTATTTACAAAGTAAATAATAAAAATGTTACTTAATATGTTGTATAAACTAACGAACTTTATATTGCCAACGAAGTCAAGTAATATGTCTGTCGATTTGTCGCCAAATGCTCTGATGGCAACCTTGCTATTCTGGTTTGTATGTAATGAGACATCTTTAATGCAGAGCATCGAAATAGGTACACATGAATATTGCAAGTAAAATTCGCAATGTAGTGGACGAGTTATATTGACAGATTGACTAATATTCTAATGTAAACACTGATGCAGCTCACGCCTATATGCGTGCATGACACAAATCCTGCTGTAACTCATAATGCATTTAAATAGCCCGTTTTGAAAGGGTGACACTTCATAGGTCGTACCCATGTTACTCAGTGCGGAACGGCAGAGGCAACGTATCAAGTAACCGACGAGATTTGTTTAAAAATTGCGCGTACGAAAATAGAGAAGATTCAAGATAGGCTTTCATCAGAATTCTAATACATAATGAGTAACGGTGGGCCACGAGACCGCGAGCAGTCATGAAATGAAATCTTTGAAGCTGACATGGAACGCAGTCTCTCGAATCATTAAAGCTCAATGGCCATGCAGAAAGTGCCGTTAAGGTCACTCGTTATAGTAACGCGTATAAGAGTGGTGCGCTATCTGTTGATCCGTTTTTGGCCTTAAGCAGTGCTCCGACACCCTGGCAGAACGCCAATACTTCCCAAGGCTTATAAGTATAGTTCGTGTCACAGAAATAGTCCAGTTGAAGCGTGTGTAACATAAATATCCGATGAAGAACTTTGAATGTGGTTATCACGTAGCAAGGCAAATTACATTAGAATAATACGGCCATTTCGTATTTTGAAGATTAATTCTTGTTCTTAGAGTTCGGTGCCCAATGTCACCGCAGTGATTTCGGCGATGCATATGCACGTACCTATTTATCTTTTATCTGGAAGAAAATAATTTTATATATCATAATCGTTGATTTATGTCACATTTTCTTGTATCCATTGTGTGTTATCACTCCGCCGGTGATAAACTCTGATTTGTGTTCGACAGTAGACTTCTAAGTAGACTTCCAGAGCTCCATTTCAACCATGTCCAATTCGTGGGCCATCCTTACATCGATGACGGCTGAAATTATACAATTAGATAGACTCACACCTCTATAGTGTTAGATATTCTAATTTGCAAAGTACTGCATTCCTAACAGTCTGGAAGCGATCACGATGTCGCTTGGCAAGACGCCAGTGTCATCAACGCCGCGACCAATTATATCCCTTTTAATATCAGCTGTATGGTATCTTTCGTGTAAAGCATATTATTCACTTACATTGATTATTGATTAGGGCACTCACCGTGTGTAGACTCGGAAGGACCTCTGGGTGTGCCATATCCGGTTGTATTGGAAGGGGGCTCGGTTTCGAGAAATTTTTCTTCACCCATGTTGCTAAAACGAGATGCTTCCCGTTGGGATAGACGCTCCACTTATGTTCTTCAAACAGGTTTCTTGAAGAGGTCCACCGAGTTGTCCTGAAGGCGACAACTCGGTGGACCTCTTCAAGAAACGGCGTTTTATATTTACACTCGCACATTTGCTTATCTAGGAGAAGGTTGCAAAAGTGTCAGGCCACTGGTCGGTTTTTTGAAAGCTGAATAAATATAGCTAAAAAAGCAACATCTTTTGCTTCTAGTGGTTCGTACTGATGGAGGAGCGATTTGATTTATGATATAATATTAGGACTATGCAGCTTTCCTGACCCAGTTGTTAGAGTAGGCCTTGTAGGCCATGTTAACCTCTGCAGGAGTTTCGGCGGGCGTCATTGATCATGCTATTATGCTAAACGATGTAGTTCCGTTCTCCCACCTGTTGAGCCTTTCTTTTATTGTCCTATCGTTTTCTTCCAGTACAGGCCACAGAACAAGGACCACGAATCGTTGTCTCCGTGATGATATCACAGGAATGCACATACTTATAGGTGTGCATTATCTGAGCCTTGTGCGTTGTGGAGTGGCCACATAAATTGGAAAATTAGCTGAGGACGAATCAAGCGACCTAAAAGTAATTTTAATATGACGGTTCATATATAATTAGAAAATAAGCTAAGGCTCGTTTGTGTCATTCATGATGTAAAATAAGTTTTTATTAAAATAGTAAATAATGTGCTATATATAAACAAACAGGTTCTTATAAATTGCGGAATCAAATCATCACATAGAGTTCATCAAGAAATAAATCTCGTTTCCCTAATTAATTGAGGAATTCTTCCGTTGTTGATGAAGGAATTCGTCGTTTAATTTCACCTTCATCTACAGAACATCAAAAAGTTCTGCTGTTGGAAAACTATTTAGATGACTGTGAAATACAATTGAATACGCCACGCACCGAGTAAAGGTAGACGCGATGATATTATGCACGGGTTTAAGACATTTCCTTGAACCATATAGCTTCCCTCCATTCTCTGAACAAAACATGAGTAAGCAAGTTGGTACCAGTTGTACCGCCCCACACAAACGATAACAGAGACTTACTGATATTTGCTTCTTCAGCCCCTTTATTGGTGAAATCTATACGGGATCTTGTTCGAAGGCAACAATTGGATTTCCTCATTACTAAAATTTTGCCTAATGCTCTCAGAGTATCTTTTCATGTAATAGTTGTTACCCCATAGTTTATTATCATTGTTATTATTACTTTATAGTGTTGCATAGTGGTAGTTAGTTCTAATAACATTGAATTGAAGGCGGAAGCCAGTGTTGGTGGGCTTTGGCGGGTTACATATTCTTCGTCTTTCCTTTTTGATTCAATATGCGGGTTACAATTAAATCTAAGTATACATCTACAGGAGACTAGAGGAGAATATGGGAGCCATATCCATATTGTCAAGCTTTGCTTAAGCTCGTACAGGGTTGCAAGACTTTTCAAATTGCCAGTATATTTGAAAATGAAAGCATGTGCGAAAGAAATAATTCCTAATTATTGTCTGTTTGAATAAATGTAACCGCCTGGCGTTTTCGAAAGACCATCACAATATAAATGATTATTGCATCACGTTGAACAGACTAACATTCACATTACTTGTGTTATTGTACCGGAACATGAAGCTACTTGGTTTCATGAACAGTCATTGCCACCAACAAGTATAGAACACTTGTGGGTAGTCGCATTAATTTGACCTAGTATGTCAGAGGAATCATCCCGAGGAAAGCTACAAGAGACATTTCTCATTGTAAGACCATACGGGTGACACGTACCGAGAACTGGAGAGAGAGAGAGGCTGGTGGCCCTTAAGGGCGTCAGAGAGAGCCGTTGCTCTAGATTGAATTAACTTGTCCTCGACCACATTTCTATTAGGTGGGCAGACACGAGCGTCTAACAGCGACGGTGCGAGGTGATTCGAGTGCGCGCGGTGCTGATCCTATGTTTAAAATAAACGTTGATTAGACACAGGCTTAGCACGACTGTTTGTGACAATATTGAGAGACTTTATCGAATAGTATGCAAGCCAGGCGTGCTCTTGAGATAGCAGTCTGTAACTTACCCAACAGAATATTTTTTCTTCTCAATCTGTTTATATACCAATTAAACATACCTTATCACAGAGTAGGCGTATGGGTTGATATGTGAAAAATATATTATTTTGTAGTAAGAAATGCGTGGATGCGTCAATGTCTTCACAATAGCGCTGTGTATATGAACGATAGTTTGTTACATTCTTCTCCAGGATGAAAGTGGACATCCTGGTGCCAGTCATTCAGAATCATCGGGATGCATGATACTGTTATAGCTCTGATTAATGTTTGTTGAAAGCAGGCTGTATCTTGCTCGAATGTACGAGTTCAACTTTTACTTGTACGAACAACACTCCCAGTTCCAAATGAAGGTGGGTGCTTGGTTTAGCCAAACACCGTGGTACTGTGGGTTGTCGTTGGGGCTGACCACTCGCCATACGTTGTCAACAAGTTCGCCTACCCTGTGACATTGCCTATTGGTGAGAATGCTGCCAAGTTGGTGTGGTCGGCGACAACTGCTCAATCCAGTGAGACCATAAGGTCATTCGAGTCATCACCGACTTGGTCTGTATCGGTATCATCTAGCACCGTGCTCACCGTGAATAGGTCCCTTTTCGCGGATGTGTGCCCCTGGGAGAAATTGGACTAACGGATCTATGACTTAATTTAGCTTGGGGATGATCAAGTGTATTCAGTTATCAACATGGAAGTTGGTGGTAACATATTTCGAGGTGTATAACAGCCACACAACATCTAATCATATTAATGAAAGATGCGCCTTCCCAGAATCACACAGTTCAGAGACAGTGTGCGTCCAACTAGCACCTGAGTGCGTGTTTTTTTTTATTATGTGATATGATAGTGGGTAGTTAGAAGATTTTGTCAGATCATATGAATTGATAGATTGCAGATGTTCTCTATGGCCCACAAATGTCTTACGGGAGAAGGGCGGGGGGCCAGCCGCAAGCGAAAGTCAATTTTAGTATTCGACTCAGAAAGGTCAGAGAGATACAGAGTGACATGTTCCCACTAATGGATGGGTCTCACACTCTGGTGCATTTTGCGGCTGCAGTCTAATTCCTTTGGCATCTTATTACCTCCGCAGACCTGGACTCAGAAGAATAAAGTGGACTTCGTAGAGATCAGTTTCGCAATGAGACAACCACCAAGATAAATTAGAATTATCGGAATAAATTGTACGAAGTGTAGACTATATCACACATCAGATTACTGCACAAAGTGCGACCGATATTAACTCAGTTTCACAAGAAGCATGGCCTTGCCACTTTGAAAGGATGCAAAGCTAGACTTATGAATGCTCACTTGGCAATTAACGTTGGTGGTAGTATATTAGTTGTACAACTATAACTGGGATTGCGACGTCCTTCGGTTGACATGTCAGATTCCATCTAGAATATGGATTGAATTATGATCAACTCCTCGTTGAGAAAAACAACTGAATCCATCCTTAAAACATTCATCCTAAGTCAGAAGATTACTCCCTAAAGACACCCTTTCGAATACGATACGTGCCCCGTATTCAGTAATGAATGAAACGATTCATCAATTGTGCAGAATAGTTAAAGGTGAGTGTCAGGATAGCCGCAGGGGACTATTGAGCCGTTTTCGTGGGAGAGCCTGTCGACTAGCTATCGGCACTCTGCCAGACAACGAAATGTGTCGATCGTAGTTACGTTGTTCCTTCTGATCAATCCACAAATTGAGTTGTTGAATGGGTGGGACCTTGGAAACAGAGATCCTCACGTTACAGTGAACGGCTTAGACCAGTCTCTCAGGCCCGCCGACCGATGGCCGTCAACCGTTGGCCACAAGGGAAATTGAAATTGGCCTCTCGACTTCGTACGGCTCACTATGCCTTAAGGAAGGGCAGCTTGAGGATAACTTCGAAAGGCTGTCCATACTGCGAGACGGGCATACGTACATGTGCTTTTACGCCTCCAATATGCAATACGCTAAATGATAGATCGATTGAAGTACGCTCTCGCTACTACGTCAGTAAAAATCTCGTCATTTTTATTCAAGGTGTGTTCAATTCATAAGCAAATGCCCGACAACTAATCTCATTGCAATAGCATCTCAATAAATTGCAAACGTTAACCATTTGATTTACTTATTATTACTATCTTCTCCTCATATAACCACCATAGTGGGCGGTTGTTGTTACTATTATAATTTCCTATTATAGACTTAAATAGTTGCTATATTTGGCCGAAAACTTTTTAAGTACGCCAACCATCCAACTACAATTTATGTCAGCTTCAGCGGTTTCCTCGAGAATACTTGTGAGAACAACTCGCATTAAGTTCGACTACAGCTTTGTCCAATTTGGCCCAAATCCAACAAGGATTCTGTATATTCAATCCGACGGCCGATCTGTCCAGCATAATTGTCCATTATAGAATGAGTACTTTATGCGACGCTGTAAATGTATGCGCATGGTTTCATTGGTCGGTTGCGTATAACATATATATATATATATATATTTATATATGTATACATAGATGTATATATATATATATATATATATATATATATATATATATATATATATGTAGATATACATGTGTACATGGATTAATGCTTATATATAAAATAACGTTTACTTAGTTTGTTGAACTTATTTCCTTTGTAACAGAGTCAACACAGAGTTTGCTGTCTGTAAACAAGCAAAGAAAGGATGATTCTTTGCTTTGTCGCTAATGCCTTCCAAGGTTCGAGGAGGCACGTTTTTGTCAGCACTATAGAGGGGAAAAGCGTCTCCGTTGTTTGCTGTATGCGTGTAAACTCTGCGAGCTCTTGTTGTATATATCTGTGGTTCTGTCGCATCATTGGCGTCGATGATGTCGGTATTTGTATGGCGTCGGAGAAGCCGTAGGGGAACGAAAGTGTCCCAACCAACGAAAACGGACTTCCTCTGTAACGACGATCGACGATGGCAGATTTAGGTCATGTCAGAGGAAGGCTGGACAATAACGGTTTCACGGCAACCATAGCATCGAATGCCTGGACAATCGCTAGCAGTACTCGTAATGGCAACCGAGCCTCACCGAATGTCGATAATTAAATTGCTGGCACTAAGAGATCTTCGGATTGATTCGATGAATTGTAATTGCATTTTCATGGTGTCACCACCCATTGGAATTTTGTACGAGGGCAAGCGTGATTCGTAATGTGATTCGGCTGTACAGAAGCAGAGTGACAACTAAATTTTTTATATTTGCTCTCGTAAACTATGCTGTCAACCTCGTCGTCAGATGGTTGACGGTCTAGTCGGGTCTAAGATGATTGCGGAAACGTAACATGCGGCCTCGTCCGATCTACAATGATGCTAACTTAGGTCTTGTTAATCATAGCTGGATGATTGAAGCACAGGGAAATGAGAAATCAACAATTTTATGAATAGGTCTATAAAATTGGTAAAGGTAGCTTTTGGGCTTTCACTAAAAATATACTTTAATTTGCTCTCTTATTCTTATGTCGGGAGCTTCAGTTCGTGCCCCGTTGGCAGCTATTGAGAGAATGTAGCCTCCTGCCATTTCCTTCAAAATCATTCTTGAGAGCGAGCTGCCTTTAACATCCATCGTCTAATTACACAGATTCTCAAACTTACTCAGTTTTGTCAAGTTCGTAGTGAATGGGTGATAGTTAAGTCGGCCAAGGATTTCGTCCTATAGCCATATCCTCTCTCGCTGGCCATCTGGGACATAACTTTGCGATGCCACTGGTCGGCCGCATTCATCCGTTCATACTCGCATGAGCGATGGTCGTACTCATCTACGAAACTATGAAAGCTATTAAGCGCCCTCTGTTTCCCTGTGTCCTTACCCCGGCCTCGTCATGTGCTTTACGAACGGAGTATCCTGTTGTTCGTATCCATCTATCCATCTGTCTATCGCCTTTCTGCTCAGCATGAAAGGGTAGTGAATATGGACATCCAGCTATTTCCAACTGAAGTCTGTCTGGAAATCGCTCCAGAAAGATAACGACCTCCATTCTCCGTTCGCCGATAGGGTCGGCTATCTAACAATAGTCCATAACAACCCCGATCGCTTGCTTGTCATCGACCGTAGCAACAGCAGCAGCAGCAGCAATTGCAATACAGTAGCCACGACTACACTTCGCCGTCATACAGACAGACAATTCGTACTCCTTCAACCAGTGTCGGCCTCTCTTCCTTCCAGCGAATTGCGGAGCCAAAGACGCGCGCAGGCTCGGTCACACGAGGGACAGTACAACGACTACTACTATTACTGCTCGCCGTTTCCACTCTGACCCCTGGCTCCCTTCCTCCGCTCGTCCTTTCCGTCTATGTTTCTTTGTTACTTTCTCCCTAAACCCAACCAGTGGCTGGAACCTTTCGGCAGCCTTTCAGACCGCGGCATGGTGGCTGCAGCTCGGCAGCGCCGAAGGTCTCCTCGACCTTCGGATCTCTCACGGAGAGGCTCTGGGAGCGCCCTGCTGCCGCTGCCGTTGCCACGGGGTTGCTTCCATCTGGAGCCAAAGTGGCTCTGGGGCGCATGCGTCCCCGTCGTCCGCGGCGTGGAATGGCAGAACTACGCTCGCTCTGGTCTTGTCTTACGGAGGAGAATGTGCGTGGAAATGGTTAGCGGCAGCTGCGGCGGCGGTACGAGCCGCCAGACACTCTGCAGCAGCCGACCGCAGAGTAGCAGCTGGAACGACGAGACAGGGTCGATTATGTGAGTGTGTGTGGGCGTATGCGTGTTTGTGTGTGTATGTGTAATGTATGTGTTATGAGTTCAGTGAAAAACATAAAATGAACAAGAGCTCTTCTCTTCGGAGGCTAAGGGCAAAATCGGTCATGAGTTTCGTTTTCTTCGAATAATGCAATATACCATATACTATGATTTTATAACGGTTATGGTTTTACTTTCTTTAGGAAAAGTACACTGGATATGAGCAATGTCGTGGCCATAAGCAGCTCTGAGACAGCCACAGAGAAGTAGCACCAAACTGTACAACATGTTCAGCAAAAATTCCACATTTTTTAGATAGTTTATCGTTTGGCGCATCGCGGTGTATTTTACCGTTGTCGCCTCCTCGTGTTACCATCCTGGTAGCAGCAGCCTCCACCGCCGCTGCCGCCGCCGCCGCTGTTGCTGCTGCAGCAACGACGGCAGTGTTGAGGGTGTGTTTGTATGCGGCGGTTGTACTGGTTGTGGGGGTCGTGGAGCAGACTCCCAGCGGCTGGGTGTCCTGGACCCTGTGTCGGTATGTTGCTCGGCTGCCTCTTTGTCTGTATCTGGCTGTGTGTGTGTGTGTGTCTCTGTGAGTTAGGCTCTGCTGTGGGGCGGATGAGGAGGAGTAGCAGCTGGTGCTCTCGACGCGTCATGGTGCGTCGTGCCTCTCGCGTGCTTCTGCTGCAGTGTCCGCGTGAGTCGCCCCCAGTTCGTACAAACGGACAGACATACATGCATGCAGAGGGTAGAAAGAGAGAGAGAGAGGGCAGTAGTCTTGTGTGTGTGTGTATGTGTACGAAACAGAGCTAAGCTTGCCAATGTCAGTGGGTAAGTGAGAGAACGTCAGAGAGAGAGAGAGTGAGAGAGAGAGAGAGAGACACAGAGAGGGTCATAGACGTAGACCGAACTCGGGCGGAAAGAGGGGGTCCGCAAGACCGCGGGGAGAGGGCGTCCTCGAGAGGTCCTTTCCCACTCCACAAGTTCCACGTTCTGACGTGCACCCCCAAGTACGACCGCTCTGGGAATGACCAGCCTCTGCCTTCCTGCTTTACCTAGCAGAGTTCTGTTCTTCTGTTACCAGTGTGCTCTTCTGCGCCCGAAACAGCAGCGGGTGTGCGCCTCTGCACAGCGCAATGGCGCGCATGCTCGGTTGCTACTCGATAAAGCGTGTGCTATTATTGTTATTATTATTGAATTTAGAGGGGGTAATTTTTAGATTTCTTTAGCGTAGAACACAGTGTTCTTGAACTACCGTTGTCACCGTTCGACAACGATCGACTCCAACGAGTGGCTGAGTGAGGTTAAGGGCCAAGTTGCCGCAGTGGTTACGTTGCAACGACGATGACAACAGTTAGCCACGTTGCGTACTCAATGGCTTCTTGACAGTGTTCCTTAGTTCAGTTATTGCTGCTGTTGTTGTTGTTATTGTTGCTGCTGTTGATTGTGAAGTGAAAGTTCGTTTGTTTGCCTGCTCTGTATTACATCGACTACTCCAAGCCGAGGAAGGAAAAAGGCACGCCTCAACATTTTTCGTCCGGTAGAAGTTCCACTTCGTGCAGCCATGGCCTATTGATCGATTGTGTTCATGTTTCGTTCGTCTCTCGGCTCTCAGCCCCGTTCCTCGGTGACATCTATTTATCTAGCGCTTCAACAACTGCTACTTCGACGGCTGCCGCTACTCGTCTGACTGAAGAAGCAACCAGCATATCTTGCTACCAACAAGCAGTGAAACAGTTGTGCAACAGTTGTTTGACGCTGTTTGAGTTGACTACAAAGCAGTGCAGTTTAGCATTTCGAGACACTCTGTCAATTAGTTATGCTTTCGTTCAGATGTTCTGTTGTGCCATCGCGAATGGCGTCGTGTGATTTCTGCAAACTGTTCTACAATCATCATTACCATACGATATCGTTGTAGTTGTAGCTGTGGTGGCGGTAACTCCGCCACAATCGAACTATAGAAAACAACAAATGGCTGTTCAACAAATAGCCGTTCTATCGGACATGTCTAGTACTGGTGTGCTATCATTACGCAGCACAACAAACGGGCCAGCCTCCCTTCGCAGTACGGGCAACGGAGCAAGGAGATCTTAGCACCCGATTTCGAAAGAGGACGGCGAAACATTATCGGTCAACATACTCATATGATACAACAATACTACAATATCTAACTATCTATACTTATAGATCTGTCACAAAGGAAGCCCTGTTGAATGCGGTTGCGTTCTGCTTTGCCGTTGCCTCATTCCGTTGCTGATACCGATACAGCAGGTTCTGCGCCCGATTCATTCGTTTCGGGGCCAATCACGTCAGTGTGAATAACGACAATAACAATAATCACGAGTTCTGTTTCAACCAAAGTGACAACGCAACCGTAGACGTAATCTTGCGTCTACCTATTTTCAAAAAAAACGAAAGCGCCCATCGCGCATCTGAGTGAGTGCCGAAGGTTGGCAGTACAAAGCGCCCTAGTCAGAAACAACAGGTTACGGGCCAGCGGTTCCTGGTGGAACAGCTAAACGAAATAAAACCTGATCCGGTGCCGGTTAGGTTTTACAAGCAAACAAGCGCATATAGCCATCGAAAATATTTTCTATTTTTGAGGCGAAGAAGCTCGGCGAATATAATCAACGACCCACGTTAATGACTGCTATCTATTTATCATTAGTCTCAAGACGAAAAGAGGGCTTCTGTCAACGGGCGAGAGGCGCGAAGCGCCCTTCAAGATATACTTGAATACCGGCAGGCGTTGTGATTTGATTCACACAGCGACTTACTCTTCATCAGTCATTCGTACCACCGGCTGTTACAGCCGGCCTGAAAAAACGTAGAAAAGGAGGAACAAGCAAATGAACATTTAGGCGACAACGACTCGATGACGACCTGTAGCTTTCACCTTTGAATCCTCTTCAAATCGCTGATCAAATCACGATTTGACCGACTTGAATTACTACTACTACTACTGCTGCTACTGCTGCTACTAGTTATAATAATATATAAATATAATAATAAGTACAGAGTCTAGTGATAACATCTACTACTACAACCACCACGACCATTTTGTCATTTGCATTTCTACTACTCATCTCAACCATCTCGCTGGAGTAAGGCAGTGTGGGGGTGATGGCGCTTAAGCTTCACCTCAAAAGATTCACCGGCCTCAAGGAACGCAGCGTGTGGCAGGCTCGGGCCACGTTCAGAGGTACGTAGCCAGAGACCCCTAGCAGAATACAGCTTCCCCGCCAGTAAACCACCAGCTGGCTCAGTTAGCGTGACAATGTTAACAATGTTACATGCCATTTATATGGACGATTTCGTCGTTGCTCGAGTGGGTTAGGTCGACGCTGTTGTTATCATAATAATCATTTTATTCTTTTTTGTTATTCACGTGGTGAAACAGATGAACTGCATTCATAAAAAATATAGCGTCAGCATTTTGTTAGATGTCTGCAGAGTCTGGAGAGTTCAATTATTATAATAATATAAAATCAAAGTTTCCTTCAGATCCTGTTGGGCTGGTCCAACGAAATCCAGGCGCCCTTGCCGTCGAATATATATAGTTATACTGTAGGAAATATATCATCTATGTGAGAATGTCAAATATTTCAACACAGGGTTCCATGTACAAGCCGCAATGTATAGAAAACAAAAAATGCACCTGATACTTTGACACCGTAGTCCCTAGGCCAAAGTGTGTTCATCTAAAATTCGAGAAAGCTGCTTACGTAGGTCTACTTCAGGTCAGTGTAAGGCATGGCTGTGAAGCAGCGACATCCTTTTGATATTACCATACGAATGGACGTAAGAAAAATTATTCTCATGGTACAACCAGGAAAAATAACCAGGGACGACAAGCGAGATCTAGATTGGCATGATGTTTTGCCCCTTCGATATATGCAAGTCCTCATGACTTCCGTGAGCAGGGTATTTGCATGCCTTACTAAAGTAACATTTTCTTTTGAAAGTAAATTTTCCGGGATTCTAAGGACACACCGTTCGCGGGATTCTAAGGGCACATCGTAGCCTGGAGAAAATTGGTTTTTGTGGAGGGATTATCGGCGTTTTTATTTGACCGCGTAAATTCAGCGCATCGATCCCTGTCTCCTAACTACTATAACCACTCAAATGGTTAGGACACACATTACTATGAGGAAGATTAAACCGATAGCAGCACTTGGAGAATCGCTTTCTGCGACATCGGCAAGTGCGTTTTCACGAGAAGTGCAGCAACTAATCTATGGAAAATGTCGGAAAACGCTGACAAGGGGGAAACCACACGAAGAGAAATTGAGTATAGCTGAGAAATAGCTTGTCCTATCTTAGACCTCTTCCATCTAGATAACGATCAGAGCATTCTGCTATATCTTCAAACAGTAGATACTCCTGTGCACGTCAGCTGGGACTCAGGCTACTGATTCTATGTCTCGAGGAAACCGACGTCTGATAATTCGTTAGGGATGATATCAGACGGTGCCCAGTTGTCTTGTGACGCGATGATGCCATGTACACAGGTACAACCGCTGTCATTCGATCATTAATTTTGATTGAGGTTGTCATCTCTATCCTATCTTCACCGTGACGCCCTATTTGATCTCTGACCGGATCGTACCCAGCATAGGTACCGTCAGTGAAAGCAGTCGAAGCCTCTCAAGTCTACTGAAATACAATGAGTCAAGTCATACGCACTCACTCACGCACCAACCAAAACCAACCACTCACCGACTCGCCCACTGAACCTATGCTGTCTCTGCTCTAGAATGCGACTTCTGCACATCATCCTTTTGCATCAGTCTCCATATTGTTCTCCTTATTCGCGCCCTTTTTTTCTCAACCTATTTTTTGCTTCTATTGTCGTGTCGTTGTTATTGGTGATGTGGCCGTGGTTAGCGGTACGCGGCGTCAGCGGCTTACTGTTAGCTACTGTCATTGAGAATTGTTGTAGCTGGTGGATGCCTACTTTCGTCCAGGACGTATTTCCATGGGGGGCGGGACAGCGTGGGCGAGGCTGAAACGATTTTGAAAGAACGTCGTGTGTTCGTTGGAGCGCCGCGTGCACCTGCCTGCAAACATTTGAGTCGCGGGCACCGCTCGTGTCCAGAACGTACATAGTCTGCATAGACAAAAGTAGCACGGGCCCAGTGACGGAGGAGCAGAGCGTTCTCGCACGGGGAACCGCAGAGAGGAGGAGGAGGAGCGAGATGAAGCGAACATGAATACAAAAGGTCGACTGATGCACGCCAGTGATGCGACGCAGCAAATGCAAGAAAGACGGACAGCTGCCATGTAGTGTGTAGGTAGGCATATAGCTTGCTTGCTTGCTGGGTGGGTGGGTGTGGGTGTGTGTGTGTGGTTGGTTGTGTGGTTAGAGAAAAACGAAAAGCTTCTCCGTCCGGTCCCGTCTCTGACTGACTAGAACTCGGCTTGCTGCCCAGCCTTGGCATTCTGGGTACGTAGTTCAGCTTCAAGACAAGCAGACACGGCGAAACACAGCCACGCCGAAGCAAGGCGTGACAATCTCTACCATGTACAGGCCGTCGGGGGTGGAAAGCAGAAGGCAGTAGCAGCAGCAGCGTTACAATCTCCCCTTTAGAGAATACACACGCGTGGGTCCTTCACTATCGTATCCCTATGGGCGATCCGAGGCACGAAAACAACGGGAGACGGCGATTGGGCGTGCTAGGGGGCTTGGCAAGGAAGCGTCCGGAACTGCTTCGCTCTGTGGTGGATTTAGCCGTGGAGAGTTGAGCCGTTGAAACACGCAAGACGTGGGAATGTAACAGCTGTACGGTTCGAGGCTGGACGCTCGAACTAGCCGTCTGCTGCAAACTCTGCGAGCGGCTTAACTCTCATTCACTGCAGGGACCATCACAGCGTCGGGCCGTCGCGTCAGCTCAGAACCATGCGTGGCCTGCACGTTGGGGCTGTCGACACCCCTCGCCATTGCTTGCTGGTGCTGCTGCTGTTGTTGCCTAGAGAGTAAATCACAATTGATCCGACGGAAGGGCTTAATTGTATTCTAAGATAAATTCATCCCTCAAGCAAATTACGCCAATCGTCGAGCGGCTGCCTAGGGTTCTGTCTGTGTGTAACGCTAATATGGAACATGCTCGTGGCATGGCCTGAATGCGTTTAATGGATACAAACATTAACAATAATGTTATATTAAAGCATTGGCCTATAATTTTCAACGTGTACGAACGTACATGCAAGAATATATTATGATGATCAGATTTTCCCAGCGCTAACACGTCTCGTTAATAGTCCGATGATGACACCCAAATAACGAATGTATAAAAACATTTGATAATGAAATGGAATAGAGTGTATTGTTGAAGGTGAAGGGATGTCAGTGATATTAAAACGGTTGACAATTTGAAAATATCAGCTGTTTATATTCATTGTGTGATACTCGTGCTAGAGTATTGTCTAGACGAACGCAGAACAATATTTAGAACTTCCTTCCTCGATAACTTAAAGATGTTGCTACGACTCTACTTTCTACCTCCAACTATTACGAGAAAATATTTAGTATGATTATTATTATGGTTTTTATAGTTCTTTGATAATGGTGATATGTGTGCACACTAAATGAGCCATATACGATAGAAGGACGTTTGTGCGCCCAGTGGTATAATATAATACATACTGTATATAAATAATGAGTTGCGTTTACCTCACCACGGCTTTATAAGGGATATCCTATACATGTATAGCTCATACAGATGATATTATCATTATTGGATAGTACTCGGCAGGTAACTAAGATATTAAAGGTATTATTGGATAACAACGGAATCGAGCGAAGGTCGCACATGATCTACTTTGTCGCATTCGTGTACACACGTATAATCAGATATGTTGTTTGGCGTGATGAGCGTTAGAAGCGCCGTAATTGAGTTGTCTATTGGAAATGTTATCAATTTCGGGCATGCCACAGTGAGGGATTCGGACTATTGTAGAGTTGTTTTTTTATCGTACATTGTTCTGCATTTGGTTAGTTGAGAAGTACCCTATAAAAGACTCATTGTAAGCCACAGACATCAAACACGGGCATTGAAGAGAAATTGAATGGTTCTGTACATTTTACTTGCGTGAAAGCAAAATGCTAAACCTTTGCACGCCTTACGAAATGCATGTGTGCCTTAAAAATGCCTAGTAAATATTAGAAAGCTCTCTTTGGGTGTCCCTATTATTTTTCGTTAAGGCATAAGCTTGACTTGCCGGACTACTTAACTGTACCACCTATGAGAGTTGGGTGCTATTCAAGACGATTCGGCTAGAATACTATTCGGTCCCTCCCTCTGTTATAATACCTACACATATACATGCAATGTTGAAAGCTTCATACCGGCTCAGCACTCAGTTTATCTAAGAATCGGGTGTCTTATGAATAAATCAGAATTAGCCCAGTTCCCATTTAGTCTGCATATCGTTCTCAAAACTTCGCTGCTCTGATTACTCGTCGCGTAATTCCCATCTTCGTCAGCGCCTCAGCGCTAATTCATAAAGTCGCCTCAGACGTCCGATACTCGGAGGCTCTGTGCCAACCTACATCACATCTCCTTCCTCCATTTTCAAATTTGGCCTAATAGCTCTTAAGGGTCCGCATGTATTCGCGGACTTCTTAGCTATATGTAAAATAGTTGGCTAAATCATCTGCATCTGAGATAGCCTGCTTCACCTGTCAGCCACTCATATGAAGTGCTTCCAGCGCAAGGTGATCTAGGTCGAATGTAAAATCAAATGGACTCAGGTCAACTTGCATGGACCTACTCTTTATATATATGTACACTGTGGTCATTTTTACTATGTTAGTATATTTTAGCTGTAATTCGTCCAAGGGCGTCGTCATGTGTCCTTATGGTTTCTTATGATTTCCTTATTATTACTTTTGTCACTGTCACATTATTACGTTCTCGCTATGTATTGCATGTATTTTTAAAAAAAATTAAACAAGATACCAATAATGGTCACATATTAACAATATTATTATTGTTAATATGTGACCCTTATTGGTATCTGGTTTAATTTTTTTTAAAAATAATATCACATTGTTTCGAAGTCTTCAGATAGAAGCAGATTTGAACAACGTTGTATTATACCATGTTCCTAGCTACATACGTAGCTGTTCATATTGCCCAACGCATGTGAACATGTACATATCCACTAGTGTCAGCGTTCATAAGGGGTTGGCTTGAAAGAAAATGATTGTTTGTCATGACCAATTTGAAAAATCATTCTATGGCCATAGTCTAGTGAAGAGACTCCATAAAAAAAAGTAATTCCGTTTACCAGTGAAACCACCGCCAAGGTGATGTTTTACAAAAGCAACACTCAATCTCTGTCATGAGGAAGCATCCCTCGCCAGCGACGTTTGGTTGAGACAATGATTCAATCATTAATGTTTCTTGTTGACTCTCCTTTCGGGCAAGGTACGCTCAAAAAGTAAGAGGAGATTAGGCTGAAAATGTTTATAATATATTGAAGATGCTGAAGTGAAGACTGCATCGTCTTGAGCACGGACCTTGACCCTGACCATGTACCTACGATACTACACAAAATTGACCGGATATGAGATAGGAACAACTGAGCCGTGTGGCGTCTGAGTTAATTACATCCATGACAATCAGAGAGTTTAAAGAACGAGAACATTTTGTTTAGATGGTTTTGTATCGTTGTAGTTATATATGTGGGTAATATCACTACAAACCAGCCTAATAATGTGCTTCACACTATAACTAACTGCAAATAGTCACAATTTTATTTAGCTTTATATCATGTATGCTTAATATGTGTGTGTTTTTATGGATTTACGTCGGTTCATGTGAGTTCATAGAGGCGTATCATGTCGGCTTGACCTTGCACAACGGGAGTCGTCAAATCGGACAACATTTCCTATAGCATAGACAACGGGAGACCCTCATTTATCTTAGATTGGGAAAAATGAGAGATAGGAAGGAAGAGACTATGTATACACAAACGTTGTATCGGTTATTCGAGTCAATCACAATGGCAGACTCAGATGAGAGGTGACACGGATCAACAGGTCAAGCAGTCTGATGAACGCGATTCGAGTGAGCCCCGATCAGGCCATTCCCTTAACCGCCTTCGAGATAGAACTAACAGGAAGTTCTCGCTCAGTTGCAATCTTCAATCTCACCAGTAAATCGTGCCTCAGTTACCGCTGCAAACAGAACCAGCAGGTTTCAGGCAAGGTGGCTATATAATAGTGATACAGTTCCTCCAGCAGGTAGGATGGATTATCAGGTCTATCTGTCAAGCTTCCTACTTCAGCATATGCTAAGCTGTGACAGAAGATTAGGCTTTCAGCCGACTTTTGCCTGTCCTTCTTCCGGGTTGTGATGGATGCTTCGTAAGCTTGAGGCCGTTCGCTGAGGAGTTGTTCTGTTCCTGATGAGCACTTCATGTAGCCATCTATATTGTTGCCATGTCTTATCCAATAAACCATAGGAGCTATGCAACCTCAGCAAACATAAGTGGTGGTATTGTCTTGGAGGTTTTTTCTCACGGTGCTAATTCAATAGTCCAAATACTCAGATATGAGTTATGTCTATAGAGACTCGCGCTTTCGAGCTCGATTGGTCCCTGGTCTCACCGTAGAGTTTGATTCGTTTATTCTACATCGGTTTCAACTCAACTCAGCTCAGACTTGATATGCTATTGTGAGATTATTATTAGCAGTATTCCTCTTATTTGAAAACGCTATCGTATCCTCGAAAACGAAGAGGATTACCCAGAAAATCTTCGCTGGCAGCAATGTAATAAATATATGAGAGATACAACGATCGCCTATAGGGTGAGCCGATGTCATCGATTACACAGATACAGATAAAACATACAATACTTGTAGTGTAGATGCATCTATAATAGTTTCGTCTGAGTTTTAATAAACATTAAAAATGTTCACACTATTTACATAGCCCCAACAACATGTTTGGGCTGGTTTGGTAGCAAAACAGAGCTGGTTTTATTTCGCACACCTCAAAGAATGGTTGATATGCAGTTACCCATGCTTTGGGGCTCATAGATGTTCTTGTCCCAGACCGTCAAATGCCTGGGGTTAAACCTTCACGAAGTGAGGAAATGGCAGTCTCATCAGACAGCCCTGGAACCTAAGTGCTATGCAGTCATTGCGGCACTATGGAGACTTAGGCAGATGGGAGTCCTGCGAGAGGATGTTCTTATCTTGGTTTATAAGGTCCTGCTGCTACCGGTGCTTTGTTACTCACTACCGGTCTGGGGAGGGGGCTATCTTCGAATATCCCGCCGAGCTCCGGCTATCCAGAGCGATGTTCTTTGGGCCGTAGAGTCCCTGTAGGAGACTTTACGCCTAGTACAAGCCACTCCCGATTGATAACATTTACACGATGCGCGTTGCCCTCTTCGCGGTGAAGATTTCACCGTTGGAGACTGATTTCACCGGAGATCGTCTTCCCTCTTACCGCTCTCGACGAGCTACTATAATTGTCGCAATACCATAGTGGTAACATCTTTAGTTTTCTCGGAGTCGAATGAACACGATCCAGCTTACTGCTGGCCATCAGTGTGGGGTTTCCTCCCTCGTGAACTGCGAGCACTTTTGTCCACTAGACAGTTCATCACTGAATTATTACAACTATTAATAAAATGTAGATACTGTATGTTGTGAACTCTATGCCTACTCGGGAATATGTACAAACAATTATGTTCTGATTTACTCAACATTTGTGACACTCTACTGTTACTTTATTACGAGAACTTAAGCATTGCTGTAATCACAGGTACGTCAATAAAGCAGCATTTATATTGTATTGTATAGCTAAGTGATTGTTCCTCAGATGGACCGGCCAAATTGTGTAAGATAAGTTTCATTATTTGAGGTTAAGGCCCCCTTCGGGCAGCTCCGATATAACTGTTTCTGTATTACGAAGGACCTTTTTAAATGAGATTAAAATCTTTCTAAAACGAAACGCTACTGTTGTTGGCAATATTAGATTTCCGAAGTCCAAATGTGTAGCTTTACTTGTTTTTGAACGGGGCCCTATATATATATATATATATATATATATATATACAAAAGCTCGACAGGGAGACTTCAAAAACTTGCACCATTAGACAGTTTTACTTCAACTAAATAAGTTAGACCATAAGATACGACAACGCTCATCTTGGGACGCAAGCGGGGCGGGTTCTTTCTTCAACAGAGCCCTTCCGTCGCTGTGAAGCAAAGAGGTAATGCGATCGCTTCCATCGGGACGATGATCCCCGCGGCCTTACACCGTGTCCCCAACTACCTCACTACTTATTGTATATATCTGCTCTAATTTATCTAGTTGTCGGAAAACGGTATCACGTTCTACTGTTGAATTTCCGTCAACAAACATCGCTGTGATTCTACGTTTTGTTCAAATTCAAATGCTCAAATACTTCGCCATAGGGAGGCGAAGAAACAAAAATACGGCAGAATGAGTAGGCGACTAATCGTGCTGTGTTCACGGTTATTGGACTCTGCGTTTGACCAAAGGGACCCGAGTCCACATTTCTGAGGTTAGCCGCGAAATGCCGATCGCTGTTATCGGAGCTGAGACAGAAAATTATTGCGATTGCTCCGTTGCCCTTATTGTTAACCAACGATGAAACGAATTATTTTGTACATAATTACGCAGAATTCGTTTATCCTCGACACAAATGATTTCATTCTCTATATTCGGCTTTACCTATCTACACATATATCATCCCTGAGCGACTTACGAGAATCCTTATAATATTCTATCTTTATTATGTTCAGTTCATGTTTTGTCAGTCGCCGAACAACCACACACTAATTTGCTATCGGACGTGATTTTAGTAGAACACATGAGCGTCATACGTTAGCCCCGTTTACGGTAGGCGCAGGAGGAATTGCAAAAGAGCATTTGAGCATCACTATGTGCGAACGGGATGATGAGATCCTTTGCTGGTCTGAGCCCGACGAGCAGATGCGACACAGGCGAAAGTGGAATCGCCTCATCGTGGAATAATAATACAACAATACGTTGCAGAATAGGGAAGCTTCACAGGCAAATCCACATAAGCCCCTTGCTGCGAATGCTGCATGTGCCCGCAACAGCACTTGCATATACTTTCAAGGGAATTGACTACGGCAATGAATTCACGCAAGCTGAGCGGAGTTGCTTCCTCTTAAAGGTGGAAGTTGGCCTGGGATTCATTTAAGTGGCTGGCTGCCAGACTCGACGGTGTTGTTTTTTTTTGCTTCATCCGTAACCCGGTGGAGTCAATGCTCTCGTGCAATGGGCTTACCAGCTGCGGAAATGATGACGGTCTAGCTAGTGATGAGTTTAATGTGAGCTCTCGTTGAATAGTTCAATAATAACGTAATTCTAATTGTGTGGTTGAATCGATACAGACCAGTACGTGTTCAGATAATTTCGCTTGACTGACACCGGGTTCTATTATTCGGAGAATGAACCGATCGGCTGCTTCAGCGACAGTCGAGATTAGTTCGCCACCACTTATGTATTCTAAGAGAATTTTTTTTTTTTTTTTCCCAAATGAAACGGTGGGCGACGGTTTATTTTTCAGCCACATACTATAGGTATTAAAATAGGTATGCTTTAAGTATCTTTTCCAATATAAGCATAGCAATGTCATCAGCTCAACGCTTTTAACATAAAAACAGTGTGCTTTGCTGTGGGGCAATCATTACCTGGTCATCACCAATTTCTACATTTCTACACCACAAAACAGTATACTTGAAGGCTGTTGGTCTGTATAGATTTGTATTATCAGTTACTATTTAGAACAAACAGGTACAATGAATAATTCTGAATAAAAGACAAGCACACAGTTGTTGACATCAGTTAATTTCGGTTGATGATATGCATACGAGCAGTGTAACCATAATCAGCCCAAGTAGAATATAATAATTAATCAATAATGAAAGTAAACATAATCACAACAACGAGCGCAGATCATGTTACGTTGGAAATGTTCACTATCTTTGATTAAGACGTGTGGTGGACACGCCTAACAAAATGACAACTCTGCGAGATGCAATGTAATTATTTTTGTCGATTATTCGTTTTTCTAAATTAAATTTTCACTAGCATATGCTAAATGTAAACAGTGTTACCAAAATACAATTTCGTGAGAAGGTAAGCATATGGCGTGTGTATTGCATAAGTTTACAATCCGGGCAATATAGGTTCACAGTTAAGAATGGAGTAGGCTTACAGTTGATTTTGCCTAGTTTAATTACTATTTAAAAACAGGGATATGTACAGCGAATATGAGACTGTTCAGACTATACAGAATGGATAAAATCCGAGTTACTCATGTAATAGGAGACAAGAAATGGTCGGAGTTGGGTCTGGGTTTACCACTCGCATCTGGGAGATCAGTGCGACCAAACCTCAGAGCATCCGAGTCTTTCAACACTGTGTGTGTTTCTAATTGCATGGTCATCAAAAGTCTAAGCTAGAAAATTGTTTGTCAATTTCACACGTGCACTAAATATGTATATATATATATATATATATATATACAATGCATAAAGAGAGATCTCATAAATATGACATTCATATAATTTGATTATGATTTTCAAAGTTACACATTATTATGTAACGGCTGCACAAACGGATCTCACGTCGCATTTGCCTCACCTATTTTCAGTTCAGAAAAATATAGAAATCCACTTCATCTGGAAATTATAGCCTGAGATAACTTTCCTTTACGAGGCAGTCCACCGCAGATCCCTTCCTGTTCAAATGGATATTCGGGCTTCTTTTAAATAAATTGAATCGATGAGAAGACAATGGATGTTCATTTTACGCAAAGCTGAAAGGCTTCTGCATATCCAACCTTGTCGTTCGTTGGTTCTAGACTTCTAGAATGATATCTCTGGACCTAGGTTGTTTCGTCACCGACGCTGTGGACTGCCAGTTCAAATTTGAGACACGTCCAACGACAAATCAACGCTTTACCGAAACCCTGCATAAACTGCGCCTCTAACGAACGGCCTCTTGTTTGCATTGCCTTTTTGCGCTTGAGAATGGACCCTCACAACCGGGCATGCATTCTAATTTGGTGCAAGCAGCATTGTCATCCTGGAAGGAGCCTCTACGTAGAACTTCACCAGCGCCTCACACCCGACCACTTAATGATGAAGCTTCCAGTGTTCTCCTTAACGTCGCTGTCTGCCGCTGGCACCATCCCCCCCATCTAGAACAATAACAACAAAGGCCACAAGTGGTACAAGTAGTCAGCATAGCTGAGCAGCCAAGAGGGTGTAAAGGCCGCGGCATAATAAGCCGGGTCTTATTTACGACGACAATAGATAAAAGGAAGAGAAGATTACCCATGAAGGAATATCTCTATGGTTTTTCATCGACCATACACCAGATGTACCACAGCGGGGTTTGTAGTGTCTTTTGTATGTGTGTGAAGTATGTTGATTAAGTGAATTAGGTGACAATCCTTGACTCACTTGCGTCCCTCTCTCGGAAGATCGGTCGTTAACGTCTCGGGCGACTCTTGGCAATTAAAGTTTGAAGATCGTTCCTGCCAAATTGCCTGTTTGTTCTTATTGTTTTATCAATCTAATCTTAGAACCAGATTCTATATTAACTAATGGTACCTAAGGACATTCATCAATTAACATATTAATGAAAAATGGATAGAGTTTTTCGAGCATTCTATATTTGAGTGCTGTATTTTGTATTGTGCTTTTTACTACTGAACCTTATACTCGGTTCGGAAGGTGTGACCACTGTCCTGTTCTGACTATAAACTGGTTATTGATTAGGCTTGTTGATTCCCTTCTAATCGACGATAGGTAATTAAGCGAATCATTTACACGAATTTACTCAGACAGGGTACCTGTGTGAGTAAGAGTCATTATACTAAAAATTACTGCAGGACAAAAAACGGTAATGACGTATTGAATTTCAATCTGTTTCATTAAATCTATTTGTGTTTGAAACATTCGAATGGGTGGATACATTTCAACCTGGAAAGAATTAAACAGGCAAAGGTTGATCTGTGATTTTTTATGTGAAAGAGTAACTCTTTATTTAATAATAATAACAACAACAACAACAACAGGAACATGACAATAACACGTAAGGCCAGGTTGGTTCCCGGGAAAGTATCTGGATTTTTCTTAATTTTGTATTGAACTTGTAAACGATACGAGATTGTCCTCTGCTCTTTTGCCGGTGATCCGAATAAGGCAATTAGAATAGGCCGATAAGCGTCACAAACATACTTTGTATATAGAGGTTTTATCTTTTTCGATAACTTTTTCCTGTTGGTGCAGTCTCCTTTGAACGCGGTGCCTCGTCTTGTTAACGCCTCTGACCCGCGAATCACTCGGATACATCTATCATTAGACAATTTACATATACCAATTATTAGCGAAATCATACTTGAACAGCTGGCGAATGACGATGTCGCACTCGCTGAGAAACCCTTTAACTGAAGTATCACTGATATCATCAGTAAGATGGTGGACTTCCACCACCTTCACACGCCTCGTCTTGAACTCTGTATATCCTGCCCCACTGTCGCTTTCAGAGTTTCAATATTTTCTTCTAATGACGCAGACCTTATTGTATAGTCGTAGTCAGACCTCTACTCTAACTGTTCCGTAGGTCGTTACGATGACCGTCCTGACCAGACTGACCTATGAACGGTCTTCCTAACTCATAGTCGGTCAAGAAAAACAAGAACGTCTTCTGGAGCCCGCTAGGCACTATCACCGCAACAGCTAATCTGAGAACAGCAGCTATTGCGCAACTCTCAGCTCACCAACACACCCATCGCCACTGGCTCGACCAGAAGAAGGGCGAATCATTGGAAGAGAACGGGTAGACGCCGTTAAGAATGAAAGAAATGGGGTGCATATGTGGACAAGAAAGTTGTTGTAGACCATCAGACATAAGTGGTGGCCCATCGATGACGATGTGGGATGACCACGTATTAGCTACCCATGATTTCCCACAGGGATTGTTATTTACAGGACCTTTGGGGTTGTGTGGGCTCTCGAATATCCAATATAGGTGAAGAATAATTAGATTGAATAGTCAAGTTGTCTGGCACCGTTGTCTGAAAACAACTACGTTCTATGATTGTAAATGTATATCAAATTGTTTTTATTACGCTCGAGTTCCATGATTTCTTTGAACGATGTCATTAGCTAGTATAAATGAAGTTTGACGTTTGTTCCAGTAAAGACGATTTTAGTTCAAGATTTATTAATAATAGCATTTCTCATTAGACAATATTTGTAATCATCCGTTATGTACTTCATTTAACGAGCTTCACGTTTCAACTCGCAATTGAGAAATAGACGAACTGTATAATATGCTTTAACCAATCTGATCTGACTATTTATTCTCGTCGCGTTTACAACGAACTAGCTAATGCATATGATCCGAATTCTACCATCTTTCCTTACTTGATTTGACTCTTGCGTACCTATCACTTAAACTCTAAACACTAACACATCATCCAAATAGCCCCCAACAACATAAGCAATTTAACTCGTATGACACTTTGTATCGGACCCATACAAAGTAATTGACTAAAGGCGAGGTATCCGTTCACGCCGACCTTTACACGGAGTACGCGCTTACATCGCTCCAGAATAACTGAAATTGAGCGCAGTGTTGAAAAATGCTTCATAGAGGTACTCAGTTGTATTTTGAATGTTTCGACGGCTTTGCGATTTAACTCGCTTCGGGAACCACAACTCTCAGCGTTCCATCTCTATAGCAACAGCGCACAAAATTACCGAAAAAAGCACGCCCTTGAGACTTTCCTTAGCCGTCACCACTCCCGCAAGTTCTGCTTCATTCAACCACGAAGTGGATAGCACAACCGCAGTGACTCTTGCTGGCTTCTATGGTACACTTATTTGCTAACATGCGCTGGACTTGTCGTTCACCTCGTCGCCCCAGGCGTAGGGTGTTTTGAACAAGCGCAGTAATGCAAACGCAAGCGTGTTTAGGGCGTCGCTTGCACGCTTTTCCAGAGCAGACTCACATGCACACCGTTCTCTAGGTCGACTCACACGCACACACATAGGTACACACAGCACGTGCATAGAGACAGTGCACAGCATCCAGTGTGAAGTTGGTTGCATGATACACCACGCTTGAGTACGCCGCCTCGTCTGACAGGTTGAAAATGGACTAGGTTCGGTATGGCTGTACGGCTGAGAGAAGTCGGGGTACGTAGGAGTTTAAAGGGGCTGACGACCCTTGAGGTCGTTCCCTGAGGCTAGCGACAGGGGATTGCAACAGGGATAGCCTAATCATATTAGCAAGTGCAGCCGTCAGACTCAAGCGACGGCACGGTACGGCCTAACAGCCCTGCCGAGGCAGTCGTAAATCTCCATAAGGAAGGAATAATCGCTGAGCACGGGTCGACATATTCCCTTCTTGCCGAATAAGAGCGAAAGAACGAAAAACAAGAGAGGTCCAAGAAGGAAGTCGCACCGCCACACGAAGTCCAAATTGTCCTTCCGTTCTCGGGATCTAGAATTCGTGATTTGGTCGGCTCGAGAGCTGTAGCTGACGCTAGCGGAGGTCGAGGGGCTTTACGCTGATTTTGAATTTCCACAATCCCCCTCTCCCTAGTTAATACACCAGTACCCGTCCAATCTTAATGTGGCGCTTGGGTCTTCCAGGTTATTGTGGTTGCGAGTCCGAGATCATCGGCAAGTATGTGTGCAATTATGCATTACGTTTGTTTCACAAGGAAAAATTGTAGTTTGGCGGTCCAGAAGATACAACCACTTTGACATATTTGTTTCATTCTCCGCTCGTGCGTTTGCCTGCAGATAATATGGTTGAGTCTACAGAATAATGTGTAGAATAAAGGCCGCGCATGTTTGGCGATTGGACTGTTTCAGGTAAAGTTAGACAGCGGTAGACTTAATTAGACATGTCCTTCATGGCAGTAATCTCTCCTAAAGGTTTTCATCATTAAGACTTAGCTGTACACCTGCTCACAGCGACACGATCCATACGTCATATTTCTAAAAGGAAGTCCACTGGAAGGTTGGACGGCGTGATTCAATCAGCAAAATCAACTGATGCTAATCTGGGTGAATAGTAACGCAACAGAACTCGCAGCATGAAACCCATGGACAGTATAAAAAAATCGTCGACGTGACGTTTTTGTTGATGTTGAGGCTAATCTTAACGTTTTCCAACCCTCAGTACATGAACACGATACGCCTGTATCATTTACGGTCAAGGTAAATATAATTATGTCAATATGAAGTAATAAATTTGTAACTATTACACAATCTTAAAGATACTGAACATAGCTCGTGTATAAATGATCAACCGACTGAGATTACATAGATCTGAAGTATTTGTGACCAGTGTCGAGCCACTGGTATGCCCAACTTGGCAGAGCTAAATTCTGGGTTTCGCTGATTAGCGTTCAGTGACCGATGCCGAAATCAAGAAAATCAGACTCTCACCACAACAGCGAGTGAGTGGGATGCTGAGTAACAAACAACTCAACAACATTAAGCTTATATTCAGCCAGCAAATGTTCCCTACGTATGTTCTAGTTATATATAATTACGTACGGCCATTTTCGCTCACTGTATCAGACGACTGGACATGTCACGTAAGCATTATCGTTATAAAGAGTGAGTTGTTGTTGTTGTGTCTTTAAAAGTGTGCTCGGCGTATATATTGATCCACTTGAATAGTTGGATCATCGTCTATTCAGGATGCGTCAACACGCAGCTGCTGATCGTAACAGATTTGTGGGCCACTATTATTTGCCTTGAAACTTCACCATGGTCGAGCGAAAGTTATCTGTTCAAACACATGCTCGATCTATCTGTGTCTAAAAGGTGTCGAAAAAAAAACGATCAATATATTTCACACGGTTTTTTATTTGCACTCCATTGGTCTTGTCAAAGGTCCACTTAATTGATAACGTTAACGCGATCAGCATGTTGATAGAATTAACAACACGTTGATTGGTGTCGTCAGCGCTGACACTAACGCTATCGTCTGAGAACCAGATTTCTAAAATCTGCTGTTGATGAAGGGCCATTCGTACCAGGGGATTCAGCCCGATTCTACGCGCAGCATAACGGTGATTTTGTCTTAATTTACTATAAGTCAAGGGTAGATAACACATTAATTGATTTCTTTAGGTATATAGGTAAAATTATGCGAATCAATATAAATGTGTGATTTGCACGGATGAACGTTCGCATTTAGTTCTCCTCAGCGTATCTAACGTCGGTCGGCACAGCCTGGTGGATAAAATTTTAGACCCCGAGAGTCAGGTCTCATAGTTCAATTTGACAGTTTGGCTGGCAAGCACAAACAGTGTCAATATATGCGTACGTGCGTATGCGTTTTCCGATGATTTATCTGTATGCTGCTGAATTTATTTATTACACATAGATGGGTTATTCTAGCTGTCGCGTCAGTGTTCGTATGCAGAACAAAGGGTGAATATATATATATATATACATATATGTGTAATGATGCGGATGTCTGTATCAATTTACAGAATTGATAGGCACCCGTATTTACTGCGTGGAAGAACAGACGACGGGGCTGATGAATGTGAGAATAGAGAGTCATCATTGCATTTATGATCTGTTACGGATCTGTGCATGATCTACCAAACGTATGTATGCCAGCTGGCTAGCGAGACGTATCTACACAGTAGGTAACTACCACACCCACCGCAACGGCCACCATTGATGGGTAGTAGGAAAGCGACACCAGTCGCACATCTGGACGGAGAACTTTAGTTCCTATTTCTGCTGTCAGCGCCTCCGTCCCCACTAACGATTCTGCTCATACATAGCAGCACAATACAATACCTATAACACATTGACGACTAGTACGTGCCGCGACCACGGCGTCAAACGGCTAATTGGGTTTTGGCAATGGCCGCCAGCATGTGCACTCTGTTGGCAGGAACAGGCCGAAGGCGAGAAATAGGCGGGAATTATTAGGCAAGCAATCGTCGTGGTGCTACTAGATTATTCATTATAGCATTACCTGTACTTCTCTGTGGGCTTTGAATGAACATGCTTCACTCATTCTAACGACCGTCAGCTAAAGTCATTTTTGTTTGACATTCATTATTTATCGATAGGCACTGGGGATGTTCACATACTCCACTAGACTCAAGTTGTAGTTAAAAAAAACATTTATTACCACCCTGCCTGACCCTTGCCGGCTCCGCTATGATTGATATTAGCTACTGTGTGTGGCGCCCGTTATTAAAATGAACGAGGAATACCCACACATTCGCAGAACAACAGTTTCTTAACACCTCGAAAGCGTTTGCCAAATCACAGAGGCTATTGACTACATACGGCCTCGCATATGTGCGTGTACAACATTTACATTAGCGAACTTCACGTGGGGGAGAATGCACGCATAGTCAATGTACGTCTAATAGCTCCATTGGACCTGACGATGTCTACGTGGTTGCGTATAATGTTTTTCACCATTACAGCACACATAAGCTCACTCGTGGCCGCAGAAAAAACGCACTGCCAAACTGCATATAAGCTGACGTTTGTCTCAATTTATGTGCGGTAGCACGGCACATTCCGTGCTTACAATACAAGCCTCCATAGGTAACTACAGAATACATTTGTATACAGATATATACAGATTCCAACTTTCAAAGAGTGGTACCAATCGAGCATGGGTTTCTGCGGTACAGGAATATTAATCAGATTTTGTTTCCTATTGAGCTCAAATGTATGATAACAGTCGATTAGAGAATTGTCTGCTTGTCTAATGGAGTTATTCTAGTCTAAATGATTGAATAGGCTCTGAATAGCATGAACAGTTGTGATACGATGGCATTGACCACATCGACTAAAACTACGGAAGGTAATCCCTGACAAGAAGATGAATAATCAATCAAAATTTCTTCCCGGGCAAACAAAATTTGGGGTTCAGTTGACGGAGGTCATTGTCAAATATTGTAAACACTTTCTTTTTTCCCTTTATGTATTTTCATGCCCTTTAATAGTTTCGTGTGTCCTCCATTTTTCAATTTTTTCTTTTCCAAAAATGAACAAATTTTTCGCATTTCTTCCCGCCTTAGACAACACAAGATTTTGTTCACCTCAAACAACGAATGACCGGTTCCCGAAATAGCTTCTGTATTTCGATTATAACCTCCGCAACCAGCTGTGGGCGAGCACCACTCGCTTGAGCAAGTTGCTCCTCAATAAAAATTGCCGGTCGGACGTCGCTGAAATTGAGAGCAACTGACAGAAACAAATGCGTTGAACTAGAACGTAATTGCGTTTGCAATTTCGATGTATTTTTCTATACCAGATCCTTTCAAATCCAATTCAATTTTTGTCACTCATTGAAAGCAAGCGCTGATTGTAACAATTGGGTGTCCGTAGATAGTTCTGAAATGAAAGGATGTAAAAACCCATTGCGTTTTGGTCGTCTTGGGATGCATTTGCGTGTGCTGCTTGGTTCACTGTCTCCTTGAACATATGATATAATCACAGATGCTGTATGTGGCCGACAACTGCTAAAAAAAAGTAAATTTTCGGGGCGGATTCAGATTCAGCCACTATTTGAACATCCATGATGCTGTCGACAATTGGTGTCGACCTAGTGCTGTTCGGCAGTGATGTGATTGATGTGAGTGTGTGGTTGTGTGTCTCCCTCGCAGAATAATACTATCCTCCGTTGTGGAACGAAGCTAGATCAAATTCTCCGCACTGACCTTCTGCTCATGTAGGCGACAATTTCTATTCTGTCTCTATTATGCGTTCGCGTGCGCTTATATTCGTGGGGCCACTATGTAGTGAAATAATATCCGTGTTTGATCGAGTACCCCAGAACACATGTCGAGCCCATTTGGTAGACTTTTGACGTGTCGCCGGAGCCTGCCAGCTAACGTGATGCGAGTGTCTCGTCTCGACTTACTTCCTGTCTCTGGGGAATCCGCTTTTCAGCAAAGAGGCGCATGGAGAGAAGCCGGGACGCAGAGCAGGCGAGACTGAGAGAATATCGTAAATATTGATAGAGTTGTACAATTCCTAATATATGGGAGATAGCGGAGTACACCCTCTGGTCAATAATCTAGAACAGCAAATAAAAATCGAGTGTAGGGCGAATCTCCGGTTCGGTCGCCCTTAACCTTCTCGAGTGGTCAGACTTCCCAATGCCTATCGAGCAGTCTCTGACAGCGTGTCATCATGGCAGCGGATTCATTGTAATTGAATTGATATCATCTGTTCAGGGTTACGGTTCCACAAAGCGCTTCAAACGGAACTGACAGGACGTATCGATACGGACCACTGTTTTACTTCAACCGTCCATCTACCCACCTTGGAAAATAGTTTGATCTGTCTCGGCCGGCTGGTTCGGGCATGAAAGGAAAAAGACCAGTTCATCGATAAGATGAACGTTGAAATCGGACACTACCATTGTGGATCAACATCGTTTTATGATGACCTTTGGACGAAGAACAGGCAAGATAACGGCCTTCCGTCAAAGGGAGACGACCCGGCTAACGTAGTGGGACAGGTGAATCGCTACTGCAAACACTCGGAAACTCCTGAACGTCTCTATTTCTCTCGCTCTCGAGTGCCGACTGTCGTAATTACGCCATTTGGCTTGCGCCGGAAACTGGCAAACAATGCTCCCATAAAAAGAAGAGAAGGATCAGACGAAAGGTTATTGCCAAGAGCTCTTCCAGGACGGCATTACCTAAAGCTAAGCTACCCACGTATAAAGGTTGCGTTGTAGGCACCATCACGACCCGTTGCTCTGCTCTTCCAAACTTGACGATTTTCTTGATATCACCAATATTGTATATGATATCCTTGGATATGGTCTTTTTCGGGGAGGTTAAAACAATTTCGTCAAAAATAAATTCTATTTACCTTTCGACACAGAAGTAGCAGGGTGCGTTTGTTTGTCTGGAAATGCCGAAAATACTATTCCAGTTTACAGGAAGCACTGATGATCCTCTTGTGGAATTCTCAAACTCTCCAGCGGGCTTGCTTCGCCTTTGACGGCGATGTTCTTTAACTAGTCAAAGAACAAGTATGTGAGGGCGTGGTGGGTTTTCTCTTAGCGGTGTAGTCTTTTGCCTACCGAGTTTATTTGTTTCTAAAGCGACGTCTTTCCCTCACCCAGAGCCAGCTCTCATGAGCGACACTCAGGACTAGGGCAACCAGAGACACAACATATTTCTGAAGTGACAGCAATTTTGCAATAATCTTAGAACTGCTCTGGATTAGACGTTGACGGCCATTTCGTAATTGTGTAAAATTGAGTTGATGTAAGAGGCACAGAAATTGTTGGGAAACTCCCAGCTGCCACCAAAATAGAGGAAAGCCCATATAATTCACTAAACGTGTGGACCACTTTGGTAGGCTATTGTGACAGCCATAAAGGAGATCAGTGAAAATAATCCAAAGGGACAGTGTCGCCTTTGAAATGAAAAGGCAACTGCCTTTGATGCTACTGTCCTGTCTGAGTTGGACCAGGGTCGCTCAAATCGGAACGTCCACGTTTATCTCTAGAGTGAAATGGAATAGCTTTTTTGCCGGGCGGCGCTCCGATGAAATAGGTCATATTTGTATTGCTGCTTTGGCATTAAGGAAACAAAACGCAAAAACGCCACAATAATGTAAATCCAAGTAACACATTTGTTGCCAAATGTGCTACAATAATATTCAGCAATCCACACAGTGCTATACAAGCGAAACGAACAGAATTGTGGTAGTAGTGACTGTAGTCACCGCGTTATTCTTTCGATTATATAATACATGTCTGGCTCTATCGACGCCACAAGCAACAGCCATCATTTTATGTTTATTTTTACAGTTTTAACGGACGTATAATTAATGCATGTATGCTCTTCATGGTGATGTATCTCTAGCAAATGTGTCTGCAGTTGTTCCCCTAATATCAGCCTGTCCCGTCCATAGAGCCACCGTTAGTCCATTCAAACGCTCGCACTCGGGGGGGAGGAGGGTCTGACTTCGTCGCCATTGAACACATATCACTTTTGCTCAGCCCTCTGTCGTTGCACATATTCGAGGCACGAACTCGACATGTTGATGTTGAATGCTAACATGACCGCCCCCGTTGACAAGCGATAGAAGCAAATCGGAATTGCACTCGACATGTAAGACTGTTGATGTATCACCAGATGCAGCACATTCACACAATGACATATTATATATTTGATACAGGAGGATCGGTATATACCGATTACGCGTTAAGGAGAGCAAATGCATACTTTTCTTTTTACGTTCGGAAGAATCCGGCAGTCCGATGAGAAACGCTCCACTGCTGACTACTCGATACGCGAGGAGATATGTGTAAGCGGTGAGAATTGTATAGCTAGCGCAGACGGAATACTGGCATAGACGGGCATTTTCGCAATAGTAGCCCCTGGTAGAACTTGGACGACCACGTGACTTGTGATATTTCAATATAGGTATGACACAGCCTACCCTTATTTCAATTCCAATTCAAAGCTACTTTCGAGAAATACCTAGATTGGCTTTCGCTACTAGACAGGGTACGTGGGAGTGTGAGACCCGATTCAGGAATACCTGCAAATATTAGAGTTCAAATATAAAACCGAATCTTGAGCACATCTTTGCTATGCGTACTCACAACATCAAATTCCGCTATTGTTTCGCTATTTTGTGGAAATGCTCCTGTAAGTTTTGTTTCATACAACCTGAGTTATACTCTTCCAGTAATACCTACTGAACAACGAGATGTCGCTCTCTGGGTCGAAAGGTCTGTTATTTTGATTGTTTTCAAATCCAAGTTGTATTGACATATCTGCCATCGTCGCAGTGACTGGTATTGGTCTCCTCATAATTAGCGGGGTAAATAATCATTATGTTCGATACCAGACACTCAACGAAGGTTTGATATAAGAGGGATTAGCAGGCTGTCAAATGCTCGCCACCAATTTGAGAGCCACTGTTGTTGTATTTGTGGTCTGACATTAATGATTACCTGAGATGGCTTGTTGGTCAGCTCCTATCCAATGTGACTACCAACGGAGACTGTGCTTCCGTAATAAATTGGAAATTCGTACGTGTCCATTCCGTATACGAACACAGCCCGAATGAAAACATACGCAAGCCAATGATAGCCAGTGTATTAGTAGCTCCCGATTCAAGGCTTGGTTATAATAGGGCTGCCCTCAGATCCAGCTGTTTCCGGCTTTCAAATTTAAGGCCTCTAAAAGCCGCGTTATCATTTCAGTCGTCGAAAGTCCGTGACCGAAATAATCCAGGAAGCTGTTCATTCAGCAATGCTAGAATCCAGTGCGTCATTGAGTCAGAGGTCAGTACGCCTTACTACAGTCGGCTGACTACGCTCATAGTAGATTTACGGGCATTTTATGAACGATCCTATCATGATAATCGTATGACGTCTATTTTGTAGAACAGAATTCGAATGAATCCGAAAGCGAGGCGGGCGTTTTTCCTAACTCTTAGATCGTATGCGAAACGACATTCTAACCAATTAGGTATCCTACATTCAGCAGTTGTAGGATGGTAAATAGATGAGTCGCGTGACCGACAACATCGAATGAATACATTATCCGTACGAGGTTATGATATCTGTCAGCGTCTTCGTACGGTAAACGCTACATAAAACGCTACACGGTTTAACGTAAAGAGTATATCTTTGTGAAGCTTTCCATGAACTTCTTAAAAATATTCGTATCATCTTAGGAAGTCTGCTTCCACTTCCTTCGTTCCATTTCTTCCCCTGAATAAGTAAATAATTCCTGTTCTCAGACATTCGTCACCAACTGTACTCATTTCATTTGTCCAAAAACTTGTACAAACTATAATTTTCACAGTCGAGCTAAACAATTTCGCACATCGCACATTGTGCCCTGCCAGCCCTCGTTCGCTTGTTTTGCGATAGTCCAGGCGAAGGCAGCTGGCTGCTTCTGCAGCCGTTGTCTGTCAGCGACACGATGAGTTGTTCCTGTATTATTTTGTCATCTCTCAAAAATATCCTCGCGCCCATTCCGTGACGGCCCTTCCCCAGAACTATCCCTCATACAGCGTAAATATCAGATCTTCTATGTCATTCACATGAAGCTCTCAACGAAGGTATTCATTTGGAGCCTATTCTTCACTTGTTCGTTGCCGTTATTCGCCACCGTTGTGCGAACCCCGCCAGGCAGCAGCAGAACACCTCGCGAGCTGAGTGTTGCTATCCTGTATCCGGCTATTGGACGATCGTCTGAGTCGCTCGTCCACATTACATTGAGTCACATCCTGAATATGAAACAAGCGCTTTCGCCGCGTACACATACATATATGCATCCACCTCGATGCATGGATCACCCAAGGTCATTGAAAGGTCGCTTGTTTTTCTATTGGCGCGCCTTGTTTGAGTGTGATGTATGCCGTAAACGGGTTGTTTGATCCCCCAATATGCCGGCGTTAATATAATTTTCGCAGAAGTAGTAAAATTGCAGGAGAGATACAATGCCGCCAGGACAGATGCGACGAGCAACATTTTCCAAGGGCAACAATTGTTTCTTATTTAACTACTATATCGTCTATCAACGACGATAGTCATCCTCGACTCAGCCGTACAGCAGGCATCGTACGATGGAGTGTTCTCCCTCGAGTCTAAGTTTCCTCGACAGTTTTACACAGCACTTTCGTGATCCGTCTAGAAATGGAGCTTACAGCAATCCACAGGCAACGTTTCCCATGCATACATTCAAGCGTCTGTCCCTCGGGAATTGATCCCTTCATTTTTTTCATTTATTATCGCGAGAGAGGCAACCAGCATAGAACGATACATTACACTGACTGTGGCACAATCCACAACGGGTTCTTACTTGCTCAGCCAGCGAAGTTCCTCCGAAGGTAGTTTCTGCATTGTTTCCTATTGGCCCGATATACAAAACTCCGTAGGAAGAGGGACAGAGAGAGAGAGAGAGAGAGAGAGACTCCGTGAGGTCCCTAGTCCAGCTCCGATGGATGCATTTTTGTCCCGATACTACCGCTGCAAAACAACGCCCTATATGAATTTCAGAAAACCTTGTCCGGGAGAACAACGAGGGACAGGAGCACATGCAGGCTGCTAAATAATAAGGATATGCTGAAGCCGAGCCCACCCTCATTTTACGGCCGAACTATCGGTGTAAACGGTCTTTACAGATAGAACATTTAAATGGTTCGCTTTGTGTGAGTGTGAAAAGAAAAATGAGTAAAAAGAGGAGATGATGGCTACTCTGAGCTTCGACAGAAGATCAAGAATAGAGAGAAGGAGATTTAGGCAAATATTCATGGTTGAGCGAGGTTTTTCACATTAGGTTTATGGTTTTTGTGGCATGGTCGCAATCAGGTTATGCGAAGTGCTTAAAGCTCAATACTATGTACTATCTATATAAACTTGTATTTATCTAGGGCGGCGTTCGAGATCGCAGAGTATGTGCGATACGCTTGGGGAAATCCGTAGGGACTTGCGCCGATCTGAAAGAGATAGCAAACTCGATCCTAAAATTATTCGATCATGGAGCCTAATCTAATAGCTTCATATGCCATGCCACATTGCAGTCAACGAGACGCTAATATTCCCAGGAGCAGCGTATGTCATGATGTTCGACGTCGATAATTATTATGTGCGCTTCGTGAAGGTCATCTCTGTGTTCCATAAACTAGCATCTACGAGTAGTTCAAGTGAAATTCTACCTATTAGAACAACCGTAGAGTTTGGCTCCAACTTACCGTAGAGTTTGGCCAATAAAACCGTAGAGTTTGGCCAACAACAGTAAGACGCGATGTTCGCGTCTTCCTTTATGAATACCCAGTTATTTTCCTGTTCTGATCCGCGATGATATGCGGATCAGGTGCGACCTTCTTCATTGAAACATAGCCGTATAGTCGAGTATACGTATGCAGAAGTGGTGTATACCATGTAACGGATTTAATTAAGGAGTGGCTGGGTGGAAGCGCTGTCGCAATACTTGTATGCATGTGACATGTATGTATCGAGTACTGGAGTCAGGATAATACTGGTCACATGCAGCACGTACCGCACTTTGAGCATTAGTGAAACAACTACAAGAACATAATATAACGACGAAATAGTAGTACTAAACATACTTCTAAAATATGTATTTGAAGGTTTCACTTGAAATTTCTATCATTTTATTTGACTGGGTTGGAAAGGTCCAAGTTTTACTATTGGAAATATCAAATACAGGCTCCAAGCAAAAGTCCGCCGAACGGACGTCACCTCGAACAAAGGTTTCAATCCTATATAAGGGCTAACAAATACTTGCCGTGACAGAGAAACGCCTGCCATAATAGATGGGTACTATTATAGGAGCTGTTCGGCGGTAACAAATCCCTTTTACTGGGGAGCTCGTGCAGCGATTGGACACGGTAGATCCTGAGTCCCCTGTCATCACGGGCTTCGGAGATAGCCCGCGCACGGTAGAGCTTTCGATCTTGTTGCACTCATCCAGTCTACAATCGCCATTATGAAGGTAACATTTCTGATACCCATAGCCCCGAAGGGACAGCAGTACGAGATGCAGAAGCCAACCCTAGAGACGGCAGCTGATGGTTATGATGCTCACACTCGCCGTACAGCGTTCGGACAATGCACCGATGGTAACGGGTATCCTTCATCATTATCAGCTGGTCATCGCAGATGATTCCAACCAGTCATAGGTGATGCATCGATCACTCTACGAGAGAGCTATGCATCGGCTGGGCATGAAATCGCGAGCAGACTAATTTCGATGATGAACATTGTAGTCGATGAACGAACCAAAATGAAGACATGAGATCGGGAGAAACCGACGTATTATTCTTATTATTAGCATGCATAGTAAGGTTTATTGGTTTATTAATTCAGGAACTACATTTTGTACAATGCTTATTTTTGTAGTAATTCTAATGAAGATAGGTCGGTTTCTCCTAATCTCCATGTCTTCGTGGCTGTGGATCAAGATAGCCCAAGGGCTAGATTGGACCCACAGTTCGAAGGGTCGTGTAGTCGGTAATGTCAAAGTGATTAAATTAAAAATCGGTTATAATTACTGCCGAATACAAAAAGTGGTTTTAATTATTATGGGACCCTCTTTGCCCAATATGATCCTGTGTGTGCAGAGAGAAACCTGAAGAGGGCTGTTAAAGTAAATAAGGTCTTTAATGCTTTAGTATGATGTTAATAGTAATAGAAAATCACGTCAATAATATCATACCTTTATCTTCTGTCTCATGTGTCCCATGACAATCAGATAACCAGGCTTTAGCCAAGAGAGGGATTATTCATGGACAGTTACGGCTATTTGCCTGCTGCTTTCGAATCCTATCTTGAGTTCCTAAAACCGGCCAGTTCTGAGTGAAAAGGGAGGTATTACTAGCTATTTTAACAGATCTAAACGCTAGCCGGGCCCTGTTTTGCTTGCTAATACAACCGTAACATTGGGTTCGTAAACTAACTCGAAGGACGACTTCTATTAAGACATCGTTACGCGTTAATACCCATTAAGCCTGATAGTGTTATATTACTTCAAGGGCGCGTGTGTGATGTCAGCGAAGGACTAGATAGTTGCACAGTGGTCTGATGATAAGTTCTAATAAGTGAACAAATGCAGTACTGATAACCAGTCTGTGGCCTTGAGTCCAGTATGTCCTAGCTATATCCCTGTGCTATTGATGATTCGTTGTTACTATCCATTGAATTAGGTCAACGTTATTTCCGATAAGGATTTAATAAGATGCTCATTATAAGTATTCCCTATGTGTCTTCATGCAAGAACAATGTCTTAAACTATTTTTTCTACTTGTTTATCTTGCCCTTCGTTTCTATAAGATAATCCTTCGATTATCTGTCGGAACCGAATCGATCTACATAATCTAACTACCATTTAAGCTCCATTAATGTGTTATGCTTGGCCATTGACATAAACAACGCGAAGTGAGACACAAGTAGTGAGACTCCAGTTTAACAGTGCATCGGTTTACTTTATGCTATCATCGATTCTATATGTCGCGCTAGGTTAACGTAACTCTGGTAACCTTGTTCTTCAAGCTCGAGGCTTGACTGCTAGAATGTGGAGTGCACATCGGGCAACAGCAATCGAAGCCTGTATTGAACTTTATTTTAGCCTATGTCAAGTACAAATTGCATGCTCGAATATTGTTCAGAGACGATTTCTATTTTACCGCTGCGGGAGACAAACAGGAATAGCTTCAATCATGAATACAAAGAGTGCAGGCGAACCACCAAATTTATCCGTCACGAGTTTTATTCCATTCGAAGTTGTTCGAACTACTTATCCCAATCCAATTGTGTAACTGGAACACTGTGAATAAAGCAGCCGTCACCCTATGCAGAGCAACAGCATCAGTGTTATATAGGCGACGCAGAAATCCCTCAACAACCAGATTTTTAGACGGTTAAATTGAACAAAAGAACAGCTGCATTTGAATCGATACGCAAACTTTATAGGTTATGTATAATATTATAATTATAGGTTATGATACTGTACACATAGAGTCCTCCATCGGCAAATGACAGGATTTCTAATGGGCATACACTTTAACATGTGGTTACATATGTTGCTACATTGTACAAGCTACATTGTACGCCATTATGTTCCATATATCATAATACGAATAGCTCAGTAAAATACCCAAGAAGCAGCTCTTTTTCGCTCTGACTGTCAACCTATAGACCTCAGTGTTTGCATGTTATTGAGGTGCTTTGCTAGTACAACACGGTTAATTATTAACTATGAGCGAACATATATGCCAAAAATTGGTTTGCGATTGCCGCGTGCTAGGATATGTATCTAATAAAATCTCTTTCGCCGCTTTGGAATGGACGCTCAGAGAGCTATGACGTGCATATTATATAAAGATATTTGAACAAGAATTCAGTCATCGTTTTAGAAGGGCATCCGATGTCATCGTAAATGCAAATGTGCCACGTGGGGATCAAAACCCGTGCACCCACCTACATGTCCCCTCCGATTGCAAGGTTGCACCACGCCACCGGGGTCGACTGAAGCTATTTTTTGAAGCAAAACAGCCTAGGAGGTTTTCTCCAGCGAACATACCTCTACCTCCCGTGAAGAGTAATATGGTGCCTACAATCATTAGTACGAAATCATCCATTCTCAATAAATGCGATATCCAACTCCGGATTGGTTTTCAGTTTTGAGCAATATAGCATGGTAGAATTTGTTACTTTCCTCAATTTCTAACGATATCGGAAATGAAGTGAAGCGCGTAATGTAACTACATCTTAACAGAAAATGTTTATCTTGCAAATGAGCATATCCTTTAAGAGCGTACGTGTACTATTCAATCTACGACGGATACAGTGCGCGGTATTTTTTTTAGGCTGACTCGGCCTATATTTAATTTCCACGGCATTGCGTTTGCATTGCTTTATAGGACGGACCCCTTTAAATACAAATGGCCAACGGTGGGGGTCGCACCCGTGCGCCTACGTGTCTGCTCCGGTTGAGAGGCGCAGAGGAATGCACCACGCCACCAGCCCCGACATAATATATATACTGGTATAATATCTACTAGGGTATAATATATGTACCGGTATGTATTTAACTAAATCAATGGGTTACGGCTGGAGGCTCGAGGTTGTTGGCAGGTTTAAGCCCCAGTTTTATTGTTTCAATAAGTCAGCCAGTTAGCAACGAAGCTTTGTGTAGCTTTGTACACACACTTTGTAGAATTTCGATACGAAGAGACACCTCTGCCGCCATCTTGATAAACGGGCGGCGATAAATATTCGATGTTCCGTCGGAGAGAGGAGATCTTAACATCGAGGCTCTTCGTCAGATCGATAGGGTTAATGAAACGAGACCGATAAACGAAGAGAGCCACACCCGAGCAGGACAAACAGTCATCTTATCTTAAGGCGAATAATCGAGGCGAAAGCGACACGTGGCTGCTTTGCGAAACGTCGAGGGCGACACGAACGTCAAGCACAGAGGGAGACTTCGAGATCGGAGCTAATATTGTATAATATATATATATGCTTCGCTGGCACCAGACGACGGCTTACAATTAAGGTTATATGTACAATATTGTTTAATTTCGTTTTCGTATCTGTGTCGCGCAAGTATTCTTCCACCCTGCAGAGTCTGTCTGCACCTTGTCTATGACATGCTCTCTTCAAACGAAGCAAGATTTTCGGGTTTTCCCTCCTGCAGGAACAATCATGCATAGGATGTCACAATATGTCATCGTCGTATGGCGGGAGCGCAGCAACGATTTCAAGTAATGCGATTCTGTTTACAATAGCATCTGCTAGAATCTACCGTATGGGCATTCAGCAATATGAAAGGTTCGGAGGGAAAACAAGAGGAGTTGCAACTCTCGAGTCGCATGCGAGATTGTCTCGCTGCGCTGTGGGTGGAAGCTCATTGTATGGGATATTTCTCCAGAAGAAGCTTTGGTCCTTAGTGGATAAGGTGTATCGAGCGTAAGGCAAAGCTCACACACGACGTGAACAACCATATCATAGGATTAAGTTAGATCCCTTGATGGCACTGGCCGGGAAGCAAAAGGACTCCCAAGAAGGAGAACAGTGTTCGGGTATTTGCATACCGCCCATCGTTGTAACGAAATCCTGCGTGCGATGTGTGCTATACTTTGTAGCCTTGCCCGTGCTTCAATGCGTCCGATCTGCGGAGCAATTTTAGGGCCCCATCCCCTACAGAACGTGCTAAAATAAGTGAAAGAGGTAGTTTGTTAATGAGTCAGTTAATTAGTCGAATGATTGGTTTAGCGTTATGGATAGGACCATCGGCGAACTGCAGATGCTCCAATCTATACTTGTCACTTGATTATTTTACCAAAGTTATTTTAACAACGAATTATTGTTTACTGCCGACATCGTTGCTATGTATAGCTAATGGCAAATCTACCTCTATGTAGAAAATAGTTCAATTTGATGAAATCGAAAATTACATGTTTTTCGCAACATGCAATTGACACCTGCAAATATGTCAAATCATGCATTCGTTATTTGTAGTGAGCCAAAACGGAAATCTACTGAACGCCACATGTTCGACGTCAACGACATGCGTCATAGATGAAACCTGTTAAGCTACGAAAGGATACACATGTGACAGTGATATGGCTTGAACTTCAGTCACAGCGCTCGCCTAGTCACCTAGTACAAGGGAATAACTCACTCCTATGTCCATCGAAACCCTACAACGTATCATTTTTTCCACCCTCTCTATACTGAAGTGTATGAGAGGAGTAACGAACGGAGTAAGAACTATATATATATATATATATACATGGCGCATCCACTGAACCACATACCTTTCATATTTATATCTGGTCTTCGTCGAGTGTAAACATGAGTTCAACGAAGAAATTCAGCATGCGTGGCCCGTCATACTATATTAATGTGTTATCGCATTTTCTATTTTTTTATGTAAAGCATAGCGTTTGCAAGAATTGAAAATTACAACTAAACCATATTTGAAAATCGCTACTAAATTTAAATTAGGTAACGAACAACCCAACTATAGCGAAAATTGTCTGGGCTGTCTGGTGTGTCTAGATCAAGGAAATTAATATTTGTAGTCATACCAGAATTTGGGGAGGGTAAATATTTTCAACTCAAAAAGCTAACCACATGCTGGTTAGATGATATGAGGATTATTAATCATATCATGTAAAAGTATTACCTATTTATAAAAAACCTCTTACAAACCTTTACAGGCTCACGTTATTTTCCGCATTTATGCGTTTAGAAGGTGAGGAGGTTTCACGCTCGACAAATTTTGGCGAATATATTTCTCGAATATTTAACGAACTAAACATATATTATAATATATAATCTGAATGAACTGGCCCAAAGAACAAAGCTGATTTTGGCGAATTTTAGTCAAAATATGGTTACCTATTTTGTAAATGAGACGTTTAATATTAACGTCACTAATTAATAAGCCTTGGAAATTATTGGATGGTGTGTCTCACGCCAGGCTGGATTGTCATAGCTCAAGCTTAGTGGATGTTTCCTATATAGCATTGAGATATTTAAATGTTTGGTAAACTCAATTTTGGATGGCCTCCTTTATTTTTTGCGTGAAGTATTCATTGGAAGAACGAACTTCTTTGAAGCAACCTCTTACGAGGCTATTCTTTGTTTTCATTGCTCTTGAATTATGAGCCACATTTAGAGACCACGGCTATGGATGAATGCGTGTTCCACCGAATTGTCGATTAGTCTGTGAAGTCAAAATCGAAACTTTGTAAATTAATTTTACTAGAAAGCGTATTTATTTCAATTATACCTAATATTTGGTGTCTTTGGTGAATATATGCCATACAAACTATTTGTAGAAAAAAGGTAGACACTCACCTACACGAACGTACTCGCTTGCTGTGCGAACTACCATGTATTTACAGTATATTATATTGTCGCTGAACTCGCAGAAGGTGTCACAGTGTTACTTCTTGCATACAGTAGCAACAGTACATATTTGGTTGTTTCTAGACTCTTCTTAATATGTACGTACTTTTCCTTCACCAAGAGGTGCACGTAGATCAACGCTAGACATGTGGAAACCTCCCATCAAGGGTCTGCATCACCCTCGAAAATGTGTCGTCACCATCCTGAGCCTGACGTTAAGACTAAACTGATCCGGAGGCTGAACGAGAAAACGATATAATGAAGGATGGAGTACACTATTACTATCTATTGCCAAAGTCTAAGGGATTACAATATTATACTCTCGAAGTCAGCTTTGTATCTAGGTTACTATGCGCTATGCCTCTGCACATAGATCTCAGACAGTCTCCATAGCTTTATATTAATGTTCACATAGTCTCTAACCTCGTAGGAGAACTATCTCGAATGCTATTGGTGCACAGTGCGCTTATTTATAAGCATGTTATGAACGCACATCATGCCCAGATAATGCATTCTCTTAACTGTTTACATTATGCTGCTAATTATACGTTCCGACAAGACCGATACCTGAGATAGCTCCACACCGGGTTCACTCTGAATAAGGTGTCTTCATCCTGTCGAATCATTTATCTTTGTTACTTGTCCAGTAAGCGTTGTACCACTTGTTCAGCAGCCGCTGTCGCTCCAGAAAATTCATACGAGTACCTCTCAGACACAAAAATGCCTTTAATACAGTGCACCCGGCCAAGTTATTCCTTCCATCTCGGTGGCAGCACACAACTTTATGTTTAAACGGAGTATTGTTTTTAACTGCCCAGTTAAAAACGAGAAATTTACAAATGATCCTAGATTATCTATTCAAAAGATTGATGATGATGTGTTGTGGCTTCAGGACCGCCGGTAATTTCCATTCTCTGTGAGGCTTCGCTCCACAAAGTCTAACCACACCTTTGTCAGTTAGTGGTCAGGTGCTTGTTTATTAAACATCATAGTTACCGGAAGCCTCATGTGCCCACGCACATAAAGAATTTCTGAGCGTTAGTTTTATATGCCCTGTCCTCTTATCCATAGACGTTGATACTAACCTATGATACTAGCCGACCCTATATATACGACCTTATGTCTGGCAAGTCCCCTGAGATTTCTGTATTAACTGTAGTCTGCACAACAGTTAATCTCACCATGGCCTTGCCATAAGCGCCCGATATTGTATTATAGAAATACAGAACGGTAGATGATTTGAGGCGTACGCCATTCATCTTCGTCTAATCCTGACTTAATCGTTCCATTATTGGAATCTAGTAGGCTTGCGGCCCTCACGCGTACAAGAGGCAACGAACGATTCATTTATCAAATTACCATACTTTATTTTCAGTAAGTTTTTAGGATGTCCCATTTACTGATCACACATAGCATCAATTAAATTGTCAACAATTCATAACTTTTATGATATTCAATTGTCTGGTCACAAAGGCTTGTCTAAATATATGTTTATTTAATTTGTTTATTGGAATAAGCGAACGTGTCGATACGGGGTAATCGCAAATTAATCCAACCAATTTTCTACTGCCCCTGTCGATTTGTTTAAGCGAAACTAGTCGTTTCAGCGGTTTCCGTGGAACATTACAAATACATCGTATATTTGGTCCACGGATCGAGAATTTATTTCATATTATTGCGTGTCCATGGTTGGGGACCGGGTGCCAAACGGAGGCAGTCAAGTGATCGTGCTTTATTAGGGGCGATAATTACGTTCCTTGGCAGGTTCTTGTTTCTTACAGCTATTTTGTGTTCATTGCTTTTTCAGGTGTGTCGTATCGGACAAAGTCATGCACGCTCTCGGCCGGTCAGGACGAAGCGCGCTTTGACGAAGTGTTCGAGTGGCCCATAGGCAGGCCCATTGACGCCCACGAGACCCTCGACATACACCTAATCAACAAGAGCAAATATAACATCGCCGTAGTCAACAGGTTTGTATAATTATAGTGCAGACCTCACTGTAATGGACGACTCAGCGTTCGAACTTACAACACACACTTATATACTATTATATCTATATACATTTGATTGTGGTGTTCAACCCCGTATCGGTAAGCGGCACACAGCCCAGCTTCAAAACCAGTATGTACTAATACGCTTGGTCCACCACGATGCAGGCGGATGGCTAACATGCACTGCGGCCACCGCGCGCACAGAAACTAAATGCAGGATCTAGTGCCACGACTCGTGGTCCCAGTAACAGATTAGGGTCTAGATTAGACCACGGCTAGCTCTCATGTCCACTATACTACCGCAGGTTGCTCGCGAGAACGATACGGTTTGATTCCGTAGCCACCGCCCCCTGTCGCCATTTGTATGCAAGTGGAGTTACGCGTTCGTCAACTCTCCATTGCTCGTTGCAACATCGCGCGTGCGTGAAGTGAATGAATAAGCTTTTAATGATGTCCAGCGTTGCGGTTCTTCAAAGATGCCCAGTAGCATATCTGTGTGAATGGTTTAAAAAAAATCATCCAACGCGGTACGACAGTTTGTGTCCACAAGAATTTATAGTGAAATTTTGAAATGTGGTTCCAATGTCGTAACCAAGATGTCGTATGGTTCTCGTGGTTGGGTCCAAGTAGGATATCATGATTTGGGCAGTAAAGATGCGAGATTGGCGTTCTGAAAATGAGATTTAGTTGGTGACTACTGTTTATCTATATTTGTTATACTTTCCACTCGTGGTAAATTCAAATTGCCCTCTAGTGCGTCACAGGCTCGCTTGCCACGGTAATTGGTAATTCACTAACATTTGTCAGTTGTATTAGAAAATTATAGATACGTTTTGTAGTGTTAGCCCCAGCAACAAAATTCACCATTTCGAACTGACAGTGTCTAAAATATATTCTCTCTATAATACAATTGCTTTCCCATGTAGATATTATGCCGGAAAAGATACCATTGATGCAATAAGTTCATGCGATTGCACTGTATAATTGTTCCATTGCGAGGCAGCAGCGGCAAGACGTATCGATTCATAAATATGCTCATAGATATTATCCAACTATTCGAGTTGACCTTGCAAAGGTTGAAGGCTATTTCTACTCTTTGCTCTGATGGGTTTCAGAAATGCATGATGCGTATACATCACTGAGCCAATAGTGATAAGTGTAGGATTTATAAACCCACTAAACCTGAGTTCCCCTCCCCACCCTCCGGGGTTAGGAAATTGCCAGGCATAAGAGATTCGATACCACAAGAGCTTTGGGCTGATACCGAAGCCAATGATCGGCTTCATGCCTGTACAACTCACTCAGATGTAGATCAACTTATGTAGTTATATTTTTAGCTGGAGTAGAACGTTGACGATCTCCCCCAGCGGAGCCTAGTGGAGCCTAGCTCGATATCCCAAGTGACCTGCGAGGGAGGTGGCGCCCTTTACTCATCGACACTTCGGAGTCACAATCAAGATTCAAGTCACGTACCATCTGTGAACTTCTACGTTTGAGAAACAGCAATCCCTTTCCATGCCTCCACTGTTTACGAGATGGGCGAGCCACTAAAAGAGACACACGCAGCACTGCAATTACTTTTAGCCAGTATCGGCGTATATTCGTGCTGAACACAGGGGGTCGCAACTGCAGAGTACCGGTTGCCTTACAATGGAGAAGCTTGCAGAAACTTCTACTTCGTAAATCACACTCGCTGATCTGCTCTAGACCCGTGGTAATGTAACTCATTCAAGGAAGAGGACTAATGTTATCTTCATTAAAGAGAGAGACTGTATTTAATTTTGCGACTGATTGAATTTTAACCCATTCAAACATTCTGATCCAGTGTACGCGAGTGGTTCATAAATTGAAGTTGGGCGAAATTCTACGATAATCAGTGCCCTCACATAGCTCTCCCGGACAGTACATTAGAGTTTATTAACTGCAGCCAAACTAATGATTATATCGTCTTACGTTGTGCACCGATGGCTCGAACAGGGGATAGTATAAAAACAGGGTCTAGTCAAGAAAATCTTTATTAAGTCAAATGGGGACCACATACAGAGCCTTCAAGTCTGCATTGGACCAATAAGAATTTTAACCTGACCTGTCACAACGTCCAAATAGAGCACATCGTAGATAAGTGATAGTGGTAATGATATACAATTTATTTGCAAGCATTGTAATATTTAATAATGCTGCTCAACTATACTGTCCATTTCAATACAGAATTTTTTGATATCGTAATCGAACACTGCGTAATAATTCATATATCGAATAAGAGACACACTAGATGTGACTGAAATGTGATGGTCACCCTGTAACTCAGTATTGGGTGCAATCTCTAGCTGAATTTACGCGAGAGATTGCAAATTCCACTGTATTTTCCTCCTCTAAATTAAAAAAATCCATGGTTAATTCCGGTGTCTCGGTATTTAAAGTAACGATAGAACAGACGAATACAATAATATTCATAGATATATATAGATATATATTATTGCAGGCCTTTGAAGCGGGACAGTGCCATTGGGACGGGTAATGCTGTATAATTTCCGCTGAGCGTAGGCTCGTAGCTGTTCTAGTTCAGAAGCAGGCACGGTCGATGTTGAGTAGGGAACTGTATATTGCGAAAGAATATAGTGTACTATGCAAATTATTTAGGTCGAGTGCTATTAAAGGAACTGGCTGTCAGTTAAGCTTGTCAGCGGTTCGTTTTATGTGTCTACATGCGTTTACAACAATATTATACTTTGTTCACTGTCGATTCCTGAACGCCGCAGGAACATCTGGGGTGCGTATCGCCTCGTGCTACAAGAGCTTCTTACACAAAAGCACCTCGTCATCTGCGATGATGCGCTCATCGACCTCAACAATCAGCCGACCTCGACTGGGGTCACGCTCGAACTTCACTACGTTGTGCCCAACGACTCACTTTACCAGGTAACAACATCATCAGCTCAATTCATATAGCAGTAACAATTTCGTGTTTCAGGTTGTTTATTAATATTATATATATATATATATATAATATTAATAAACAACCTGAAACACGACGATGTTTGTGTGTTCGTACTACACCATAAGTATCATGAACGGAAGACATCATTTATCTTAATTTAGGATTAAGCGAACTTGAAGTGCAAAATCCATATATTGAGGCAAGCTAGCAGGCACACAGAGAAGCTTGTTTTAATAGCCTACAGATTTCAAATAAAACGAGGTCAAAACTTTATAAAAAAACTAAGTTGCGCATAGATTTCAATGTACCGCGCATTATATATACGGTATAATATAATGATGATTTATAGTTTGCGGAGTCATTTGCCCGCCGAAAACTAAACACGATAGGAAATTGGTCAAAGACGGACTGACCTCCCGCATAAGGTCACAATAGAAAAAAGACGATGAAAAGACCTTACTCCAGGCCAACATTACCATTACTCTCGAATGAGTCCTCTGTCCTGACAGATCTTTGTGGGTACCGAGGCCTGCAACAGAACGAAGACAGCTGAGGATCGGCCACGGAAGAAAACAGATGCGTGGGGCTACTTTTCTTGTGTGGCCTAAGCCAAGCTTAGGAGAGAGAGAATAGTTTTATTATTTTTTTTTTATTATACGATCCGATCCGTTTACGCCGACATCACAGATAAGAAATCCGTCAACTAGCGCTACGAAATTGCACTTGAAGAAAGTGAAACATAGAAGCCCTGCATCGAATAGACAAACCAGCCTACCACTAATGGCAGCGAGATAGAGCCGTACACGAGGCTAAACTACTAAGAGGAAATTGGTGGGGTTTGGGTAACGGGGGTCTAAGTACCATGTCGCATCGGACCGACAGAGTAAATCGAAGCGAGAATGTGAACTTCAAAACCAAAAAGTTAATACTTTGGCTTCCGTGCGAAGTTTTACGGAGGCGCACCAACATGGAAAAGTTTCCGAAAGGCTGGTGATAATATTTCGTCTACAATTTAGCTCTAGTTTTTCCGACAAGAAACCACTCAGACGTGGCCGTTGTCGATCGCTCATACGGTCTCCCGACGTATGTTATACCCAGCCAACGCAGACACAGTCATGTGCCGCCGATATCCGGACACACCTCTACAGCTTCTGCTGCATTGGTCAAATAAAACGCATCGATTTTTGTACCCAATTCCATAAAGATCGCATGGAAAGCGGGAAGGGTGCCACAAGAACGCCCTCTTAGATTGTGATGCTGTAGCTCCAACATTTAGCAGCTATATGTTATAGCCTCACTGGCATAGACATGGAACTACTTCATCTGCATTTGCAGGGCGCATTATCCCCAATTCAGAGGCGTTTCGACTGTACCATCATTATTTAAGTTAGTCTTGAAGCTAAGCAAGGGAAGATAGATGGCGTGCGATCACGCCGACAGAACTGGTCAAGAAATAAAATAAATAAAAATCAATATAGAACTAAGTCGGCCATCATCTCAAAGTTAAGAACGAACCAGGATCGAAAGCGATAAGATCATGTGGGATTCTATCGAGCGACGATCATTTTGCACCTAGTGACGGAGCAAACGGATATTAATAATGAACAACGCGGTTAGATCGAAAATCCTCGGCATGAAGCATTCCAATGCAATGTACCTTTTATGCATATTACGTAAATAAACCACAATTTTCTACATAAGTAGCTTATCTGTACTTATCTGTATAAGCTAGGTACACATGGTGCATAACATATCGATGAAAGACGTAGATTGAAACATCGGTATTCATTGGGGACAAAAAATTCTATAGATCAAAATGACAAACACGAATGAGAGTTTTCAGCACGAAATTCCCTAGGAACGTATATTAGATATTCAAAATCCATATACTGAGCTTCAATAATTTAAACCCAACGATTCTGATGCTCTGCCTGATGGAAACTCAGGAAAAGTGTGCAGGAAATATGTATCCGTAGTCCGTAGCAGCGTGAAGTCTATCTGCACCCCAATATATATCCATCAATATATCGAATCATTGCAGCTCTATCCAACTTATACTTCTCACAGGAAACTTTATTGCGGGAACATGGAAATCTACAGGAATCTATCGAATTTCCAGTGGGTAACTGGTATTTATCATATTTGAGTTAAGTGGACTCGGAAGATGAAAAAATGCTCTCGAAGCTGTGCTATTTAGCTATGTATGTCAGCAAACCATTGACGAATCTTGGCCTTTAATCACTGCTCTGTTTGTTACACTAGGGATATGGTAAACAGTTCGGTCTCTTTGGAAGTTCTTGGAATCTCCAAGAACTTATTACTTAATACCGCGACGTTGAACTTACCAGCATTATTTATTGTTGCAGCACGCATGTAGATACAGGGGCGATTTGCTGTTGCAAGAAGTAAGTTACGAAAGCTGCTCGAAATATGAAAGGGCTGGATGCGATGCGATTCCTGAACAAGGTTGTACATTGCACAGTTTCAACCAGAAATTTAGAACGTATCTGCTTACTAAGAAAAAGCTTGAGTGAACCCAGCCCTTTTGTAACATCCAGGACGGATATCGGAACACTTTTAGTGGTATAACGATTTCGAGCTCTTAAAGAAAAATATACGATCAATCCCAAGTCAAGAGAATTGTGTAATCAGATGTAATCAATCCACCGATCATAGTACCACAGAGACGCAGAAGCATTTAAAATTGTACTATCCGATTCTGACGTACGACGTTTTCCACTTGACGTATTTTCTTGTCAGGGCAAGGAACAAACTCGGCATCAGGTGCCTCACGTCAATTCTTTTCCTTAATTACGATGTTGTGTAATTTATCAGTGTGTTGACAAAGTTGCACAATAAGCCCACCATACAGACTAAAACTCTCCGCATTAATTAGGAACAATGTTCTCCTATTAGATAATTAATTTCAGAACAATGGCGGATCCACAGGAAGGCGCAATCCCTGCAAACTCGATTTGGGAGAATTTTTATGCCTAGTGGTCATTTCGTATAATTTGGTTATAGAATCCAGATGTGGGCAATGAAAAATGATAATAGGGAACGTCACTTAATGTATGATACTGTATTTTTTGTGTCGGTATAACAATTTTCCTATGTATAACCACTAATAGTATAATTAGGCGTGACTGCCGCGTACCCAGTTTAGATGGACGTCTTCGTGGAACATTTTCTTAATACTGTAGCCGTTCTGGATACCATTCCGCGTGATCGAGTACACTACATGACGAGCTAACACTCGAGTTGCGTGATGAAATAGGACGGGACTTCGAGGTACAAGAGGCGGTGACTACATTGTTTAGTCAGCGGCCAAACCAGGTACCAGGTCCACTCGTGATCCGTAATGAGAATCCAGTAAGCCCTACATCTCATTTATTTATTTAACTTACCCCCAAAGTTGTGGAACCACTTATTCAGTATGTCTTTAGAGTCCTCCTGGGGGGGATGCTTTTAGTTAAGCTTGGTCCTCAACAACCAGTCCGATGCCCGAAGAAGCCTCTCCCGGTCGGCCTTCTAGTTCCCGCCGTCTTATCGTTTCGAATTCCTCCTTTTTCCGCATAATTCCATCCATGAAACGCGTCCCGTTGGACCAGCCGTACGCTGTTACAAGCATGGCGTCGACCACCTGCTTGACTGTGCTCCATCGGCGATCGTCCTGGAGGTCTTCTCTTGTTTCCTGCAGCCTGCCGCACGTGAATAGTGTATGTGTCACGTCGTCCGTCTGTCCTGAGGGACACAGGACGCAGGTATCCACCTCCGTCTTGCCGATTTTGACCATATATGTTTCGAACTGGCCGTGGCCTGTTAGTGCCTGTGTGATATGGTAGGTGAGTTCCAAGCCCTACATCTCGTGCCTAGCTGAATAACCTTATTTAATACTTGTCTAAAGAATGGCTGCGTCTCGATCGAGTGGCGAAGAGCATTGCTCTCGATGATGCCCAAAGGCAAAGGCAACCCGAGAAAGCTGTTCAGTTAGCGAGGCATTGCAAAGAAGAGCTCTTGCTACAAACTCCTATGTCCGATTTTTGCAGATCGTCGTTCGGTATCCCTCAAGCCGGTAGACGCAATCCCTAAGGAGCAGCATGGCTTCAAGTCGTAGCACGCGACATGTACGGCTTGTTCGAGCTTAATGGAAAGTATCCAGTAGGCCATTACGTGTACACGCCAGTATCTCTTTGCTATATTCGTCGACTTCCGATCTGCAGTCGACATGGCTCCGCGGGTTGCTGTACTTTTTAAACTTATTCGCTCCTGAGTCTCATTTAAGAATATGAAGTTGCTTAGGGCTATACTGCTACAGGAGAACGAAATTCCGGTAAACGATGGTGTTTACCTAGAGCCCTTCCAACAGATCGCATGTGTCGCTCAGGGGGATCACTCGTACTCAGTGACCTGCCGGACGAGATAAAAAAAAAGGCTACATTCTCATATACTCTCATACACTCACAAGTGAAGCTTCTTCTATATGCCGAGGACCCTGTACTATACAGCATTAGCCGACATCATCTCCAACAGGCACCAATTACTCTCAAGGACTACATCACCATCCTGGGCGTGGAAGTGAACTTGCGGAGGACCAAGGCGTAGAAGTTTCCCCGCCGAAGTCCGCTTGCGTCAAGTGACTCTATGCGGTTTAACGACAGGGTAATTCACTATGTAAACTCCTTTACTTAGGAACGCTGACCACTGGTCGATCCTTTGGAGAGCACGTTGCTCAAAGGGCGCGGAAGGCTTTGAAGCAGCCACGACGACAGAGGACTCACGGAAACTCTCCCTTGGCGCGATCATGGCCCTTTTTCGACTTAAAGTATTCTCCGCGTGCTTCGTACGGAGTACCGCTAAATGGGACTATCTCACAACTACTGAGCTTCGAGACCTCGATCGTGTGAAGCTTACCTATCTAAAACGGGTCCTAAGACTCCACGTTTCATCGGGAAACAGGGTCGTCCACTGGTTGTGTAATACACCATTCTTTGTTGCTGAGCTAAGGCGGCGCTTTGAGTTACCAGAAACAGGAGCCTACCGAGACCATGTGCTGAAAATGAGTGACATAGGCCCAGAGTTCCTCGAAATCGGAGCTATGATCAACTTCGTATGGAGAGAGGCTGGCAGGACTAAGCGCCGCGTAGTCACTCGTTACGCAGTCCATGAATTTCACCATGCGCCAGACACCCTGATACCATGAACCTGGGAGAGTAGACGAGCGCGGATCTGTGCACTTGTTATCATTCTTCACATTGCCCGATACGTCCCTCCTAAAACGTATTGGCACGTCCATAACAATAACAACATTACGATTCGGCATACGCTATGTAGCCTTACCTGTAGCATATTTGTATTTAACTGAGTTAAATTGGACTCTGACTTCATACCATAATGCATTGTATTTATATGTTGAAGGTTCGACTGTTCCTACAATTAGCATTATACTATGATTGTAAAAAATATTAAATGTGGCATAATAAAGATGATCTTGTATATAATAGTACGAATACGTGTTAACAACAGGCCCTCGGCTAGCCTCTTGAGTAAGCCACCGCTTGAACACTATCGAACGTATATATCTGTTCGATCAGTCCACCGTGTATTTACATATTATATATATATATATATATGTGTACTCATTAACCTGTTCTATCTTCGCTTGCTCTCAATGATTACAGATGGAACAGAGTCTCACGGAGCTGGAGAAGCAGTACGCAGCGGCGATCCAGAGCGCACAGACCTCACAGGGTCACAGCAGCGACACGGACACAGAAGGTAAGTGAGTGAGTGAGCCTGTGGGGGTATAATGACTACCATTGATGCGAAGTAAACTATTGGTGCATAGTGCTACCATACAAAGGTGCAGAGTGCCCCCCAGATAACATATATGTGGGCGACAACTTCGGCACAGACACGGATACATGTGCAAGTAAAGTTTCCGCGTAAGCAGCGCAAGGGATGACTTAACCGATCTAATATAATACAATAATAATAATGTGATGTATATTTACATATATGTGTACATATGGTACGCAAGCCAATATAATCCGTGTGCGCGTTGCAGTGTCATGGCGCTCGGAATTACGATGAGTCAAACTCTATCTCTCTGCTCATTGAGGATTAGTTGTGTCGGCGAGCCAGCAAGTGCCAGGTGACGCTTGGGTTATTAAATATACGAGGGGCACCATGCATTGAGAATCATGATTTGCCCGGCTGTCGATTGTCTGGACATAAAGATTGGATAGTGAGCCAAATTGAAACCGCCGTCGAATCGTATGAAATTGAGAATTTAATCAAGGTACAGTTCACCCCATATCGAAAGGAGACCCCATTTCTAAAGGAAATAATGTAAAGTGCAACTCTAAGAATAAAGATAACGCCAATGTTCTGTTATATGATAGTAATACGACTATGTATTATTTTGCCTATTTCTCCCTAATAATCATTGTTTCTACTGAATACGATATTTTAGGCGCTGGTGAGCGATCGACCCTATTAAAAGGAAGCCGTAAGAAATCCATGTCGAGTGCCGTGCGCAATATCGCCAACATCATCAAACTCAAGCCCAAGAGGAGCCGATATTCCCCCGGCGTAAGCGACGACGAGGTTCGTACGACAATTGCATTACTACCCACTTTTTTTGTTATAGGGTGTTTCGGGAATTTCTTAATGGACATATAATACATCACTCTGCTTTGGTGAGTAGTGTGGGCATAGCTGCCGTGCGTTGAAATGTCTTCTTCTCCGGCCATTTTACCCTGTAACCGTAATCCACTAATCATGCAAACATCAACGGCTGTACAATTATGTGTATTTCTAGGGGGCAGGACCGTACGTAGAAGTGAGGTATAACAGTGGATCTAGTTTTCCCAGAGGCAAGCAGGACAGATTAATTCACAGATTCACGGACGGATTAATAGTAGCAAACTTTCTTCCTAGTGTGTACGGGATACATACTCCTACATTCGCCTTTGGAAATATCATATAATTCGATGTATGCCGCTCAGATATATGTAGTAAGCTATCGTTATAGCTCACCTAACTCGATCGAATGGATAGAGACGTACAGATCATACCTGAGTCTCTTTCGGTGCTACCGGTGGAATCATCTCCGCGACAAATACCTGTATTCCCATTCATTGGCACTATAGCTGGTTGTCGTTGTGCTAACCCTCTCAGTGATGCATCAATAAAACATTGCAAGCGACACGAATCCATTGAAGAGACCTCATCCTTGGTAATTGACCTCTGGCTGAGTTCTTCGTGAACTGAGAACAACAAAACAAGTAGCTTAGCAACAACCGTGATGATGGTCAATAGGCATCAATTAAGATCATAACTATTTGAGGTGACCACCTTCTGAATTCTTCGTCAATAATAGGAACTTTGTTTACTTTGGCGATGCAGTGTGATTCGCTATTAATGACAAATGGATGTCACATAATATGCAATAACGTGACATATGGAGCAATAATTGACGTCTCACCTGCTGAGGTATTAAAGCCACTTGAAGTAATAACCTACTATCTATATAAACCAATATGTTATAGAGATTTCATGCGTTTGCTGGGACACGTAAATGGTGATTCACGACCTTTGCGAGCAGCTGAAACACTTCTGTCGACTCTGTAGCTAAGCCATCAGCATCGAGCATCAGCCTTAACCCGAGCTCTAAGCGCAGATTTACGTAAACATAGTAAATTATTGGCTAACTTTCGATAACACCTGACTATGCTAGAAGTTTCATGTCAGCCCATCATAACTAGCATTTAAAATGGATAGCCATGGAGAACTTCGGAACGAACTTAACAAAATAGATACGAGTAAGAACATGTATCAAATATATATATATATAATGTGTGGATCTTAATTGGTCACACGCTTACCAGAACGGTAATCTAAGCTAAATTTCCTCACCTTATTAGGAACGCCTCGAAGAAAAAGGTTATTATGAGGTTATTACTAAGAAAAAAGGTTATTACTAAGCTGGTCGCAAAAGTAATGTTCACGTTCACGGTGAGAATGAAGAAATTCGACCGTCTCTTATTCCTTCTATTATGTTTCATCAATGGGTGTCACATCGTACAAGAGATCGTTCCTTTTGATAATCATTAGTTCTCGTTTTTCGAATCAACATATTGTACCATTTCGAAGGGTAAACGCTTAATGGTCTCAGTGTCTGCAGGTGTTAAGCATTATATATGCCTTGGATTCAAAAGCACGCATCGACCAGGGTACGCGATTCAGCTCTTAATGCACGCACGCCAAGTCGCGAGATTTTGTCTTGATAACATGAGATGTGACTTCACTTCACGCCGTGGTAACAGGGTAACGGTTACTGGCAATTGTTCAAGTTATGCTTTGTCAATCGATAAAAATGAACAAGCTGTGGAGCGAAGGCCGTCTTGCTCTGCGTGTACATGTGTTGGGCGCATGCTTTAGAGTAGGGGATTCGAAAGACGAGCACGTTGCAGGCGTTCACTGTCCCTGGGGCTCTACCTCGACCTTGCGCTCATTTATGAGCTGCCACTTTGCCGAGATGTTTGACTCTTACAGCAAACGCGTACGACGAGAACGCTGCTGGGTCTGCACTTCGGACATCTTGAATCTAGCCAGTGAATTGTCGTTATATCACAAGAGCGTTATTATTCGACTCCAACTATATCCTGCTCTGGAACCTAATGACATAGCGTTATTAGCCGCGCCGAGCTAACTGAATGTAACCCAACATATATGAGTTTTCAATGCATATTTCCTTTGAGTATAATAACGGGCTGCACGACCGGTGCTAGCGGGTTCTAAAATTGGAAATTGCATGTTTCCAAATAGAGTCTGTGCCCCACATGAGCCTAGCCTCAGTACCGGAGAGGTTGGTATCGAATTCGGCATGTCATGTGGTTGGAGGGTCGAAGAAAATAGCTCTACAAGAAAGTTAATATGGCCATTTAGATTAGCGATGATCACTTTGCTATATGATAGCTCCACTTTAGGTTTATATATATATATATTTTTTTTTATATATTATATATATATATATTATATATATATATATATATTTTTTTTTATATATTATATATATATATATATATATTTATATTTGTATTAGGTCCCATTCTTCGTCGTGAAAACGAATTAGCTGTTAATCGGTATATAGCTAGAGGCCGCCCATATAATTTAATACGTTGAGAGTCTCCCAGACACTCCCTTTTTTAGGTGACTTTCCAACTCTTACTACGAATAGACTATCTGCATTATGCAATGTTTGCTGAGAAAAAAAAGGTAAAATAAGTCCGTCGTGCGTGTACGTTTAAGTTACGCGTCCATATCAACATCCTGCTATGCAACGATAACAGTCGTCACTGGAAGCAATGCCACGATCTCCTCTCATCGACTGTATATTTGTATATTTTACACCCAATACGATGGATACCGCCGACGAGTCGGGCAATCAATAGCCACGCTTGTGTATGCTTGTGTGGTTATCTAGTCATCGTGGTGTCGCAGGGAGCACTAGATGTATATATGCAGTAGCAGATGTTGTGCTGACTTACGTGGTAAGTCAGTACGGTGTTCTAGACAAAGCAAACGACAAGTTTCTCCTACTAAACGTTTAAATCTTCCTTAGCCATTCAAGTATCTGTGCACTTAGATATTCATAACGCATATCGCGTAGTATCAACCGGCTTGCGGTCCCTCATTTAAAATAGATCGCTCTCGCCCAAGTGGTGCTACTCTACCTACAGCTGTATAGAGCTTAATCGTTTATCTCACTGAAAATAAGTGCTTGGTGTCTAGATGCCCAGAGCTTTTCCAAAGGGTTTGTAGTTGTCCAACCGTCCGATTGCATATACACATACAAGCTAACGTCGTCCAATGGCTGCGGCAAGGCGAACTTGCGCAGATGCTCAAGGAATGAACATGGGAGGCCGAATGGGCAAAGAGGGCCCAGGACTCATTGGAGTGTTTGTGGCCTAGCAAGCAGTTGTAAGAGGGCTTCGGGCTTAGAGACGTTGGGACAGAGCTGGTGCAGTATGCACCAGGGGGATACCTCTCTGAGAGGGTGGCTCACAGAGCCAAGATTCTTTCCGCTCCCACCGATGGAGTCACCGTCCGCTATACTCGGAACTATTTGGGTATTTGCTTTGGGTAAGCTGGCTGACATAAACGGTGACTGCGGTTGGCTCCCAGAGACAGGGATGCGGTCTTTCGTCGCATTTTTATGGTATTGCAATGCGTCATGAATGGTTCCTAACAGTGTTATGTCAGGAATCCTCTTTGTGATGTGACTACGGGTGTGTTTATTATACGATAATATAATATATATATATATATATATATAGAGAGAGAGAGAGAGAGCAGGGCATTTTCATGCTAATATACGATGAAAGCCTAAAAATGAGCCTGGGAGGGATTAACGGAAATCAGGACTATCTAATAATTTGCAATAGATCGATGAATCTTCGCGTGGAGAACTGTGCTGAAGCGCTTCTTGTTTCCGCCAAGCGAACCAGAGGACATCCGTTCATGCATTATAGCGCCTGAAACTAAAGTGTGGAAGAAAAACCTTGTTGAAACGTCACATTCTCACCACCGTGGACTGCCTGCAGGTCACTAATGATGACAGCTTCATCGAAAACGATTGTTTTACAGCCAGGTTTTAGTATAAAATGTACCTTAAATGTATTCGTCTTCATATCAGAACATACTGCCCTATGGCCTCAGTAGTAGTCCTGGGTTGGTTAGCTAAATCAAATGTTTTTATATTACGGGGCACTTGTTCAGTTGGCAATGAAGTAATATGCTGAAGTGTCAAATAATTAATGAATCACCAGCGAGCATAGATGCCGTACAATAAACATGTCTCGTGTTCTGTTGTCACCAAACAGATCAGAATATTATATAATACGCTGCATTTTTCAATGCAACATGAAGGATCATGCATCCGTTGTTTATTCCCCTGAGGGTGGTAGCTTGTATGTGCAATATGCTCATCGGCTTGTAGTGAAACCGCCTTGCTGTCATAGAATACGCCCTTTACCTTGTGGGCGTCTAAAGAGATGTCCGCCACGACATACTTCCTACCTTGAACACGACATATTGTATATATGTATACTCCTTGGAACTATAACTAGGAGTATACCCCATTGTATACTCCTACTTACGATGTTTACCTGTCTCATGAAACAATGCCGAAAGCAGTTTCGAGGACAGTGTATGTTGGCTTTGAGTGAGCCAAGAAAATTCATCCTCGTGCGCCAAGGTATTGAGAGCACGTTCACTCGCTTTGAGGTTGAACATTGTCACGACTGGCGTTTCGGCGAAAGCCGAATATTACTATTCACCTTTGAAGAAATTGAAAACCTAAAAGTTGTAATTTTACGCTTCGTTTTCACGCAATATGGTGAGTGATGAACCCTGCAAGTTTTACTCTATGACATGATTACTAATCTTCAATTCCCCCTTGATATCAAAAAACTTCAGCGCAATCAGCATCAATACAAACTTCAGGGTAGTTCTACCTATTTGCAGCGGACCGGACACGGCAATGCGCGAGGTCTGTAAGAGCAGGCCTCCAGAAATCTGCTGAGTTGATGGGTGATGAGAGGTGACAAACGTTTGTAGCAACAGCTCTTCTTGGCAATTGCCCTTCATGACGACGGCACGAGCGGGTGGCCTTTATCCTAAGGAATAACACTGAGCAAGGCATCAATCCAGCTTTTTGGCAGGCGGCCCTGATAGGCGTCACATAGGCTCTTCCAAAATGGGAACATGTTGGCTAAATGGTTCAGGTGTTCTTTGCGAATGAGGTCTGGACCAGCTGCCGTTTCAGATTGAAGGTGTTCCAGTGAGCATAACACCTCCATCACGGGGAATTCTGCTCCAATAAACTTGAGGGCTGCTGATGTTTGTTCATCCCACACGGTAGCAAAGACAGGCATGGTAAGTGGGATGGTATTCTGTGCCACGTACATACACCGGAAGTGCTCTATTAATGAAGTCGAGGGGATTGGGCAGGCAGGCGGACGTCCTTTACAAAGCCACCTATGAGGTTCCTTGGTTGCCTGCCTTACCGGCTTCTCGAACTCACGTTCAGCCTGCTGTCGGCGGATTGTCTGGAGCGTCCGACGGTACGAACTCTTCAAAACACTAAAGGGGGGCCTCATACACGGATCTACCCACCGATCTACCCATGAAACCTTCAAACGTTGGACTACTTGTGTCCGTTATCAGGTGGCAGCCGAAGTCTTCCCGGAAAGCAAGCAGAGCGCGGGCACTAGCTCGTCCTTCAATCGATCCGTATGTTAAAGTTTTTGGCGAGCGGGTCAGCGGTAGGGACAGTACATGCATGGCCCGGATTAACTTGTCTACCAGAACAGCCGCGTTCTCAGCACCCGTCGGCCGAATGCAGCATACGCTGCAATTATGCTGCATCGGCCACTTTGCAGTACTACTTTGTTCTCCTTCACCAAGTTCACAGTGACCTCTTCGCGATTTTGATTTGTATAAAGCTGATACGCCGCCGCTTCGACGCCCGCGATCAGTCTGAGTTTCGGCAGGAGAATGGCCACCGTAGAGACGTTCTAGGTCGAACGGCTTTACCTCTCATGTTTCACTATGAACAGATGGAAGTTATCAAGCCGGAACTTTTCAATACATGTGCGATGACTAACGATAGATGGAAGGGGGTAACTCAGAACGAACCGATACATTGTAACTCGTTTTTGCAATACATGATTTTCATCATGTTATGTATAGGGCATTGGGCTACTACGAGCCCAACTCGACCTGTTTGTGTAGATATTGCAATAATATTTGCGCCACATATCAAGTTGGAAAATCCACTCGATCAAGCTCACCGACCAGCTGGTCAGCTAACTATCCTAAACATGTTTATTCTTAGAAGTGTATGAGTCCTGCTCACACGAGCTGTATGATACACGTTTTACTATATACTTTTTTTACTGTTGAAGCATTTCACTAGGTACATACATATGCATAGCACATATGCATATGAATAAATGATGCAGCATTACTAATTTTCTCACCTGCACCTTTCGTCTCTCGGGCTCGGCATATAGACGACAACGATCTATCGCACACACTTGAAAACATTTGTGCAATCTGTTCTAAAAGTAAAAAAAAATGTTTGCCCGTGTGATCATCACTTCGTAAAATATGTAGGCAACGACAACAGCTGAGTAAATATACGAACTTGAACACTGCACCATACACAGGACTCTATACATGTCACCTGTTTATTGCCCGCTATACGTAGATACGATCAATACACATTACTCTGCAATTTAATCGGCAGCCTACAATTAGTATAATATGAATAAATGCTATTGTCCTCATACAAGCAACAGGTCAATAATAATATCATAATGTGTAAAACACCCATACAACTGGATGCAGAACTGAATTGTGCCCCAGGCAGGTTGATTGACTACAAAATCCAGTTAATTAAAAAGTAGAAGCCTAAAGTTCCGTTCTCAGTCTGGTCAGTAAAACTTCAGACGTCACGTTAAACGGCGAGGCTTTTGAACAAAAAGTCTCGACTGGGTTCGAATTTACGAGTCGACCAACTTGTGGAACTATATGTGGAATCACTTAGGTCTGTGTCTTCCTCTTTGCCTCTCCTGCCACTATTTTGTTCGCGTCCTTAAGGCGGATGACTACAGCTTGGCAGCTGGAGGGACTGTGGGTCCAACGGGTCCCGTGGAGGGGGCGGCTCAGTACGGCTCCACGCACAGCATCTTGAGGCACATGAGCGACAATACCCTTCAGATGTTGGCGGCGGGCGGTCGCCTCGGCGCTCAGACGGCGGCAGACGATGCCCATAACGCCATTACGAGTCCCGTCCTCGTCAAAAAGACCCGGCCCGCAGACCCCCAGGGGGATGCCCTCAAGGCACAGGACTTTCAGGTAAAGATAACCAAAATAGCATATGTAACTGCGAACTATTATCGTTGTTGTTATACGAGGTCTGATCAATGTATTACTAGAATTTTGCTGAAGGACGAGCTACATATTGGCCCCGTTTGAAGTGTCCGACATTTTCGCAAATGCCTCAAGTATATGGCACGGGGTAATCGACTCCGTGAAACATTTTTGAGACTCGAATTCAGTGTTAACTCAAGCCGAATTGTCGTTTAGGTTCTTCTGTCCCCTCAAACGTCTTCCTTTCATGGTTTGGGTTAATATTGTGCACAAGTAGCAAGCCACTGAAGGCTAGCTCGGACGAAGACTAAGATGAATGCAAGAGAACTAGCAAAAAATTCGATATCTCCACTAAATATAGACCGTCGGTTGTCGTGACGAAGGATCGCTGAGAAACCCTCATGAATTTGCCGCCTTTTGCGTTGGACAGGCTCATGCATCATCGTAAAATTGCCTGAAAATATTCGCTAATGATCGAACTTCGTTCAAAATTTGATGGAGATATGGTTCTATAGAACATAAAATTTCGCATTCAGCTGAGTTAGATTGGAGACAGAATCCAATGTTTGAGCCTATAGTGGAGTTCACGTAACACATTAAATCCATCATAAATCTCAACCATAAACCATCTATACACAATTATGGAAAAGGCTATGCCGTCCACAGCAAACAACATAGTTCTTAAAATAGAATGATATAGCGACCTTTATGTAGTATCGAGGACAACAATGGATTACTTTGAGTTGGTATTAAGTGCAGCACCCAGGTCAAATGGATTAAATGGTTTCACCTGTTGTTATCTAACGTAGTATTTTTCTTGCATTGAAATTCGGCAGATCTGCGTGACTATAATCGAGGCACGTCATCTGGCCGGGTTGAACATGGACCCCGTCGTCTGCGTACAGGTGGCCGATCAGAGGAAATATACCTCCGTCAAGGAGTCGACAAACTGCCCTTACTACAACGAGGTAACTAATATTCGCTCATGAAAAGAACGTTGCACACAACTGTCTTCAATTTCGTTTTGTGTGTGCAGCCAGGCCCAGAGTTGTTGTATGTGCATTAACAGCAAATCGAAAATCGAGCGCGATTGCTATGACAAAATTTCCGTCATGAATTTCAGTACTTTGTGTTTGACTTCCACTGCGCGGAGGCGGTGTTGTTCGATAAGATGGTCACTCTGACGGCCCTCCACTCGCGCAACCTCATCCGCTCGGGAAAAGTTATCGGAAGCTTTAAGCTCGATGTCGCTACTATCTTCCGTCAGCCCGGCAAGTGTACATCAGATGTCATTTTCACTATTTTTAATGGGAATAGTTTATATTGCAAAATTTGAATCCTTGAATGAATGTGTACATTTGTTAACAGTAGTTTATATTTCGATTATATCGGACCTAGAGGAAACGAGAACAGTTGTTTCGAAAAAAATAAATGACGACGCAACCGTTGATTTGCAAATGCAATGGCCCTGCCCTGAACTCAAAGATGTAGGTGATCTCGCTTTTAATAATCGTAGTGGCAGTAGTAGCAGTAGTAGTAAAAACATTACTGAGGTAGGCCGAAGCGGGAACAGGGTGATAGACACCCGATGCTGTGAGGCCACTAATTTTCAGACAAGTAGGAAAAGCGCGACGTCAGATGTGAGTGGTGTTTTAACAGATAACACTTATAGCGCTTTACAGTGACAGCTCAATAAAAATAATGAAGTAATAAAACGAATTAGTATTATATACAACAGACGAAATATAAGCTACTCCTATGTAGAGTCTGTTTCGGCTGATTCTGCAGAGTCTGATTTCTGTTTCTGCGATGTAAATCAGTCTGGACCCCATAGATCCCAGTGAATGATTATGAAGCTATGTGGACATGAATGGTGGACATTTATCGCACATCTATCTTACATGTGTGTGCAAGTGTGCGTATACAGTCCGATGAGACCCGAGACGTGCTATGTGCCAACCTCTCTGTGGTTTGATTGGTGTCTCTTCGTCGGTTGGTACCATGGTTCCCTATGATAAAACAATGCCACTCGGTGCAATATTACGGTGGTGCTCCCCAATACTACTCACAATACTACGAGGATGCTCCGATAGGGTGGTGAACCGGCTTTTACGCGCTCTGTTCTGACTGAAAACTGACCGTCTATTGCAGACCACCAATTTTGGCACAAGTGGGCGGTGCTCACGGATCCAGATGACATGAGCGGCGGACCGAAAGGATACGTCAAATGCGACGTGGCCGTCGTGGGAAAGGGTGAAGCTGCCAAACCGCCGGCCAGTCAGAGAGGTGGCAACGCTGCCAATCCCGAACAAGACGACGACATCGAAGGGTTGGTTTACGGCATTGTCCCCTTATCTTGAGTTTTGTTTCGCCAGCCTAGTAGTGCACTGTATATCAAAGTTGCATTGATGTATTTTGTATTTACAACAGTAGCAAAAAGGGGTCGTGATCTTCGCGCGGGACGACGAGCTGAAAGTACGCGGATTTTCCTGTATGTTTATAGATAGATACAGTATTGGGCTGGCTATCTTATAGTGCATAGAAGCTTTCTTTGTGTGCTACCAAAGACTGGAATATAATCAGAGGGAGTATACATTTCCTTATAATATATTGAAAGTATCTAATACTTAGATAACACCAGTGGTGGACTAGTTTATTCATTGTTGCCGTCTTTATTCGGGCGTGCATGCCTTTGCCAGTTCAACTTGGTCGCGTGAAATTTACCAAGAATCACGTCAGTATAACACAACTATTCGACTGTCAGCAAGGAATTCACAGGGACCCCTCGCACGTCACTATTCCATCGAACTCTTTTGTTGACAGTCCCCGAAAAAGGATCATGATACTGCTCACTTTGCGCCCCCACGTCAGAACTTTTGGAATTGACAGTCGTTTTACGAGTTGGGTCGTTGACAATTGGCCAAACATCGAAAAGGGCTGGATTTATAATCGATTTTAATTGACGAAGTGCTAAACGTTGTGTAGCCCTTATAACAGCTCGCATTCTTATAACATATATATCTAACTCAACTCAGACATTTGAACAAAGAAATAGAAAGTCCCAACGGTTCGTTCTACATTTATTATATTATATACTCAATTACACGACTCATTCTAAGAAACATATCTGTATGAGCTTGTGGAAGAGCTCGACTAATCTTCCAGTTGCTAGACAAAGGCAGTCATTTGAACTAATGGAAGGATTTGTTGGGAAAATCTTGTCCACATAATAAATACATTGATGGGAATTGATCGAAGGCTCAAATCCATCTGTTCGCAAGGGGTTAGCGAAAATGCGCCTTCGCCCACGAACATACCCTCATTTTGATAGGAAGCCTACCGATAGCCTTTTTATTATCTAGACAAGCCCATGCCGAATCGTATTTGTTGAAATGTTCGATATTCAAAGCGTTCCACATTCTGCTTCTAAAAGCTCTCCGAAGGGTTTTCTTTGTCTGACGGTGCGATCAACCAATCTCATGCTACCCGCATATGTCCCAGAATCAACACTTCATTTGGGCATGTTATGTTGGTGAGATCCTCAATCACAGCCTTCCAATTCCTTTTTGCCCCGGACTAGTTGGAGAAGTGCATAGCCAGTCTATCACTGTCACTAGCACACACGCACTGAACTTCTCCTAGATCCCCTTCGGTGATTGCCAAATCAAAACATGAAAAATAAATATCGCAGACCGTTTCCATGTAGCTTCTTTGATTCGTGATTGCTTATATTCGTTTTGTGTCCTATACTAAATTATACCGCCTAAAAAAAGCAAATGTGGCCCCGACAGGTTCTCATAGTAATACTAAGTAAGTAAGAGCTTAGGCTTAAGCAATGCTAAAAAGCAGTATTGCTGACGTCAGCCCGAGAACCTTTTAAAAGCTTAGGACTGTCAGATAGGCGAATAAACGAAAAAAATAAAACTATGCTGCAAGCTTTGACAGCTAGCCATAGCTGCCTTCATAACCTATATAAATAGTTGGTCACGGGTGCTGAACTTCGAGATTACAGCACCGCCTGCTCGTGAGATCGGTCGAAGAACGAACTGCAATCCTGATGTACCAATGCATACCACGCCTCGCTTGATTTGAAGCGGATAGTTACGGACGGCTAGCCATCGACAGTAGGCTTGCAGTATAAATGTTATAAAATTCAGAGAAGTATGTATACTTTTATGGTACTTTAAACAATGTGCAGCATGCGTCGTGTTCTTAATTCAAACCATGATGACCAGCATAACAACATTTGATTATTACGTTACGCACACTTGCCACCTGCAGCAATCTTCTGCTACCGGAAGGTATGCCCTCGGAAAGACAACATGCGCGTTATATCGTCTCAGTGCACGAAGCCGATGGACTGCCTCGTGCGAGCGGAGGTAACCTCGTAGCTTCTGTGAAAAAAGTTCTTGCACAGGACAGTCAGCGACAGCTCATAGACCCCTACGTACAAGTGTCCTTTGCCGGACTAACTGTAAGTATTAGGGACACGTCCACAAGCGTACGTTTATTCAAATAGCCTACCTCTAAATTTTAGTACACCTACGCAAATATTATAGTATAAAATTACATTAACTAATAGGTGGTTCAACGAGGTTGAAACTATAATTGTAACACGTTTTAGATGATTACTTGGTAAATATTGACACCAATCTAGAGGAGTAAATTCTCTAATTATAAGCTTGAGTGCTGCAAGAAATTAAATAGACCTAACCTTTATCTCTGCTCAGTTTGTCGGTGGTACATATAGTATATTCAAGCTTTCAGCAAGTGCATCATGAAGTTAGGCGCGACGAGCCACGACAGATGAAAGTAAATCATTTCTGAAAGTTAACCATATAGACACGAGAAAATATCTGGGGGCACGAGTGCCTCTATGGATATGCCGTCCTGTGTTGAACCGTTTAACATATACCTTTGCACTCCACTAAGCCCTTTTGTTACCTCAGTGCAGTTTTGACAATAACATGAAATCATTATTGTTTGGGTGTCGATAACAAATTGCTTTGGAACTTTTAACCTTGATAATTATTGCCCTAATACATGTACCACAATGGAAAGTTTAGCGGATGAAGAATCTTAGAAAGTGGGTGAAGGCTCTACTCACATAACTTATTCATGCTGTGAATGGCTTAATTAGTTACCTCCTTTGCTTAAACAACTGAACTTTACGCGAGGTAACAGATAACGTGGCGTTAAATAAGACTGCGCACCGTGTTTTTGGTTTCAATAGAAATCTTCTCCTTGAATTAGTTGCTGCTAGATCAAACATCCCTTCATTTTTCATCATTCGCGTTAGCTGTTTTATGTCATACGTAATTTTAATCCGGTCTTGTACAGATATAATTCACAATCCCTGTGATATATCCACATTTACTTCTTTATACAAAATACTCTCAAGTATCCAATTGCATATATGCGAACATTGTCTAATTACCTGGCGATATGTTCGCCGAAGTCTAGATTTGCTGAAAAACGTACAGCCAGATCTTTCACAATATTCAGTTTGTTTGATGTCTGCCCTCCAAGGACATAATTGTTTATTGGATTCCTTGACCCCCTACACGAGTCACGGCGTATTTGTGCACTGTTAGTTTCATACCAAATCAGATCAAATACTGAAGTCTTCTCTGGAGAATCACCGTGCCTATCTCGCTCATAATGAGAATATATAATTCAACATCTCATATATCACATGTTTCATAGGACTAATCATCCATTGTTAGAGAGCCGCCAGTAATCTTCATACTCAAATTACTTTTGAGTTTTCTTTGTTTATCGTTTCTTATGTAGCAAAACTCCACTATTTATTTTCCGTTTGATTTTTATTACCGATATGCTATCCAATATTATTGTCATTGGATGACATATTCGCCTGCCTCTTATTTGAGATGTATATATAATCTTTAACTGAAAAGAAATATATGGCGCCAAATAGTGGTTGCAAATGTGCGGCATGCATTTTAGAAATAATAATGATTATTATAATATTACGATTTATCTATCATGCAGGGCAAGACGTCAGTGAAGAAGAGCTGCTGCTCACCTGCGTGGAATGAACAAATCGTATTCACAGAGATGTTTCCGCCTCTCTGTCAGCGGATTAAGCTCCAGCTGCGCGACAACGGACCTGTTAAGGACGCCGTCATTGCCACACATTTCATCGACATTTCTAAGGTAAAATACCAACTAGCCACGTATTGAATTATTATTAAGTCTATACTAACTTTGAATGGTATTTTTTGTTTTCTTAATCCGCTATATCGCCACATTCACAATGCAATTAGATGTGGTATTATGATGTTATTATTAAAGATTTGTTAAACCCACGATTCAGTCACGTTTACCTGAAGTTTACACGCCCCCTTCCTGAAGTTTCAGTCAGTGTTCTCACCCACCATTAAAGGTCAACAGCAGTTGGCGAGTTAATGTCTAAATAGCACTGGGACCGAGTTTCTGCCGCCACTCGACCTGTGCCCTGACGAGCCGCACAATGGCATGGAATGCCTATGTACATCCAGAACTGAAGCATGTTCCTTTTCTTCACCTCTTTCGTCCCAGCCTCTTTTGCCTCTTTTTTTCCTAAGATTTTCAGACTCTCCCCGTGCTCTGCCCGTTTCACACAGCCCATCCTATCCTGATTGCGGTGGCCATACGCTTGTGCATTTTTCTTGTTAACCTGTTGCAGTTATCGACGCGATCTCATTGCAGGTCTTCCATTGTCCTCTTTAAGTTGATTCACTACATTATTCGAGTTAGGCGTTTACCCTTCCCTGGTATCAAATTATTCTATTTCATCTACTCGATTAGATTAATCAGGTTACTCCGTTAACTTGCTGCGGTTACTGAATTTTCCCAATTAAATTGTTCAACCACCTTGCTCCAATCAGAGCCTTACTCTGCAAAAGGGGTCCAATTCATTCATGCTAATTATCCCTCCTTCGCATTGCAATTAATTAATTGCCCTGTGATTGCTAATCTCTTAGCCTGTTGAAGTTATGCCACAAGTCCAGGTCATGGGCCCCACGGTAAAGTGACCTCTGCTTCCAACAATAGACTTTCAAATCACAGTCGACTTGTCATACTAAGTTAGAGCTAAAAAAGTATGCAACTTTCACACCGACTTGTTTCAGAATTGTCCGAAGGTTTCTTCTAGAAACACCAGATTTCACATTATGGCAGCAATGACAGACACGAATTCCAAGTTGGTATCACGGATGTTAAATGTACTACTGTTCAGTTGTACAGTGTAGTTAAATCACATTCATGGATGGATGTGATTATATTATCCAGGTGGATTACCTAGATATTTTTAATGTTTCGAGCTAACCGTTAATGTCGGGCCGCACAAGCACTCAATTTCATATTAGAACTCATGCCCACATGATGATTACAATTATCTATGTCTCTTGTACTCAATTCATCAATTGAAATCCAGTCCATAACCTCAGTTTTATCCTTAGTCCCATTGTGTTACTTAGGATCAGGGTTGCCCCCCTCTGGTTATCTCAGACAGATGTGGAGTATCGACCATCACCGATGGCCGATGTTTACCCATGTCCGTGTCCTTGGCCAATGTTTCTCTAGTGCAAATAACGCCATTATATGCTATCACATGTACGAATCATAGTGAATGGGACTAGACAACCGGTGCCACATATGAAGAATGATTACATATGTGGGCTACATGTGGGCCAGCTACCATGTGCGATGTTTAAAACGTCAATTGCTGACAAAAATATTGAAGAGAATTAAAATTGCAAGAAATCGGAACAGAAGCATTTAGAAAATAGCTACAGGTGGGTCAAACTCTATTAGATAAAGTCTAGACAGACAAGCACGAATCGCACCTAAATATCCAAGCTCAGCAGAGCCTATATCCGATACCTCAACCAAGAGAGAAATACCGAGATCAGATGCTAACGGTCTGATTATACGACGATTTACTGAACAAAGACCAGGCCAGTCTCTAACGAATTCCAGGCAACAGGTCTGTTTCAAGCCTCAGACGGTTCTAGAGCAGTCGACGTAGTTGAGCGGGTATATAGCATTAAACCCTATGGTCTAACAAGTCGACGCGACGTTAAAGGAAGTGGAAGACTTTTCTGGCAGTAACACAGGGGATTTGGCGTAGGCGGTTAGACTTGCGGTCTCTAGCTATCGCAAGCCAGAAGCTGCTCTCTGGTCAGACATGTAACGGCATAGGGCACCATCCTAAGGGAAATGTTCTCGCAGAAGCGAACTATTATCTAAATACCGAGTTTCTGCTTAGAAACACCCACCACAAGCAGAAACAAGCAGACTAAAGACAACTAGAGCTTAATTTTAATGAAAATTCTTGTATTCAAGGGGAATTGTATAATAGGTTAGATGGATCTATTTTGAAGATACCTGTTCTTCGTGGCTTTTCAGTTCAATGAGCGCAGAATGAACTATCTTTGACGCGGTTCTGTTATGTAAAAGCCGCCAAACAAGTAATCGAAATCTCGTTCTAGTCGAAATAATTGTGTTGCAATATTGACCTATAACATAAGTTTAAGTATGATTTCATGATACCTGTTATCAGTGCGCCAATAAAGCCAAAGCTTTGTAATTAAAGGTAAAGGTAAAGGTAAAGGTTTATTGGTTTATTAAAGGAGCTGCAATTTTACAAAGGTGAAAGCATTAACGCAATACTGTGGCAAACTAACGAATGGTCTCGTGGAAGAGCACAGCCTGAAACAAAACGGAAAACATTATATACGAACACTTAACCAAGGCCTGGTCTTAACAGCTACTGCCGCTGGTGATGATAGAAGTTATTTTGAAATCCGATAGTGTGACTTATTCAAATGATTTACACAATTTCTATTATGTATTCAGTACCCTAAGGTAATCGGTACTTGCAGCCTGCTGTATCACGAGAAATATTTATAAGTTATGAATTGGCAGGTACATCTTACCAATATATATATATATATATATATATTTGTATATGTAAATCGTAAGTATTGCTTCGGCAAGATCAGTTCGCGTGAAGCAAATGGTGACGCCCACGTTCTCCACTGCTTGAGCAGGTAACACAAATTGCGTAAAATATGCCAAAACATAAAAAATGCACCTCTTGGGACAGGTGGCGTTTACTTTGCCTCACCCAAGCGGAAATCTGGCCATGATACCCACACATCATAAATTGAGTCATATCACCTTATGTCCTGTCCATATGGGTTGCTCTATATGGGGAGACATAAAATGTTTTCGCAACTCTGTGCCCCACCCACGAGTCGCCCACCCGTGTGAACATAGCACACGTTGAAACGGCTACTGGAGTTTTCGTTCGGGATTGGCAGAATTGGTCCCTCTTATCGTACTCGTTGCGGTAAATTTTGTGTCTTCGGTGTCAGCATCAGTGATTAGAGTTGAAGATGTAGCTAACCTTGCTTATTTCCTTGTTGAACCTTGCTTATTTCAGTCGACGTGTATATGTAGCTTGATATCGCAAATGGTAGAGTCATTCAAGAGCAACAATCAGTAGTTAACACGAATGCATATACTCTACACTAATAATTTTCTGTAAACCAAATGAATACCTCCCCTTTGTTAATAGGGGCGTTTTTGAAATTGCAAAAATATAATATATAATCATTTCGAAAAAGTCCTATGAGACATCGACACCTATCTCTACGGAACATCTATGGACATGTTTTTCTATTCTTTCAAGCTTGAAGTTCAGTCCATGTCAGTGAATTTCGTTCTAGGAACTGTTTGCATTATTACGTCACTTTCCTAGCGGAGGAAAGTTTCCCATTAGAAACGGATTGGTATTTCGGAAACGGATTAGTGATCGATCTGCTTTTACAGGGATTATGGTTACCTTGCAAATATGGATATGCATGGTCTGTGGGCCCAATGAGAAACCGGCTACCTATTACAGCTCACAATTCTGAGAATAGCAAACGACTCGTTTGTTCCAGAACCTTCATCTGCTCGAACTTGTCTGCACCCATATACCCCTTCAAAGCCACGCTGGTAAAATACAATCCAGTGGTGAAAGCGTATGAAAGAATTCACATAATATGAAATTATCAATAGGACTTAACTAGCAAATAATGCAAGTCCTCCCACCTTTGTGTTGACACATGACAGGTGTTGTTACTTGGGACATGATTCGAAATGAATATACTTTCGTCCTACTTCGTCTCAACCAACACATTAACGGGTATCGATAAAAATGTTTATTATGTGGAGCATCTTCGTGTAGGCCCTTGACTTGTAGTTCACCAGCTCTGCGACAACGCGCTAACTCATACAGGAAAATATTGTGAATCTTCTATACTTCGCTCAGATATCAAACGACGGGGACAAAGGATTTCTGCCGACATTTGGACCGTGCTTCATCTACTTGTACGGATCGGCACGAAGCAGCGATTCGGTCTTCCAGCGAGGAAGTGCTCATGCGCCACTTAATGACGGATTAGCAGAGGGGGTCATGTACAGGTACGATATAGTAAAAACAAAGTGCAGAGTCAACCTACAGAGGCGGGAAGCGAATGATACTACAACGAATAATTGCACGTGTTCAGTCAAACTAGATACATATGAAAACGTTAACTATGAACGATATATATATATACGTCTTGCTCACTGCTGGGAGCGGGGCCAGGATCAAATATGAATGGCAATGTTAAACTTGGTCGTAATAACGTATCAAGGAATCGTTTGTAAAAATGGCGGACATGTGCTGAAACCACGGGTGCTATTTTGCATATGTTCAACAAAGCGCTGTCTGAACTCAGTCGGTAAACAAACACATGCAAAAGTAATCTGTCTCAGACCTCTGAATAATTTTGAGTATGTGAACTAGCATAGCCTGCATGAATTCAAATTAATTTTACGAATTCGGGTTCAGCGCTGCACCTAGTAAAGCTAACCTGACAGATGTCAAAAGACATTTTGGCAAACAAAGATAAGGTACCACTTCAAAGGAAAATAACTAGATGTGGAAGTTCGTTGGAAAGTTTGGATTTTAAACAAAAAGAAGACGCCTCAATACACCGTGAGGAAGGTGAGGGGTTTGGATGTTTTGTAGAACCATCTTTGTCTACTTAATCGCATCTCCTAGATTAATTCATCTCGCGCTGATCTGACCTTCACAGACTGGTCAAGTCCTATGAAGAACCTTTACGTTTAGTGAGATAACGTGTAGCCTTGGATTTAATTAAGTAATCACTGTCTAGGTTGACATGCCGCTATCTATGTCGAACTTGTTGTTGTATGGCCAAACGAGGCTGGCAACACACAGTTCTCACGATCTTATATGGTTCGGATGAATGGCACATAGATGAGTACCAATCATTTCTAATGTTTCTGCGACATTTTAAATACAAATTGAAGTCCACTTAAATGTCCTGCTCTCCTGACAGCTGTTCATGACGACATTTGCATTCACAACATCTTAGGTCTATTTATGAACAGAAAACTCTCCTAGTCATTTCTTGACACAACTCGCTTCGTTAGTTGTCCCTTTCAGTTAGGTCCACAGCATTCAATGAATAAATGAGTAGTTGACCAACGAATGACATTTGGCCGATGTGATGTCTTTCAATTTGTCCGTCTCGTTTGGCGGTCAAGCACAATTCTCAACCGGAGGGGTAGTGATAGTTTCTGCTCCGAAGAGCTAATACATTTCGACGATGTATGTTCTTGTTGTTGTTGGCATGGATTGCCTTCGATGATGATGATGCATCACCTGTTTATCTTTCCGTAGGGGCCGCCTGCTCGTATCTGTACGAACGCAGGTTCTACCCGAAATGGCCGTTATGCAGCTGCCTCCGTCCGTACACGTCGAGGCAGCCCCTCCGGTTGCGGATGACAGCAATCAAGCCAAGAGTGCTGACTTCTTCCTCTCGGCAGTCGTTATGGAAGCGCACATGATTGACAAACGGTTTCAGGTAAAAGGCAACGGCGCCACACAAATGTCCGGAGGCGTGAATCCTGTTTTGCAATTTGCGGTGCATTGAAAATTAGATACGTGTATGTACGCAAGCTCAAGTCAAGCACAAACAATATGGACTGATACAGACTTGAAATGCTAGAGGCACGTGCTGATAGCTGCGTAAGGCATCTCTCCATCCATAATAATCATAATTACATTTTTATTACTATGAACATTATGTTCAACATCACGGTCGCTCGTAAATACGAATTTAGTGGTTTTTTTCTTCCTTTATTTATTCCATAACTTTCCCGACAACGCTTCCTTTCAGGATAAGCCCGTTCACTTTGAACTGAGCATAGGGAATGCGGGTAATACGCTAGACGGCGAATGCGGATCAAGTGCTGGAGGTTCAAAAGAATCGATTGAGCCAGAATGGAGATCGACAACCCCAGCAATGAAGCCAGCTTTGGGACCCGAGCCCAGTGAACATCTTCACGTGCCGTTTGGACACTCTAAACCTGCCATTTGGGTCCGTAGTAACTGGCCCGACCACAGACGAAGGCTGTATCTTTCAAACATGCTGCACAGGTAATAACAGTATAAATCAACGTTGCAAGATATATCGCTATGTCTATGTATTTCATTGTGTTTTTCTGGGATGTGTTTGTGGAAGATCCCGAATCCCACTTACATAGTTGTATTGGCATCGACGTGGCTGTAGTTGTGTTCAGCGGGGTAAAAACCTGTGGTGGTGACAGCTGGTGACTCGTTCAGACGCGAAGATTATGACTAAGGCCTTCACGAGACGAGCCCACGCAATTTCTCTATCTATGGACCCACCATGAGGGATGTTATTAGATTGGCCCACCATGTCATCTACACAGATGGACTTATTCGCTTCCGATGCCGATAGTTGCACACAATCGTCTATCTACATAGGTAGATTGTATTGTCGTTTCAAACTAACCTCGAGCTAAAGTAGCTTAGCTCTATATTGTTCTGCTCTACCTATTTGTGCCAGATCTGGTGTCATTTTCCAAGATCACCTATTGCTTTATCTAGAACACATGTCAATTTTCTCAGCAGGTTTTCTACGTGGATAAAGGCCACCCTACTAGCCACGATGTGTGGGTGCGGCAGGGTCCTCAGTCGTCTGGGTACACCGAAAAATAAATCTAAGTTCATAAACAAAAGGAAATCGGGGCTAACCGACCGCCGATGCTGGCGATCTACCTGAAAGGCATAAAAGAAGACATCTGATGATGTGTATTGTGTCTTTGATGCAGCCCTTTGTAGACATTGGTGGGTATTCGCTGTTCGCACAGCCCTTGCCTTTTGCTATCGCGTTTGGCAGCGACCAAGTGCATAGACAGTGGCTGCGTTGTGGTTGTGTTGAGTTGGGCGTTTGGCTGGGGGCGGTACTTCGTTTAGGGGACACGGGACAAGGCAAAGCCGATGCAGGGAAAGGAAGCTGTTCCTGCTGCTGCGGTTGGCCCTAGCCATGTGTCTTAGAGACGACAGGTAGTCACCTGTGGGACCACAGAAAAGGCAGATGGCCCCCGGGAGGCTGTGGTAGCTTCGAACAGGTGCGGTGATGGTGGCGGTGACGGCAATGCTGGCGGGGACTAGGGAACGAGCAAATGAGACTATTGAATACGAGGCCAAACAAGGCTGCAACAGTAGAAGCAACAAGGACGATGGGGTGTAGACACAAACCACAAGGTGCAATATGCACACACCGCTTCTAGATTCGCTCGTGGGCAATATAACGAATACGAGTAAAACACGCCTTGACGATGATAAGGGTGAGAATGGAACAAGCAATGCAGACTAGACTAGCCAACAGACATACTGTCGACGACCGAGCATAATGTCGTGCCGTTAACATAGCAGAAATGGGCCGCTCGGAGTCCACGCTAGTCAACTGATAGCGTGTGTCTACGGTGGAGGTAACAATGAAACATCAGCAGGTGATTGATTCAGCGCAAAAGGAAGGTGGGGGAGGTAGCCTTGGCCAGCTGTTGTGAACTAGAGAATGAATGATAGCAAATGGAGAAAAACTATTGTCGGCATTTCGACAGCGGACTGCAACGGAGGCTTGGATCGCCGTGTGTGACAGCTACAGCGAACCATGCGGATCGTGTTGGCTCTCATCATATGTGTTGTTCATTCATCGGCTTGCACATTCGGCTTGCCCACTATGTTGGAAACCTTTGCTGCCGTGTGCCGTTTTTTTATGGGCCTCCTTTCTTGTATAGTGCTACAACGAAGATACCTGCTGCAACGGCTGAAATGGGTTTCCTCTTGTGCTGCGCATTACTTCCCTTTCATTAGTCAACAAGTTAATTTTGTAGAATCCGTCATGGACCGCATTCAGTGTACGTTGTAAGGTGTAGCGACAATATTCCCGCGAGAAGTTGGCCCGTGTTGTTACTATAATTAGTAAGACAACCAATGACCGTGCTTTGTTGAGAGGTAACTGCTCTCCAACTGACTGTGTACTCTATAACAGCTGTTTACACGTAGCGTTTTGAAGAAGGTATAATACATATATTACAATATAAGGAACAATACATATATAATTTATGTAAAAATAGTCTATCAAGCTCGTAGGCTCGTATCGTTATATATATAGAACAACAAATGAAGTTAGGGTTGCGCATGGCCAATCGCTAAAGTACCCCATTGTTCAACTTTCCTCTTTGTTGTAAAATACGTGTGGTGTGTGGAATACTAAAGAGTTACTCGTCGAACAAGTTACTCTTAATTAGTATTTCCATCTCAGTATGTTACTATGTAGGTTTGTTATCCTCATAAGTAGGTAAGGACGGCGTGCACACGGATACTTGTACCAAGTCTAGTTCACTCCGATTACCCTGAACATGGTCGTTAAGCTTGTGGATCATAAGCTCAATACGGCAAGTCGGCTTGGAGACCCTCTCGACATTTGTTGTTATAATGCCATACAAATAGGTACAAAGGAACGTGTGATGGGAGAAGCACTGGAAGCTAGCCGCAAATTTAAGTCTACAAACACAGTCAGTATAAGCCCATAAATTAGTTCTGTGTTATAGGGCACTGCGCTAATCAACATTGAAGTCTTTGAAGAAGGCGGGTACGTGATGTCGATACTTATTGGTCGGTTTTAATCTGAGTAGCTGCCTCACGCTCCCGCATGTGAACCATATTCTAGTCGACGATATTTTGATATTAGATATAGGGCCTATCTCCTGGTGTAGTTCCACGGTCGTTCTAGCCAATCTCGATTATCGATACAAGGTCCCTAGGCCTCGGCAAAAACAGCGTCATCTTCGCAAAGGCACTTGTTCTCCTTAGACGTTCAGGGCAATTTTCTGCTCGTATATTAGATACTATGACTGCCTTCCTGTTTCTCGTCTCGTCGAGAGACCGCGTCGAAAGCTCGCAGATGGCTATCAGCGTCCATAGGCTGTCACACGAAAGTTTAGAATTCGAGCTTATCTCATCCACTCAAATCGGAGCTGAAATAAACGTGTTCATAATGTATCACGGTGAAAATTTGGAGTCCTATATTATTCTCGGTTATGGCGACACCTCCTAGTTTATTATGCTCCCTGGGGAAAGATCCTAACAGGTAGGTGTCCAGGTATTGCCGCTCATAGATGATCTTAGATGAGCTTAGCATCTTCCTGAGACAGAGTGTGCTATTAAATCATAGATCTCACTTACTTTAAAAGCTATTTTGGATTTTGTCTTCAGGGTTCTTGAACGTCTTGATTTTGGAGTAAGCGACGTGCTAGAGATGGTTCGCTTAGAGAGGGGTGACGCCGACCGGAGATTACGCGGTGTCCTGGAACAACTATCAGCTGATTGCGCCGCCTACCTTCAACACTACAAGCAAGAAAATCCTGCCAGAAGTAGCACCAGGGTGAGCTACCGAATCTATTATAGAACAAGAAATAATCGCGTTATTCGATGTTGAATATTGATTATGATTGTGCGTAGTTTTAGCCAAGGAGATTTCATTCGAATCAAGATTACGTAGATTGCTTCCTGGACAGCTCGTTACAATTCTTGGAGGACTAAAATAAGATATAGCAGGCAAATATCGGTCCATGATATAAAGTTTACTATTTTAAGAGACAGACCGAATTCAGAAATATCAACCCTCGATTACCAGCTAACAGCGGCTTAGATTACCCCCCAACCAGCTCGCATTTTCGAGGTACGGATTTCTGCACACTTTGTAAATGAACCACATATCTTGATTGCTACCAGAATTTGTTCTAATTCGTTTGCTCTGGATGTGTGTAATAACATGCATTCTTCAACATTGCTAAATCTGTCCATATGTGACGTTCTTCTTTCTCTCTCTCTCTCTCTCTCTCTCTCATTCGATATATCGCCTTAACAGAGAAGCAAACTGGATCGCGAGAGGGAGCGACATTGTCAACGCGAGATCGATCACATGGGTACGATGGCTCGTGCAATGCGACCACTACTCAATCGGCACTCGTTTAAAGAGAAACTCCAGGCGACACAGCAGTTCTCTCGAAAGCTGCGCGACATTTGCGAGGACGCACAGCATTCACTACCGGACATCTTCGTTTGGATGCTTGCGGCGGGACGCCGCGTTGCCTACCACCGGATCCCTGCCCGCCAAATTATCTACTCGCCTGTGGATGAACAACGGGGGCCTCTTTGCCACCGGAGACAAACAATACTACTCAAGGTGAGAGTGGAAAACTGATTGCATGATGATAACGTTTGGATACTCACGGTGCATCTTCGTGATATCCGTGGCTTGCAATGACGATCGACGAGTCGTATCTCTGTTAACACTGTAAATAACATACAGTGTTTGATTCTTGTGTAGGAGGACCCTGCCTTCTTCTGATAGCATTTAGACTGTTCTTTAGAGAGTAACTTCGCACTTTTTTTTGATAAGAAAAAGCACTCAAGGGCTCCTTTCTATAAACAAGAGTTTACACAAAATGAGTAATGCCAACCAGCAGATAAGAAATTGGAAGCCATCTGGATCGGTTGATGTCGAGCTAATACAACCTTAGTAATTACAATACCTTTAACCAAACGAATTTCGTTGTAGTTCTCGAGTCGAATCTTTTTCCTTTACATACAACAACTTATTATTATTATTATTATTACTAGTTATATTAACTTAATTTGTATGTATTATATATGGACATTATCACAGCTTTGCTTATTTATGCGCGATGCCCACTGGGACAATGAACGGCGCAGATAGGTTTTTTTCTCACCAAAGGTATAATATGATACATTGCACTCTATTACTAGTCTCCGTCTTATTACGAAGCCCATTGGTACGCGCAATGATAATATGTGGAGCTAGGTAGGAAACATGTGACACTGTGGAAGACATGATCTTGTTGCTTAAAATGGAATAAAATATCACAGAAAGTGAGCGGAGAAGCCAAGGGAATAAGGTCTGCGATGAATGTGTGTCTGACATTCTGTGCGGATAGATGCGCTGTCAAATATTCACGCCCAATTACGGCGAGACAGCTGAGAGATCAGCTCAACTGAATATTGCAATGACTCTACTCGTGGACATACACATAAACACGACAAGGACGGGATAAAGGAGGATTGTGATTTTTTCCCTTCATTGTAGCCGGAATCTCGCGCAGAATAGTTTGCTCGGTACTGTAGCGAAAAAGGCATCGCGAAGGTTAGGGAGGGAAATACCTGGTCGGGGTTGATTTATACCTCGTACACATGTAACGTGGTGGACACAGATTCACCTCTCAGTGTGTCAAGTGGCCCGGAGTGGTTGAGCAAAAAACGTGCAGACTAATTTAAATTGCACGTTAAGTGTCTACAGGCGGATCCTAAATTCAGGTGGCTTGAGGAAATATTATATATAGCACGGTGGCGCAATTACTTCCATATTTTGGCTTCTGCCAAGAATCGCTTGTCGCAATTTGTCCACGGGATATAAATAACGCCAAATTCAAATACAAATTAGCAGTATTGTGCTACAACAGAGCATTTACATCACACTATCAGTGAAAATTTCTGTTTCAGATGGCTCACGGCTATAGCAAACCCATAGAATAATAATAGAGGAAGAGAGGAATAGCCAGTTAGTGACGGTTATCTCAGGAGCAAAAAACTCGCACAATTCCATCAGATACTTGGGCGCTTGTAGTCGTACACTAATCTGCAGTAAAATGATTTGTTCTTCAGCAACAACATTACAAACGCTGCAAAGGGAACGGCAAAGATTTTTGAATTGCCATCCCATGTATCTCTATAGAGAAGAAGCAAATGAAGGTGAACAGTTTACCTTGACAATTATACCTCCCTATACTGGTTTTCTGACAGTGGTGCCGGATCAAAACAATTGATTTTAAGGACACAATAGAACGCCACGAGGTGTTTCTTTACACTCATCAAAATCGGCCTTGAGTAAAATAGGCCAACATTGGGCCTCTAATAGTTTGCAAAGTGAGGGGAAGTTCGTAAATATTTGTCATCCGGCAAGAGTAAGATGATTATATATTTTTACAAAACTGAGGTTTGACTCTTCCACACTAACAGAAGGAGTTCTATTAGAACAGGAAACGTCATTCATTTCAGTCAAAACACAAAATACATATTATATTCAAGAAGAGGAGCATTACATCTATCAATAAATAATTCCAGCCTTTATCTTACAGCCGGGTGGCGGAAACAAGAAGCAAACATCAAGCTCAGTTTGGAACGTCGAAGCAAATCTGGAAGTATACATTTGGCTTGGACTATGGCACGAGAGGGAGCACTCTCTGGACGGAGTGCCCGAGGTAATTATCGTTGTCTCCACAGGCTCAGATGAAGCATAGGAGCATTATTTACATGCAGGCGGATTTAAATAAATCCGAATGTACTATGCAGAATTAATCACGAATCCATTTTTAACGCACGGGTAAATACCGGCGACCGAATATCGAAGTTACATAGAATGGAATAATTACATTGGTTTACGTCTTACTGGAACCGCCCACAAATATTTGCGGACTGATAATTCCAGTCACACAGCCATGCATTAATTGCACCAGTGCGTAGAATAGGAAAAGCAACCCTTAGGCTTCCAATCCGCGAACACAAACAATTACATTTTTAATCGGTACAAGTGACTATGAACAAAGCGTAGAAAGCCCGCAGATTCACTGGTAAATATGGCAGTTGCGTCTGTAACAGCCAAAAGCTTCGAAGCAGTCAATCGATATAGACGATAGGGCAGCTCAATATATATATATATATATATATATTGAGTGGGCAGGTTGAGTTTCAGTAATTATTATCCGCTGCGTCGAAATCATCTCATTCTCCTACCCAATAGGTGGCATCTCGTTCGCTCTTGTCGATGCCTGGTATCGCTGTCAGACGGAGCTCGCTGTGTCGCCATGTATGCGAATCACAGTGACTTTCAAACGTTCGGGTCGGCCACAATGAAAGTGACAAACACTCACTCCACCTGGTGATTCAATGGATATTTAGAGTGGAAATTGCTGGGGAAAGCTCTATTCACAATGGTGACGCCTTTTCTCCATTTTAATAGATACCACCAAAATGTTTCCACATGACGAACTCTGAATTGATTATCGAGGGTCACACCAGCTGTGAGATATGGCTCTTCTCGGCTTTCTCACTCAACCACTCACTGTACCATATCATCGCGATTCGAGTTTATCTCACAATGTTTGTGCTGTCATTCTACCTATGCCATTGTGTTTGATTATTCAATCGATAGGGTTTCAGCAAAGGGGCCGTCCCCACGGAGCGATTACACTACACGGAACGGGGCAAATTCATTCTTCGGGCGCACATGTATCAGGCAAGATCACTGATCGCGTCAGACTCGTCCGGACTCTCCGATCCGTTTGCACAGGTGATTAATAATGATATTAACATCGAGTCACTATCTTACTCATCATTCATAGTTATCATCATCGTCATCATCATTATCATGATACTTCAACCTTCAACAGAACTCCCTGTCATATATGAACACGTTTAAACCTCCACTCAGGGGACAACGATAACTGTTTTTTTGGTACGATCGCGGAGCGAGCATTCGATAATATATCATGTTTTTTAAAAAATATATATAACAACAGCGGTCATATCTACTCGTCGTTGCGTGCAGAATTGCGGACAATATCATTAGCGTACAGTAGGATAAATTTGTGCTGCCAAAGAAAACACTCGTCGCAAATCGTGGCAAAACTGAGCTCCACAACTAGTCAAATAGCTTTAGTTATATTACGGAATCTCGCTGCTCAATTCAGCCAATGGCAGGTTAACTGAGCGTGCCACGTACGGCGGCATTCACTAGGCAAGCAACCTTAATGAACAATGAGGAAAACTGGTAGCTACCGGCCAAATCGACCAGTAATTGGACGTTGTGCCTCCTGCCCTTCTATTGCCCTCTGCATGTCAATCCTGTTTGCAAACACACTGACCTATTGACATTGTCCAATTAACGATGCGAGCATGTATGTGTATTGTTTTGTAGACAACTAGCAGCATTTTTGCCCTATTCCCTCCTCTGATATTTGTATCTCTCATTGCAAAAATTGTATATGGGCCTCTCTTTATGATTCAATTTCCACCGCTTCAAGCTTCATGGTTACTGTGTCACTAACGTCGTATTCCGGTCACTAAAGTAGATTTTAACAAAATGCTCTAAAACACTACAAGCCACTTGAGTACGCCGGTATCCGTTCGTCGAGCAGGCATTGCAAGCGTTTCTTTCAGTGTACAATACTAACGGCTAGAAACACTAGTGAAATGTTTGTAAGTTATTAACGCTCGCCGTACAGACATTACCGACTTAGAACGGGTGCCTACTCTCCGATGATCCCAGGGGCATCTCCCTTTGTGTAAGAGACGTCCATCTGTGTAATCAACTAATTAAATTAACGTGCGCGTTACAAACTTAGTGAAGCTCGGATAGCCTTTGAACAGTCACAGTGCAGGTAAGTCTGCCCAACCTTGTTGACAGAATACCTCGGATCTTTTTCTTTTCCTATCAAATACCCACATAATTGCCAAGTCCGGCGTGCTTTGTTTGTTCCCGAGACACTTTCTAATGTCACTAAAGGATATCTAGATTGGTTTTTGCTGATTCTAAACTAAGGCTATTAATAATCCTATAGGTAAAATAATCAAACAAGAAAGAATAGTTGCAGAAAACGGACATTTGACATAATTAATCGACTTGTATCTGTTTTGACAATACCCCAAAGGAAAGGATTTGCTGGTGTACAATTCTCGAGACTAAAATTTTAGAGCTGTCGCTAATCAAGTGACCCCAAGCATCTAGAACGGAGCTGAGTTGTCAGCGAGGATGCGACGTGAAATCAAGAGCTAATACAGGGATGCCTCGTTTGCTTAAAATTGATTACTTTCTAGGTTAAACTAGTGGAGCTAAAGCTTGTTTTCTCAACAATCAAACACCAAATATTTGACATTTTCGTATTCGAAAGCAATACTCAGAATTTAAATAAATATCTAAAATTCCAATAAAGGGAATAACTTGGCATCGAACTGACACCCTGTATCCAACTGCTTCTACTTATTATTACTGTATATTTACATTGTGGTTAACTAATCGAAAATAAAATGCAAGGAGTTGAATTCAGTAAGGCAAAGACCAAATGAGAAAGGCATTCAAGAGCACCAGCTGATAGCGAATAATAGACTCGTTGACGTTCAATGCCATCTTAGAAGTTCGAATTGATTGCTCATCAGAAATAGATTGCCACGGCACTAACGCCATGGGTCGAATCTTTGCTGATCGCCAGATGTCAGTTGCACATACGCAAACTAGAGTCCAAAGTAATCGCTCCTATCAAAGGAGTATTCACACTGTTATTAGAAAGACAAGATTTATAGGTCACCACCTCGAAACGGGTGAATTTCATTCAGATGTGTCGATTCACAGTCGAATAAACAGCAACAACAGGCAGCGAGTGATCATGTGCACTATTGAATAACATCATATAACCAAACTGATTACATAACGTTGCCAAATAGCTAGCTTCGATAGGCATCGTCTCCACTGATGTATATTTTTTTTTTTTGAGAGGAGGAAATTTTCCATACATATATATAATATACTGTGCATGTCTTTAACACAGACCTCATCATAACAAAAAATTATACCACTGACTAAATAAATATATGGCCATAAAACGGACAATTTGAAAAAATATTATATTATAATATATTTCTACCTCAATCGTATACAATTGATCTTTTATAAGTTCCTTTCTTGAAATTCAAGGTTGTTGTTACATAGCACACTTCTTGGACCCTTGGACTATTCGTAGTATACACGTGTCCTTGAAACCATCATATTCGATATTAAGAATAACTCTACATCATATTAACACTCGTCAGCAATATAGTCATTATAATAAGTGTAGCCTCTAAAGTTGCGAAAAGTGACACTGTGGATAGAGACTCACGGTGACAAACACGGCGGTGCAACTTATTATTAGCGCGATGTTCCGTGATAGATTTTTATGTTGATCCTGCGAGCACCGCAAGGTAGCTGGTCGGAGCTTCCGTTTGCCGTAACTCGAATCCGACCACTACGACTACTTAGAGGGTATATTTTTATGAACCGTTGAACTTGTTCTATCTGACTGCGTCAATTGCCTTAATTTGATTGGCAACGAACCCCTACTGATCTACCGATAAGTACCACATCCCTGGGGAATGGACACCAATGGTAGAAAACTGTCGGGAAATTAATGTAAGTATAGACTGAAATAATGACGAAAAATGTGTCCGCCGGAGGAGTGCAATTATGACGTTGACTCGCTGCGATAGTTGGGTATGGGTTCCTTCACTTCGACACGCTTACTATTCATAGAAGCGGTACAATCTTCTGTCGAAGTGGACTTTTCCAGCATATTCATTTGTGCTTTGTTACGCTAATACCTGTTGAACGGGATAGGCTAGCTCATTCAACATGCCGTACAATTGTCGTGTCTCAATGAGATGTATTGTAATTTCCATCTCTCAAAAATAAAACAGATGTATTGCTCCGGTAATAAAAGTTAGACATGCAAATCAGCTTTAGTAAGTCGAACGACGGCGGGCAGCACAATTACAGTTCAGCAGATGTCTTGAATACGGCGAGCAGCCATGCTCAGTGATGTTTGAGATATGCCGGGCCTTTTTCGAAAACGCGGTAATGCACGAGTTTGCTACAAGGTGTTCCGCCTCCACTCGATTGATTGGAGCGGCCAGAGAACGTTGAACTTCGTATTCAAACAATGTTCAAAATTGTGTTGCGCTTAGTTCTACCACCAGCCTTTCTGATTATGTTCCCAACTGTGCCACGCCGGACTGCCACATCTTTCACAATATAAGTGAGCAGTTTAGAAGTTCCATGGCTGGCGTTCATTGGGAACCCTTTGTTAACTGAGACGCCCCCGAAGACGTTGAGGGCAATCAATTTCAACTTGTCGGTAGTATCCCTAACTGAAAACGGTCATCATGGAAAAGAGTACATCTGGACTATTTATTGGTCCTCCGGCTATACAAAAAGCATCTCTCAGCTGGCCTCAAGCGCTTCAACCGTTTCATGGCCTAAAGCGAATGGATTCTCTTAACTTGTTTAAGTTTCGTTCACTCTAGTTGATTGCACAGTGAACAACGAATTGCGCGTCGGGCGAGACATGTTCCAGCCTGCAATATATCTTCAAACGAAAAACAGCAGGATAGCTATCTGCTGGGATCTGCGATAACATCAGATAACACTATGGCCAATCATGAATATATATGCACATCGATTTGTGACATTGAACATAGCATTTAAACAGAATGGGAGTAATAATTATATACGTGAACTTAGCAGCGACCTAACTAGTGAGTATATTGGTTTCTAGATTTCAGAAGTGTGAGCGCGGAGATACCACATCTGTATATAATTATTAATTAGCTGATATCAACATAGTGAATCCCCTTCGATAGGAAACTCGTTCTCTTCAGGGTCTCCCATGCTTATTTTTCAGTTTAACAACAAAGCACAGCTTGATTACAGTAAGCACTTGGTCCTGAAGTATAGGACGCCTATAACTACCGAGAACTTCCAAGGATCAAAGGCTCCTTAAAGCTGTGTAGACGATGTGTGCATTGTTATTTAAAGCCGTCTGGGACCGACCTTAGGCGTAGATATAAAGGAAGGCCCCTGAGGAATTTTTGAAATGTCACCAGCGGATTTTCGATAACGAGTCTTTCGCCCATAATCTGAGTTGAAACTTTGCCGTTACACAAGCTTCTTGGAATTCTATCAAATAACCCTGGGGCATCTAAACACAGAGGGATTTATAAGCGCGCACTAACTTGTCTAAACTCTTGAGAAACACCTGAATCAAGGTTGAGAAGTTCTTCAATAAAATCGTCTCAGTTCAGTTCAACCACTATATACATATTGTCTGACGCATTACTTTATGTTATCCCATAGCTGGTAGCAATTAGCCAATACAATGTGCTCATTCAAACTGGAACATCTCTTAGAAAACTAAAACACAAGTCTCTAAATTTTACCCCAAACGCACGGAACCAGACGGAGCCCTGCTACTGAGCGGGGCTACTGAACCATTGTAATGTTCGTACCATCTCTATACTGAGGTTCCGCAGATTCGTTATTGGAAGGCGGTAGCGTATTTCAAATTTGGTGCGCTTACATATGTGCACAAATTGGTACCTTGCGCAAAATGTTGCTTCATCAACTCGCCATTATCCAGGGACTAATGGAGACATTGCTTACTTGGCTCGTTCGTCAGATATAATATTGTTCACTTCGTAGTGTTCAGATGGTGTTGTCACAAATACACCACATTGCCAATCTTCATCCGTTTCCTATGGCTTAACTTCATCCCAATCTGAAGGCGTGTTCATCATGATCCCTGAAATATGGCATGCTTCGTGGAAATTGTGCCAGTGCACCAGGACTCACTAATCATTAAAATACATTACCTCGCCCTTCCACTGCGGCACTACCGACCTGGTACTGGCGCTGCAATCGCCCAGTTCCTCCGCGATGAGCGGAGAGAGTTCCGTCTGCCTAGAACTCAATGCAATGATGGACTAAATTCGGTCCAACTGCACATTGTTCTATACTCCCATAGAGAATTCGCTCAGCCACTTACACTTAGCTAAGAAATAATGGGAGATAACTTCTTGATACAAGTTCATATGTTCAAGGCAGGGCAGCCTTAGAAATTAAAAAAATCTGTTGAGAAGCATACTCTGTTGTTTTAATAAAACAGAGTAGAATGCTGCAGATTGTTTTGATATTGTAGCGATAAAATGGAACGAGAGACAGTATCATTGTCACTAACAAATGAGCATCGCTTACGGGCTTTCTTTTAGATGGCAATCATGTAATTTATACTTTGTGTTCGTCACGCCCTATTGCATGGTTCCCGAGATCCTTGAAATAGGTAGGTGGAGATCACACAAAAACAGCGGAAGACAAAAATCGCAACAAAAAAACAACCACAGGAAAACTCCATCGAGTGTAAAAATGTATGCGCGAGTAGTACACCTGGCAATGAAACCGCGTCACACGGATCCGCAGGCCGCGCTCGACTGCATCGCGGGGGACGGGCTGGCCGGCGGGGGAGTAATAGGCAGCAGACACAATAAAATATGCTCCCGAACAGACTGACACAAAGCAGACCACTATGGTGGTGTCAGCTGTTCTATCGCTCGTAGACCTACTTCGCCTACTTCCTAATTTCGTAAATGTAGCATCGTATATCGCCGAAATAACAGAACAAATCCAAGAGCAGTTAGAGCAAAAGCGATAATATAAATCCTTTTGCGGTATTCTGAGTGATTGATGATATACATAAATAGCCTTGGACAATCTAGTCCCTGTTTCTGATATTTCTGCTAAACGTGAAAATTCAACATTTCAACAATTTCCATACGAAATACAATTTCTTGAAGGCGAAACTGGACCATCGACAGCACGAATGCGTAATCCGATCAGGGGACACGGAGAGACCGTGAAATTCAATACGCAGTCCCGAGTGGCATTTAAAATAAAAACGGCCAACCCTAAACATGTTGGGAGCTTTGAATCGGCATTGCACGACCCCTCCGACTGGCAGTATCTCAGCAGATAACTGAATCACTTATTTTAGACATTTCCCTACATTTTGTTTAAGTTATCGAAAAAAAAGTACATAACAAATGACCTTTTCTAAGACGCCTATCGCAATAAGTGTATATTTCCAAGCTCGCAATTTGAATTAAATTTTATTTGTGTTTATGAAAATACAATTGTCTTGTATGAATATCTCAAACATTTTAATGGGTGTAATTACGATTGTTGCGGAAGAAGCTGCATATGTGTGTATTATTGAGGCTAAATAAACGCATTTATTATTTATGTGCGCTTTGATAACGGCGCCTTCAATACTATTTTTTTTCAATAAACTCAGCGTAAATATGCAGCTCAGACGGGCTCGAATCCCGTACAAATCAAACTAACCTTCATCCTGTCTGTAGTCCTCTCGCCCTTCACGTTATCTAAACGGAAGAGACATTGGCCCCGTGAAAGTTCGACGCCGTTCACGATCGACTGCAATCCACTTTTTGCTCTGCATGAAATCCAATTTAAAGTTCATTTTTCTCGTGAGAATCTGCCGATAAGCCAGCTTCCAAACTTGCAGGCGCCGTCCACTTTTATTAAGCGTTAACCATTATTCTCGACCACAATCGATGTAAACGGCTTTTCGGGAATGAAGAATCAGACAAAATGTGTCAGCGGGGCATACACAGAAATACCCGCGTTTGAGGACCATATTCTCGCATACATCGTCTTTAACTTCTGAGAAGGCGTATTGCGTGAATCAAGAAAATTATTTCCCTCTGCTGGTAATAAAAATTGCGTTATATTTTTAGTGTATTAAATTATTATATTACTCAACTTTACCTCTACAATACATCCTATTGTGTTACAATATAATGCAAAATAATTGCTAAACGACCCAGCATAATATTTATCTAACAGCGTTACTATAATAGTTTATTAACACAATTAACGTGATGCGTGTGAGCTTTACTAGCCACAATAAAGCAAGGAAATGTTGTCCGATCTAACCAGAGTGAGGACAACTTTGCTCTTTCAGGTTCACTTCTGTGGTCATAGCGCATGCACTCAGGTCATCGAACAAACGCTCAGCCCCACGTGGGATGAGATGGTTCAACTGCAAAAAATCGAGCTTTGCGGAGACACCCGGAGACTTATCGACGACCCGCCCCTGGTCGTGGTCAACGTCTTTGACCAAGATAATGTGGTTAGTATCACAGTGTGCTTCCGTCTCCGTCATAGCTCCTTAGCAATGTGGGGTTCGGCCCGACGGTTGGACTTAATTCCGTCGAGATCCCTATCCACCTTCCTTAAGCTTCACACACCGTTGGCTCGAATCTCCGTTCAATGATACTATCGACAGGCGCGTGCGGTGGACGCCCACGGCTCAATTGGCCGGGCTCGCACCTCGGGTTCCTCTCCTCACCAGACGCGCATTACCCTACCCGGAGGTGATTTCTTCGTGGCTCCTGTTTATAAAGCAATGTCATGCGCATCCTCAGTGAGCCTGGCTTGTACGCCTTGACCTGCGGTCCGTTCACCCTTGGCTTCTGCCATGGTTCGACTGATTGATTGGTTTGCAGTATCTCCAGTCGATTTATTATTTATCACCCCTTGTGACATCCGGCAGCTGTATGACATCGGCACGAGCCATATTCCACTGAAGAGTCTCCAGAACGGGCCCTTAGAAAATCCTAACAAAGTTTTTGCTGAGTAAAGTTTCAAGAATGAATTTCTATGTCGGGCTATTAATTGCGTTCCGACCTTATGATCTTGGAGACCATTATTATCACCACCACTTCCGGAGATTCCTTGAAGGAGGTGTTTATCGCCATCACTGGGATCTCGGTACAGGGTGTTTTCTTTCCGTCGTACTTCGAAACGTATGCGGGACAAGCTGTTCTATCGGGGAAATAGCTTTCGTAGGACAGAATTATATATTCCTGGTGTCTCCTGACTGGGTAGGTTGACCTTTGGTGAACATTTGATCTTACCCTCAACGATCTTATATGGCCGTCCCCAACCATCTACGTAGAATTGTTTTACTGAAGAACTCTTTAATCAAATACGAGAGGGGTGGTGTAACATTTTGAAGGGCAGTACTATATTTGCTGTGTAACATGGTCATAAAGTGTCACGATCTACACAACCTTGTATAACTTAAAGCCTGAATTATAATAGTTGGGTACAATATATAATACATATACACAGTTATCTTCCTCGTAGTGACTGAGGCAGTCGCCAGATATAAATGGAGATTATCTACTCCATCATTTTTTGCCACTTCAATCTTTTAACAGTTGGGCACCAACGAGGTCCTCCATCATTAACAACAAAAAGGTCAGCACCTAGTGCCTAGGAGGGGCAGCGTGTGAACAACGGTTGTGTCATTATCTAGTGTCGTATCAAGATCCGCAGTGAGCCACAGACCCTAAGTGAGCCCTTTGGGGGTCCCTGTTATGGCTGAGTACATAATTAGCATGATGGGATGAATTCGGTGGTTTGGTTCGGAATGAACTACGTAAAGCTGGAATTGATGGTGCCGGACTGCGACAGGTTATTGTACATAACAGAATCCGCTCACTGGCCAGAAGTTGCCGGTTGAGAGGCCTGCAAGAGAAACCTTAATTAGATGGAAGCATGTTGTTTTAGCAATTCTCGTTCGACTATATATCGTGTCGAATAAATTCGACCATATTTATATATATAAATAAAAAAACCTTCACTCAAGTGAAGGTTTTTTTATTTACTATCTAGATAAAAGCATCAAGTTCGACAAAGCAAAATTTTCCTCCATTTTAATATGCCTTTTTACGATGGATTTTCGTTTAGGGCAAATGTGAGTTCCTCGGCAGAGCTCAGGTAAAGCCGCATGTGAAACTTGGTAGTCTGGTCGACACATCGGAGCGTGGAGAATCCACTTATGCTACTCCTCAGCTTGAGTGGCACGATCTTTACCGATCTGTAAACGAGAGCGCGGGGCAGCTTCTTGCTGTTTTTGAACTCATCGAATGCAACTCGATTACGGGTACGTCCAAGGCAGCGTCAGGCAAATGTATGTTTGTTTTGTTAACATGAACCTACATTGTAACATAACTATCAATTGCTCTATCTCTATCTAAACCATGCGTTCAGTCATGACAGAATTAAGTATTGAGCTAAGACTGTATACAAATCTGTATTATAGACACTTTCAAATATCACTTTAGCTTTTTGCAGGTATAAATAAACATTTATTAACTATAACTGTATTCTACCTCTCTAACTTCTGAATTGAGTGAATGGAAAATTTCGAGTATGCACATGTGCATACAGCCCTCATCTGCAAATGTGGCAATAAGAATTTTATTGCAATTAGAATGACATTTAAATTTATTCTCGCTCGCTGACATTTGTGACTATGCATTGTAAAAATCGTTTGTTATCGCCTCAGCGTAAACTGAGACAACATCTCAGTGCTATATCCTCGACCACGTGTGTCCAGTCCAATTGGCCACTTACGAGGTTAATCAAATAGGTTTACCACCAAGCGGCAGGCCCCGGTGACATCATTGTTACCTATTCGTAAAGCCCATATGGAACACACCCAGCCAAGAATACCAAAACCTTTATTTGAAGGGGGTTCTAGAGCATTAGCACCACGTTCGCTAGCGAGCTTCCTGGCAACATAAAAAGATCAAACGTTCTGATATTTACATAATACACCTGAGCCGATACAATAGTCTGCTTTGTCTAACATCCGGGATGGTTAGCAATATTCATTGTCAGGTAATTTCCCTATTATTATATATTCATGATAAGATATGGTTTTCAAATATTGTTAAAGTGTAAACCTGCTCAGTTCGAATGCACGAACGACATTTAATTCTCAAATGCGAGCTCTGTTATTTCCCTCTAAGTAATGCGTTGTGATGAATAATTCATACTCTCTCGACGACTCCCTGGAATTGTGCGGGGTGAATAGCCCCTCCAGACTAATTTTCATAAGCATGGGTGTCCTGGCTACTCTTTGGCCACGTTCGGCTGCCTGTCCCTATGGTGTGCAGCGTGCAAGTATTGCTGAACGAAATCCAAATTCGATGTAATAATTTAATTAGGTATCGTACTGCTATACGACCTCCTTTGGTGGTCGCGTCGCTGGAGGAGGGTGAAGCTTTCAAAATTAATCGAATTGCGTCTAAGTATCGTTGACTTAAATGTTGATCCGTCCAAGATAGCAGAATTGTATCACTACCTACTGATATTGTTGGTTGGTTGATTGGTTGCAGTATGCATATTCCTTGATTCGTTGGCACGTTAATAAAATGTCAGTAAGAGTAGAAGTAGATTATATTGTACTAAGCTCCTATGGGTAAATGTGCATCTTCTGTTGCTAATTATGCATGCTTCTTAATATCAGAAGGAGAGGACTATTTCCAGCTACACAGGCTACTACACTAAAGTGCGTCCGCGTTGAAAATCGGCCTATTTCTAACTCGTACCTTTGACAATTTTGTACAGAAATTTTAAATAAACTAATGATTTGAAAAACTACAGTATGGTATGCTACAATCTTGGCATTCGGGTTTTTTCTTCATCTACGTTTTGACTTTTCGAACGTCATTTTTAATCTTTGCTCAATGCCTTACATTATCGTGCGCCTCAAATCAACAAAATCAGGTGATTCGACTGGTCGCGTGGAGAGCGTAGAACCGGTGTGGCGTCAGGAGCGGGGCCCGGTGCTGCCTATTCCCCGAAGCATACGACCAACACTTTCGAAATACAAAATTGAACTGCTATTTTGGGGACTACGAGACCTACGGCGAGTCAACTTTTTGAAGGTCGACCGGCCCAGGTAACGCTGATGTTCTTAGCGAACTAATATTATACAATTCTACTTACTGTTCAAGTTAGTTCGTTTGTGTAGTTTGTGTGATCTGCCCTTGTCGGCTAGTTATAGCCGTTTATCTAACCTTCCGTATCTCCGTGAGAAGAACTCGCCATGAGTATTTTCCGAGTTTGTTCACCGAAGAACGTATTTTCGTTGGTCACGGTGTTCGTCGTTGTTTTCGATTTTTGTAGGAATTTGTTTAGGGTTTGTCCTACATCAACATCACTATCGAGGTAATGTTACTACTAAATGTACATTTGTGGCAATTTCAGAGTCGATATCGAATGTGGTGGGCATACCGTTCAGTCATCAGTGATCACTAATTACTCGAAAAATCCGAACTTTAGCATGCCAATAAAGAGTATTGATATCGACCTCCCTGATCAAGAAGTCTATTGTCCACCAGTGACGATTCGTGTTGTCGACTGCCGCAGTTTCGGCCGATTCACGCTCGTCGGCACCCACGTCATCAGCACAATTCACCGGTACGCACGAATCACACTGCAAAGGCTACTTTCTTACACACACTAGCTAGATATCTCCAGTGTGTTTAATCCTGCGTAGTTGATTTATGTCTGCGAATTAATTTAATACAATACAAATACACCTTTATTCACCGAAATGGTATACATACATATATGGGACCCCCCACCCCGACCTCCAGCGCTTGCTCCCAGTGTGAAGCCTCATCCTATGGTCATCACTTGAGCTGGTCGGCGCCCCTCTTCGACCGTTGTCTCGAGAGGACTTCGGTAATGCTCGACCGACTGGCCCTGCCCGGGGGCTTCACTAGAACTCTTCCTCCTTCAATCCCCCTTCTCAGCGGCGCACATCCAGCACCGACGTTTCGGTCCTCCAAGCCTTTGTCGATATGGTGCTAGACGCCCTTACGACGATCCTAAACCTCTAGCTTCCCCGGCAGCGGCGTCACAGACTACCCTGCCAGGCAACTTCGGTGGCCTCGGCATCTCCAACATTCACCGCTTGACTGCATTTGCTACGCCGCCTCGCTTACTCCGGTCGCCGACATGGTCGCCACCCTCCTTGCTCAGACGTTCTCCGCTTCCCATGAGCCCTTGACCAACCGGCCTCCGCCTTGGTCACCCTGTGATCTCGGCCTGTCGCGGCGAATGGACACCATGGCCTATCGTGCGAGCGCAGGGTCGGTCGCCAGGAACGTCACACTATGCTTAGTGTCACGCTCGTGAGGGCTCTCCGCTGTGCCGGCATCCCTTGAACCAGGGAGCCGCAGGTCCTCAACGCTGCTGGCGGGCGCGGCCCTGACGACCTCACTCTCATCCCCTTCCACGGAGACCACCGTTTTGGATGGCACGCAACCACCCCCGGTCACGCGGTATCCCGTGCGCAGCAGGTCAAGCTACGGAAGTAAGCCGCTTGCCAGACAACCTCTTTTCCCTTTTTGCTTTTAAAACCGTAGGCTGCGGCGGCCCCGTCACTGCTAATTTCTTCGAAGGAGTCTACCACAGGCTGATCCGCGCTACCGGGGACAATCGCGCAGGATCTTTCCTTCTGCAGTGCCATTCCCTCGCTGTGCAAAGAGGCAATGCCATCGCCTCCCTGGGCTTCAAATTATTAATTTTTAATTATCGCAGGGAACTGAAGGTTTGACTGTTCAAACTGAAATAAATATAATGAACTGTTCAAATATTAATCTTAAAATCCTGTACCGTCTGGAGCAAATGATAATCTGAAGGCGCAATTTCTGGGCAATACTCTGAGTGCACCAAAGTATCCTACCCAAACCTTAATAGGTTTTGCCTGGTCGTCAAGGAAACGTGTGGTCTAGCGTTGTCTTGATAGAACACAACGCCCTTTAAATTCGCCAATTCGGGTCACTTTTGATTGCTTGCTAGCGTTAATTTGACTAATTGTGAGCAGTATTTAGCCGAATCAGCAGCAACTCATACTTCAATTTCAATTCAATTTAGTTGAAATGCTTCCTTATCAACCAAAAACAGTGGTACAATGTTAGGAAATATTACTGCGGATAGAGATGGTTTGTAAGTGTAGGAATTATTATGTCAATATGGTATACAATAGACGATTCCTTCGCAATCGCACCATACACAGAGCATGGCCGTCTTAAAATGTAGTCCAGCTGTTGCACCTACTTATGGCACCCCATTACTACTGACCCATTACTACTGACCAATGTAAGGTGCATTCAAGATGTAAAGCATCGAGAGAGCTCGAACAATATATCTATATATATATTGTAACTGGCTGGTTTGGTAAAATGCTAAATAATGTATTACTTGTGCTGCATACGGGTACAAAAGTCCCCACTGTAAGCCGATAGTATGTCAGTCTCCGACCAAAGAGAGCAGTACCATAGCGGTGCGAGGTCGCGCGAGCCACACGAACGTTGGAACGAAAGGGCGCAGCCGTACGAAAGCGCAGGACTGCGGCAGACCACAAGGGCCCTTCTGCGAGAGAAGCCAGGACCAGAGTTACAGCGAGGCCAGAGAAGTGACCGCGAGGGAGGGCGAATATCCGTAAAGGCGGCGTGGACGCAGCCGGCTGGTAGCATAGCCGAATGTAACGGAGTGGTTTGATAAGATAATAAATAATGACCTATTCATGCTAAAGCCCGTCATAAGTACTCCATCTGCAGGACGATCGTACGTCAGGATGCGACCAATTGCATAGTCCTTCATATATATATATAGAATTATTTTTATAATTATTGACAATGGTAGGGGCCCACAATATCGAGAATTCGACATGGCAGTGGACACGGAGGCAGATTATTGGTATCCTCGATTCGAGCTAATTTGAGAGACCTCGCATACAGCCTACACCTTAGGTTTGTCCATCGTGCTTCGAAAAAATTATACTTACCTAATATATATAACTTGCTTACGGTTACCTACTGACTTGGGCGGGTGGCGGTTTTTATCAAGAACGTTGTACCGCTGTGCAACTCGTTTGAGGGAATTTCCACGGAACATTATAAGGTCCATTTCCTTCTTTCACTAAATGCTGATCCCACAACTGAAAGCCCAATCTCGAGAAGCTTAAAAACCACGAGATGTTTGTAAAGTTAAACGTAGAAGAGCCTGACGTTTTGCTATAGAACATCGGAGAATATAGTGGTTTATTCGCTACTCTCTCTGGGGACTAATACTCTGCTCTCACCGATACTTCGTTAGCCTTTGTGGCCTCCGGTCAGTATTTTGACTAAAGCCGTTGTTCGTTGTATTGGTGCAGATTCATTCAGTGGCCTGGACAGGAATCACTGAGTGTCGCTCAAGGTCGCGGTTGTGCTTCTTCAAAGGACAACCCAGCCCGCAAGGTGCCGACTGAAACCCTGATAGACGTCGAAGGTGGTGGCGTCACGGCTAACGGTGGCTTGGCCTCCCTCCCACCGAATGTCACTGTGATACATCTCAGCGCTTCCAGGGACGCCAAGGTATGAGGACTAGATGATTTTTGTTTGATCTGCCTTGTAATCAACTTACACACTGTTCCCATATGTTTCGTGTTTATAGCCTAATATTACTGCGATAATAGAACAGTGAACACAAAGTCAATCGTTTAAGAACGTAGTTACGTTTATGTATCCTGTACGTACGGCTCAAATTCAGAATTTTGTTCACTTGACACAAACGTATTCTGTTGGTATTCACTTGCGGATCTATACAAATGTATAGAATTGTCGGGGTCGATAACGTATTGGTGGTAACACGATCCTTTCTATGCAGCTTCGGGATAGAACTCTAGGCACGGGCCTGGAGAGCGACGAGACAAATTGTGATAGTTATCAAAACGCTATACCAAACGCTGTAAGTGATCTGTATAACACGACCGTTCGCAAGCGCGGTTCAAGCTACAGCACCTAGCGAAACCATGCAAAGAGCTTTATCCGTTATTATTATCATAATAATAATAATAATAGTCATCATCATCATTTGGAGCGATCTACGAAAAATAGAAACCTTCTCTAGCTAGCTCCCTCCATGTTGACACATTGAGTGTTCATTTTTGCTTTGCAACATATATTGATATTTAGACAAATCATTTTGTTGTCTAATTCAAAGTAATTTTCAAACGACGCACCAGCCATTGATGTCTGCACTAGTGTGGAGGCCTACAGTCATTGTACTCTATGCCTGGCTTGGGATGAGCATTTTATGCTGGGACGCCGCACGAGTATTTTGCCATATTTTAGTAAGGTTACAACAGTTCGTATCGAATGCTCTTCTAGTTGTCAATTTGTTGCGGGGTCAGCTTGAAAGCAAAAATGAGTATGGCGTTTTCGCAGATCACTCGAGATTTCACGAAGCTAAATGATTCTTTGTGTAGCAAAAATGGTTCTGTAGTTCGCACCACAGCGGCGACTCGCACGTAGATGTAGCAGGACCTCTCGATTAGACAGAAGTAGTCACAATGTCACCGAATAGACCGATCGTTTGATTGATGAGAAGAATATTCGGGGCATATCCGACACTTAGCTGACTATCTCACATTGCACTTATTGTGATTACATTCCTCACGTGCTTGTGTTGTGCTATAGCGAATGATGCCCAAGAAAAAATATAATGCTATATTTTTTATAATAATCTATAATGCTAGATTAGACGACAATGACGGTTTTTTCTCATCTTCGTCCACAAATATAACGACTACCTTTTTACTTTATGTATCTATATATATATATATATATATATATATATATATATATGTATATAGGGTTCGCCGCCGCTCGCAAAGGTTCCACTTTTTGCTAACATACGCCTTCTACTTTTTGTTGTTTTTCGTCTTTATAAAAAGGCGGCTATAGAAAGCTTTTTCCATTACTGAAGTTATTGCCATGCTACGACGAGCTCACACAAAACGCGGGCTAAGATTAATGAAGGACAAACGAATTAGGGGCGATTATTCCCTCTAAATTGACATTTAGAAGAATGTTCACAAACGCAATGAGAATTTCAACAATTTACGACAACACGTTCGAGGCTAGGTGGATGTTGCTACCTGCGTGAGTGGGAGGGACATCGAAGTGTGCGCGTAAAATGGTTTTATTGAAGCAAACCCTAATACATTAAGTATGGTACTTGTCAGGCTGTTGCTGTGATGTTTGCAGTGTGCTGGGGGCGGGGGTTGCCGCTTTTTCTGTTGAGAAAAATCTTTTGACGTTGCTATGCACTCTCAACATGTAGTTATACGCTGTAATCCGCTTCTACCGCAGAAGTAGGCATTGTTCAATTAATAAGCGTGCCTATTATAACACCTATATTATAGAACATCGATAAGGACCCACCGAAAAGTAAAAAGAAGCAGGCCAAGAAGAGAAAGGACCGAGGATGCGGTAGTATAAATCGCGGAGAAGATTTATCTGAAGACTCGAAAGACTGGTGGAGCCGCTACTTTGCTTCAATTCAAAGCCAACAGCAAAAGAGCAACACGAGCAAGCCCAATTCAGATGAGGGATTCCACTCAGAAAGACTTCGCAGCCTCTGCGATCAATACTCCATGGTCAAGGTAAGTAAGGATTGTCCGAGCTGAAAATCCGAGTGATTTCATTGACTTGTATAGGCTGAATAGTTTACACTAAGATCTGAAATGAACTATTGCTCACAACCAGCGCAACATTGCTACCTAGTCCAGTAATGCTAGGGACTAGTACTCCCTTTATTACCTCCTTCCTATCGGTAATTTATTAACAATCAACTTTTGTATAAACTAGTAATGCCCTATGCATGAGCTTTGTTCATATTTCCTATCAATTTGTACCAGGCGCAACCTATGTGCCCCATATCTGGGCATCTCGCGCTACTGAAACGTGTTGACGTCAGTGGCTGGTACGAACGAAACCTACCTTCCATTGATAGACGAGCAATAAGTAAAAACCTATCGAACTGATTAGGCAATCAAACTGTGGTCGAATGAGTTCATAGTAACGTTACACTCGCACACGATGAATTGCTGAGCACTATTGCATTCAGGTGGTGAAATCGAGATGTCCAAACCGCTCGATAATTGAAGATGTCTAAGGATGGCGTTTGTACGCTAGACACGACCATTGCGTATTGAACTCTGCTAACAAGAGACATTTGAATAAACAGGTTCACGCATCGGAGCTCGAAAGTGTCCCTGACTACAACGGGTTCGTCGAGTGGCTAGAAAGTTTTCAACTTTTACGGGGCAAACGAACGGGGGATGAAAGCGACGATGAGCGAAGAATTGTCGGAATATTCAAGGGCTCACTTAAAGTTCACAGGTGAGTAGGTACTAGTCTTAATAACACACTAGAGCTTTAGTAGCAGCAATAACTACAGCGCCACCATCATATTCCAACTAGCACGTGTACAACTTGTCGAAATTGGCCACACATCAAGAGATCATCGTAGAAATAACAGAATGGAATTTGTTTTGAATTAAGCCCAATATAAATAAATAAAAATAATTCAATATAATTACTCGAGCAGAGGACATGACAAGAACAAAGGTGGAATATGGACACAGGGATATTTAAATACTGAGTTCGCAAAAAAATTATACGAAAAAAATAGATTGTGTTCCAGAATGCGGTTCATCCATTACAAAGGCCGAAGGATTAAATTGATTCTCTTACAAATGGAATTGAGGATGAAGCAATATAAATTTAGGGAGAACCTGTTTTCGATAGAATATTTTGTGTACGATACTGATATTTCAAATGGACCTTGAAAAAAGACGGACAAAAATAATACGTGCGATGCATACAGTGAGATCAGTAGTTTGGGCTACCTAGGACGCCACTTGCGGATCAGACGCATGGTCTCATCAATCTTTTCATGTCCTCTCTTCACATACAAGCACAGCTAATTCAATGGCAGATCGCTCTTGTTGAAACTAATCTCGTCATGAAAGCAGGCCCCAATGGATAAAAACTAGGAACTATCTAACTTGATTACTAAAGCCGCAAGTGAAAGAACTGCATCGGCTCATACCTGTCTTTTAATGCGGACCTTAACCAGATTTGAACCAACGGTTCTAAGTTCTCGCCGGTGTCCCTGAGTCACCCTGCGCTAGTGGAAACATTTGAGGAGTAGAATATACAGATGCAACCATGTACAGCGTACATATGTAAAAGACATAAATTGAAAGAACGTACATTTTTCCCATTGGCAGGTATCCTCTGCCGGCCGAGTGGGAACCACTATCACGTTCCGTTCCGAGCAACGATCCGATTAAGGTGTTGGTTAGAGTATATGTCGTCCGCGCCACTGACCTTCATCCGGCGGACCTGAATGGAAAGGCCGACCCGTATCTCGTTATACGACTCGGCCAGAACAAAATGAGCGACAAGGATAACTATGTATCGAAACAACTAAATCCCGTATTCGGTAAATGCTTCCAGTTTGAGGCCATATTTCCACACGATTCAATGCTACATATTCAGGTTAGTACAGGCAAAAGAGCACTACACACATGGGATATCGCAGACGTCATTGTTAAACGAACTACCCCCACCAAACCTAATAGGTTATACTAAGGTAGAGCTGTAAGGAGACATTTAGCAGTGGGACTGCCATGTTGCCGGGACATGTTGCCGGGAGTTTTTCCATAGATTTTTTCCATAAACATGAATATCTGATCTTCTACTGTGTATGAGTGTGTCAGTTCGGGACACCTGTACGAATCATATCAACAACTAGTACATGTCGATTTGTCAGCCTAATCGTACAACAAAGTCCCACTAAAGCCTAATTAATATCTCTTGTCAACAATTTGCCTTTTCACATGAATATGTCAGACATGAGAACTGTTTCCTAAACTTCGTTAAGCCATCTTCCTATTTATATAGGTAAAACGTACAGTATGTTCGTTCTAAACCTAATGATAGATGAGATATAATATATTTAAGCGCCTTATCGTTATATGCAGTCTGTTAACAAATCACCGTTTGAGTTATTGGCTATAATAATAATAATTTAATTATGATTGAAACTCACTTTACTACTACTAAATGTTTACTACTGGTAAATGTTTTATGACACCGACACCATAAGTGCGGTATAGCAAAGTATGAAGATTCTATCTCTAGGCTTATGTAGAAAATCTTGTACAACTGCTGAGGTCCTGTGATACTGTATTGATTCGTAAGAAGCCAGAGTGAGGTGTGTATGTATTCTAAGATTGTGCGGCTTTGCGAACGGTCGATATTCTGCTCGCGTGACATCATCTTGGCACTGAATGTATCACTCGTACAGGCAAACTCAAGTGTTTAGTCATCTCTGTCGATGGGCCATATGAAAATATTAAGCCCAATCTACTATTTCTTACCTCAAGATAATACGACATAGCATTTTCGAATGGAGACAACCAAAAACAGGACACTATTAATGATCCTCAAATTAAGATATAGTATGATATAATCCATACAAATAATCCTCTCATCTAGAGTTGGCTAGGATTTGATCTACGGATCTTCTAGAAATTGCCACGTGTTATTGGATAATACATAATCAAATGTCAAAACAAGATAATGATATATAGCAGAGTAAGATTATTATGCGGTTTTTTTTTGAATAGTTAGCATTCATCCATATAATTTTTGATGGATCTCCCTTCACCAGATTTGAGTAAACATCGGTTGCAAGTGCCAATTTGTCTCTCATAATGATTATATATACCACAGATGGCGCCTGACAGATCCTAGCAGGATTCCCAGCCATCAATAATATAAATGAAGTTCGCATCTAAAAAAGGTAGCCGAAGTTCGACTTATAGAGCGAATCTTTCAAAATTATTTACCGAATGTCCAGTAAATGAATCATGCGGGAACACATTTTCGTTGTCTAAATATTTTACGGCAATAATTTAAAGCAAAGACCTTTCTTGTCGTCCAAGTTAAATCATGATGTGCTTTATTCCGCAGTAAATGGCAGTTTTAATTAAAATTAATTAAAAATAAATGGCAGTTTTAATTATTCAACCGTACGAAAATCATCCACATATAAATATCGGCTGTTGGAGTTCAGACTAGGCAAGTCGTTCTGTATCACGTTTAACTATCCACCATAAGTTTTCTATAAAAGTATCTCTTGGGCTGAGTGTCTACAGAACTTGGGTTGCTACCTATTGAAATACTCTGCGACTGCTGCTTGTATTCAACGAGATAATTGCGAGATGTGCACTTACGTATTGAGTAACTGTTTAGCACATTGCAAGTGTATTGCCTAGAAACGTAGGTCCGAAAGAACTCGACCCGAACTTTCTTGGACTTCTCCTTGGAAGAACTTTTAAAAACTTAGCTTTAGTATGTGGATTACGGCCGAACGTTTCGACGGCTACAGAATATCATTGGTAGATATCTAGGAGACACATGAACCAACAGAATGTATTCGAAGTTATGTATTGTATTTTTTCTCTCGGAAATGCCGCTGGAAAAATATATTGTGTATTCAAAACGTTCGATAGATATATAGCCATCTACTTTTATATTACAATTTTGCAACGACCGAGATCCCACCAAAATCCCGTGCGCAAATAGTTTGTGCTTGCGGAGGTCGCTCCGCCAGAGAGGAACCAGATGTTCTGTATATTAGTGATATGCATGTATTTCAAGGGCGGAACTTTATTCTGATAAAGCATTGATAAATCATAACTCTGTTTTCAGGTTTTCGATTGGGACTTATTAGGGCGAGACGACCTTATTGGTGAGACGAAGATTGACCTAGAAAATCGATTTTACTCAAAACATCGTGCGACATGTGGTCTACCGCTCAAATATGATACAGAAGGTATATGTTTCGCAATGGCTTTCTTGACATAACCTGTCAAGAGGGTGAATACGTAACAGGCAATGTATCCAGATTTACTATGCAGATCTATTTAGTTTTCTCATTCGATTTTGAAAGATTGCTCTGTATACAATTTCGAAAATATCGACTCACACACACATTTGCATGCATGCTATATAAATGTAGTTTCTAGTTGGGACTGTGCCTTATGCTTGATACAGCCCTCCGGACTTGTTTATTTGAATATGGTTTATATGAATCTCGAAACATACACACACACACACACACACAGATGCAGTATAACTCAATTTAGCAGATACGCAACTTGTGGCTGTCCGATATTTCTTCTCATTTTGTACAGCTGGACCGAACCAGTGGCGGGATCCGTTAAAGCCATCTCAAATTTTAGCCAAATTGTGCAAAGAGCAGAAAATCGATGGCCCTCAAGTCCTTCCCCCGGGAAATCGTGTACGAGTTGGCGGTCGAACATTCGTTTTTCGTAGCAGTAGCGGTGAAGCGGGTGATGAAACTGCAGACCTGCCAAGCATTCACCACTCGAAGTCCTCGAAGGTGAGCACTAAAGGTCGCTGCTATCGATATATTACCGAAGTTAGAGTGAGCATCGCTAACGTTAGGCAAGTGAACGAAGCCTATCGCTTACGAATGAGCAGACCTCCTGTATATGTGGCATTTGCAGTTGGCTCTTGCTTGCTCTCGTAGCAAGCAACTGACTAGCCCATCTGTGTGTGCACTTTTTCGCGGGGACCTCGCCAAGCTCGAATTTTGATACTTACGTTGAATTCGGGCAAGATATGAAAAAGAACAAAACACTCGTAGCTTAAAATGTACCATTTATTTACGACAATATTGATAGCAAATTTATTCGTAAATTTATTCGTTTTCTTTTGCGCTGTTGTTTGTCATTCTGCTCTCGGCATTTGCTTCGGCGATGAACACCAACGACGCACAAAAATAGAAGCAGCGTGCGGAAGACTACGAGCACATGTCATTAGCCATCCTCCATCGCTGGTCAGAAGTGTCTGAAGGCTGCGGTGCTTTGGTCACCGAGCACGTCGAGACTCGGCCATTGTTCCATCCGGATCGAGCGCTTGGCATTGAACAAGGCAAACTTGACATGTGGGTTGACATGTTCCCAATGGACTCAGGTCAACCTCTGCCTGGCCCACCTGTCGATATATCACCTCGGAAACCCAAGAGGTATAGTGCAGTTGGAAGACGAGGATCGGTGTATATTTTTCGACACTAATTGTGTAGACGGTACTATGTAATAATTTAGTTACTGGAATTGCGATTGTTTTCATGAAATTATTCTATTATATGTTGCACTTTATGTTGCATGAAACTATTTTAGAACTTATATCGAGGGCAGAGAAATCAGCGTAAAATAAATAAAATCAAATATAGATACGGGTGACCATGTGTGCAAAATAGGCCCGTAAAAATGATCTACAACCAACGCTGTATCTATTTAACCGCCATATCGGTTTGAATGAAATAATAACATACCTTTATCCTAGCCGATCATGTCCCGTGTTGTATCTATATTACACTGCACTGAGTTATAACCTAAGACGATATATACTTTGAGGATAGAACGTCTGGTGGAACATTGTCAATTGTGGACAATTTTTGTTGGACGTCCAAGTTAGTTCATTCCACCTATCTCTAACGATCGGGTAATTATTTCGTGCGGCATTGCCACGAATGGTCTTAAGAGAATACTCACTGACGGAAATTCTTGTGCATTTCCAGTTTCGAGCTTCGTATCATCATATGGAACACGGACGAAGTGGTGCTAGAAGACGATGCGTTCTTCACAGGCGAGAAAATGTCTGATATCTACGTGAAAGGGTATGTCCATGTGAAATGGCCTAAATAGTCGTGAATAATAATTATGATAATAGATTATTGCTGAAGAAGTCACAGTCGGAAAGAATCTTTTTGCTGGCTGATTTGTGATCATCTATATCATAGATAGAGTTGATTGTATATCATATATTGACGGTTCTTACAGGTGGTTAAAAGGTCCTGAGGACACCCAGAGCACGGATATTCACTATCGATCGTTAACGGGTGAAGGTAACTTCAATTGGCGTTTCGTGTTTCCTTTCGAGTATCTACCTGCTGAGGAAAAAATCGTAATTTCTCGAAAGGAGTCTCTGTTCTCCTGGGACGAGACGGAGTCGAAGATCCCCGCTCGTCTTCAGCTTCAAGTCTGGGACGCGGACCACTTCTCGGCAGATGACTTTCTTGGCGCGCTTACACTCGATCTCAACCGGTACGCAGAAATCGAATAAATTATTAATTAATATAAGCGTATTTACCAACATGAACTAGTTTCTCTCCACGAGCTAAGTACATATTGCGATAAATGAGTCATCATTGTTGAACTACTTGACACTAACCATCCTGACAGGGTAGCAAACAATGTTCGCTATTTTTCTAGTCTAGTTGCCGCCGGCCAAAATTGAGCGAATCTAGTAAATAAAACGCGAGGGAATCCTAATTAGAAGGTGGCCTACTCACGAAAGCGAGAGGCCCAACTCTTCACCAGACATATCAGCGCTTACTCTCATATATAGTCGTTGATATCATCGACGATTCGTTAATATCCGACAGCCTCAACTGGCCGCCACCTCGTCATGGTTCATCACTTAGGGAATGTTACTTGGTAGGCACTGTCTCTTGTTCACTGTACACCAGCCTGTGACCTATCGAAATGGTATGACCATGCGCTCCTTTCGTTCTACTGGCACTATGATAATTGGATTAACTAAAGCCCCCTGGGAGGACTGATAATAAAGATGTATGATGATGATCTTGTCTACGACGCGCGTATCATGCCTCAACCCTTAGACCTCACCGAGTCGACGTGAAGGTCTCTCTTGCAGCCGGAGCATAGGGTAGGATACAGCAGAGTAGATTTATGCCTGTCCGTCGTTCGGAATTTGGCGCACGTGAGTTCGCGTAGCAGTCGAAGTAGAGTAACGTTCATTTTTTTTTAATAAGGCCGATTTGTGTCGTTCTATTATACAAATATACAACAATAGATTTGGGACAGATATTATGCAATCCAATCCACTCTGCCGTTTGCTGGACGTTAGCACTTCAAGTCTCAGTTATATTAACGTGTCTAAACTGAATCTGAAAAGAAACAATGCTGCATATTAACGTTGCTCGTAGGGATGCCTCTAAGCTAGTTATTTATGAAACAGTAAGGAATAGTAATGTTGAGCTACTTCTCAACAACCTCTGTTACTACTACTAACACAGCTGGCACAAATACAATAAAACATCGCCATAAAAACGGGTGACAAAATATGGCTCAGCCAGAGGTCATATGGCGACAAAAATCCTACTGGTGAATGGTCCTTCTAACGCCGTATATAAAAAATGGAATGGATATTCGCTTTCTTTTTCAACCAGAAACAGGAAGGGTCGGTTAGGCCTGTACCATAATTTGTTTTTCATTGCTGTTCTGGACAGCTTTCCACGAGGAGCGAAGACGGCCGCTCAGTGTAAACTTGACATTCTGCGGCCGGACGCCCCGCATGTTTCCATCTTCAAGCAGCGTCGCATCAAGGGCTGGTGGCCCTTTTTTGTCAAGAGGGCTGATGATCAACAAATGGAACTCACTGGCAAAGTTGAAGCCGAACTGCATCTTCTAACAGGTGCGTATCGAGTCATTCTGTTATATTAACGGAAGACATATGGTAGAACGATATTATATTAGATTAATATAATATAAATAACTATGACTGCTGTTTAGACAATGGTACAGATCATGTTTATTTCTGAATATCTATAATAAGTCAACTTGTTTTGACCACTTGTGAGGTCATAGCTTCGCCAAAGAGTTGTAGGGTACGCTAGCTGGGCAAGTGTCGTATACAACTGATCACACAGGGGTTTATACAGAAGTGAACTGGTTTGATAATGAACCACTTCGTCACCGGTTGACGGAGAAACCAAAAATAATGACACTTGTTCTTGTTAATTTGGTATGAACATTACAAACAGATTTTAGTGTTCGAGTCCACTCATACCACTGCATTTCTTGTGAATGATTTCTCGTAGAAATTGTCTATCCATCTTCATATTTCCATATAATAATGGTGCTCTCTGAATTCGGAGTAAAATATCTTCTAGGAGTACGGGACACTTTCGAAGCAATAAAATCCTTCATTCAACGCAATTTCACTCGAGTAAATTGTGAGCTGATCCCAATGCTTTATATACAATTAAAGAAAAACCAAAAACAGTATTTCCGAACAGTTGCCCCGCCATCAGCTCTAGGATACTTGTCTCGCTCTAAAATGCTTCTGTGCGCCCTGTAGTTCACTACCAGACAGTCTGCTATTCTCTCCTGCATGCTCCGACGATAGCATGGGGTAACGTTCTCACATATTGTACATGGTGGCCAGCAGCAGGTTGTGATGTGGTAGATAGAGCCTTATCTCGGATGCGAATTCTCCTGTCACGTACTCATGCACACACGTGCCACATTTGCCTCCTCATGCAAATAGGCACAGAGTGGTAGATTGTACCTACACCGAGCGGGTTTCAGAGTTTAGACTACACACAGTCACATGAGCACGTGAAGATACTACCCGTCCAAACGAGGTAGAATACTCTCAACTTTTTTGTGCCGCACAGAGCGAGTGGTAAGACCACCCGGTTGTCCGCTGTTTGCAAAACAAACTGTACTGCAACAACAATGTCCCTTGTAATACTGCAGTATAACATGGTGACTGCGAAAGCACATCAGTCATCATATTTTCCGACACTCGGTGAATATTATGAGACCATTGAAAGGTTAACGTGAAGCCATTTTAACATACTGATAGAATATGTATTTTCTTAAATTCTTTATTGGACGTTTGATAGGCGAGGAGGCGGAGAAGAACCCGGCCGGGTTGGGTCGCTCAGAGCCCGATCCTCTCGAGAAGCCAAATCGTCCGGACGCCTCTTTCGTGTGGTTTCTCAATCCACTTAAATCAGTCAAATACATCGTATGGCACCGCTATAAGTGGTTCATTCTAAAGGCACTTATCTGCTTTTTGCTCGGTCTCATGCTTGCCCTCTTTGTCTATTCAATACCTGGATACACAGTCAAGAAGATGCTCGGAGCGTAAACTACGACTAGGAGAGCTACTATTATTATGTACAGCATGCGTCAGCTATTACATCCGCTAAGAGCTGCGGGTCCAGCGAGAAGAGAACAGCAAAAAATAAATAAACGATAAAAATACAGAGACAGCAGGAGCCGAATGCCACCGCTCACCCAGAAAGGAACACGTCTAAAGCAGCCTATTGGACCTACCAGATATTGTATACTTCAATTTCACGGGATTGTAGCTATGCAGAGCCACTGCATGCTTAGAATCCACCTTCGAAGAATCTTATATGGACGCGATAGGTGAAGGCAAGATGGGCGCTGAAGCCCGCCGGCGATTTCACCGAGTATTCGCTGTTGCGTTTTCCCGAAGACGGCATCGTTGGACACGAATAGGACTGCGGAATGAAGTGTTTGTCCTTCAACGAAACGGCCACAGCCATATCGCTTGGAAGGTTTGTTCACGAAGCAAATGCAGCCTTACAAACGATGTACAGCGAGTTGGAAGAGTGCAAAATTACAGGGATTATAGCGTGTGGAGAACAACTGGAAGAAAATGAAATTATTTATAAAACTAGAAGACAGAGAATGGTGGAACGGGAAGTCCACCTTGCATTATGGTGATGATTATTATTATTATTATTAACAGTACTAATATCATCATTATTATAGGTTTTATGTGACCGTAACAACGTGTTATTTTTGTTAACTTATATATCTACAGCCCCGGAGGTAGATATGAGCGAAGGTAGCCGAGAAACTTTCGCATCTGAGCAAGGATAAGATAGGTCTGCAAAACTGTGTATGCGCCAATTTCTTGGGGGTTACAATCCGCTCACGAGCTATTGCATAACCATCGTTTGATCAATATCCACTAAGGCTATCATTGTGATCTAGCAACAAAGCGAGAGAAAGCTCTAAGGTCTGATAATTCCAAAGTTGACGTAGACACAAATAAAGAAGATAGAAGATAAATCGATTCATCGAAGAATATATAGAAGACGAAAAGCTAAAGAAGACAAGGTTGTAACACGTAGAGCAGATCGGTCACGCCTGTCTAATCAGACGGGGGTGCAACCTGGGATTGCACAGAGAGGCTATAATAGTTGGGCACTGATACTATCAGCTTTGTCCGAAGGTGCTCGTACGCATTATTAGCTCTCTATCAATCAACAGATGAGTGGAGATAACATCAACGAGAGTGAGATAGATGGAAGATACCGCTAGGCGCTCGAGTTGGATCGTGAATTTGATGATGTCAGCTTTTCATTTGTCAGGCGTTGATGGCCAATACAACAGAGTAGTATATTGACAAGGCACTATCGAGAGGACGACAATAGTGCTTGTTTAACTGTGTGTGATGGTTCGTTAAGTAAGTCCACGAGATGATTGAGGTGCGTAGCAAAAATGCTGCCGCTCCCTACTCAAAGCCAAGTCCATAGTATATTCTGAGAAGGATGTTGTACTGCAGTCAACTTGACGATGAGTTTGCATCAAACAAGAACAAAGTTTACTGATGAGGTTAAGGCAAATACCGATGACGATAGATACAACCGTAGTTATAGCATTACAATATCGCTAAGTAGCAATCACTGTAAAGAGAAGTGGGTTTCGTTAGAAAAATTACCAACTGACAGCTTGTTTTCGTTAACCAGCCTGCTAGCTATCTCAGCTTCCCACCATGGTAGTGCCGTGGAACAAAACTGCATTTTCATAGAAGTTTCGATGATGACCGTATCAACCGAATCTCAACCGAGGGCTTTTCGCCCCAACTAATTCAGGAGAGCAAAATAATTAAATATTGAAGAATACTTCTCGTAGTTTTATTCAGCTATGAGCAAAATGTTTTGCCCATCTTTGCTATAGCTTCGTCACACACTATCGTATAAGGATATATATGTATATGAGATGTGTTCTTTATTTAATCGCTCATGCTGAGTTGGTATGTGTCAGCCATATAAGAGATACAAAAAAATATATATATATATTTCGCTCCCATCTCATCATAAGTATACAATTATTATATATTGCAGATATTTAGTATGCAGTATAGAGATGCATAAAGCTCTATATGTGAGATTGCAAATACACATCAGATCTGCATTGAAAACCATTGTTACTTAACTGCGCCGCGTATGTAAGTTAAGGCTTTCGTTTGTTGAATAAACGATATCTATTTTTATCGTAAGGATGAGTTATCAGTTAGGTATTAACATAGGAACGATGAAATGTCGAATTGATGAAATTATGAAACGCCATCCGATGGAAGAAGTATACAAAGCTAATAAAGTACACACAACGAGCGAAATGAATATAAACTTGACATAATAGTTGGTGACTAATTAGCAATTTGAAACAATACTGAATTGAATTTGACAAGGTTAAGTATGTGTTGTGTTTCCTAACGTCATTCACCGGTGGGCTGCTTATTGTATTTGTATTCGGTTAACTGAAAACACGAAATGGTTCTATGAGAATGTTTTTGAACACGAAACTATTATAAAGGGTTTTGCGGTCATTCGAATCTCCAATCGATCTAGCGAATGCCTTGCACACGCACTTTGGCGAAGTGTTTATTTAGCGTGGATCGCAGTGTGGTCATGTTTATAGAGGTATACTCGTGCACATTGAGTAGATGTAACGAAGGAAACTCTAGTACACAGAGGATCTAGCACAGATACGTTGGGCCCGAATGGTGGTTCTCTTGGCATAATAGGTGGTTGTTGACTATGAGCATTATTGCTCACATCGTGTGTGACTGAAGATGTGGGTATGCTTTACCTGCGTGTTTTTTTTTTACTTATCGAGAGCTTAGCCACTCAGCCTTAGGGCTCAGCTGCAGATACTTCTAGATGAGTTATGACGAAGAAGAGTTACGATGGCAGTAATAGATAAGATTCCATGACACTCACCTCGAGTGATGCATTACGGATGGAGACGTTAAAAAACCATTATTTGAGCCAGCCCTCAGCTGTTCCCCCATGCGACAGGCTTCGGATCTGAACCTTTAGGTATCACTACGAGCACCTATCGAGCCGAGTCATTAAGGATGATTCCACCATCGCAAAGGACCATGAATTCACAACGTGATGGAAATGAACGATGCTCAATTGACAGACGCGAATTACTATCAGATGGTCTGGTAATGCCGAAGGCTTCCGAAGTATGGCATCGTTCAAGAAGATATCTCAATTGTGGACGTTGTGAATTTTATTAAACTCACAATGGACTCGAACGCCCAGAACACGAAACGAACTTGCCATCACATAAAAACTTGACCGCATCATACAATGTAAATGCGATGCATTTTTCTTTTTATTAGCAGCATCATCGGCAATAAAATTGAGTAATCCATAATCAACGTAAGGTGCATTATAACTCATCTGATATGTATAATGACCTGGTGCATACGTGGTGCATTCGTGTGCGCCTGGAAATCGGAGGGGACGGAAGTAGGTGCACGGGGTCCGATCCCCACCGTTGCACATTTGCATTTCAAGGGTTGTCCGTCTCATGAAGCAATGCCGAAAGCAGTTCTACCGTGGACGTTAAATGTTGACTGTGAGTCAGCCCGAAAAATGTGAGTACATATCTAATGCTATAAGTGAGGCTATAAATGCTATTAATTGATTAATTCATTTTGATTAATTTTCGATTTTGTGTTAAGGGTAAGAACAATTATACGTCCCTCTACTTTCCTGTTAGCATAAGCCCTTAAACTTGTTCTCGTTCATCTATTTTCAGATGGGCATTAGATGTGTGAATATCCAATTGCAATAACATGCAAATTGCTGTCCTCATAAGTTTAGGAATCGACTCTTTTATGGCCGTTCCGCAGCCTTATGGTGGAGTTTTCAATACAGCGACGTTATTAATACTACACACTCATCCTGCCCTTGATCGTGCTTCTGCTGTTGCTGGGGCGTATGTTGGGGTGATGTCGGACCATGTTGAAGGGCCACCATAGCGGTCCAGTTTAGGACACTCTTTCCACACGCAAAAATCTGCCCGACAATCCCCACCCGTGTAGGCGGTCTCCTGGCAAAGTGTTACTTATGCGTGGAGAACTCTCACGAGGCCATGGTTGCACTACTTAACTACGTACATGCATTTATAGTATTTGTGTTAAAAGTGCCCAAAACAGGATACGCCTTATGGAATGAGTCCATGCCATGGTAATAAATGCATCCGCTATCGCTTGCCACCCTTTCGAGTAAATGGCTGCAAACACTAACGGGACTGTCTTGCGTATCTCCTCTAATCGACGTCCCCCACGTGTGTTTCTCCACAACTGCGCACCTCCGAGAACTGCACACTAGTGGGCAGTAAACGATGGCGTGTGAGAGAAGGGCCCCGCCTGCTACTCGTTGGCACAGAGGTACTGAAACAAGAACATGCTGCAAATTCTGGCTCTATCGAGCCCGCCGCTGTGGCCGTATGGTAGGTGGCCAGATAGGCTCAGCAATTATTAGGCTTTCGATGGGGTCAGGATATGAGGAGTTCGGAACGGGCAGCAATACAAGGACAATCAGGATCACAATACCAAGGGGCTAAATTTACTCTAGAGCCTTTAAGTTTTGGTAGGATTATTAGAAATTTTATTTCCAACTGACTCAGTATTACCATCTCTATTGTAAAAAGATAGGAGGAGGATATTCGGTAACGTTACGATAGACTCGCTTGCCAAATCGGGGGACTTCCGTTTTCCGGCATATTATGTATATATATACAATCTGCGAAGATAAAATCATTACCTACTATGAGCTGGCTAGCCTAGAATATTATTATGGTGGGTCTATGTCTCACTGACAGGCGCGTCGGTAACTTACCTTGCCGAGGCTATGTCCTCACATCGCTGGCCAAACAAATCTATTCCTCTGGACCCAAGTTATGCCTAAATGAGTAACCTTGAACCTATCTACAGCCTCGTGTGTCATTTCATATTGCAAGTGTTCTCATACGAGCTACGCTATCTATACCAAACATGAACCGTGTTATGAACTGAGTCGAGCCTGGAGCCTTAGCAGTACTGGTATAACAACATTGCAGCGTCTCCTGATCGGGTATGATTTCGCTAACAGTCGTCTTTTTATGCGTTTGTGATACAGCCGCAGAAACTCTGTTGTGTTCACCATAACGTCTGTTCCAGATTTAGCGAGTAGTTTCACCGCTAGCCTTTACTAAACGCGGCTCATTACCTTCACACAACGGCTAAATGCGGACAAATAAAAATGTATAAGCGGTCTAACCCTGCGGAAAGCATTCTCGATCCTTTTTAGTCGACAGGACACACCTTACACTGATAGCTGTTGCATATTTTTAAACAAGCTACGTAGAAGCGAAAAGGTTAAGATCCGGGGGCGTTCGGACGAGAACACGCGTGACACTAGAGAAATCTCTCAATGAGCTTAAAATGCCTTCCAACTCGAAAAATCAATCAAACAGTAATATTTATACTAATAAGCAAAACGTTTGATGCAGATCCCTCAATACGTCAAAACAGCCGACGTAAAGAAGGTCTAATTATCGTAATAGTCAAAGTGGCTAGTATTATATATCCTAAAGATTCGGTTAGCCACGCCAGGTTACTGCAAGATAAATGTATAGATATAATCAACACATTAAATCTAATCATTTATTTTTACACAGAAACAGACTGGAAATGTATACTACGTAAACTTTCATATTCTTCACTGTTTCAGTCATTCTTCACTGTTGAATTGTTTTAACGTCGTTGTGCATTGTTGCTGCCTGAACTCTTTTTCCGCTGACCGCCACCCCTGCGATTTCCACGGCGTCTTCTATTACCTCCACTTGACCGTGTGCGTCCCGAACCTTGTTCTTGACCGTTCTGACGTCTCCGACCGCCGTCGTTATTTCGATTCGGACGATCACTCTCCGGCTCGTTAGCGCGTTCTTCAACGCCTCCGCCAACTGCGATGAAGAATTCTCGTAGGAATATAATACTTGAATCTTCTCTAAACCATATAGTGGTAGGTACACTGATGGCTGTTTGCACACTGATAGATTTGACATGCTACATACACATATATGTTCAAAATCTAAATGCAAGTCATTGATATAGACAATCCACCAAAGTGGCGTTCAAATAACAAAAGAGCCACTCGATAACAACATAATGAGCATAATTATAAATAAGTAACACTACAACTTTTACTACGGTGCCAAAGTGAAGATAATTATCTACCTACCGTCTTGCCCCTGGCAGTCTTGGGCAAGGTAACCGATGATGATGAACACTGTAGTCAGCAGTATTAACCATTGCCAACATTTAACCTGCATTCTGGACACGCTCTAATTTTTGATGCACAACGTCCAATAGGTCAGAGGTGATCTTGAGTTGTGTTATGAAAGACGTCTGCGTGACGCTATTAACATCGCAGCATCAGAGTTAATATGTATCTGACTTTGGAGCAGATGTGGCCTCGAGTTGTTTCCGCTGCTCTGTTTATATAGCACTGTTAGTTTTCTTAGTCAGTTAGAGAGTTCAGAAGACGAGGATGAGGTCTTGTTTACTGAGCCAAACATCGTGAAACGGTAGGTGAAGGGGTCTCTCTATTTGAAATACAACAGCTTGATCCGTTCACAGAGAACTATTGACTCTCTGGCAGTCATCTTAATAAGAAAATCCTGATAGTTCGTTGTAAAGGACAGGCCAAGTGCACTAGCTTGTTCGTGACTTTAACTATTTGTATAGAATAACTTGCCGTTTTCGAATTCGACGTTCTTGAATTTTTATTTACATTTATTGACTTTAAACTATATATATATATATATATATATAAGTATGTGTATTTACGTTGTTTCGTCTACGCGTGGGCATTATGCTTCGGCATCTGTCAAGTTTACATATATAATACCGAAGTAGTCCCAAAATACTAGTCAAATTACAATATAGGGTGATGACTCGACAAGTTGTCCTGAATGATTAGATAGCACCTGAATAGTTTTATGCTTCAACTTGCGTCCTAATGCGTGATCGGAGCCGTTGTTAGGCAATATCGTTGTGTTCGGAAGAAGGGTTTCGTGATAAACCCTATTATCGAAAAACGGCAAACTAGTGTGAAATTTTTGGAAAACCTCAAAACAAAATTTGTAGTTGCACGTCTGATAAAGACGGGCCTGTCTAGTGTCTATAACCAGCTATAACTGGTTTCTTCTTATTATAGCTCATTATTTCTTACTTCATCCTCGCTTCTAAGTACAGACCGCTTATCCTCTTACAGTTCAGGCTTGATCTCATTATTACTGTTGAGCTGTTCCAGGTCGGACCTGCCCCAGGACCACAAACTCGAACTACTCTCAAGATAACTGGAGCTGGCTGTCGTCGCCTTTAATTTAATTCTCCCTTTGCTTTTGGACCATACATACACTGCTATATATACTGTCCATACCAAGCTAATACATTTCTTACTGTAATAATAAATAATAATTAATTATAATAACAAGATTATACTTATAGTTACTACTTAGCAATTAATTAGCAGGACACCCGCAACAAACACTGTCAATTGGCGTGTAGATATTAATTGTATGTAATTCGTATTGGAAAACAAAGTAGCTATGAGGTATAGGTAAATGCGGTAGAATACACCACACTAATTGATTATTCAACTTTTTCTATACCTTCTGTGTAGACAGTTGAGCAGCAATCGTGCACCGTATGCGAAGATGGACCTTGTGCATCAGCTCTGTTTCTCTGTCAGAAAGAAAAACCTGAAATTTCATGACTTACACTAGCAAGCCTAGCGGTCACATTTATCGTCCATAATTTTATCATCCATGATGAACATATTTCACTATTTATGTAATGAGTGATAATTACCTTAGATGGATCACAATGGCGTTGTAGTGTAGCCAGATCGAATGCCGAATGATTATCCACCTTCATCTGAGAGGTTTACCTAAATGCAAAACCTTGCTGAGGAGTATTAGCTAAGACTGCTCATGTATCACTTTATAGTTGAGTGACATTGTTTTTATTGAGCTCTTTCGAGAAAGCTCTTTCCGAAAACGAACTGTGATCGTGGTTCTTATTGGATGTCAGCGTGTCTTTTTTATTACGACGTTCAGTACGAGACGAATTACTTTAATGACCTACGCGAAACAGCCTGCCATCAGGCCATGCGGCGTTAGGTGTATTTCCTTCCACGGAAACCAATATCATTTGAACGTGCTTTGCTTCTTAGCTTGGCCATCAGACGATCTTCACTTGCTGTGGTGGGCAAAACAACGGTACATTGGTAGAGAATAAAATTAGCAATTGATACGGCTGCCTCTGTTTACTTGTTTTTATATCGTTTTCGTGATACTTTAAATAACACAATACATTATCTTCATGTTCTGCTCCACAAAATTTAGGATCGCTCTAATATGTGATAGTCTTCATTTCGTCGAGCGTTAGCAGTAATACCATAGTACCTCTCTAATTACCCGTTAAGATACGTTTACGGTGCATTACATTAGTATTATGATTATTAGTAGCCCCTTATTCAATCAATTATTACCACCGCTCTCATTATCGTTATTGAACAAAGCATTTTCATAACTATTCACCCCGCCTTCTACCGCAGACCACTAGCGACTCCGCAGACACTTAGACTACAGATGATACACCTTAGTATATAATATTACAATATAATATCATCCTGGATTTAGCAGTATTTGAAATGCGGCGTGGGTCCATATACCCTCTCTATTCCTGATATGAATGCCCACCTAATGATAGTCCTCGGATGCTATTCTGATTATGCATTCCTATATCGTTAAGGAACCAACGCACAGGAATGGTTAATCAGCGATTCGGGTGGGGCATTTGGCCACGCAATTGAATTCGGAATTCTCTTCTTAAGGTAAGCTCATTGTTCCCGCTACCGCTACCTTAAGTTTCTATTTAAACACAAAACGAACACGATCTATAGATGATGTCCACAGAAATCAGATACATAGAAACGACGATATTTGTCCTGGAGCCGGGAAAGTGGTATTTTCACATCTTTGGAATTGATGTTGGAGTGTAGCTGAATGGCCCTTCAATATACATATATATATATATATATATATATATACTAGAAACCTTACACAATATTTAGCAATTTTATTTTCTAATGCTGAATTACTTATGATGTGATACACTATATATATATATATATATATCAAAGCGCGTTCATTTTGGAGTCAATATAATTTTTCTGATTGCAAAGCATTTGTTAATGAAGTATCATATATTGGGTTAACCGGCCCAGCGAATCAAGCGGAACAATATGAGTAGAATGTAAGAAAAATGCAGTGTAGGAGAATGTTAACATTGTCCGTCATCGCTTCGATCAGCCTACCATGGTGTGTCGGACTGACTCTACATCTTGATGCAGCAATCAGAATGATGGACATACATACATGCAAATATACAACCAGTTTTCTCAGCGTTACTCAGGTTTTTGACCCAGCCAACGGCAGAGGGTCTTTCTTTATATGGCAATTCGGTAGGTCCGCTATGTACACTGTGTTCCAAGCCCTCGTTTAAAAAAGGAACACATCCATCACGGGTTCTTGCTGGAGACTACTGGAAGGGTTTATTATCAACGTACCGGAAACTTAACAAATTCGATCCATTTTCTCTTCTGTATTCTACGTTAGCCGCAATAAGATGTCCTTAACGGAGGACACACAACAGGCATTACAAGAAATAATAACGTTGAATAAAAGCGGAGTAACATACAATATATGTTACTAATAAAGTACAATAACATCGGGGTGCACGGGATTTCTGTCCTGAATATCCCTATTGCTTAGTTGGCTTAAATGAGAGACTGGGCCATATTGTTCTTGGTTCTTACATATTGCACTAAAGTATCGGCATTCTCGAAAAGGATCCGTTATGGCAACAATTGCTAGGTTGGTCGATGGGTAGCCAGAGGCTCTCCAGCGTCGTCATTGAATTTTCAAGCTGTCTTTCTTAAATGAAGGTCCACAATTGAAGGACCTTCTGAACTGTTGACAAAGTAATCCACAATAGACTGAAAACTACATGAAATTGTAACGAGTCTGTTACCTACAAGGTTATCTGGCGTACTACTCACTGCTTGCCATTGCCGTTTGGTGGCATCAAGTGGGCGACTGTTTGCTAAGACGAGAGAGGCGTCACTTGCACATCTATAATATATTCAAATTCGTCGTAAATAATGCACAGTCGATATCGACTTAAGGGCGCGTTTGAAATAGGCACACACATCTATTTGTGTTCGGTTAGTTGAATGGTATGAGTGAAGTTGGGACAGACGTGGATGCATTGAAACGCTACTACACCAACGAGGTTCTCCTAGCGAAAAAAGCGAACAAAGAAAGCAGACGATGGCAGTCATCAAGAAGTCATTTGTTCAGCACCGACAAGCTCATAATCCGATGAGAGAAGAAAAAACAACTCTGATGTGATGAAGATGAATAGAGTTATGGAGATAGAATATATACATATATATATATACATGTTGTGGTCTCTTTTGCAGCAACTCACTGTCCGTTAAGGGAGAACTCATATTAAGGCCGCGCTCGTAATGAGCTGTCTCCCGAGTCACACGGGCCATTTCGAATGTGGTTGGGCCCACATTGTGTTAGCGGCAGTCAATTATTAACGACGAACGCTACGAGAGAGCATCAACTTTGGCAGCAAAGCCTTTGCACAAAATGCGGACGTGCGCGTAGCGGCTGCTTGCGTGTGTGTACCTAGGTCTGTCTATGGTCGACGGAGGGGAGATGGCCTTCTGTTCGTGTGTTGGGACAGCGTAGCGTTGATCTCGCTGTTGAAAATCTGTCGTTTAGCAGAAGAGAGGCGTTGTATCGGTGTGTAAACATTCCGAATGTACATATAATGTGAGTATTTGATAAATAATGGGTGCCTGGATGGCTTACTATACCGACATTACGTTGTTTATTACCCAGCAATAATCGCTGCGAATTGCCTGGAACCAAGCTGTTCATATTGCAGATTGAGAACGAAGTGCTACTGCTCAACTGAATGACCATAGATTTTCACGTTACTAATTATTCAGTCAAATGCCTCCCCGTTAATGAGTGAAAAATACCTGCAAGCTTCTAGTTTTTTGAACTAGCTTGCCGTTTCGGTGAAATTGGCATCGAAGACATGTGCTTATTATTATCATTATGGATTGGTGGGTTAACTCCCCCAGATATCTTTGGACACCAAACAAGCTCTCGCCTAACTGGCGCACTCATCGCGGAACCGTGACATCCGGAGTTTATCCCGATGCACATGTGTTAAAATCATCATATTGTATGCCCTGCAAACAATTGTTGTTATTTTTTATTCATTTATTTGGAAGATGAATAGTTGGCTGAAATCCGTACTGTCTATGCGCCTATTTGTGTATGGATAATAATACAATAGGCTAGGTGCTTTATGATGTTATATACTAAATCATATTGTACCTAACATATAAAATATGTTTTAAATTATGGTACACATTATGTAATTAGTCTGACCTCTGCAACCTGGCTTTTTACTACTTTTTTTTTCCATGAGAGTTTAGACGTTGTCAAATTTGCAATTATTTAAATGTCAGACAAAATCATTCATGCCATAAATAAAACGATATAGTGTGATATATCTATGATGACATAATGCGAGACATATTAAAATGCAATGTCTAACGAGAGCTCCTTAGTTGTAACAGTCTATTCTCAGACGCATAACCTGATTTCGTAATATTTTCTTAATTTCTGCAATCTTATTCACTTTCAGTATAATATAAACACACTTCTTATCACCCTGTATATATGAGCACTTGTATCGTCTCTGCTCTGTCCTCATAGTCATACCTAAAAGGTTAAGAGCTGAGATCTGTCAGATAGGGAATAGCTGAGGGTCAGCTCAAAAAACAAGTGATCTGTCATATATACGGTGAATCCGTCATGCTTCTAACGAGGTTCCTGTTTACCGCCTGCAGAGTCGGTTTTGGCTTTCCACCACGTTGAGACACATTCGTTTCTAGTATAATTTGATCCGTTTGGCCGCTTTTGGTGGAATCTTGCATAAATTTTCCTGCGTCGCTCTCAAGATGGCAACCAGAACAAAAATATGCCTCTGTCTCTAGGAAAATACAGCAGCCCTTACGCAAAATCTGGGAGTGAACAATGGATTGTATAGGGAGGGTAATATAGCACTTCGTCCTGATTATGATTCCGCGCGGGTGTGTATTTGTGTGCTGCTTTGGTGCGCGTCATGAGATTCAGAGGATGTAAGTGGATCCGCGATCATATACCTAGAGCGTGTACACGGTGCGCACTTGAATATTGGCTCAGGGCAATTGCAACTCTCTCCCTTGCTCGCCTGCGGTCTCGGTCGCTCTATCGTATTGGATACATTGCCAATACTCTCCTTCCATTGGATACATTGCCTTTGTGAGTCAGCAGACGCTGAAACGATACGATCGTTCGTCTGCTCTGACCCCCATCCAGTGCCCAATGCAGAACAGCAGAGTTGCGGGAACTTAGAAATCATCGAATTCAACGGTGCATGCATCAAATCCGACATCTGGACAACCTGAGCTGATATGGATTGACTTTGTAGCAGACCCGATACGCAGATGCAGAGTAGCGTGAATTTCGGTTATGCAATAGCTAAACAGACCTTCGCGGCCAAACAAGAATTTCTCAGAGAATCGCGGCCTCGGGCTTAGCTGAAGGCCGCTGCTGAAGTCCCCTGAGAACGGCACCTTTTTACGTGCGGAGCGTCAGTCCGCGATTACCAAGCAAACTATTCATGAAGCTGCCAGTAATGATGAGAAGAATGAGTAATAATGTTTACACCCAGACGGATGCCCGAGAGACGCTGACTTTATTATTGGGTGTACCTACACTACATTATCACAAGCTGAAAAATGCTACGAGTATTGCCTCGCCGTCGAGTACAATCTATTTCGACATGCAACGAATATAAACGATATCTCTCTTCTCTGTGACGGGTAAAGCAACGTTTTCGTAAATTGATGCAATTATGTCAACACAGCGTCTTACTTTTCGCCTCTTTGGTTTGAAAATTGAAAGTGCGATACGCCACATGGAAATTGCTCGACGTGACTCTTCATCAGTCTGTGGGGAAGATAGATCCAGAAACTGAATACAACTCGGAAGCCAGGTGCAGATGCCTGTTAGATTCGACTGGTAAAACTGTAGCAAGCCAATACTCTGGCAAGGGAACAGACCCCATGCTCCGTATGCTCATTTTCTAATAGTTCCCAAATGTCACAGATATTTCCTACCTATCTAACAATTGGAACAGATGGACCATTAACTCTTCGAATCCCTAAGGCACCATTTTCAACGTCCGTACCTCTGAAGAATGCTACGTCAGAAATCAGACTTTAGTTTGAATTAGTAGTAACAACAACAGTAAACCTACGATCAACTGTTATGTGTAAGTACCGCAAGCGTACATCTACCAAAATGCAACCCATTTATGAGCTCACTTAGACGCACGCATGCGAACCACCGGCTGGTGGTCACAAAATACTCTACTAATCTTTGAGCTAGCATTATGCCCAACACAGAGGCCGGTTTTTAAAGTAGCTGATTACTGGTTGTGAAAGGAGCATTGTCTACAAGAGTGTCAGTAGAAAGAGATCATGGTCGAACCAAAGGGATCCCGCTCAGACGGTCAGAGAGGTTAGATTACACCAGAAGAAGATCATGCTCTGTATCTGGTGGGAGTGGAAGGCAATCGTCTACTATAAGCTGCCTAACAAAGCAATAGATTCGACCAAGTACCGCTGACAACTCGCCGAATGAAAGCAAGCAACGGATCAGAGCCAGCTCGAATTGGAGAACAGAAATGGCGTTGTGTTCCGCCGGGACAACATTAGACCTATCACAAGTTACTATGACGACAACCGCAAAGGTTGCGGCTTTGGTGGGATGTTTTTATGTATCCATTTCAAAGTACAGATTTTGCACCTTCACACTATCACTTGTTCTGTGCGCCACAGAACAACTGGACTAACAAAAACCTTCAGTTCCTGGACGTCCTCAAAAATCACTGATGGACAAGTGATGACTTCCTTGCCCGAAGTAGGGGTCTTATTTATTTATGAGGCGGAGCGCTCGTTCTCTGCGAGAAATTATAGTCACTGCTGCACTATTGGCCACTGAGCTCTTTAGGTCTGGTCTTCATCAATTATGGCATAGTTGCCACCAAACTCACTGGGTAGCCAACCCGACATAGATTATATTGAAAGCAGCCAGTCATCTAGAAGGCTACCTGGTAGCACGCTTATGCTGCACATCGTGATTTATTCTATAATATAACGTTATTTCATATATATAATGGCGTTCCAGAAACTCGTGAACAATTTTTGTTTTTATTCCTCCGCGCCTACTGACGGACCAATAGCTATGGTCTGTCACTTGAATTTATTCACATTTAACAATATGGCCCTTCAAATCTCTACCTGTTAGATCCTTTCAGTGCGCAACCGACCAAATAAGGCGTGTGACTCATTGTTAGGCAAACTGAGTAGTCTAGCCATTGCCCTTGAATACCTTGTCTCAAGTGACCTTGTGAAAATTAGTATTCTACAGAGGGTTGGAGGTCGGCCCTTTTACCAAGGAACGTAAAAACCAGTTTTGTTCAATCTGCACATACTGCACGCAACCTTGGCAACACAAACGTGTGGGCTAACTATCCACAGAGCCAATTCGCTTTAGAGGTTCTCCAAAGTACCTGGAATAAACCGGGGTTTGCTTCCCTGAAAAGTGCCCAATTCGAGATTCACGTTACTCCACGGCATATCGCAAAGCGACCTACCACTTCACCGTTTCCCATTTCGCCTCGTGTCGTCTAGGCAGCGTTAAGTGACACCTCGTTAATTTCCGTTTCCGCAGGTGGCGGCGGGAGCCGGCAGCAGGTGAAGTTCAAACTAGAAGATATACCAGACGGAAGTGAAATGTGGCTCTGAGCTTATGCTCAACCAATCTGCTCTCTCACAAGCTCTTAACAGTGTGCCCGACATCCACGATTCAATAATGTGAGCTTTCGGAGACACAGGCACTTGTAGATAGTTTATAGAAAAATATTATTACTCAATGACGGTCAACACCGGGATAAACGCAGTCACCCGATGTTGACACATTTTACAGTGAGATTAATATCATACATATAAGGAATAAGGAACGATCAATTTCCCCATGAGTAGACCGGTAGATATTCCACTAAGTGATCTACATTTGTATCTTTGGTCTATGGCCTGACCGGATACACAGGAGCTGGTTTTTAGGTAGTCACAGCTCATGGGAGAAAAATAAAAATGGACCTGTCTAAGGTGTTCATTACAATGTGAGAGACAGTTCAGAAAATTCAACTAGATATTAACATATAAGTTTCTGTTGGATTGTCCGCCTCTGATATTTTTCTATGGACAATTATTTATGCTAGCAAACTTGAATCCGGAAATGGACAAATCAACTTATATTCGGCTGACACTAATATTAGTGCTGGCAATATTACGCAAATTAAATATGACTACGCATAATAATTCCCTTGAGCCATTGTCTATCAATCAACTGTGTATATTCATATACACGCAGGTGACTCTCTAGCCAACCGTTGCCCCTTGAAACGTTGTATCAGCGAAACGTAAGATTTCACCGGTGAAAGCTTGATATATATGAGATAGTCTATGTTAAATCTCGCTGTATTAAAAATGGAATAAATATGCTGTGTTAAAGGAAAGACCTGCGACAACCCAGTGTTACGACTCGTGAATGTGCTCTTTGACAGCTCCCATTTATTTAACTACAGTTTGTTTTTCTCCAATCACTGTGGTTTCCGCTTTTCTTTACGGAACAAGAGACGGTGAATATTTGAATAACCGGAAAGGCAAAAGTACTTAACAATTACGACGTATTTAGCGATGAATTCGAATTTAGAAGACGTTAGACGAGAGTAGCGCGTTGACGGGATAAGGTCACTAATTGACCGTGACTACAGTGACTCTTGATGTTGGCTGTATTACAGCCAACAGAAAAAACCGTATGCGGGACGGCGCGCGTGCTTTAATTAATATATATATAAGCTTTAAAATTAATATGTATATAAAATATATATTATATATATTTTTCCAATAGGTAAAATGTAGGAGGAGATATCGGATCATAAATCTATGCATAGACCTTATCTGCAGAATGCGATCTCATTTTGAGTTGCGCATGACATTTTCATGACCATGAAAACTTTCTATATAGGAATACATATATATTATTTATCGATATTTGATTGACCGCGAGTATGGGACCAGCATTGACGCTATTGTTATCCAGTTAGATCGCAATGTACCAGGTTCGTCAATATATTTTTATCGGTTTGACACTGTTCGTTGGCCACGCACAAAGCCCGTGCGGAAATCGTAGAAGCGTGACTCTTAGCTAAAAAGTGAAGCCAGCTACGAGCTTCAGCCGGGTTTCTAAGTTGGGACAACTTCGCGCAGGGTCTACCACAGTTACTAGCGGTGAGGCCGACGAGACGGTGGAAAGAAAGTCGCTCAGATCATTCTGAAAGACGCAACAGAGTAAAACACACACACACTCACAATACTGCCCCTCACGACAACCGACGTCTCAGCGGTCGCTACCCAACTACCGGCTTCGCTCACTCAAGACGGTAAGCTGGTAAAGTGCTTTCGTCTATAGCTTGATCGATCACCAGCAGGAAACGTGATGAAAAATAAAGGAGTTCGATGAGCATAATGTTATATATCTACAGTTAATTGGTGCCACACATAACGTGTGTTGTTTAAGATAAAACCAGCTACCCACTGTTTAGAACTTTTGCGACTGGAAGGTAAGTCCGTCTTTGTTGTACGTTTTATACAAAAAAAAAGAATCCATTGTTCTTGTATCGTTTCGATTATATTTGGGTGACGCTTGTTCGTACTTGCTCACCTATTGAAGAATCGCGAATTAACTAAATTTTCACAACGGGCTCGCAAAGCTCAACACACTGCCTTATGATATATGTTCCAACGAGACACTGCTTGAAACCGAAACGCGCATAAGGAACTACTACCCGAAACATATCGAACTATTTTTTTTAGTGGTGTGGCTTCCCTTGATAGGTATTTCAAGGTAAGTGCTAATATGCAGGTTGGTATAAATATAAAATAGAACAACACAGATTGCTTTTCGAAACTTAGCACTTGATGATATAGATATACATTCCTCTACGATATATTGTGTACCAGTCTCGGTTCTGAGCCAGCTTTTTCAAATTAAGAAGTTAAAACGGATCGGGATCCTAGGGACATGTGTGCTTGTATGCTGGTGAATGTATACGGAAACCTGGAACATTAATAACGAGTTTCCTTCATTTGTCAAAACCTAATATGAACATTTCGTTTAATGATTTGATTGTCCTAAACAAGATGCAACCATCGTTGGCTTTTTCAAGCACTCTCTATTGATAGCCAACACCTATATACAACCTTAATCAGTGGGGGGTATGAATAAACTATTAAATGTGCGAATCAACACATAATAAACATATCTTGCTTACTATTGGCATTCATTGTTTAATACAAGTTAACTAGCCTGAGAGGCAGTTAAACATATTTGATTTACTGTGAAAAATATTTCACAGCACAAACCTGAGCAGTGCGTCTTTGGTAGCCTCGAGAAACCCCAGCACAATGTCACACGACGAGGAGCAGTCATCTTCGAGCCGTTGTGCCGGATGGTTGTTCACGATACTTGGAATACTTGCCGGTGTCGGTGCGCTCTATGGAGCATACTACTATTACGTGAGTAGTGACACTCAAGTGATTCATTGCATGTTCTAGAAACCTCTTTACTATTTTGAAATAGGTATTTTAATAGACGATTAAAGCATTGTTTTACTACTATTATTAATGTTGTTGGACGCACATTTTCTGTACTTTAAGCAGACAAATGTTGTGTCAAACTAAAAATTATTTGGCTGATTTTTAGTCCACATCCTGTTGGTTGTAGGACTCTTGAATTGTGAGTACACAGAACAAGCCCTCCCCTTTATTCAGATTGGCGTTTTTCATCAGACTTCATCCCTTCAAGCGGTTAAAAGTGGACGTTACTTAATAATAGAAAGTAAAATATACTAGTCCGTTTTACGGCCATTCGATCCTATGTATCATGCAAAATCTACCAGTTTGCCCACTGACTCGCCGTGGCGTTTTTTCTTTGTCAGCCAAGAAGTTCAACGACAAATTCACGTGAATATGTCCAATTTCCACGAGCACTCTGCAGGCGAACGCCAGGGTTGCGGCGTTGTGCAGCACGCAACCAAAGTTCTAAACGGCCTAAACAGTACAGCCTAGCTCGGTTATAATATAATGTGATATGTGGTAGGTAATAATATAACGAGTTATAACAAGCGTCATAGGGCGGTCGGCTAATGGAATGGACATTCTAGTGGTAGCCTCGTCTCATGTCTCACTCTAACTCTTTATATCTGCCGGACGACATGAGCGGTAGAACAAGAAGTATGCTATATACTGCGAACTATGGCCCTTAGTGTTTCGCAGGAGAATCAAATGGCCGTTGAGGCTGAGGAAAGATGCAAGCAAACACTATGCGATGGTTCATTAATAAGATTATACCCAGATACATAATAATATAATCAATGAGTAAATTACCAACATTCAGATATAGGTGAGCGGGACTGATAATATTTGGTGTAGTATTAATTGTCAGTTGACTACTATTGCGCCGTAAAGTATAATCTTACGAAAATCACAGCAATGAGAAAATTACTCACGAAGTTGAGCTTCATTTCAAGTGGTTTCAAGGTTAGACTTAGTTAATCTGCTCGCATTTAAACTTACTTATGCAACATAATTGTTGCACACATGACATATGTGGCCATATGAAGTGTGCAAGAGTTAACTCGAGAGATTCGTTCATTCATTTAGTGCGGATTTAATATAGAGTAGTTATTATATTAACTAGTATTAACTAGATTTTTATACTTAGAATCGTTGATAATATACGTATTGTCTTCCACCATCTCCGAGAAAACATTCATCTACATTCATTCATTTCATTAAGTTGTGGTCGCTTAACTGCACCTATATTTGTTGTGCCCTCATTAGAGGTCATAAAGTGACTGATCAGAACATTCGGTGTCTATGGATAGCATACAAAAGTTAGTTCTCCCAGCCCAAAGGAGCGGTTAAAGTTGTCGCCATTTACGTCACAAGTTGAAGATCTGTCATATCGCATCGGCGCTCTTTGCCGATAGATCGCGTACACAAGCAAGGAGTGTACAGCTCTTTCGGGGCGCTACGCAACGGGCTATAAACCTTTCCGCCCTCGACGTAGGCCCGTACCAATACCCGCCCCCCCCCCCCAATATATATATATATTTATTATATTGCCTTTGCTGTACCGTCCAAGCTAGGTCTCTCCCACTCTCTCTTTCATCTGCCACTCCCTGACTTTTGCACTGCCCTTAGAGTTACTCACTTCTAACCTATTCGCTCAAATTTACGAGGACAGCATCATCAAATGCTCTCTGGAGCTATCGATCAGTAAGTAAGTGCTCAGCCCCGCCCTTGCCATGTACAATATAATATCCCCTGTCCTATCCGCTCTAGCTGTGGCAAAGCGATTGCCCGAACCAAGACAAGCCATATTCTTCCCAAATGTGATTAGCCATGTTAATATATATATATATATATATATACATATACCCTTTTACATATATGTGCATCAACAACCGATTTGCCACTGCTGCTAAAGGAGGCAGGAGAGAAAATGCGTTATGGGTCTGCCTAATCGATGGTCACTCGATTGAGCTTAACAGCAAAATGCAATTCGAAGCAATCATGGGCGAAGGAGCTGTACTCATCCGATGTGGTATTCACCAAATTCGTTCTTGTTTCTAGGAAATAATTTTATCTACTGACTAGGGTATCTGTGGAGACCAGAAAGAAAAAAGTGTTTTGTTGATCTGATTAGCTTTTTCAACGAGGTGGGAGGGTTTTAGCTTATGGCACGTATAGAACGCCGCTACGATAAACGGTTGATAATGTTCGTACTGCAAAAGTGCATCCGAAAGATTTACACATAACAAATTGATCAAAGGAACTCATTGATTTCGGATTCCCGTGGAGTATAACTGTTTCGTTGTTTTTTGACTAACTCCGAATTATTAATTCAAAGCTAAACAATGCAAATCATTTTGCGACTATATTCATTTGTGACAATTATATTGGGTGATCGAATTTAATTTAATAACGTCATGGTGAGGGTGACGAGGTCTCAAATGTGCCCACCTAGGATATCATGTGATAGATGCTGCAGTGTGCCAGTTATATCGGGATAGGCACCCAGAACAGTAGATCAATGAAGGACTCGGAGATATGCCAATCTCTGAGATTCTTACATTTGCCGCCCATGTGTTCTTTGGAGACCCCAGGTGGTCCAGTACCCCTCACTGCTAATCCACTCCCTGGTTTCTGCGAAAGGCTGGTGGGGGCGACAGGAGACAAGCTTGCAAGCAAGTTCTTTCTAAATATTGTTTTCCAAGGGGATGAGTATGGGGAGGAGGGTGTTGCCATACTAATGCATGACAACATCGTGACCCCCCGTCCTTCTGGAACTGTTGAGGTTATTCAACAGCCCCGCCCTCCCGGTATCGCTTAGTGCATTCCTTCAGTAGGGGCGGTGAGATATGCACAAGCCCAGCCACGAGCACCACACATTCCTCTTGAAGTACGGACATGAGATGGTTAGCTGACTCTCAGCACCTTCCGTTCTCTCTATCTCGCAGATTCCTCTCTAAGACCTCTATCCGATTCTCCTCAGTAAACGACTACTGTGATCAATGGGGTGTCTCTAAAAAAACCCGTGTATGTAAACACGCAGTATTCATGACGCATACAGGGGGTGTACGATGTCTTCCTTTCTGCACCGTGGTAGTTGTGCCGCAGACCACATTATTTTGCCACTACTAATTTTCAAATCTAACTGCGGAGATACTGTCCACCAAAATAAATATGGCTCCACTCAGATTTGAACTTCCGACTCTACAAGACTCCCTATGATTCCAATACTGCCTCCCTTACCCACCACGCATTGCCCGCAGACAAGCAACTTCTTTCTGCGGGGTTTATATTGGGAGTTCAATGTGACAATGGAATCTCGATTCTCTGAAGGACCCTCATTCGCTGGACTGTTGATCAGTTGGAGACCCCACAGTGCCCCGATAATTGGTGGTCTTGAGCACACGTTCATACAAAACAATTGTTAATATTGTTACACTACACAAAAAACTAAACAATGTAACTAATTTTGTGCCGTATTTATATTTAGAGGTGATCACCACAGTAACCGAATGAAATTTAATCATCGTTTCAACGGCCAATCAGACCCAGCTCATTTTGGTAACAGTTGAGTATATCCTCATATTGCTGCATAAAAGGTCTCCTAAATATCTCCTATAGGTGATCAGGTGATGTTTGCAACGATGGGGTACTTCCTCAGATTCTCCGCCTCCGCCAATGAATCTATCTACCTAATCTGGTGCCGTGGATAAGCAGGCATGTTGAAGATGATCCATCTGAAACTAGTAATTCCGATCTAAGAAAGAACAGAAAAAAAAACTCGAATGGTCGAATGGTCAAGCACGACACACCATGGAACGGATATTTCGCACACAGATGTGTCCCTGACTAAGTTCATATTGTATTACAAAACTCCTTCGTACTCCGAGTTGAGATTGCAGAGATTGTAGATTGAGTAATGTGTATTGCAATATTCGTTAGTTATGCCTAACGAATAGGTCGCTGTTTAGCAAGAAAAACAGCGAAGATTTTGCCTGAAACAGCAGTGCGTCAGTATAATGATAATTGTTATTATAACGAAAAAGCAAACCTCATTGTTATTCTAACTAATGAGACAATATTGTAGATTACCTCTATCGTACTTGCTCATTTCGGCTAGCTGTCTGGTCTGCTCACTTCTGTAAACCTTCCAGAAAACACATCCTCAGGCACTGAGGCACCGTCGCTGATACCAAGTAGACCGCCTTAAACCTTCAAAGTGCACCAACCTATTTGCAAATAGCCTTCCCTACCTATTTCGCCTTTGATGGCAGGTAAGTGCATGCTAATCCAATTGAGAACGTGAAATATTGGCCAGCGAAACACTTACCGCCCAGGGAAGATTTGAATGGCCACAATTAGTGGCATCGTGTATGAACCTTATTCTCAGCACTGCTTAACTTAACTACTGTAACCTTTACCGTTCTTCGATCCTACGTGTACCTTCGAATCATAATGATACAAAATAATTAGCCCAATCCTAAAATGACGTTCTATTCCATCATAGGTCATGATGCAAATGGCTGCAGCGCAGGCCGCCCAACAACAGCAAACACAGGCTGCTGCTGCAGCGGCAGCGGCTGCTAACCCGTTTATGGCTTTGCTGTCGCCTCCTCAGGGAGCCCCAGCCGCACGTGGATAAAGATCTACGCGAAAATGCTACACTACGAAGAGCTGTGGACCCCGATAGAATATGATATCATGCGGGTCACTTGCCTCGTCAGGCTGAGGAAACGACTCGAATGTAAGCCTAATGGAGCCAAGCGAAATACGAGGTCGAAGCTGAAATTTAAGAAACAAAGATGAATAAAACGGAAACAAAGTTTGATATTAGCATATTACTTTCTTTTCAATGGCATAACACCTAGTTCTTAATAGCGTAACCAAAAACGAATGGCTGTGTTATACCTAATATACGTATTGTCAGCCATTCATCTCCGAGAAAACATCCATCTACCATCGAGCCGTGGCGTTAAGTGACTGTATATACTCGAACATCATCGAGAGACACACTCAACATACTGGATTGTAGGAATCAAAGGTGATAAGGAGAGAGAATTATCACAATCTATTTATGTTCGTTGCTGTTATTTTATGTGTAAACACAATTGTTCTTGGAAAATATTTCTTACCTTGAACGAATTGTGCGAAAAAAACAATCTAACTACTGTAGTCATTATGACACTGCATCAAAATGTCATTAAGTTGTGGTCGCTTAACTGCACCTATATTTGTTGTGCCCTCATTAGAGGTCATAAAGTGACTGATCAGAACATTCGGTGTCTATGGATAGCATACAAAAGTTAGTTCTCCCAGCCCAAAAAAGCGGTTAAAGTTGTCGCCATTTACGTCACAAGTTGAAGATCTGTCATATCGCATCGGCGCTCTTTGCCGATAGATCGCGTACACTAGCAAGGAGTGTACAGCTCCTTCGGGGCGCTACGCAACGGGCTATAAACCTTTCCGCCCTCGACGTAGGCCCGTACCAATACCCCCCCCCCCCCCCAATATATATATATATTTATTATAATGCCTTTGCTGTACCGTCCAAGCTAGGTCTCTCCCACTCTCTCTTTCATCTGCCACTCCCTGACTTTTGCACTGCCCTTAGAGTTCCTCACTTCTAACCTATTCGCTCAAATTTACGAGGACAGCATCATCAAATGCTCTCTGGAGCTATCGATCAGTAAGTAAGTGCTCAGCCCCGCCCTTGCAAGCTATTGCTGCTTGCTTTTTCGAAATAACCATACGATGTACAATACAATATTGTCTGCCCTATCTGTGGCAAAACGACTGTAGTAACCAAGACAAGCCATAATTATCCTGAAATGCGATTCTTCATGTTTAATATATATATATATATATATATCGCCATAATAATAATCGATATATATATATTTTATTATTATTATTATTTTTATTATTAGGGCGATCAAAGACAAACAAGTGATACACCCGATGTGATCCCTGCTCACGTATACGCACCCGCAAGTTACTCGAAGGTGCCGTCTGTTCAGCTATTAACGAAAATGCAAACAGACCAAGGCTGATTGCATGTGCACAGTATGCGTACAGACCAAACCACTCTGCCACCATGCAGCTGTTGGAAAACCAATATAAACGGAGTAAACAAATAAACAATTTGGAATGCTTCGATGCCAGCTACTTTCACTGTTAGAGCTCTTTCGAAACGGTCGCACATGGGAAGCTTTTGAATCTACGACCGGCTTATGGAGTTAGTTCGAGACTTCTCACATGGATAAAGGACTTCTTCGTGGTGGGTCCTTCCATGTGAAGGTGGACGGAGTACCCTCCTCGGAGTGGTCTGTTAGTCCTGGTTATCCTCCAAGATAGCAGTATGGCTGAATATGCTCGATCAAAGAGCTCTTGATGCCAAGTACATTGGCTAGGTTTGAGGAATCGAACATGTGCCCTGATGCAAGATCATCGTCGGGGGTTATTTCGATGAAAACAACTCGGACAAACGCATTCAATTGGAGGGATGCACGTTACTACGGAAATGATTGACGAAGGTCTCGTTGTTTCAACCTCAATATCTCTAAAATGCTCTGGACAAGTCATTGAAGTTGCCACTGAGTTTCATCTATATGAAACTCAGTTTATATCTATGTGTCACCAATAGTTTCATGTGCCTCATGTGTTACTATCCCGGCCTAGATATGGACAGATCAGGACGAGAACTGGTGTGCACTTCCTTATCACGGCCACACCAGTCCTCGTCTAATAGCTTGAGGGGGGTGGTGCGCCTTTTTTGTCGTGGGGTTACCATAAAATGTCAGGTGAATCAAAGTAATGTGTAATTTATATGTGTACAATCTTTCATGAGACTTACGGACCTACAGCACGTTGACGAAGAACCATAGTACATAGGTGCAGCATCCATGGAGGTAGCAGAGAGCTTGTGTGAAGTACACGCGTAGTGCTACTATAGGTAACAACGGCTCCCCATGACGTCTGGCGACGTGCCTCAGGATTATGTGCGATTAGCTATTGAAATAAACAATCAAGTCTCCTCATTGATTGATAATTGATAATTGAATTGATTAGTATTATTTGCTTGCCTCTCGAAATAAAGAAATGCAACTCATTTTGTGACTTTTATTTAGGGGGATCACTAGAGTGATCTAATTAACTTAATAACATCATCGTTTCGACAGCCAGTCAGACCCAGCTCCTTTAGGTGACAGCTATATTGTTGTATAAAAAGGACGGAGATGAGTGGGTGCGTTGAAGTCCTCTTGAGGTGAACTGGTGACAACAACGGGATACTTCCTTATACCCTCCGTTTCCGTCTGTTTAATTTGGTGACGTGGATAAGAATGCACGTTGGAGGTCGTCACCTATCTGAAACTAGAGATTCCAAACTAGTGAATGAAATTTGCACAAACATGCGATCCGATAAATGTATCGAATCGCATGATTCGATACATTTATCGGCTATCTGTCGGAGCAAACAGTTCCCATTAATATAAGAAATTAAAGTTTAATATTCATATTGGGGAAGCGGTAGCTAAAGAAGAAAGCAAGGAAAATCTCAACGACCACCTTATACTTCATAGTTCAGCACAACTCAATGGGAAGTGAATCAAAATTCGGATGGCCTACGACAGCGCTGACCAGAACAACATAGTGGCGTTAAAATGGCTGGCGAAATTGCAGCCTCTGCTGTTCAAGTTCGCCAAAGTTCGTTTTTGCTTTACGTCTGCGATGTGATTTAGAAAATGGCACTTACACGATTGCTCAGTGTCGCAAACCGGGTCCCAGCCAATTGATGCTAACAGCAACTTTGAAATCCCCGCCACTGTAAGTTACGACGTACTCGCTGAACCTCCTCTCACGCTTACAGTCGCCAAGGACGATCAACTCCTGTTTACAACCGTTCTTTTGGGGAGGTTCGAGTTCGACCTTGCAAGGGAAACCTAAACGGTAATCCACAGGAATTCTCCTTGGACGATGGTGGTTGAAGCAGATTTTGTTCCCACGATCCAAGGTAACATGAATTGTATAGTCCGCACGTCTTATTTCTTGTCCTCTTTCAAAAACCTTAAAGAATATAACTTCGAGGTCGTAGAGAATATTGTTCAAGGCCCATCCGGCTGCATCTCCTTGTATATCTGAAGGCTTGAGCGCCTTAACATGCCTGCAAACCTCCTTGCCAGTGGCGTCATCGAGTTCTTTAAATTGCTTATTGTAGTTAAAAAGGCTGAATAGTGTGCGGATTCCTGCAACCTGTAACGAAGATACACGTGCGAGTCAGTGGGTCAACATCTATTATCGACGATGCTGAAGGTGACTAGTTCTTAGCGGTTGCTGCTTCAACAAAACAATATGGGTTGTTCGGAAATACGTTCGCACTCACTCTTTGTATCTTCCGCACTGTGAACGGCCGTCAACGGAGTACTGATCAATGCAACGTGTAGCATTTGCGCCCTGACCCTACTCACCAACAATCTTATTATGCTACAACTCCCGAATCACGCGCATCTAGTTGGTTATGCACATCTAGCCACCCATCCACACCCACCCACCAACGCTTATGCAAAAATCGTAACGACTGACTGTAGAACCACTTCTGTAGATAGAGGTCAGACGACCTCTATCTGTTATCGGTGTAGCCTCGGTTGAGGTGTCATTCAGGCACATTCGGGCGAAACACTCAGGTTCCGCAAAAATAACCTAAACAGCCTCACGTGAGTCGCTTTCCTCAACAAGAAATTAACAGCTAGTAGAACAGAACCCCGAAAGCAGGCAAGAATTGTTCTCTGGGTTTAGAGGATGTTATACACCACGTGGCTACGAAAGTTCATAGTAGAGTTGATTACTAATACATACCTTCGTCGAATCACGCCAGTACCATTTTGTCGAGACCAGATTCACTATATCCTTGATTCCCCGTTGCAAAAATTCGAAGAAAATATTTTCCGTGTCCTCTTTCACCTTAGCCGTCCCTGCATCCTCACCTACCAGAGTCTCTTCCTGCTCAACATCCACGATCTTCTCAACAATCCGTTTTGTGGTTCGCACAGCGGCTCGCACAACGGGAGCTTTCCTGACTTGAGGGCGTTTACGAGCACGTTCAGTTGGTTCAGTTTGTTGTGGAATACGAGCCGTTGGAGGAATTGGCGTCTCAATAGAGGCCGACGTGTAACGGCTGCCGTCGCTCACTGGAATTCGAGGGAACGTCTTAGTAGTGTCTTTTCTGGTACTTTTCCTCTCTTTGCGATCTTCTCTGCTACGAACCTTCTTCTTTCCATCACTCTTAGATTTCTTCCTGGGGTAGCCCATAATTCGAGGATCGTTAGCTTAAAATTACCCTAGCAAAATCACGTGTCAGATTAATTTCGTTATCACGCAAATCACGCACGTCTCCTTTTGAGTTTGATCCAATGCCTAGCAGTGCATATTAATAGAGAAATGCAAAAAAATACACGTGAATGACAAACATTTCCAAAATGATTGAATGCATTTGTCTCGTCCCTATGTGTGTCCACAGGAAATAGTTCTAACCGTTTCTTGTAGTCATCGAAAAGCGAAATCTATCTAAAGCTAGAACCTGTAAGCTTCTAACTTTAGCGATGTTCAAATGTGCACCATCTACCGCAGAGTCAAACGAAGTGAAAGAGACGAATCTACTGATCTAGTCCGGAACGAAAAAACTCCATAGGTTGCTGGGCACGGATAACATAGGTCGATAAAGGCTTCTCTGAAGGTGACATATTGCAGGCCCTAAAGAAGGTCGGAGTCATAGCAGTGAAACGTGAATCTGTAAAGAGGCGAATTGATGCGGAATTAAAGACGTTCCCAACTGACCGAGTGCTCTTGCAGTTCAGCAAATTCCCACCCACAGAAGTGTTGGTACTCCCTTCACCTGTTATCGATGTCAAAAACTGGGGCACATTGCTGCCTCTTGCCGAAACGAAATGGCGTGTAAGAAATGCGGAAGAACAGGTCATCTAATAGATAAATGTATCTATTAGGTGGCCCATATATATTTATTATTTTGGTCAATACCATACTGATGAAAATATCCGTAGGCAAATTCTGTGAACCATTGCATATGTGGATGACACGTCGCTTTCGGTCGTAGGTTTCGTATCTCCCCGATTTCGATTCAGACGGAGATCCAGGCGGCTATCTCGAAGGTGGAGGACATAGTCGAAGTTTTCCAAAAATTCGGACTGTCCATCAACACTAGTTGTGAAATATATGATGATATATTTTGTTATATTATGATCGTAGCTTGTAATAATGAACCAATTAGGACAGGGTGCAATGACCCAAATTATATTTTACATTTATAATTTCTCACCTTAAGACAAGCCCTGGATAGACTTGTAACACAAAACACGCGACACTTAGTGCACGCACATTAGAGCCGGCTTTGTCTTTCTGGCCCTCGTGGCTTCATCTTTCGCGCGGCCACACAACTGTCGCGAATCGAATGGCTACCCGCCCCCGCACTGGGGCTACCTTTGTTTACCTGTCACAACAGTCCGGCCAGAGTTCCGCGCTCTAGTGTATAAGAGAGCTCTAGAGTTGTTACATAATCTTAAGGCGGATAGTGTTACAATGGTAATTGAGCGGGCGACATATTTATATTGATAATATTCTTATGCGACAAAATAATAAGGCCCAATACTGTGACTAACATGTCTAGTTTATATTTTTACCATGTTAAACAGTGCTCCGCTGCCTTTTGTGTATTTTAGAGAATTGCCCCCAGAGGGCGTACAATATGCAGACAAGAATGAAGAATTGTTATTGTGTCGTAAGGAATAAAAAGTCAGTCCAAGTTTGACCACCAAGGTGGCCACTTCACCCTGCGTACTGTGTTTTTATCTTCCCTTTTACCCATTGAATTACATTGCACAAATATAGAGGACTAACCCCCAGTTAGGTCTGCAAGTCCCTTGAGATAAACGGCTAGCATAGTTTTTAATATACGATCTAGGCTCCAGAAATCGCCAATATTTTACACTAGTAAAACAGGAATTACGCGTTTCAGAGCCACCCAAAATTCCGTACAAATCCAGTCGGTTCAGAATTGCGGTAAATCAGTTCCGATGTCACCAGTTGTGAAATGTTTGGGGGCTTACGTTCCAGGATACCCTCAGATGGGAAACGCATGTAAGTGGAGTATACCCGAAATGTTATGCTATCATTGCCGCATTGCGGCGCCTCAAAGATCTAGGCGTACCAACGGATAGGCTGCCGTATTAGTTGACAAAAAGCTGCTCATCACCTTGCTGTGTTATAGTATCGTAATTTGGGGAGGAGGCTTCAAAGGAACTCTGCGAAAAGGTGACGTTGTCCAGAACGACGCGCTCAGGGCAATTTTTGGCCGCCGGCGTAGAGACTCCCTTGATGATGTCTGCAGAAATTATGAGATATTGCGTCTTAATGAAATTTGCACTCTTCAAATTGCTCTTATGGCCTTTAAAGTACATCATAGTAAAATGCCCAGCGACATCGCGTTCCATATCATGGCTATGGAGAAACGAACGACCCGTCGTGCAACGGTGTTTACGAGACCATTTAGCACTAGACAAGTTAGCCGCCATGCCAGGGCGTACTGCTTGCCGACCTATGGGGTACTCTCTCTCACGAGATTCGATCCCTTAGCTCAACAAAGAAGTTCGCGTGCGAAGTGAAGAACCTCCTTGTAAATAATAGCGACAATAATTAACTATACAGGATATACTATGTGGAGTCCTTCTAGGTGCTCGTACAGGTAAGTGGAACGAAACAAATTGATGGAATTGAACTTTATCGATTTCTAAATCAGTGATCAACGACAATGTTTTAGAAATCGATAAAGTTTTATTTTGGCACACGAAAATGTCTCGCTTCCCTTCACAACTATCCATCCATCGTTAACCGTACGCTAATAACGGTATTGGTTCTACGTGACAGGAACTGTCTCTTCATGACACAGATAAAACGAAATGTTTCTGCCAGGTATACTGTATTGATGGAAATGGCAAATCTGGAAGGTCATCAGGATTCTGCCCTGCGCGGATGTCCACTATCATCCGCCTGCGAGTTATCGCAGCGGCGAGACTCGTCTGCATCCTCAGGTCCGTCCCAGGTGACGTGAAGGATCACCATTGAACCGACAGTTGCGGTGGGTGGATGCGAAAGCATAACAGTGAGATGTTCCTGTCCTGGGACGTACCGGTCAACGACAAGTTCAGTCCCTTTTCGGGGCCGTCGATTTGGAAGAACCAGTCTGAACATGGGCATCCCTCTGCGGTAGTCGACTTTCACCTTCCTCGGTTGACTACCTCGCACAGTAATGTGGCCCCCGTGCTCGAAATCAATACGTACATTGCAGATATCGATACGAGTGTTGCCGTGCCAGGTGAAGACGTTTGCAATCTTAATCCAGTTTACTACAGCGTTAAATAAGTGGCCAGATATCGCTGATAGCTCGCATAGCTTGAGTTTGTGCTCAACATGTCGAATGACAGTGGTCTGTGATGTTTCTGTAGATAGTTCGTCCTGAGGATAGACCTTAAGCGACTGGTATAGTTTCAAGATGTTCCGTACCTGGACCAGACGAATAAATAATACGATTTATTAGCTGTCTCTCTGTCAGCAGCAAAGTTCTTTTCAACAATACGACAATGACATAATCAGCTGACGTTAAACAACAATAATTTACACGAAGCGAATGTACAAAGCTATGCTAGGCTAGGTTGGCCCGCCAGAACTACGAGAGTGAGAAATCGTTATATCTCATTCAGCGCTTGTTAAAGGAACAGAGAACGGGGGGCAAGTGTGGGAAATTCGTATGGCGGGTCTTAAATTTTGGTGAATTTGATACCCTAACTAATAATTAATGCACCTCCATGGGATACGATGGTTGCTCGATATAATGAAATAAAAAAGATACGATAAATATATCAAAAAATAAGAGAAGAAATAAATACAATATATATTAAAAATAGGGAAAAATAAATATAAAAAATGAACACAATATATTGTAGACCATTTCAAAGATCAACTCAGGAGGCAAAATAACGGCGTTTTGTTCATCGGATGAACAAGGTCGTTAGGCAGGCTCAAAACAAAAGCCAAATACGAAAGCTGCACCGGTGCAAAGAGACATTATGAAAATTCTGTAAATCGTGTTGCATTGAGAATTGACATTACTGGTTGCTGTGGATTTTACATGGTGCTTCTGGAACACTGGAGCTGCCAGAGGCCGAACGTTGTCAAAAGTATCCGCAAAACGTCAGATGTTGTCCGAAAGTAAAGGTCTCACAATCGAATATTTTAGAAAGACCTCGAAGCAATATGCGGCTGCATTTGTATCTAGGCACGAGTAGTGTGAACGCATTTTTCGAAATACGTTCCTAGCCCCGTTCAATGAGTGCCTATTGCAGGGAATTTATGCTTGAACGTTTCGAACCTTCGAAGCATAGCAAAAAGACAACGATCTCATCACCTGAAGAACCAATAGTCACTATTGCCCCAAATCCTGAGGAGTGAATGAGTGAGTTAGTATGTAAATGTTACTCGTATACAAAGGGTCAGTGACAGATACCTTTCGAGAATCGGTCCAGTGCTCAGGCGATGAGAACAGCATCGTTACTCCTTTTATAGTTCCTCTTATGAAATCGAGAAACTGTTCACGAGTGTGGTTCTCCATCTTTGAGAGTGCTGGTCTTTTTTGTTGAGAAACAATAGCCCTTCGACCCTGGCAGAAACCAGTCGTGCTGCCAAGTTAAAGGACATCCTCTCTAGCTCGAGTAGTTTAACGACCAACGAAGTGTTCGTATGCGCACCTAATAGTCCCGGCAGAGATACAAAATACAGTGCATATTGAGGGATTGTTATAGAAAGACCATTCCCGTCTGGATCCTTCAACGGTGTTCTTTTTTCCCGAAATAATATATCGCCTTTTCTTCTAATAAATAATATTCCCCCACTCGAATCATCTTTGACTCGTAATTTGGTTGAAGCATGGAAGCAGGGATACCATACTATATGATGGTATGAACGTAATCTACTAAAATTTAAACGCTTCAAAGCCCGTACAAACTAATTATCCTGTAAGCAGGCGTGTATGTGCTACTCTACGCAGAAGGAAGCAAAATGGAAAAGAAAATGAAGTTCGGTCTCGGTGAAGTTTCATTTCAAAATACTTAATATATCCCATTAATGTTGCAATGTGTTTCTTTACTAGAGTTGTGAAATCTTGGAACATTCAATTAGACTTAGTCTTTATGTCGTTTGAAGGAGTCAGTTGACTTTTCTGTAGATGTGTTCCTAACAAAACTACATTAATATAAACTGTATTTCACAAACGAATATCGCTGTAGCGTTCTAGCAGAAGCGGTTTTATGAAATGTATTTATTTAACCGACATATATTTAAAACCTGACCTAACTGTATGTGTACCCCTACAATGTACCCCTTAGCTAGTTCGGTTGACTAAAATTGACAAATATCAACGGAAAACAGATTGTGGCGGCTGTACCAAGGTCTAGGGCCGCAGCTGGCAAGTATTTAAACAACGCCTAAGTTCAATCAACAAAAATGTGACTGAAAATAAAGGACCGTTGATTAAAAAATAAACAAATTGTGGTCTTTTTAACCTCTCTACATGCTGTGTGTCCTGTGCGGTGTCTGTGAGTCTTTTAACTAACTAAACAGTCTCGCCGAACTTAACTAACATACCTCGCCTTCGTTACACCCCATTTTAGCCCTCGCGTCTGTAAACATAGGCTTGGGTGCATCGTTTTTTTATCACACCGTACTCAAGGCCTGACAGTTTGCTTTATATCCTTTACTGCCCCGCGTACACACACACGAAAATATATGAGAGGCTATCGTAGACAACCACATCAATCACCGACTAATTTTCGGTGGCTGTAGTGTCCCGCATGTTGTGGCGTGAGTCAATCTGCATGGTGGCCTTTACTGTATATAATTGCACTAGTGTTATAATCACATTAGGTCAGAGTATCCGCTATGTTCAGAGCACAAAGCTCGAAACGAAGCCTCATTCTTGAACGTTTCTGGACGTTAGAAATGACCACATTGTGGTGTATGCTGCAGACGTTAGACGTTATAGACATTCTGTATCACTGAATAATCTCATCGGTCATTTAAGGCCTTTCACGTATTTAGGCCGCGTGGAGGAATCGATTTGTTGAACGATGTAGGAATCCTATGAGGACCTGGCCAACGTGATAACCGGATCTATCACATCATTGCAAGTCTTCTGATGGTGCCACGTGTGTATACGCTTGTAATGAACATTTTGAAAAAGGGAGCTTATAACGCACGCGATATCGATCGATTTGGCCAATATATATATATAGATACGAGCGGGGCAGCATTATCATAGATAAATCTAACTGTTGTCTCAGCGTCAACTCGTGGATGACATAAACGAATATTTGGAGCTATACTAATGGTGTTATGTTTCTTGTTCGACAATGTGGTGTTTTTTATTTGCTCGTGCAGCCAACCATCAATTGAAATTTCAAATATAACATTTTTACACGAAAAGGAAGATCTCGCGTTGCTAATCGTGTGTGTTCCCCCATATTCGAGGGACTGAGTACCAGGAACGATGAAAAAGAACACCATGAGAATATATGTTTGTACGTCTTTGATCGCTTCTTATTCTGTGACAATTGCGTCGTCAGAGCTAAGGCACATACTCTTTGTTGAGGTGATGAAAAATCTCGGAAGAGGCGGACCACCACAAGCAATTCTTCTGTTAAATTCGTGCGATTTTTTACAGCACTATCTTCCGTCGCCGGAGCTAAACGTAACCATTATCTCGTGGGTTTCTCTTCCCCTTGCCAGATATGCTGAACGAATCGTGATTGTGGCTTGCTCGTTGGATAGTAACCCGTCCAATATTTGGCCAGCGTGGTATATTTGTGTCCGCCCCTATGGCCCGCAGTATTTTAGCCTAATCGATCTGAGCGGGCGTGATCGTCCATTAAATTTCGCTTCAGGCGTGGCGGCGCCATTCAGCTATCTGTGGTTCGATAAAAGCCGTCAAAGCTATAAACTTTACGTCGACACGGATTTTCACGGAGGTCGACGGCCATGGGATCCGTTTCATTTCAGCCGCACAGACGTGGCTACGCCTCATGTAGCATTGTCCAAACTTATGATCTACAATAGTCATGTACACGATGGGAAGATGCATCTTCACGTAACAGGACACATGCAGATGATAATTACTCCGCGATACTATACTGAGTACAGGTATTGTACAACAGCACTAGATCAAGTTCAAATACAGTTGGCAGGCGGTGATGGATTATGAACTTTATACAACTCTTTATCCCTGGCTATCTGTCTAGATAAAAAATATAAATATATGGACGTGTTGCAAAGTTGCATCGCTATAGAACCAACGGGGTTTGAATGATCCGAGGTAATGAATGAAGGAAAGAGCGAAATATACGACTTAGTTTGAAGTAAACTAGGAAATAGTACTGACTTGCCCATGTAGCGTTGTTAGTAATATTGTTAAACAATGACCAAGATGAGTTGTTCTGGAATATGTTAGATGCTAGTCTTTGGAATTCTGAGTCTATTGTCAGAGAAGAAAACACATTATCAAAATATGTTGTGACTGAGGACAGTCAGGTCATTCTATAAGGTAATCGTTCATTAAATGTAGAAACAAAATAACTCTCCTAATTTTAATTTTGAATAGTTCTGTGACCGGTGTCCACCCCCGGCTGACCTTGATATCCTTATGGATGTCAGACTGGGTATTTTTTACTCAAACTGATTGTAAAGGCACAAGACTTATTCCAAATTATAGATCTGCTCGATTTCGCTTTGGATATTAATATTTTCATTATTAGAATCCTGGACCATGCTCCTTATAGACGCTTTGTGGTGGTCATTAAACTCATTTTTAATCTCGATTCTTGCCGTTGGTCTTGACTGGTTACAGTCCTCCCGGGACTCCAGCGTACAATCGCAGCTCTACGTTGGCCTTCAGGTCCTGCCATTATCCTGAAGAGAACCCCCTAGGCCTGGACAATCATGTGGCTATCTTCCTAAACCCGCAGATAATCAACAATAAATTAATTCTTCTGCTTCCGTTCAGTGCCACAATATGGGCATGCGTCGCCTTGTTCTCCCTAATTATAGCTTCTATCTTACTGACCGGAGTTCAGCTACCAACATCGTCTGCCTATCCGGAGGCAAACAGACGCGAACTGAATCAACGCACCTGTTATCTGTCAATGATTCATCAACTTATCAAGAACCTGATACTCACGAGCTGTCAAATGGTTACCACGGTATGGCGTCAATACGATCGACATTTTTAGTATTTCGAAAGTGCAACAAATTGCAGAAGAGACTGGTGAATAGGTAGACAGTCATGTGCATAATTGCATGCATCATAACGTTAGTGCTTCAATGTCTAATATATATATATATATATGTGTGTGTTATGTATTTTGGTACAGGTAGTATTGCCATCACCATCAAGGTTTCGTTTTCGGGCGGCTGCGGGTGCTTTTGTTCTCTGGACGCTTCTCTCTATCGTTCCACCGACAGGCTACCGTGGATCACTGCAATCGCTATTGCAACACCCACCGAGACTTGCCCGACACCGTGATGTCCATGCACCGGTTACTGACTATATAGGTCGGTGGCTATTTCTGGCCAAGCCCTCGTTCAGACACTTCATGGGTCACCTTCGGCGCGGCTCATTTTGGATTGACCGTTCCGTATCAGCAAAGTTTCTACTTTCTAGCTGGGGTGTTCGAAAAGCTACGTATATAGTGCCGCTAGCTCCAGCACTCGTGGAGTTGTTTTCGCTTCGTTGTCACGACCCGCTAGGCATCGTTTTTCCTTGTCGTTGCGTTCAAACACAAATGCGCTCGCTATTTGAGGCAAGCATCATCTATCCGTGGTTCAGTCGCCAGCGCCAGAGGTACATCCATGGTGGGGAATTCGCCATCGGTGACCACACAAGAAATGGTGAGCGAATATAAGGCATCATCGAATGATTGATTTGGTTGTCCTGTCCACTACGGTGCACTATGTCGATTTTCCGTCAAAGCAAGTGCATGGCTATACTTCTCTCCAATCAAGACAATATTTACACCATATTTCCAATATATTTGTAAAATAAATATATTTGCCTCCATATATATATATATATATATATTATATCTTCCCGCCTTCTTATGTCTTGCATGCTATCGCGATATTGTGATAAGAATCATCACGGTAGTTGCTGTTGAGATTACAATTCGTTACAGGTTTAGGAACACCGAAGCCATACTGGGGAATGTATCGGCCCTCTATGGACGAGGAAGATGACGAAGATCACTGGTATCCACTCAAACTCAACGCAATGTGGCCCTTCTTTCAATTTATTGCGCTTGGACATTTGGTGGTGAGCATCACTCTTCTATTAGAACTCGCTCTATGGGCCGCATCTAAATTGGCACATAAAAACGTTTCTCGACACGTTATTAAGGCAGAGCGACTCAAGGGAGAATATTCTCTCTTTACAATGAAACATGGTGCAATCCGATCGGTATACGAACCCAGAAAAAGACAATTAGATAAGTCTCAATGTGAAATATATGCCAGTTTCACACATTGATAACATTGATGAGGTTTCTAATCGACTGGCCAACGAATCTAGCTAGAGCTATCTGTGCACACAATAGGCAGACAAGACACATCAAAAGCAATCACAATTGCTTTCGCGCAGTAGTCAAATGATTGACAATTATAAGTGTATTATGATTATGATTAATAAATAAATCTGGGCTTAAGACGAAAATAATCAAAGATTGAGATATCAAAAGTGGAGTAAAGAGGTCATTTATTCAAACATACAGAATTAAGAATTATTTCTAGGGATTATGGGAGGGGGGGATTAGCTGGGACCGGGGCTGAGGCCGACATTGTCCCGAGGAACGCGATGGCATTGTCTCTCTGCACAGCGAGGAACAGGCGTTGCAGAAGGAAAGATCCTGCGCGCTTGTCCCCGGTGGCGAGGATCAGCCTATGGTAGACCCCTTCGAGGAAGCTAGCAGTGAGGTGATATCAAAATATTTAAGATATCATGCATATACCAGATACAAAAGATACAAGTATCTCTTCTAACCTTGTCGATTGCCCAGTCAATCCGACCAACAATAAAGTCTACTCATTACGAATTAGCGTCGACTGCCCGGTCATAACAAAATGAGGTATGTTGAGCGATGAAGATGGCAAAGAGCGATGTTGAGCGCATGAGTAACCGACAATTGAAGAAAGACCTAATGGCCTGTAGCATACGAAAAATCATGTATCTATCATACGATCGGATGTTTGAGGAATAACACCTTTGTTATATCGTTCTGCCCTTGTGACACTCTACAATTCCTCTGCACAATAGTAAATATTCAATGGGTTTATCCTTCTTGGAGGCACCTTCGTCCGATGACACAGACCATTTGCCCGCAGCGCCTCTCTCATTCACCATTGAGTCACACGAGATGAATAGATCGAGCTCTGATTAGAAATAAGGATTTACCATGGAGACCTTTGGACATTGCACCCAAAATGCATCACATACATCACACCAAATTCAGAAAATACTCACGACGACAAAAGCGCCTGTGTTGTATCAATGATACAGATAACAAGACGTGTTAATGTTGCAACCGTGATGCACAGGATTAATTCTCCTTTCAAGTGAGGCACCAAGGCTGAAGATGTGTTGATTCCACTTGATCCTCAACGTCGGCAATAATCCCAACGTAAGCAACACCTTGACGACAGTTCAATTGAAGGTTATTTTGAGGCAGCAACTCGACATATATATATATATATATATATATATATAATGGTATAATGGTGTTTATTATAATATAATGGTATAATATGGCATATTATCCGTATGCTTGCTAGAAGTCTATTGTCATCCAAATGACATCTGCGCAAGCAATACAAATGAGTCTTGTTATTAATTATTAGTTGGAGTAACCCAGTCAATTATATCGCTGAAAAATAAAACAAGCGCGACCAAATTCGATGGTCATAACTAGAAATTACTCTTGCTCTGCCACCTTCAAGGTACAAACACAAAACATATAAAAGGCGTCGTATATAGAAACATTCGTATCAATAGAAGGCTTCTGTAACACTGTATGCACAATTGTAGTGTACGTGTTTGTGATTCTTAAGGAGCTCTGGAATAGCTGGCCAAATTTACCTAATTTAGATGACTAGTTTAAGCTGAAATAAATAGTTTAAGCTGATATGGTTCCTCAAGTTGGCGGAGCTCTCCACCATGTCTGTTTCTGTATGAACGAATTGAATGAATGTATCATATGCTGCAATTGCAGCTGAAATAACAACTGTCCACGGCTATCAGAGAGTAGATTTATTATATTTATTGCGTAACATCTGTATTCGGCAATATAAGAGATCACAACGCTATCAATGAGCCAAGAGGCCTGTGACACGGGTATATTTATGCTTTCAGGAATATGATTTGTATTATAGTATAGGCTTCTTGAATGAATCTTGCTTTGCCTCTGCTGAAGTTACCTCATTTAAAACCTAAATAATTCGGGTCTTCAGGCAAGTGTTAAATTAACAATGGTAGCCTATTTATCAACTAAACTACAACATAACGCTTCTTGCTCATCGTATTTAGCCATTTGATTCTGTTCAAATAGAATATGCTCCTTCTGGCTATGTCATTGCTGAAGCGACGTCAAGAGCAGCGCATGTGTTTAAGCGCACTCGAAATCGTTCCCTAGCTGTTGACTCATCCTCATAACGAATTGAACGCTGAATAAGCTGTGCCAGATTGACTCACTCCATCGGTAACACCCCTATCGAGACAAGTACTTTCCCTTGCACCACACAGCGTTTCGATTGAACCACATGCAGTTTCAAAAATTGGGACCAGCCGACGCCCGGCGGTGTTAACTTGCCATCATATCCCAGACGATATTTGCCGTCCTTACATGTATTATAAGCATGTTCGCGTACCGGCCATCCATTTTCATCGTAGAGACACAATGAGATTCGTCTGCGGATAGGCCACGCCACTTGATTGTTGCCTACCTCAGCAGGAACAGCAAATATCCCTAAATAAACGGATTCGTTATATCTGCCCAGTTGAATATGAACTTTGAAGTTTATGCCACAAATCTGTTGGTACTGTTTCCCAGCCGAGGCTTTCCCTCTGTACTTATCGATGTTATTGAGGACCCTGTCGAAGTCAAACCAAAAATACGCTTTGTCCAAATAGGCCGCACCGTAAATTGGTCCCTGTTCGACGCCGTCGGTGTTGCCACCGATCTGGTTTAATTCATCTTGAACGATGCCACGGATTATCCTTATCTGATCGACTGAGCAAGTCTGGCCAGGAGCAGAAATGTCGTCATAGCGAGGCGGTGGACTGGTGACGATACTATCGTCGGCGATGTTCTGAGTCATTTCGTTGTTGTCGTTGTCTTTCCGAGCTTCTAATTTCTTCTCTTCAAGTGTCACCTCCACATGTCCATCAGGCGTCGATGGATTTAGGCTACGTTGTGTTACTTCGTCTAGCGGGACGTCTGCAGTTGATCCCTTCTTGTGACCTCCGCTACAGATGTGCGCACGAATATCAGCCAGTGTCCCTCGAAAGTTGCATTCGCAGCGAAAATTCAGGCTCGTTAGGACATCAATGGAAACTCCGTCGTTGGTGACCTGCACTATGCTGTCGCATGTGGGACACCAGGCCGTCCCAGATGAGTCAGCTGACACGGTACATGCGTAACAGGTGAGGTGCTTTTTTGGACAGCGTAGAAGGAATGGGCTGACTTTGTCACAAGCCAAACATTTCGATGATGTCAGTACAGGCAGCCAACATCTATCAGGGTTAACCTGGAGAGAACCAACGTGAAGTTCGGGCGGCAGTCCCTGGAAGAGCATGTTCGGCGGCGGAACACGACACTAAGACACGCTCGAGAATACACACACAATTCTCGACAGTCCTTCTTAATATCACGCAATGGTAATCAACACTATATCATACAGAGACGCGTTGGCCTGACACTTGACATATTTTTGTTATCAGATCTTCGATCTAATATAGTTCGGTGGTTCTGCTCAGTGAGCACAAGCACAGCTGGCCTACTAAAAACTCAACTCACTTAGCACAAATGAGGCCTTGATGCTTTAAGCACCAGCACTGCACACGACAAATGGATGCTGTTCTTTGTCAGGCGAAAATGGCTCAACAACAAACGGCGAGATGAATCCGCTGTGAACGGTGTTTATTGATCGGCCTCTCGAATCTCATCTCGTGGATCTTTTTGGCTATTAGCAGCAATATATAGTGTTACTAACTTGTGGAGAGGATATTCACCTCGAGTTTTCTTCTGAAGCAAGGGGCTTGAGGTACAGCGACCAATAGAAATCAGCAGCCAATAGAAATCTTAAGGCGATGGTTAATCGAAATTAGTGGGCTCAGAAGACAGCAATTAGGGCGGTCTCGACAATATGCTAGACTGTCGGCAGCATAGCTAAATCTCGATGCAGGTTTGATGGTCATTAGCCTACGGCACAGTAATGAATTCGAATATCTATGAGTTACCGCTATGTAGCAATATCGACTAGCAACAAATATAAACATGTAAATGTACATGAATTATCTGTCGTCTGGAAATGTAGTTTTGTAAGAGAAAACCCACATTTGCCTAACATAATGGTTTTGAACATGTCCAGTAAGGTGGAAGCAGGTTTTAGTGACAATTTTCAAGCTACACTGAACATTGTCACATGGTATCAACTAATGTTAAACTTAAAGACATACATATAGTCTATATTTGTATGTCAAGTTCCTATTTCATAATCGAGTATAAGACCAAACTTGCAGAGCAAACGAAGAGCTGAACCCGAACCAACAGTAAAAGTCCGCTTATAGTGTTTGATAATATTGAATTGAGGTGCACAATATTTCCCATGTAAATGATGATTTTGGTCAGCTTAACGTTTAACATTTTTGTGGACAATACAAGCGTGCGTTCGGCCGCTATTCGATCTCTTCCTGTCCCTCTCTCTCTTTCTCTAGCCAACGGATGCCAACTCACAATATAGTGTTACGGTGGATTACGTGGAGCAGGTGTTTCCAATGACGGATAGGGCATCCATCAGGTGTAATGTTTTGAAAATTTACTGACATCGAGGCCGTTGGCAAAACAAAAAATAGTACCAAAAATCTATATGCCGAAAAACCTATGCTTATATGGATCGAACGAGCATCTTAAATAGTTATTGTGCTTGTATCGATCAACAAGGGTGTGCATAGAGGGTTTACAATATATGTCTAGATTGAATTTTAAGACGGAGTAAATAATGAGAATAATATAAGTAACACAGTCGGCGTTGAATGTATTTATAATTTTCGCACATGTGCGTAACATTTAATAAACTTTAATATCATTAATAGTGAATCAATTTTTTATGTACATTTTTATATATAAGTAGATATATTCGTCTTCCAAATATGTTTTCTCTCTCACGAAATGATTACTAAATTGATACTCGTTTCCCACACAATCTGTTGCTTAGTCACCTATTGTCTAATTAGTACACCGCTATACAGACATAACATTTTTCAGCTCCGTATGCTCTTGTGATCCATGGAGCGTAAAAAACAAGCTGAACTAGTATTTTTCTCAATGTAAACAGTTGCCGCCATTTGCTCTCCCTCCTCCAACACTCATGATGGATATCTTTAGGGGGAATAATAAGACTTTCAGCCTTTGGACGCCCGAAACCCACGCTTGGCCAGCAGCTGTAACCCAAAGTGTGTCGAACGCTCATAATATTGAGCGCATACAACAGATCGCGGACATCCTTCTTTCGTTGAATAGAGATGAAACAGACATGCTTGGGGAACTCTCTCCGATTAGGTTGAGTGATGCAAGGGCGAGGTAAGACTTTAGTAAGACCCTACTTCTGCAATACGACAGAACCTCTCCTTTATTCAAAAAGACGTTTAATAAGACAATGTGCGCGCCAAATATAGCAGTCAATCAACGCCGCAAATGATGATTAGGATGACTAATGAGGCTGTTCATTCACCATTCAGACAGCTTAAGCTACATTTTGCAGCACTAAGGCTAATTGGATACAATTGTTTTCAAAAGTATAAGATGCCAAAGTTTGACCGTCTATGCAACTCTAAACGCAAGCTAACAGACGAAGCCATCACTGGATAGGTCTCAGTTATCACTATCTGGAAGAAATCTGTTAGCAAAATGCTATTCTGATATTGTACATTATTTCGCATGGCAGTGGCATTTGTAGGTTAATTGGTAATGTTGATGTACTGAGTATTGATGCTAGTGCTGGTGCTGTATCCCATCGCACTGCCGAAAGTGAGACTGCTACAGGAAACCCACTCTATTACAGCCACTCGCATAGCCTGTAGCTTGGACTCAAGCGTGTGTCTCTATATGATAACGGAATTTGTCTAGACAGGTAAAATTCGAGGAAAATCCGCACCTGGTAGTAGCACTCGATGTTGGCCAAGCCAGCCTTATCAAGCGAATCGGCCCTGATGATTGTCATGATTGAGTACGGCTGCTTTTGAGCATCTGTTTTACTCCATACGGCTCTTCGCGGATCCAGCAGAGCTGTAATGAGACGGGCACTATGTCAGCAGAGATCAAGATGTAGCGACATCACATTTGTGGATCATCAACCACTTAGGTATGATTGGTAAATGCTGCAGACCAACCACGGTCGGTCGGATAACGTTTCGAATTTTATTTTTGCCCAAGAGCACACACACACACACAAAGGCTTATCCATGTCAGGAATGATAGCCTCGAACACCTAAAAAATGATTTTAAACAGAGGCCACAGTATCAATTTAACTCAGTATGCTGAATTTCAGTATTAGAGTCCACCAAGGGGGATGATATTTTCAATGGCGTAGCTAACATGAGCGTCACCGAGTTCATTTTGTTTTCAGTCAAATTAGGTCAAATCAGATATCCATACTCTGCAATGAACTATCGACATTAGATGATAAAGCGTTACTAACACAACAATTGGAAAAGTTGAACGAAAATTTGGAAACGTTTAGGAAGATTGATTTCCTTTAGAAGTTAGGGAACTCACACTGCTTTGACCTTATTTTGATAGCTGACCCTTAGATATTCCCCTACAGGCCTCGGAACCACATCGGTATTACTCCAAGAACCTATCGGGGTTAGCTTTACTATTTTTTATACTTTCCCAGCCTTTCCAGACTCCGCGATCTGCCAAGAATCCACAGATTAAGAAAGATGGCAAAGAAATACAAAGATTATCCGCGTCTGGCAGGATCTGAACCTGAACCTGTCCCTCCTATCAATCGGTCGAAGACGCTAATGATGAGATGTCTATTTATTTTACGTCTATATAGAGCACCGTATGATATTGCATTTAGGTTAATGAACAAAGCTACATATAATATGCATACCGTGTGCCCAGCAGTCTCTCGAACTTGCAATAGTCTAGGCAATTGGCCTAGCCTTTCGCTATAACCTTCAGTTGAAGATAAGGCAGTTTTCCACTATTGTGACGAATATCCCTTGTCCAAGATGGATTTTACCATTCAAAAATTGTTGGACCATTGTCAGAATGCTATAAAATCTAAAATAAAGCTAACTCCACACAATATAAAACACAACCAACGTGTGCTTTAGAGTGTCCGGCTAATTATGTAAAGCGAGAATGTAAGGTCTTTCGGAGCGAGAACTACAACAACGCGTACAAACGCGGTAAGGTCATTAAAAATGCTATAACTAAAAGTAAGTTTTCCGGGCTGACTCACAGTCAACATTAAAACGTCCACGGTATTGCTCTTCGGCATAGCCTCAAATGCAAATGTGCACCGGTGCGGAATCAAAGCCGTGCGTCCACGTGTCTACTTCGGTTGAGCGGCTCACACGAATACACCACGCCACCGGGCTCGGCTCAAAATACTATAACTAATTCTTCAGTCCGTACTTAAAGAACACTTTCTAAGCAAATTGTAAATACGCTTCATCTTTAGTATATATTTTCTATCAGACAGTGTCTTAAATATTTAGTGTCCTTTTCTCGTGTTTTTTTTTCTCAAAAATAATTCGAACATCAAGAATATTATTGCAGTAATAATACTAATTCTCATTGCGTAATACGCCGGGCATGGTTTTTCTGTTGTGTTGATACTTAGGCACCGGGGTGTATATTGTATATAATACATTGAGTGCCAGCAAGTAGAAACCCTGTAGTCTACCGATCTAATTATGTCTTTCACGAATATATGAATTGCAGAGTTGTATTTGGTCCCTTGTTGTGTGAGACTGGTTTTTGTTCCACATGTGCTGAAGGACTCCCAGTCATGAACCCCAAACCAAGGCGATTCCTCATCTCTCTCCGAGCCCTGGGATTTTGGACGAGAGGTGTCACTCCATTGTCGTTTACACGGTCGCAACTGTCAAATATATCGTTGAGACAATTAATAAATATAATAATAATAATAAGGTCACGATTTTTATTAGATACTAATCGAGTATCTTAATCAGTGTAGACTGAATGTATCCCTGAATGCCTTACGCGTTGTGATTAGACTGTAGTTCAGCTAATAAACCAAGCCTTGTATAATATTGAATATTGTTTCGTTCTATCCGCCCAATGCAACCAAGTGACCCAAACACCACGTGGCTTTGCACGGATACCTTTTTTTATAGACGTGTGCTAAAGAAAGACTTGAGATAAATGTCAATGATTGTGGAGGAATTCCAAATTTCTCGACAACTATAATAACTCCCAAAGGCGCACTTGAAGAACACCTTTGATAAACAAGCTACCTCCACATTTCTAATAACTGTCTGGTTTCACGATGGTTTGTCCCCAGACGACTACATAAACTATGAACGGCAAAATATCATATTTAATGGCTTCAGTATGCTAAACTACAAGTATAGCATACGAAAAACCTCATCCTACATAGACAACTTGCCGCTTGATGCTATGGGACCCATGACTCATACCTGGCTGTCAAGTTGAATGCATTAGTCAGAATGGAGGGCTTCCATTTCACAGCATCGCCCTTCAATCGTTGCTGCAAAACAAAAGCGGAGGCGCCGGGTACAGATAACAGACATAATACAGATGTTTACCACCACACAACATTTTCAACATACATTTTCAACCGCCCAAGGTATGCGAATTTCCATCAGGGCGTTCGCCGACCTGCAATTCTAAGCAAAGTCAACTGGTGTCCAATTGCGTAACTGACCCAGATGTTTTCTCATCAGTTGGTTGGCTGAACTGTCAAGCGACATCTCTACTCAGCGAATGGTTTCTGTCTGGCATCGATAACAGTGACTCGTTCCGGGTTGGAGATCTGCGAATGGAAAGGTACCTGAAATTCGCTCGCAAAAACAAAGGATATGGGCAGTCGGCAGGTGGCATGCACATGATGTTGCTCATCGCTCGGTCTGAGTCGACGACTATCAGACCATCAACGTAATCTAGGTTAGTCTGATCTAGTATGAGTCCAATTTGTGACGTCCAAGATGATTAATGATCGACACTCGTTTTTTGACAAATACCCCGATACTCAGTGAACAAGAACTGTTAGGGCACAGTTGGACGAACCTTAGTTTGTTTGCAACGGATGAAATCCTTCAGCCAGCTCCGGCATTATGCTTGCTGATACCACACTGTACACACACCGATATCCGGCATTCAATGCAATTAAGCACTCAACCTGTTTATGCGATTATTTTCGTTCAGAGCCGCATCTACATTCGATTCTTCAGCCGCTGCTTTTTTACAGTGAAATTACTTCTTTATTTACGAATTATAAAAGTATTAGAAGTATTACAATCATTTTACAATTACAACACATGCAACAATTCAAATGATTAGCCATTGCGCTGGCCCATTCCGAAATTGATATAGACATTTTTCCCAGATAGTCCGAGTCGTCGAGGCGAATCGGACAGATTGGTGGTACAACATAACAATTGCAACGAAATGATTATCGATGACGCACGTCGGATCCGCCAGTCAGCGCTTGGTGTTATATTTATCATTAGGAGAGTCCATCTACGAGTCGTCCACGTCTAGCTCCATGACTCGAACGCGTGTATATATATATATATATATATTCGTGCCACCGGGAGCAAACGCGCAGGGTCCTTCCGTCTGCAACGCTTTTCCCTCGCTGTGCAGAGAGGCAATGCCATCGTCGCCCTTGGGACCTGACACCCGGTCTCCAACAGCGTAACTAAATACTATACTCAAACAGATACATTAATGATATTATAAATAAATATTCCATATATTATATAATATGGATCGCCATAATCATAGAATGTTATCTTTAGAAACTTAAACCTTGCGTGAAATCACACGAATTATAACAGAATTCCAGCAAAAAACAAGACTCTGACCCGCGTAACCGCATCCCAGAGCGCGGCAAGACCGAGTTGCGTATTCAATATCCGTAAACTCAGAGGTACGGCGGACAAAAATGGCGATTTTGTCCTTCACCTATGAATGGAGTGGTCCCTAATGATATAACTCATATGGCAGACGGCTCGATCTCGAGGTAAACAAGGTAGAGGCGCTTACGTCAAACGCAGCTTCGCATTCGTTGATTGCATTAAAAACGCTTGCTTCGTATTAAGAGATAATGGGAAGCGGGCCAGACAAATGGCAAGATAAGTGTTCAGCCAGAAAAGTGGAGAATGACTGTGCGAAAGAGACAACTCAAAACACAAAGTCGCTGCTTGTGGTATCCTTTGGGTACCACGTCCGAAAAAAACTATGGATAACCTTAGGCATGTGAACGAATGTATATTTTCTATATCCTATACGAGAAGTATCTGCTCTTACCAGAAAACTCATATTTGCATTGTTACCAAAGGGTGTGCCGAGAACCGATTCACCCATCATTTGAATGTGAAATTTACATAGCCATCACTGGAAAGATATGGATTTCACTCCTTCAATAATTGATGAACAAGTATGAAGTAATGCAAAGGGACTATAGTGAAATGTAAATATGAAACATATATAGTAAAAATAAATCATGAAAAACGAGAAAAATAGAGAGTAATGGCTGGAATCAGGAGTCTCGAGGCTCCTGCTGGCCTCCGTGGCCGAATCCGTAGCCTTGTACGGCGCCCCCATATGGGCTGACGTAGCCCTGATCAGAAAGAAGAACAGAAACATTAGAGCATCACACGGCGAGGAACGCAACGTTCGGGAAACGGCAGGATGAATGGAATAAACCGGACGCAGCCTACACAACCGGGAATTGGACGAGGAGTCTCATACCGGACCTCAGGACATGGTACGACCACAGCCGGGAGCTCACCTACCATATCACGCAGGCACTGACAGGCCACGGCCAGTTCCAAACATATATGGTCAAAATCGGCAAGACAGAAGTGGATACCTGCGTCCATTAAAATAAATAATGAAACTTTTTATCTAAATATTCCTGTTGGTGACATCATGACGAAGATGTAACCCAATTTTGCAACAAAAAAAGCAAAGTATAAGCTGAATTAGATAGTGTCAATTACATGGTACATATATTAAAGAAATGTCCATGTTATTTCGTCAATTGTTCTATTATTTTTTTTGTTATATCCAAGAATATAGTTGTACACATATTGCGTTACTTTTTTTGGGTATGAACACAGTACCTATTTATTGTAGGCCGAGACTACCTTTTTAGTCAGGAAAGCATGTTCCGTCAGATATATGTTTATTCAGAATGTTACGGCCTGATATTACTGTATGCTGCTTATAAGTGACATACAGCCAGGATCTTCATACAAACTCATCGGGACTAACGTCAAAGTAATAATATACCTCCGAGGAAATGGGACGACATACGCTATCGAGGCACACATATGAATACAGAATATAAATTCACAATTATAACTAATTCACTATTTATAAATGATAAATGAATTATTTACAGACGACACGTGTTACTGCACCAGCACTTCAGCCCGCTCCATTCTCTAATAACTCTACCAACATTCTCTAGCAATTAGAGCGGTCCTGCGGAGATGAAATCTCCCTACAGGTGTTCGAGGATGACGTCATTCGTGTTTCCTGGTTTTTTTTAAAGCCGAGTACAATTATCTGAAGCACTCGTTTCTGTAGATGACTTTATAATGCTGAATGGACTTAATATTACTCTTTGTGGAAGCTGTTCTCGCGGTGTCCCGGGCTGTATATAAGCACACCGCGTCCAGGGCTAGGGTATAACAGCAATCTACTACTGCATCCAACAGCCAACGAAAGAGTCAAAGGTAAGTGACTGCTAGATCTTCTTCAGAGACTCCCATCATTCCGCGGTCCCCCATTGAATCAATCCATTTTTCACTTGTATCGTTTTTGAAGACCTTTAACGGACTCGGAGCAGCGAGACGGCCATTATTCCCATATCGCCAAAAGTAGAGTCGACCATTTCGGATGACCAATAGTCTGCCATCTTCAGGTTGAATTCGTCCATCGATAGGCCCAGTTATTAAATCAAGGAAAGCATTATTGATGTATTTCGGATAACCGTAACTCCCCACCGAGTCGCATGTGTTCGTACTACTACTACTAAAGTAAAGTAAATCTGCCAGGCAGACTCTCAAACAACATTTTGTGTTTACGGTACCCGTTTCAACATTGCTTCATAAGACGGACCCTTTTAAGTGGTGGCTTGGACGGCTAAGTCTCTGGCTGTAAATAGCCGGAGTGCGCAGCTTCGTGTCTCGCAACGTGGCATATAAGAGAGCTTAGGTATTACAAAACTACTGTTCGTTCAGTGTACAACTACCACTATAATACTCTATTTTAAGCGCTCGATCCAATGGATGGACATAGATGTTGCATCTCGGGTAAAAGACCTATTCACCTTACAACTCGAATCGACATCGATAAAAGACTTGAAGACTGGGTTTTGCTTTTCGCCCTTTCGACTACGACTCAACAGAAGTCTGAGTTGGTTTCTAGATAAATTGCTAGAACTTATTTGAGTAATCATTAGACATTATAGGAAATAATACAGTTGTAACTAAATGAAAAGTCGGCCTGTAGTACGCGGCTCAGAAATTATCCAAATTAAAACGACAAGGAAATTCATAGCAAAGCGATTTATTTAAGGTTACTTAATATACTCTCTCAATAGGTGCACTAACCCAGAGAGCGGCTCAAGTCGTACCTTTGAACCTCAAGTGAAGCCTTCAAAGTGGTTACTGATTCATTACAGTCATTGAATGGCTCCAAAAAAGAAATACTCCTTGAGATATCCTAATAGGAAATTATCAGTAGTCACCGAACAGACTAGCATTTAGAGGAGTTGACAAAAAAGATCGCTGCACCCGCCCTGTAGGCACTTCCTTGTTTGAAGGGACGATTTTTGTCCGTGAAAGACAGCGGGTCAAACTCTTTAATAGAAGACTGACCCGATATCTCCAATTACTTGGCAACTTCTGACACATTTCAGATGTGGGCCGAAGGTCATCGATTGGAGGACTTTCAACCTCATGACCTTTATGATTTGATGAAAACGTAGAATGTCTTAAATAACCCTGTAATGTTATGAATCACAAATACAATTGTGTTTAGTATTGGATTAATTTAAATCTCTTTTTAGTTTTATTAATATTATTATTTACTATTGAAACAAAGGGCCAGCAATTGTGCCCGCACCATTTGTGTAAACAACATTTGGGTATATTAGTGAGTATGCCCATGAGCCAGAGGCTCGGCAGGGGCAAAGTGAACTGGAGAAGGGGTTCATTGGAGACAGTTTGATGATGGCATAAACAGGAGCCACTTATAAAAAAAATGCTGGCCATGCCAATTGTATGGAGGAATAGGAAAGTGCTTAGAACATTTCTATAACATGAGACTAGTATTTTGCTTGATTAGTGGAGTGAACATGAGACACTAGTCTTATATAATTTAATGAAACATACATATATATTATATCTCGTAGAAGGGATGTCCGACATAAGAGATATCTGTATATATCTAAATCTGTTTGAACTTCTGTTCCTGCATATTACAGTCAGTCATGCGTGCCTCTACTGTGATCTGTATTGCTGTGTGCGCCGTATTCACTGTGTACGCTGGACAACCGTATACCGGTACGTTCCATTGCAGGTTTCACAGGAACAACTTCAATTTAATAACATTTTTATTTCTGTTACTCACGTTATATCTATTTGGACAATATCGTAGAACAACAGGTCGAGTAAAAGTATCTATGCTAATGTTTGCCCACAGACTGCATCCAAAACCTTGTGAATAGTGGCGTGTCCGACATCAACCGGAACGTTTCAGGTTCCGAGGAGTGTACTGCGAAGTTTAATACCACCATGACGACAAAGTAAGTATTAACTTCCTTCGGGGCACATTATTTTAAGCCCCCCTCGAGAGGCACACAAATCTGAACAATATACCTATAATAGCAACTCGTGGGGATTGACCAAACACGATGACGGCCCCGGGCACCAACAGCTCAATATCTTTCATTTTCTATATTCGATAATTTTGGGAACGATCCACCCACTACTAGCGATAGACAGAATGTGTTGCCAGGCGTGGGCAAGTTTCAGCTTAATGGAAGCAAAGATGCAAATCAATTTGTTTCGTTACACCCGACTAAATAAAAATAACATCGATACAAATCTCGAAGATATCATTTTTCGGTGTGGTTTTTATTTCATCACATGTCTTTGAACATAATTGCTTCCCAATGGCTAAATACTCTATATGTTATCGTGGGGTTTAGATTGTGCAACATTAATCTCTTTAATGTGGTCTCCTTATTATAATTGGGTGCCAGTGACTTCGTTGTTACAATCGTATTACAGTGGTAATTCACCTGGTTTTGCATTGACATGCGGCATCCTCTAGTGGCCTGGTAACACACGGTGTATTCGAATGTGTATTCTCTGCACCCTTAGTAACCATAGTACTACTACTGCTTAGGTATTCAAGCAATGAACAGCAGCTGATGGTTGAGTGGGCGGTCGTAGCGTTTATTGTACAGGTCATTCATTCAATTTGCGAATGCGCAATTGGGCCACTCACAAAAAGCAACTACACCAATATCACAGGCTGCTACGAGAAGATTTATCTGAAACTGAAGATTCTATTTGTATCTTTGCACCTTACAGACTGGCTAGCGTTACGAATATGACAGATCACGAACAACGCTATAGGGATTTGCTCGGAGAATTCAAATCGGCCCTCGATGCCCTCTTGAGCTGTTTAAAAGAAAATGGCGCCAGCGACGAACAACTTGCTTATGCGAATACCACCCTCTATGCAAAGGAGCAGAAAGCCCGTGCAGACTGCCATGACCTGACCAAGTAGGCGGTGTCCGCTATTTAGCATTCGGGTGCGTTCTGATACAAATAAAAACGACTGCATTGCATAATGGTCTTGTGTAGTATTGTCCCACTAGAGACTTTGAGTACAGTATCGAACATACACCACTGAATGAGTGGATTACTAACGACGTCGTGAGGAACTAGTTGCCTGATACTGAGCTACTTATAAGTCGGCAGTAAGGCGCGTTTCAGCAGATCTATGGCATCTAAATGATACGTCGGACTGTTTGACAATAAGCTGAAAAGTATAACAATCACTTCCTTACGATTAGTCTTTACTTGAACAATTTCAAATATTTACAAATTCGAGTGAGTTGATATATTAAACACAGTACGAACGGTGGTTTTCTGCTTGCTTACAAAACTATTTCTGTTACTTATACAAACCATTAAAAATAATCGTCTGATATGTCTTTCCTGCTTAAACTTTGTTTAAATTGGTTCCGATCCGCAGTCCTGAGCCGGCCATTAGCAGTCGGTAGTGGGAAAATGTATGCTTCATCTAGATTTAGGCAAGCATAGGGCGACTTCAAATTCACCGGCTCTCATTATCCGACATCATAGCATAGACAACCTTTCAACGTGTTCGTTACAATTCAAGGTTTTAGAGAATATTACTATCAGGTATTTTCTTGTGCTTAATTTACCTGGCTCAATATATTTTAAATAGTTCCATATTGTGTTTCTACTATGATTTATGATTTCATTTATGAGTCGCGAGTAGTAGCCCCATATTTTATGGCCACATAACCGAGCCATCTAGTATTAGGTCACCCAGATTTTCAACCGTCATAACTAGTTCACCGTCATCAGTATTAACATACTGTTCAGGCCAATGAACAGCATAAATAGAGCACTTCCCGGAACATTCTCCAGGCATGTCGTTGCGGCATATCCAATTCTGGAGAGAGGTCCCCCACTTTCACTATAAAAATAACGTCCGCTGAGGATGTTCGAGATCTAAACAATCAATTTCGGAGCAATTTCGTTGGCTAGACGCGTAGGATAATTTTCGGCCCGGTTAAGGAATATCCATTTGAATAAAATGGTGTATATGTATTGGATTTCATGCGGCGTAGCTTCGAATGCGCTCTTGAAACCACGACCATGGGCCGTTTGTCGTGGGCGCGCGGTGAAGGAACATCGTTATCGCACAGGGAACTATGACTACTTGCGGAGGAGGGCTATATAAGGTGCCCTCATATATATATATATATGAGGGCACACAGAGCTGAGGCCTGTCAGATAAGGGAACAGCTGAGAGTCAGCTTGAAAAAAAAAAAAACAATATATATATATATATACATTCTAGATTGATTGAGGTAAATCCACCGTCTGTAGTAATGGCTGCGTTGTATTTAAAATATAAATTGTACATGAGCCAGCATCGATAACATTTGTGCCCAGGTGACACCGCTAAACCGGAGGTGTGTTTTGAGGTGGCCATAATCAGCATTTTCTTGAGGAAAACAATGCTAATTATAGTTATGGAGTTCGGCTCCTACCTCCGAAACCGCTGTCACCGCTGGGAGGTGTATGAAAACTTTGCTTGTAAAATACTTGGCTTGCCACAAACTAGTGGTTGCATGCGTGGCTTCTCTCCATGCATAAGGGAAACGCACCCACCCTCGCCGTCGAAGGGAATCAGCTCCCATATTTCCATTATATACGCCCTCTAGAACTCCACTGTTTTGGCCAATCGAAGAGCAGACCGAGGACTATTAACCACCAAATTTCGAACGAATTCGACCAAATACTCTGGTAGATAGTATTTCTTGCACGGAGGACACATGAAGGGTGTAAAAGGGATCATACTTATAACACACAAGTAATACTTCATTAATATAAAAAAAATAACCTTTATATTAAATCAAAGTCCGGGGGTTTTGCTTCGATCAGCCGGCTATATTATATATATATATATAGGTTAAGAGCTGAGGCCTGTCACATAGGGGAGCAACTTAGGGTCAGCTCGCAAAAACAACTATACATATATATACCAAATTGGGTGGACCTTGCAAGATACTATCTCGTACATAAACCGTACCATAACAATGATGCACGTTCTAGTTCGAAATCGAAACAGAGTTGTTGAAGTCATTTATGAAAAATACAACACTATATAAAGCACATTCATGAAATCAGTTTATAAAGACTGAAATGCTAAGAAGAGGTTGGTATCTTACCCATTATTTAAAAAAACAATAGGTATTATAAATATGCAATCTTAATGAACGGTTCTTGCTAACATATGTTCACTCATTATCCTGCCTTCTTTTTGAACCAATCATTTATATTTCTAATGGAGTGGTATAGGCAGATGGAACCATGATGAAGTACGAATGTGATCTATCAAATGGCTGCTCTTATTTGTGTAACTGGTGGCTATGTCGCTAAGACTAAGTCCTGGTCTCGACTATATAAGCAAACGTCCCCGAGTGCTACAGTATAATAGCAATCTACTGTTAAACCCAACAACCTGCAAAGGAGCCAAAGGTGAGTGACTGCTAGACCAAACTTCTCAGCGGTGTCGGGCCTCATTATAACTAACCTTATCCACTTGTAGAACGTTCCGTTTCGAAGACTTTTGAAGGACTTCAAGTAGCGGTATTGCGATCACGACCAGAACTCAATCATATATCAGTCCCACAATTGCTCAATTCTCCCAGTTAGAATTTGTATTACGAGTGAATATTCTTTCGGCTACTCAAACCGCTAGCTGGGTCCATACGGCTGTGGCTTCCGCGTTAGGCCGTCTTGATGTCTTCAAGCCTTAATCCGCTGAGCCATAACTCTTGTACTCCAGTTTTCGAATGTGTGTGTCATCTCATCTGCTGTTATACTTCTGGACAAATTTGGCTTATTCGACTAACTGGTGCTGTTGGAGCGCCTCTGGCCAGACATGACAATTAGTTGAACTTTTTAATGTGTCATTCGGAAAAATTACCATTAACGCCTGGACGAGAGTGAATGTTGCTTTTAGCTAAGATCAAGGGGTAGTCTCGGTTTCAAGTGGAAGAAGTATTTAGTTTACGGGCATAACGGTCACAGCTGCCTACAAAGTTTTCGCACATCGACTTGAAGATACTTAGCGAGTGCAACCGAAACTTCCTTGTGTGCGTGTGTGTGTCCTTGCCATTAATTGTACTTCACATGACTTCTATTGAACACACCACTACTTTGCTTTTTGTGTTCTATACAAACAGTACTATTTTCTCAAAAAAAAAAAGAATACAAAACTGAGAACGGAGACCCTATCAGGAACCCTCAGGTATACACTTCATTGAAGAAGCCGTGGACATAATGCGCGCTGTCTACTGAGGACGCTACTATGATCTGATTTTCACATTTGCTGATCGATTTCAATCGAGGGTGTGTCTTTTACCTGAGGTTCGATGATTGGCCCGCGGTTATTTTTTGTAATTCGGATCTTCTTTTGACATTTTGAGTTGGATTCGTACATTGAGGTAACAGGGTATTTAACTAAAACTCGATAAGTGATGGATGAAGTAGTGAGGATAGTACTGTAGTTTGATTTACACTGGATGTAATAACCTAACAAGAACATACATTACTCAAATTATCCACTACGCGGGTATCGCGGTGTAACGTTAACGCTCCACAAGTCACTCTAGCGACTTTTGGAGTAATGTTGACTCTGGTAGTCACCTAATTCGGTTTGTGTTCTGATTTTGCAGATTGTAGCTATGCGCGCCTCCACTGTAATCGCTATCGGTGCCTGCGTTGTATTCACTGTGTACGCCGGGGAGCTGTACAACCGTATGTATATATAGGTACAAAGGTTTTTAGTATGAGTTAGAGGTATTCACCTCTTTTATTTATACACTGGTCCCAGAGTTGTGGCAGCCTTTTAACGGCTAGGTATGCCCCATTTCTATTACCATTAAATAAGTTCGTTATTTAAGGCATCTCGGAGCAAATCGATGTTTGCATACCGTTTGCCACTTATAGCCCTCTTTAATCGATGGAAGCAACCATAGTCGCACTGGCTTAAACCGGGAGAATAGGGGCGATAACGCGATGGCTCAATCTTGTTGGCCTTAAGTCAGGACGTAATTTCATTGTGTTACGATGCGCCCTAACATGGTCATCGAGTAGCCACACTCGGTGCTTCCTATTGTCATGCCAATTATTCATGAGTCCCTTCAACAAGGACCCGAGATATCGGGTGCATTTTTTTGGGCCCAAAATCTCGTAGTACCAAATTCCGTTGAAATCCATGGCAAGTGCTACCATTACTTTAGGCTCGAAGCTATTTGATACTGCTACCGCCATTGTCTGTTCACCTGGTCGTAGCCACTCGGTCCCCTATAGAGGCTGACCCATGTCTCGTGCACTGCAACGGTATGCTCTAGGCGACTCTTTTGCTGCCTATATATCTTCAAATACTTCGCGAACACTCCTCACGCATTTTTAGTTGGCCAGGACCGAATTCATGAGGGACCCATTTTGCATTTTTTTTCTGCATCCTCAGATTATTTTTAATAATTCGACGACATGTTTCACGAGGCACGCCAATTTCAGCCGACAAAGTCGTCAATAACCAAGCTATAGTTTGCTCGAAGGTTGTTTCGATTATCTCGATCCGTTCGTCCAATCCAGATTCGGGAAGGAGTGGGCGCCCTCGATGTTCATTAATGTCCCAGTCGTCTTGCCTAAACTGCGCACACCAACGGTACACCTGTGCTCGACTCAGGGCATTATGGCCATGCACACTAACCAACCTTCAATGGATTTTAGCTGGACATTTCTTCTCTTGAAACATAAACCTGACACTTTCCTTCTGAGAATGCGAGGGACTTGGTCCGCTGGTCACTATTTCGAACGCTTAACGAAAGCGAATGCTAACGGCTTTCGCGCTGTTGTGTCTCACTACGCGCCAGATTTGAATTCAAACCGCCCAAGAATAAGAATTCGGCGCACGGCGATCGGAGTTTTTTTTGGGTCAGCCTAATAATTGATACTTCATAGATGATACTTCATAGAGAAGTTTCATAGATGATTTTTCCTTCCAACTATACAATACTTATCTCCAGATGTAATCTTTACTACAGTTTCACGTAGAATAAATATGATTATTTAAGATATTATATTGAACGCATAATTGTCCTAAATGGCGCCTTCACTAACAATTTTCGTTGAATGTTTGCCCCACAGAGTGCATCAACAACCTCGTGGATGAGGCATTCGCTCAAATCAAAAAGGATGGAGTCAACGTACCCGACAACTGCGCTTCAAACTTCAACGATACCATGAAAGCTGCGTAAGTATCTACCAGCCTTGCGTAGAACTAAAAATATAATCATTTTAATTTAATGACTCAAATTCAGTGAGACCAGCTCGCTTCCTAATGCAAGCTACCGCGAGAAAATTTACTTTAACGTCACGACTATTTATATTTTTGTACGTAACAGGTTGAATGAGAATACCAATAAAACTCACGACGATCGTTACGATGGCATGATTAAAGCCTTCGGTAAGGGGCTTTCTGATCTCTTGGACTGCTTGAAAGAAGCAGGTGCTACGGCGCAACAACGCGAAAAGACCAACTCAACGTTCTATGAGAAAAAGGAGAAAGCCTTCCAAAATTGCCATTATCTGCTCAAGTAGGCGGTGGCGCTCGATTTGCCCCACAAATGTATTCTGATACAAAATAAAATTTACTGCATTTCATAATGATCTTCCGTAGTATTTATCATAATTTATTTTTGTTGTGTTATAGATTCATGTAAAATTGGTGATTTTTTTTCGTTAAATACGTACAAATGAAAGCGATCCCGTCGTCCTTCGGGTCATGCCCGAGTCAAAGAAGATTTTTCACAGTTCTACGTCCGAGGCGACGTTGTTCAGTTATCTCGACAGTCCTAACAGCTCAAGTGGCGTGAATTCAGCTAATTAGGTGTCCTATGTTACATTCTAACATGACGTGTTCTATTGTGTCTGGCCCAGTTCCACATTTGACATTTTAGTATATTTCAGTACAAGGTTCAATGACGGAATTGTCTTATGTACAGCAATCTGTACGTGTTCTTTTTCTCAATTCGTCGTCTGATCTACATTTTTCATATGGTATCTTCTACTTGGTCTTTAGCAACCTTCGTCACTTGTTACTAATTGAATTCGATTTACTCCTGATCGCTCAAAAGATTATTCATATCGCTTATGTGATATGCGGGAGAATCTGATTTTGCTTTGGTATCCCGTCTTTTAAACATACTCCATTACAATTGATTCTCCGGAAATTCTGATGCTCTAATAAGCTCTGATATTAGTGCGGCCTACCTGGCAGCATCCCTTTCCCTAAGTTCCTGATCTTGTTTTCACCGTTCCTGCACGTTAAGTTGAGAACCGGAGTGGACTTCCAGCGTACACTGGAAATTTCAAACATGCTACAACCTCACAGTATGTATGTGGACATGCAGTTGCCTGATTGGCTTAGCCGAGTCAACGAGGGACGAGGAGCATAGTCGGGAGACGGAAATGGCCACACCTTCAAGCCAGGACGGACTGATTGACCAGTGGGCTAACAAGTGGTCCCTCATCCAGCCCGGGCAACCGGGCCACTGGACCAGGTCATTGGTGCCGGACCTCCGGGCCTGGCTAGCGGCCTGTCACGAGTCCCTCTCCTACCCGCTGGCCGAACTCCTTACCGGCCACGGACAATTCCAGCAATACGGTCAGAAGATCGGCAAGGCGGCGTCTCCAAAGTGTACACTCTGCACTTCGGAAGTCGTTGATACCTCGAGGTATGCCCTCGTCTCGAGAACTACCGGCGAGACTTCGCGGCCAGACCCGCACAGCCCCACCCGATTTCGTGCGAAGATATGGCTGTCATGAGAGACAGAGAGGGATGGGTCAACATCCGAAGATATACCGACGTGGTGCTGAAAGACAAGGTAGAACTAGAGCGGTGGAGCAGGAGGGAGTGAGGTCCTCTAATGGTGTCAAATGATGAGGGTAGGAACAGGAACTTTCAGGGCCTCCGTGAGAGTGTGCCGGATTACGGCGGTTTTCCAGGGGGCTCCTTCCCACCTGGGAGGCGCGGGGAAAGCGGAGTAGGTATTCCGTCTTTCCTCGTAATATAGAAAATATATGAAGTAAGCTGGCGAGTACCAAAATATTCGATTGGATACTTCGGTTAGCGCGAATTCGTTTTGTGACAGGTTTAGCCGAAATTAAACAAACATTCAAAATACTCCTTGTTTATACGATGCAGTTACCCGATGCAGGGCTGTATGATACTATATAAAAATGAACTTTGTTTTTGTGAAATGTGGTCTCATATTATTCTTATGTGTTTATAAGCAAATGTCCCCCAGCGCCAAAGACCCGGAGCTTAATTCCGCCTCTATTCTGCTAGACACCACAGTAACGAGGTTAAAATTGGGCAAATGCATAAAAATAATAACTATATCGTGCGAAGACACCCATATATATATATAGAAACTCAAAGCAGTTCGACACATCTGAGTAAAAACAAGCGACAGCATGGCCTCTTCAATGAAATCGCTAGCAGCACAAATAGCGTATCTCTTACCGCGTCTACGGGACAGAAACCCAGCTGGCTGTTAGAGAAAGGGAGGTTCCCTCCAGGTATCACTCTCAATACAATTTTGTATATAGTAATTCTGCTTAGAATGATGTTAAAGAAATTGCTAGATAATTTAGTTTAGTACCTTTGGGAACGTTTCATTGGTTACAGATAAGTTAAAGATGCAACCAACTAGAAGCACTATTTGCTAGTATGTTTTATTTGAGATCATACGGGACAAACTATAATACTTTTAAGATCTACTTTCTTTTTTCTCCAGCAAATGGTGGCCATATTTGCTCGCCATATATAATCTCCTCTGTGAATGCCAGGAATGATTATTACACTTCAGAGAGAACAGTCGCACCATCAGGTCATGTTAATATCCCATTTTATCAAGTCATGGATCATAGTTGATCGAATCAACTTACGAACCATAATTAATCGAATCAATTTATGAATCTTATTAATCGAATATATTCATTAATCTTATTTATTCGAATATATGAATAAATTATAATTAATCGAAGTAATTCATGAGTCTTAATTAATCGAATAAATTCATAAATCTTAACTATAATATTTCTATAATTATTAATGTCAGAAGACAAGCATTATCCGTTCATATGTTTTAGATAATGTAATTGAATCAAATCCCTAACTCAGGAAATTGCATTCAGGTGTTCGAAACTCACGATTAGCAGGGCGGTATCCTTCGAGGTCGATTACAGGTGACGTTTACTGAACTTGTCAATAGGTTATAGTTGCCTCCAACCGGGCCACCCGTGTGCTAAGGGGTGAATTAATTGAATAAAGATCTATGCAAGTTCAGAGCATAAACAGAATTTCGTCATTTTACTTCAGGATAACCTTGCAGGACTTTGCCTAAAAGCTGACGTTCAACGAAAATTTGAATTGTGCATTCTCCAACCTGGAGATTGAGCTGCAGGACTTTTTGTGCACTCAGCATACGTAGGCACTTGTCGACGGCGACCAGCGAGCGGATCTCGAGCGTAAGCCAAGGGACGGAGTTGAGCCTAATGCATCTGCTCTAACGGCAGATGGCCCGATGTCGAGCTACAGAAAGAAGCGATTACTACGTCAGATATGGCATCCTTTTCGCTGATTGCATTAAGGAAGGTTTTCCTCGACTAATATTATTGTAGGAAAACACACTAAACAAATGGCTGGCAAGTTGACAGAAATGTGAAAAGATGAATCCGAAGTGCGAGTTACTCGAAACACGACGCCTTTCATGAGTGCACAAACATGTAGCTCTTATCTTACTATTTATTTTGTTATTATAGTAATCCAGTTATCGGGTTTCCCAGAACATAAAGGGTTGAACATTGAGTATCCATAGATGGAATTATAAGATTTTTTATTATAAATGCTTACAATCAAACCAATATTATTACCTTTCTACCCGTATGACACTCATTTTTATTAATGCTGTCTTTCTATGAATTCTCGTCTGGTCTCTGACGAATAGGGCGCTACGTCAACAAGCTCTACACACAGCATCGAAGGTTAGGCAAACATGAATCCAAGGCGACCTATAGCATTGCGCTTCGGAGGTATATACCGCTCTGAGATTCGCAAGGGAGTCGTTTTATCAGTTCCTGAAACTAAAGGGTGATACTTGACAGCTATGGAAATTCATTGGTGATTCCTGTAGAAAAGGCAAATCCAAAGCACTCTTGCCTTCGATTGTTGATCCTGATTTTGGACAGCAGCTGCAGAGTCCTCAGGCTATTGCTGATGAGCTCAACAAGCACCTCGCAAACGTTGGATCGATCACAGAGGCCACCTTTGACGTCCAGGATGATATCCGCACTAAGTTAGAGCCGATCTGGCCAAGGAATCAAGCATCGCTCAGGTTAGATAATATCAGTGTTCCGGAGGTTGAATTTGTTCTCGAAAATACAAAGGCTGGTTGGGGCTGTAGAGCGACGGATGTGCCCAGTAAGTTGTTGAAACTGAACGTCTCGACTCTTGATCGATCGATCGCCAACTTTGAGACTGTTTGCTTTCTTAGATTAAAAGACGCGGTGATAATTCCTCTATATAAAAACAAGGGGGAGCTTACTCAGGCTGCTAATTACCGCCCAGTATCACTTGTGGATTATTTATAGACAGTTTTTGAAGAATTGGTGATCTCTAGGTTTGAAATTATTTCGATACTGTTAGATTATTTTCGCCTAGTCAGTTCGGTTTTAGGAAATATCGCTTAACAGAATTGGCGCTGGTACATCTTTGGCAGGAGATTACAGAGGCCAATGAAACAAGCAAGTATGCTTCGGAGTGTTTCTGGACGTTACAGCTGCCTTCAATTGTTTAGCTCACTCGATCTTTCCTCAAATGCTAGAGTGTCTAGGGCACACTCCGGTCAAAATCAAATGGTTGACTTCTTAACTATCTAGAAGAAGGCAGGCTATGGAAGTCGGTTGTGTTAAGTCCGCATGGGAAGAGGTGAGCACTGGAAAACCTCAAGGATCTGTAGCTGGGCCTTTTTTTTGTTCATTGTCTTTATGAATTCCATTATACTTAAGATCTCGGCGACTCAACTTGCCTCCAAATATTTAGAAACACTTGAGATATTGGACTTTTTTTTTAAATAAACATATCCGACGTAATGACCAGCCTGTAATTTATTGACATATTTTGAAATTTCGATGTTTAAAAATATAGGTAAGTTTCTCTTGTCTTCGTCATTTAGCTATAATGTTAGGAAAGTCAGGTCAAAGAGGTTATGACACTACACGACAAGAGGGAACGAAAAGCGTATATCTTCAATGGGGTGCACATTATAGCAAGCATTTATATGCTTCGCAATTTTGAGAGTTCACTTCGTTTAGTTGTTCGCTTTGAGTCCTTCTTGCCTTTACTACTGGGGCAGCTACAGGGTGTCCGGAAAGTTACGCAACTTGATGAGAAAGTAACTAAAGTTGACCGTTGCGAAGATAATCGGTCTTTTGTTACTTTTTATTTCATTATTTAGACACATATTCAGATTGAAAAGTGTCTTGTATGTAATTAAAAAGAAAGAGAAGAAATCATTGGATGCGAGAAGCGACGCTTAAAATTCGCAGAAATGGTAGCTTAAATGTCCAATGTAAGTACCATTAATCCACCTCTATCGAGCACCATTCCATGTCAAAAAACAAAAGCTGAACGGACAGATCTTTAAAGAATGAGACACTCCCGCATGTCTGTTAACGGCAGATGTGATTTTTGCTATTATTTTTTCTGAAGGAGAGCCCAATGAAATGCTATTCGTTGGCTTAGCGGCGGATGACATTATGACGCAAACGCATTTGAAATGTTCATCTATCACATGACTACTTTCACGTGTATATAAGCAGGCGTCCTTCAGTGCTAGACTACAACTGCGATCTATCACTGCATCCAACCACGTACGAAGAAATCAAAGGTAAGTGACTGCTAGAACTAGAGCGGTGGCGGTGGTGGTGGCGTAGCCTGAGTTGTTCATAGGCATCCTCTTTGGATGTCGTTGGTATGAAGACCACAAACGGTATCACGATTTGCTATCGCACGTTCGATCTCCTAGAAGTCGTGCGGTGGTTGAAACTGCCCAACCGACATGTGCACACGCCAATATCATTGAAGAAAACTCCGATATCAATTAGACTTCCGTAGGGAGAAGGCAAGGTATTGTCATCTCAATTTTTGGTCAAAACCTCTCTGAGTTCTCTTACCGAGGACCCTACACTAACTGAGGTCATCGGAGCAATGCCAGGAATGACGGCACCAAGATAGGTGAGAGTATTATACCAAAAAAAACCTTTTGTTGACCTACTGACGGCTTCGCCTCTCTGTGCCTTTCTATACCCAGCATCATTTGCTTCGATAGCATTTGATGGATTTTGAGTGAAGTCTGCTGTCGAATGCGTGTGTCATTTGACCGGCCGTTAGGCTGCTGGTCACAAACTATAGATTCTCGTGGTATTTGTTCATTAAGAAGGTCTACATCAATTAGACATAGTAAATCGATTGCCGTTTGATTCGAATAAATGTTTCACAATGTTGCTTGATATGATCGCAGCCATCAACGGGTGGTAACATTTCGAGCAAGATCAAAGGATAATCCAGGTTTCAAAAGAAATTACTGTTAAGTTTATCCGAACATAGCGCAGCTTATACGAGATAAAAACTTCAACTGTGCACGTTTAATAACGGATCCAACTAAGACTATATAATTAGGTTTACCTATGCCGGTCATCCTAAGTAGAGGATTACCGGCACAGGTGTACTTATAGATTTTAAATATTTCTAAATCAATTGCCAAACGATTAGAAGCATTATTTATTCAAACATACCATAGTGAGGAATTATTTCTAGGGATTATGGGGGGGGGAGGGGATTGCCAAACCGGTTTCTCCTCCGGAAAATTCTGTCCACTGCGCCGATTTCACGTTGATATTAGCCATCCTATTGGCCTAGCACATCGTACAATTCTCATTACTCGCTTGATTAAGTAAAGGTAAACGTAAAGCTTTATTGATTTATTTAAGGAACTGCATACAATGCTTAAGTTCTCTTATATGCCATTCAACGGGATTTGAACCTGCGGTCGATGGATTTTTATAGCCAGATACTCAGCCGTCCAAGCTACCGCGCTGACGTTAAGTTGTCAAATGTGTTAGATAGTGAGCTGCTCGTTTATGGTAGGTTGTCCGCTGTTTTACAAATTTTCGTCTAAATCATAGTGACGGTCTATATTTGTCTAATTATCAATCAAAAATATTTCATTTACATTTTCCGTTTATCTAATTCGTTCTGTGCTTCTGTTCTCTTGTGCTTGTAGTCAGCCATGCGCGCCGCTACTGTGATCGCTGTCGGAGCCTACGCCGTATTCATTGTGATGGCGGGAGAGAACTATGACAGTACGCTCATCAAAGACTAATCAATAACACAAACATATTTCGTCAACGTGTTGTTATCTATGTCAATTTTAATCATATCTATAATTAGTATAGTGTCATAGAATAACTAGGTTCACTAATAAATGTTTTGTCACTTTTGGTTTACAGATTGTATGATACCGATTTTTGATAATGCTACCGCAGAACTCGACGCAAAGTTTCCCACTGGTATTGACTGCACCAAAAAGATCAAAGAAACCATGCAACAAGCGTAAGTATAGTGTCAACTGGGTACAAGGCAGGCGGTAACCATCAGCAGAACTCGTAAAAGCCATTGCGGTAATTCCACACGCAGCTCTGCATCTATTCCCCTAACAGACCGCAAGAGCTATCTGAAGCCACCGTCCCGCACCTATTTATAATGTATCGTTGAATTCAACAGGCTCGAGAACTATACGAATGTGACGCCACCCGACATCCGCCGTGAGAAGATGATGACGGCATATCAGGTAGCGCTCGACACTTTCAAAGAATGCTTGAAAAAGGCTGGTGTATCGGATGCGGATATTGATTCGGCCGTGGCTATTATCAATGGCCATATGAAATCGGCCACTGATAAATGCCATGAACTGACCAAGTAGGCAGTGGTCGGCGGCATGCCTAAGAAGACATCAAAGATTCCGATATTAATCAACACTTCAGCAGCAACTGCTGATACAAATAAAGACGATTATATTATTTTGTTATCTTCTATCGGATAGCGATAGGACTTGAATTGATTTCAAGATTGGCATAAATTAGTTTTGAATTATTTTAAACCGAGGACAGGGCATGTTTATTTTCTCACTATTATAATTTAATGTGTCGAAGTGACATTTATTAATCCAGTTGAGCTTATACATAAATATTTGCCTTCAGTGAAAACGAAGAGAGCGGTGCGTTCTTGGCAATAAATCAGGTGATATGTCGAATATCGATCGTCGCATGACTGAAAAATGCGGGTCGGGTACGCTAAGTGAGAACCGCTTCTTCAACAGATAGCGTGGTCAACTCCATTCATTGAGTGTCATAATAATTGGATGGCGAACTGGATGCTTAGGGCTAATCGTCGGTTGAAGAAGATTAATAATTAATTCATTCATTCAAAGTGTGAGGTTTTATTTGGTGGAACGAGAAATGAGGTTGACTGGAATCTATGTTGGGTATACGCCTTACTCTGTGTGTGTAGCAGGATCATGCAAGTTCCTCCAGCATATGTCCAATCTGTAACCCTTTTATTTTTGGGTCTGCATTAATCACTCGTACTAAAAATTCTATGTAGATAGAGAAAAAGGTTATAAACAGAGAGAATTGTGGTCGAACACCCTTTTGTGCTGGAAATGAAAGCGACAATTTACAAGTGATCGGAATACAATAGGATACGCGCACACTAAACCAATGCCTGTTTTTCAGGCTCAATTCTCGGGCGTTATTACCTAAGGGGGTCTTATGCAGGACGTTATAATACTGATCGGTGAACTGAAACAGAAAACTGATGCCTTTAGATTACCTGACATATAAAAAGTGATGGTCGCGCGCAAACTCTACATAGCAAGGAGATGACAACTAGGAAGAGTACTTTGATTAAAAGGGTGTTTCATGAGTAAGTTCAATATGATTCTACCACCACTGACGCGCCACACTTCTTGGCATTGATCACTAAACCGAACTCTTCAAAGCTCCCAATTATGTCCTCAACCCTCTTAAGGGCCGCTTCTATATCACTCTGAGGTCGGGCGTATGCGGAACAAGAGAGACGTATCATCTGCATATGTAGAAGCCTTTCCACATCCAACAGCCGGTATTTTAAGCAGAATATAGTTGAAAAGGATGATAAACATAAAAGAACCCAAGATAGCGCACTGCGGAGTACCAATGTCCATCACACACCAATCTGATTCCACGCCATCTACCTTCATCGCCTGTCTTCGTGCACTGAGGTACGAGTTGAACCATCCAATAACCTGCCTGCCGCAACCAAGGCACTCCAGAGCCTGTAGGAAATTCGAGTGCCGGAGGCAGTAGAAAGTTGCGTTGTCTAGAAAAACTCCTAAGGCATAATAGCTTGCTTAACGTAATAATATGCCTTTCAGGGAATAGGACGACATGCACTATCGATCCACACATGTAAATACAGAATATAAATTGACAATTACAACTAACTCTTTACAAGTGACAAATGAAATATTAACAGACAACCGTGTGACTGCTCCAGTAATGCACGCCGCGCGATTTACCAAAATTTAGAGCGATCCTGCGAGGACAATATCGATCTACATTTGTTCGAGGTTGATAGAATTCGTCTTTCCTGTTTTTTTTAAAGCCGAATGCAATTATCTGACCTAGCCGTTTTGGTAGATGACGTCATGGATCTGTATAGATTTTTAAATAACTCTTTGTGGAAGCTGTTCTCGCGGTGTCTCCATCTGTATATAAACACACCGTGTCCAAGGCTATGGTACAACAGCAATCTACTACTGCATCCAACAGCCAACGAAAGAATCAAAGGTAAGTGACTGCTAGATCTTCTTCAGAGACTCCCACCATTTCCCGGCGCCCCATTGAATCAATCCCTTTTCAATAGCATTATTTTTGAAGACCTTTAACGGACTTGGAGCAGCCATCTTTAGGTTGAGTTCGTTCATCAATCGGTCCAGTTATTAAATAAAGGAATGCATTATTGATTTATTTTGGCTAACCCTAACTCCTGACCGAGTCGCATGGCGCTACTATAATACTTAATTTTGGTCGCTCAGTCCAATGGCTGGATATAGATGTTGCCTCGAACCCTTGTTCCAATGAACGGTCACTCTACTGTGGTTTTCGAATGCGTGTGTCTTCTGAGATGTCCAGGACGTCAGGTTTAGCCGGTTCCGCCATTTTACGTGTTTTGATTCTTGTATGAATATATAGTTAATCTAGTCGGCCTCTTTCATAACTGTTTCATATCGGATGACCAGCGTTGCACCATGCTTTTAGTGTTCTCCCGTATACGCCATCTCTTGTGGATGCTTCAACATAGTGGTAAATTTTGTCAAGGGGGGGTAAGGGTCGTTTTGACTATGAAACTCGAATTAACATCAACTAAAGGCCGAAGGACTGGGTCTCGCTTCTCGGCCTTTTGGCTACGACTCAAAAGCTAGCAGTTTGAGTTCGTTTCTAGAGAAATTGCTAGGACTTATTTTAGTCATCATTAGACATTATGGGAAATAAGTATGTGGTCTTCTCGTAAAAAGCTCTGCTTAAATGATGTTTACAAAACGTCGAACCAATGAAAATTATACGTCTCAGTTGTATCTCTGCGACAAGTCGGTCAGCAGTACGCGGCTCAGAAAGTAGCCGAACTAAAACGACAGCGATTTATCTAATTTTACTATCTAAGTTTAGCTTAATATACTCATTCAGTAGGTGCACTAACCTAGAGAGCGGCTCGTTTTCCGTATTAATATTTCGAAAAAATCGAGTCGTGTCTTTGAACCTCAAGTGAAGCCTTCGAAGTGAATATTGGATATAGCCTAATAGGAAATTATCAGTAGTCACCGAACAGAATAGCATTTCGACGAGTTTACAAAAAAGATATCTGCACCCACCTTGTTGGCACTTCCTTGTTTGAAGCGACGAGTTTTGTCCGTGAAAAACAGCGGGTCAAACTCTTTAATAGAAGACTGTTCAGTCCCGATATCTCGTATCACTTGCCAATTTCTGACACATTTCAGATGTGGGCCGAAGGTCATCGGTTGCCGGACTTTTAACCTCATGACCTTTATGATTTGATGAAAATGATGATTTGATTTTATTAACATTATTATTTACTGTTGAAACAAAGGGCCAGCAATTGTACTTCACCATTTGTGTAAACAACACTTGGGTATATTAGTGAGTATGCCCATGAGTCAGAGGCTCAGCAGGGGCAAAGTGAACTGGAGAAGGAGTTCAGTGGAGACAGTTTGATGATGGCATAAACAAGAGCCACTTATAAAAAAATGCTGGCCATGCCAATTGTATGGAAGGATAGGATAAAGATTGGAACATTTCTATAACAAGAGACTAGTATTTTGCTTGATTAGTGGAATGAACATGAGACACTAGTCTTATACATTTAATGAAACAAACATATATATTATATCTCCTAGAAGGGATGTCCGACATAAGAGGTCTCTGTTTATATCTAATTCGGTTTGTACTTCTGTTCCTGCATATTACAGTCAGTCATGCGTGCCTCTACTGTGATCTGTGTTGCTGTGTGCGCCGTATTCACTGTGTACGCTGGACCACAGTATACCAGTACGTTCCATTGCAGGTTTCATAGAAAGAACTTTAATTAATTTACCCATTTGTATTCTTATTCACGTTATTTAGATAATATCGTGGAACAACAGGTCGAGTATAAGTATCTATGCTAATGTTTGCCCACAGACTGCATCCAAAACCTAGTGAATAGTGGCGTGTCCGACGTCAACCAGAAAGTTCCAGGTTTTGAGAACTGTACCGCGCAGTTTAATACCACCATGGGGATAAAGTAAGTATGAACTTCCTTCGGGGCATATTATTTTAAGCCCCCCTCGAGGGGCACACAAATCGGAACTAGATACCTATAATAGCAACTAGTGGGGATTGACCAAACACGATGACGGCCCCGGGCACCAACAGCTCAATATCTTTCATTTTCTATATTCGATATTTTTGGGAGCGGTCCACCCACTACTAGCGATAGACAGAATGTGTTGCCAGGCGTGGGCAAGTTTCAGCTTAATGGAAGAAAAGATGCAAATCAATTTGTTTCGTTACACCCGACTAAATAAAAATAACATCGATACAAAACTCGAAGATATCATTTTTCGGTGTGGTTTTTATTTCATCACATGTCTTTGAACATAATTGCTTTCCAATTGCTAAATACTCTATATGTTATCGTGGGGTTTAGATTGTGCAACATTAATCTCTTTAATGTGGTCTCCTTATTATAATTGGGTGCCAGTGACTTCATTGTTGCAATCGTATTACAGTGGTAATTCACCTGGTTTTGCATTGACATGGGGCATCCTCTAGTGGCCTGGTAACACACGGTGTATTCGAATGTGTATTCTCTGCACCCTTAGTAACCATAGTACTACTACTGCTTAGGTATTTAAGCAATGAACAGCAGCTGATGGTTGAGTAGGCGGTCGTGACCTTTATTGTACAGGTCATTCATTCATTTTGCGAAAACGCAATTGGGCCACTCACAAAAAGCAACTACACCAATATCACAGGCTGCTACGACAAGATTTATCTGAGACTGAAGATTCTATTTGTATCTTTGCACCTTACAGACTGGCTAACGTTACGAATACGGAACCCAAAAAACGAATGAGGGAGTTGCGCGCAGAATTCGAATCGGCCCTCGATACCCTCTTGAATTGTTTAAGAAATAATGGCGCCAGCGACGAACAAATTACTTCTACGAATACCACCCTCTATACAAAGAAGGACGAAGCCCGTGCACAATGCCATAACCTGCCATGACCTGACCAAGTAGGCGGTGTCCGCTATTTAGCATTCGGGTGCGTTCTGATACAAATAAAAACGACTGCATTGCATAATGGTCTTGTGTAGTATTGTCCCACTAGAGACTTTGAGTACAGTATCGAACATACACCACTGAATGAGTGGATTACTAACGACGTCGTGAGGAACTAGTTGGCTGATACTGAGCTACCTATAAGTCGGCAGTGAGGTGCGTTTTAGCAGATCTGTGGCATCTATATGATACTTCGGACTGTTTGACAATATGCTTTATACATGTTCTTCTATTTAAAAAAGTGAAATACTATTTATTTTATGCAGGAACTACAAGGGTGTGAAAAGTATATCTGTTTTTTGTTGCTTGTTATTTCTGTGTTGAGACACATACCTAGATAGTAAAGAGTATCTGCAAAATAAAAATAAATAAATACTAGGACGCGGGAAGCGACGTTTACTCATATAAATTATACCTTAAATTTCAAATGAAAACAGCGTTAATGCACCTCCACAAAAAGCCTTTGCATGTCAGAAAGACGAACGCTGGAGGGCAGATCCTTAAAACGTGGGACTTACCCACGTGTCTGGTCTCGGCAGATGTCAGTTTTGCTATTATTTCGTTGGATAAGTGCCTAAGGAAATTCAGTTAAGTGAGGCGGCAGATGGCGTCATAACAATTTATTTACCTTTGAAACGTTTATCCATCACATGATTGCTTTCATGTATATATACGCAGGCGTCACCCAGTACAACTGCGATCTACCACTGCATCCTACCACGTACTAAGAAATCAAAGGTAAGTGACTGCTCGAACTAGAGAATACGGTGGTGGCGCAGCCTGAGTTGTTCATAGGCATCCTCTTTGGACGTGGTTGGTATGAAGACCACAAACGGTATCACGATTTGCTATCGCACGTTCGATCTCCTAGAAGTCGTGTGGTGGTTGAAATTGCCCAGCCAACACGTGCACACGCCAATGCCTATTGAAGAAAACTCCGATATCAGTTAGACTTCCGTAGGCAGAAGACGATATATTATAGTCTCTGTTCCTGGTCAAAAACTCTCTGATCTCTCTTACTGAGGCCCCTACACTAACTGAGATCAATGCCAGGAAGGACGATACCGAGGCCCATACTAGAAGGTATAGTGAGGGTTTTAAAAGTTCATTCAGTGTAGCTTATACGAAGTGTACACTTCAACTGTGCAATACGTGTAATAACGGGTCCAACTGAGAATCTATAATTAGGTCTCCCTGTGCCGGTAATCGTAGGTAGAGTGACTTGGACTGGAAATATTTTCTACCTGGAAAACAGTTTTAATTAGTAAGTGACGCCGGGACTGAGGCCGAGGTGGTTATGGTACTTCTACCTATAGATTTTAAATATTTCTAAATCAATTGCCAAACTGTTACCAAACCTCAAATTATTTACAATTCACAATATTCAGGTTATTTAATTCACACAATTATATAACATTATAACTGCAATATTTTCTTTATCTCCTTGGCAAACTTCCTGGTAGATGTGAGCTCCCTAACCTCCTTCGGGAGCGAGCTCCAAAGCAACGGCATCTTGTAAGCCAGAGACTGGCAAGTAGTTACCCTGACGGCTGTAGGTAGTGCAAACTCTGTTGCCCGGCGAGAAGTTTTTCTGTCGACGGCCACAATGGGGAACGCGACATCGGACGGGATTATACCCGTGAATGTAAATATCTGTTGACAGAATAATCTATTATAATTGTGAAATCGTAATTGCATGAACAATTTGGTGATAATACACTCTTACCTTTACCCTATTTTTTAATCGAGAACTTAAGCATTGTAAAATTGCAGTTCCGGAAATAAACCGCAAATGTTATGTTATGATCTGGTTTCTCCTCCGGTAAATTCTGTCCACTGCGCCGATTTCACGATGATATTTGGCATCCTACTGGTCTAGCACATCGTACAATTCTCATTAATCGCTTGATTGAGTTTGTTGTTGTTGTTGCTGCTGCTGCTGTTGTTGTTGTTAAATGTCTTCGAAAGGACAACCTAATTATACAATAATTTACTATTTTTTTTATTCCTTATAATTTATTCTATATTATTTTTTAACACGTACACTCACGTTTTACATGGGTTAATAATCTTAGATAATCAGGTTGTCGTTTCTGTGGTTTTACAAATTTTCGTCTAAATCATCTTGATGGTCCCTATCCGTCTCATTACCAATTAAAAATATTTAATTTACATTTTAATTTATCTAATTCGGTTTGTGCTTCTGTTCTCCTGTGATTGTAGTCAGCCATGCGCGCCGCTACTGTGATCGCTGTCGGAGCCTACGCCGTATTCATTGTGATGGCGGGAGAGGACTATGACAGTACGCTCATCAAAGACTAATCAATAACACAAACAAATTTCATCAACGTGTCGTTACATACCTCAATTTTAATCATATCTATATTTAGTATAGTTTCATAGGATAACTATGTTCACTAATGTTTGGTCATTTTTGATCCACAGGTTGTATTATACCGATTTTTTTCGAGACTATCCAAGAAATCAACAGAAGGATTCCCACTTATAATAACTGCACCGCAAAGATAGCAGCAACCATGCAACAAGCGTAAGTATAGTATCAACTAGGTACAAAGCAGGTGATAACCATCAGCAGGACTCGTAAAGGCCATTGCGGTGATTCCACACGCAGCTCAGCATCTATTCCCCTAACAGACCGCAAGAGCTATCTGAAACCACGATCACTCACCTATTTATATTGTATCGCTGAATCTAACAGGCTCGCCAACTATACAAATGTGACGCCACACCAAACCCGCACTTTTAATATGACACAGGCATATTTAGAAGCGCTCAACAACTTCATAGATTGCTTGAAACTAAATAATGTGCCGGAGGCGGACATTGAATGGGCCGGGGCTCATCTCACTGGAAAGATGGCAGCGGCCACCATCAGCTGCCGTGAGAAAACTAGATAGGCAGTGGTCGGCGATCTGCCTAAGAAGACACCGAAGATTCCGATATAAATAAACACTGCAGCAACAACTGCTGATACAATACGATTATGTATACATATATATATATATATATATATATATATATATATATATATTTATATATATATATATATATATAATCTTTTTTGTCAAGAAAGCGACTGGATTATTTATTCATACATTCGATAATTAGGAACTATTGAAAAGAGGTGGGTGGCCTGGAGTGCGGCGTACTTCCGTAGCTTGGCCCGTTCCCCCAGGTAACCGGGGGTGGGGGGTATATTATATTATTTTGTTACCCTCTGTTAAATAGCGATAGCACTTTAATTGATTTCCAGCATGGCATTAATTTGTTTTGAATTATTTTAAACTTAAGGACAGGGCATGTTTATCCTTACATGACTGAAAAATGCGAGCCGGCTCCTCTGAGTGGAAGCCGCTTCTATAACAGATAGCGTGATCAAATCCATTCATTGAATGTCCTAATATAAGGTAGAAATTTCGATGCTAAGGGTCGGTGGAGGTTGAAAAACCTAGGATTAACTGAGATCCATGTTGGGTATACGGCTGCCTTTGTGTGTGCAGCAGGATCATACAAGATCCTCCAGAATGTGTCCATCTCTAACCCTCGCATTTTTCAGTCTGCATTAATCACTCGCAGTAAAGATTCTATGTAGATAAAGAAAAAGGTTATGTAACATGGGTATAGGCTTTTTGGTCAAATAGCCTTTTTGTGCTGGAAATAAAACCGACAATTTACTAATCATTTGAATATTAAACGGGAGTCCTTCCTATATTATCTGGCTGCATCTGGATAGCGCAGCACCCACTTCAATGTGCTGAACAATGGCTATGTGGGAACCAATGGGACTCGTAGTTGAACGCCTGTTCAAAGTCACCTTGAAAAAAATTGTAAGAGCCGCCGATTGCAATTGTTGATATATATTTGATATTATGTCCATTCAATACTTTTTTGGATTCAGCAATACGGCCAGGTAGTTTCACACCGCTAGCTTGGTATATCGCTTGCAATATATCGTCTGGCAAAATATATCTATTCACATATTTCAGGCCTGTCTGGTACCGTATCCTTTGGGAAGCCTCGGTAGGGTAAAATTATATTCATGGTAGTCAAGATAACTGCACTGTGAGCTGACAGTAGACAAAATCTCTCTAGGTCAGCTGGAGATGAAACTCGTAACCTGCCTGAGCACCCTAGTCACCGCTGCATTCTTGCAACAGATGTATGTCATGAGCAGTACCGTGGGCGTTATGAGATATTATATTTGGCCAAATTGGTCTGTCGTTGATGTAACAGCCAAAAGCCCTTATTTCTGATCAACGGATATGTCGTTACTTAGAAATCTTTTATAGAAATTTTAATATGCATTCATGTCTATGTAAAAATCACACCCTCATGATATCGTTGTTTTACCTCAAACAGCTCTAATTAGTGAGGATTTATGTGGCAAATTCCCTCAGTATATGGAACCTCCAGAGGATAATAGTTATTATAGTAATCATACTAATAACACAAATCGTTTGCATTACATTCAGTCAGTATTGTATTTACTCATTCGTTTACAAAATGTGTCTATTTATCTAATACAATATGGTTGAAGCGTTGAAATAGAATTATTATATCTGGCTCAATAATTGCACGCGACACAACGTTAACATAAATTCTGTCGGACATTATTCAAATATGTCATTGAAACAAGGGTAACATATCCATGTTTGAAGCAGTCCCATCAGGGTGTAATAAATTATCTCCATATATTCAAACTTAAAGGCAATTAAGAAGATTAGTATATACATGCCGATTAGCCGAATGTGGTAAACCGGTTTCGGTTTTACCTCGCCGCGAGAAGTCCAGCTATAAGAGATGACGACATTGAACCTGAGTGGCTAGAGATAAACATTGGTACCTCTCCGCCACGTGACATATAAGAGAATTTAAACATTGTAAAAACTGCAGTTCTTGTAATAAATCAATAAATCTTTACCTTAACTCTGGGCTCTATCCTTGGCTCAGTCATGTTCCTGATTATCATCAACTATATCCTTCTAAAGACCTCAGCAGGGAGTTATGACAAAGCGACTGAGTACCCGGATGATATCTCTCTCTTATTTCGTATCCGCTCGTCTAGGACTCAAGGCGACATTTGGAAGGCGCTTCGGAGTGTGGAAGAAATTGCGCGGATGTTTGAAAAGTTTTGCTTTGTTATCAATTTTTTTTACCGGCAAGAAAACGTTTCTATATTTCGCCTGCCTCAAAGAGTTATTCGAGTTGAAAAAATCCATCTCTGTTGGAAAACACTACTGTAGTCGGAGTCTGTGAAGTGGCATGGCATCATCAATGGCAGGGCCATCTCAACGTGCATACCCAAATGCTACGCAGTTGTAGCCATGTTAAGATGCGTAGGGGGACTGAGCAGTGTCTACACTCAACATGTTTCTGGTACCGCTTCTAAGTTGTGGAGTCGAAGTTGTCCAGCATGATTCCGATCGTGCAATGTTCGGTAAACTCCGGATGGACTCCGTCTCGATATCATAAGGAAGTACAATTAGCCGAAACTTAGTGTAATTTATTTCGTTCACGTCTTGCTTTTTTCCAGAGTTGTCCACCTATCTCCATAGTTCTAGCAACTGAAGTTGAGTGTGTTCACTTAACTACGTGTCCGGAGTTCAATTCTAGCACCATGTATTCTATTGTGTCTGGCCCAATCCCACACTTATCATTTTAGTATATTTCAGTCTAAGGTTTAAAGAGGGAATAGTTTTATGTACAGCGATCTCTACAAGCGCCAGTGACATTATCAATCTTCCTCGGTCGTTGAGAAAAATTCTCTTCTTCTCAATTCATCCCCTGGTCTACATTTTTCATATGACCTCTTCTACTCGCTCTTTAGTAACCGTCGACATTTATTTTTCGATTTTGTTGAATTCGATATACTTCTGATAGCTCAAAGGAATATTCATATCGCTCCTGTCATGTGCAGGAGGATCTGCTCACGGCTTAACACTCTGTCCCGAACTGCATTACTAATTGTTGTGTATATTACGACACGCAATAATATGAAATAAGATGATGAAGCACCGAATTATTCGATTGCGTATCGCTGTTGCCAATTAGCGCTAGTTCGTTTTGTTACAGGTAAGGTCGATTTTGATCGAAATTAAACAAATACTCAAAACACCTTTTCCTTATATATATATATATATATATATATATATATATATATATATATATCTGCATGAGCATTCTCCGTCATAAAAAATATATATATATATATAATAAACAATAATAGGCCGGGGATTACGTGACCGAGCGTTCCTGGGCAGAACCCCAACACGGAAGCCACAGTAGTCATAGGAGACTAAGGCACCCGGCTATGGAACACTAGCCGGACCAGTACACACCTTCCCCAGAGATCGAAGTAATGCCAAACGTTCCGACTCTGGGGAAGAGACACACTCTCAGCAGAGGATGATTTTAGCAGGCAAAGGAGTTTTGTCATCCACGTCAACCCTGCACTGGACCGGCCCACTTTCATGGAGATTGGAATATCTCTGGTAGTGTCCGTGCGTTTGAAAAAAATTTCCTCCTCTCAAAAAAAAAGTTACGCTTTTATATGCTTCGGAAATTTGGGAGTTCACTTTGTTTAGTTGTTCCCTTTGAGTCCTCCCTACCTTTAATACTGTGGCAGCTACAGGGTGTTCGGAAAGTTACGCAACTTTATGAGAAAGTACTAAAGTTGATCGGTACGATGATAACGTTCCTTCTATTTTCTGTTGCTTTTCATTTCTGTGTTGAGACACATACCTAGATAGTAAAGACTACCTTCAAAATAAAAAAGTAAAACATACTGGGACGCGGGAAGCGACGTTTAAAACTCATATAAATGATACCTTAAATGTCAAATGTAAATAGCGTTAATGCACCTCCACAAAAAGCCTTTGCATGTCAGAAAAGCGAACGCTGAGAGGACAGATCCTTAAAAAACGGGACTTACCCATATGTCTGGTCTCGGCAGATGTCATTTTTGGTATTATTTCGTTGGATAAGTGCCTAAGGAAAGTCAGTTAAGTGACGTGGCGGCAGATGGCGACATAACAATTTATTTACCTTTGAAATGTTTATCCATCACATGACTGCCTTCATGTATATATACGCAGGCGTCACCCAGTGCTACGTTACAACTGCGATCTACCACTGCATCCAAGCACGTACGAAGGAATCAAAGGTAAGTGACTGCTAGAACTAGAGAAGACGGTGGTGGCGTAGCCTGAGTTGTTCATAGGCATCCTCTTTGGACGTGGTTGGTATGAAGACCACAAACGGTATCACGATTTGCTATCGCACGTTCGATCTCCTAGAAGTCGTGCGGTGGGTCAAATTGCCCAACTGACATGTGCACACGCCAATGCCTATTGAAGAAAACTCCGATATCAGTTAGACTTCCGTAGGCAGAAGACGATATATTGTAGTCTCTGTTCCTGGTCAAAAACTCTCTGATCTCTCTTACTGAGGCCCCTACACTAACTGAGATCAATGCCAGGAAGAACGATACCGAGGCCCATACTAGAAGGCATAGTGAGGGTTTTAAAAGTTCATTCAGCGTAGCTTATACGAAGTGCACACTTCAACTGTGCAATACATGTAATAACGGGTCCAACTGAGACTCTATAATTAGGTCTCCCTGTGCCGGTAATCGTAGGTAGAGTGACTTGGACTGGAAATATTTTCTTCCTGGAAAACAGTTTTAATTAGTATGTGACGCCGGGACTCAGGCCGAGGTGGTTATGGTCCTTCTACCTATAGATTTTAAATATTTCTAAATCAATTGCCAAACTGTTACCAAACATGATCTGGTTTCTCCTCCGGTAAATTGTGTCCACTGCGCCGATTTCACGATGATATTTGGCATCCTATTGGTCTAGAACATCGTACAATTCTCATTAATCGCTTGATTAAGTTTGTTGTTGTTGTTGTTGCTGCTGCTGTTAAATGTCTTCGAAACAACAACCTAATTATACCATAATTTACTATTTTTTTTATTCCTTATAATTTATTCTATATTATTTTTTAACACGTACACTCACGTTTTATATGAGTTAATAATTTTAGATAATCAGGTTGTCATTCCTGCTGTTTTACAAATTCACGTCTAAATCATCTTGATGGCCCATATCCGTCTCATTATCGATTAAAAATATTTAATTTACATTTTCATTTATCTAATTCGTTTTGTGCTTCTGTTCTCCTGTGCTTGTAGTCAGCCATGCGCGCCGCTACTGTGATCGCTGTCGGAGCTTACGCCGTATTCATTGTGATGGCGGGAGATGACTATGACAGTACGCTCATCAAAGACTAATCAATAACAGAAACAAATTTCATCAACGTGTTGTTATCTATGTCAATTTTAATCATATCTTTAATTAGTATAGTGTCATAGAACAACTAGGTTCACTAATAAATGTTTGGTCACTTTTGCTCCACAGATTGTATGATATCAATTTTTAACTCAACTATCCAAGAAATCAACAAAAGGATTCCCACTGGTGTTAACTGCACTGCAGAGTTAGCAGCAACCATGCGACAAGCGTAAGTATTGTGTCAACTAGGTACAAAGCAGGTGATAACCATCAGCAGCACTAGTAAAGGCCATTGCGGTGATTCCACACGCAGCTCTGCATCTATTCCCCTAACAGACCGCAAGAGCTATCTGAAGCCACAGTCGCGCACCTATTTATAATGTATCGTTGAATTTAACAGGCTCGAGAACTATACGAATGTGACGCCACCCGACACCCGTGCTTTTAATATGACACAGGCATATATAGAAGCGCTCAAAGCTTTCAAAGACTGCTTGACAAAGGCTGGTGTGCCGCAGGCGGATATTGGTTGGACCTCGACTTATCTCACTGAAAAGGTGGCAAACGCCAGCACCGAGTGCCACGAGAAGGCTAAATAGGTAATGGTCGGCCATTTGCCTAAGAAGACACCAAGATTCCGATATAAATAAACACTGCAGCAACAACTGCTGATACAATACGATTATGTATACATATATATATATATATCTACACATATCTTTTTTTGTCAAAAAAGCGATTGGATTATTTATTCATACATTCAATAATTAGGAATTATTGGGGGGATTAGTTGGGAACTGGGGCCGAGGTCGACATTGTCTCGAGGAAGGCCATGGCATTGCCTCTCTGCACAGCGAGGGACAGGCGTTGCAGAAGGAGAGATCTTGCGCGCTTGTCCCCGGTGGCGCGGGTTTAGACAGATGCAATATATTATTCTTATAATATTTAAACAAAAGCGACTGTATTGCTTTAATTTTTATTCGCAAGGGATGAAAAATTTCCGAACTGACACCGTCACAATAAACAATATTTTATTTGTGGTGCGGTGGAGACCAATATATTGAATATATTACAGATATGAAAGGTGTAATGATATTCACGTTGATCTAAATATTGGAAATATTGCATCGAGTTACTGATTAAAACAGTTCCAGGGTTGGTAACATTTAGCGTCGAACATTGAAACTAATTTGTTTTCTTATTCACAAGTCAGCAAATAGTGAATAGCCACATACACAAATACAATGATAACCATTTCCTCCGCGGGGTATATCTAGCATCCCAGCGATTGAAAGATGATATTATGAGACCTCAACATCACATAAGAGAGAGGTGAACAATTTGAAAAGAAGCAAGAAATGAAGATGCTGTATAATACGATGATTTTATTTCATACATAAGCAGGCAAAATCAACAGACATGGTGAACTCTTGAAACTGTGCTAAACAGATTCCAGATTGAATAGAAGGCAGGTATCATTAAAGTCCCAGTGGCGCGGCGCATTCGTGTGCGCCTTGCAATCGGAGGAGACACGTAGGTGCACGGGTTCAATACCCACCGTTGCACGTTTGTATTCAAAGGGGTCAGTCTTACGAAGCTATGTCATAAGCAGTACCGTGGGCGTTATGAGATATTATATTTGGCCAAATTAGTCTGTCGTTGATGTAACAACCAAAAGTTCTTATTTCTGATCGTATGCAAATCGACGGATATGTCGTTACTTAGAAATCTTTTATAGAAATATTAATATGCTGTTCATATTAACAGCTCCAATTAGTGAGGATTTATGTGGCAAATTCCCTCAGTATATGGAACCTCCAGAGGATAATAGTTATTATAGTAATGATAACAATAGCACAAATCGTTTGCATGACATTCAGTCAGTATTGTATTTACTCATTCGTTTACAAAATGTGTCTATTTATCTAATACAATATGGTTGAAGCGTTGAAATGGAATTATTATATATGGCTCAATAATTGCAAGCGACACAACGTTAACATGAATTCTATCGAACATTATTCAAATATGTCATTGAAACAAAGGTAACATATCCATGTTCGGCGCAGTCCCATCAGGGGTAATAAATTATCTTCATATATTCAAACTTAAAGCCAATTTAGAAGATTAGTATATACAACATCGAAACACTCAACAGATATTAACATGCGGCCATTGAATATAAAGATAGAACCACCGCAAATACAGAAGCTTAATTAGACACCCATTGGAAATCACTTCTCGTATGAATAGTTATGATTTCGATGGCAATTACATAGGGGCGGGGATACATAATTTAGTACCAACTTGTTCTATACATGCTAATCTACCCAGTGACGTTGGTAAAATTACATCGCCATAGGTTAAATTGCAATATTTACAATAAACTAGTTACAATATAATTTTAGCTTGATAAGGTAAATATGTTATTGTACATTAAGTGTGTGTCCGTCTAGTTAATTGTATTATTTGTCGACACCCATAAAGAACAACATCAGAGGTTTACTTTACACCCCGATTTTGATGGGACCGTCGGGATACCTTTCACTGGTACAGGTTCTAGTTCAGAGCTGCCTTTTGTCATATAAGGTACTGGAATATGTATATCGTCATCACTATCACATCATGGGGTGAAGCTGCACACCGTCGGGACCATGCACGGCCACAATGTGCGCTCCGACAGTTACATCTTTCGTTGTAACATCGATCTGCGTCGTACAGCCTGTAATTGTCGGTGGTACTCCTGTTGACGGTCCGCTTGAGCTAGTGTGATGATCCATAGCTGATCCGACAATTCCCATAGACCCCACCTGGCCGCCCACTGTTGCAGTCGTTGTCGAGGCAACCCCCGTCACCATCGGTCCGACCACATGTACAGGTATCGTTGCCTCAGGGGTCATCACAACGGGGTCGACGATCGCTGACGATGGCATACAAGTAGGCGCCACGACATCGTGCTGAGTAGACGCACGCAACTCGGCCCGACTTACTCCACTGGCACCACTATTGTGGCTACCTCCTACAACCATTGTGACACTGGCGACATTCGTCCGAACGGACAGACCTGAATCTGAAGAGCCGCCTGGAACCACAATCGCCTCCGCCTCCACAACTGAACTGGGATGATGGATCACTGAACTGCAAGTTCGTTTTGTGACAGGTAAGATCGAGTTTGATCGAAATAAAACAAATACTCAAAACATCTTTTGTTTATATATATATATATATAATTCTTAATAAAAGTAAATATCTTGGTGTATATATATATATATACACCTCTGAGTTCCCTTTTATCTTCTGGTAAATTTGTTCATAGTGCTGAGCAAAGGTGTGTTTGACATTTGCTCGCCATGTTCGAAGCTTCCAATTTACAATGAGTTCCTCTTTGGTCACCTTGCCCCTGCAAGATTCGCTTGCCTAGATTATTTACTGTGCTGTGCTCCAGCAGCAAAATTTCAATACGCATTTGATTGTTGTGAGGTTATACCAAATATATATTCTCAATAAAGTGGGAAAAATTTTGAAAATTTGCCGTGCTTAAGGTTCCGCTATCTTGTTTCACATATATGCTACTTCTGAACCTGAGCATCATGATCACCCATCAGCGCCATCCATACTGCAAACCTGCTTTGAAGTCTGCATTATAGTATTATAATTTACTGCATTATACCTGCATTATAGTATTATAATTTACTCACAAAGTAGGCCCAAGTCGTCCAGAGGATATCTAAGGCATTTAGTAAGCACAAGTCTCACATTACCCCGACGAATACATAAAAACAGTGAAACCTGGTGTCCATAATGGCTATTTGCCTTGAATCCCTAAAAAAGACTAAAATGAAAAAGCTCTACTATCGTGGTCATAGTTTATCACACGAAAAAAAAACAGGAAAATGATCGGTTATATAGACCGAGCTAATGAAAAGCGTATGTGTTTAGGCACATACAGAGATAATAAAGAGTATTTTCAAATAATAAAAAAGAAAATAAATAAATACTAGGGCGCGGGAAGCGACGCTTAAAACTCATATAAATGATACCTTAAACTTCTAATGGAAACAGCGTTAATGCAGCTCAACAAATAACCGTTCCATGTCAGAAAAACGAACGCTGAGAGGACAAATCCTTAAAAACTGTAACTTTCCCACATGTGCGGCCACGGGAGATGTAATTTTTGCAATTATTTCGTTGGATAAGGAAATGCAATTAGTTGACGTGGCGGCAGATGGCGTCATAACAATTTATTTACCTTTGAAATGTTTATCCATCGAATGACCGCCTTCATGTATATATACGCAGGCGTCACCCAGTGCTACAGTACAACTGCGATCTACCACTGCATCCAAGCACGTACGAAGGAATCAAAGGTAAGTGACTGCTAGAAGTAGAGAATACGGTGGTGGCGTAGCCTGAGTTGTTCATAGGCATCCTCTTTGGACGTGGTTGGTATGAAGACCACAAACGGTATCACGATTTGCTATCGCACGTTCGATCTCCTAGAAGTCGTGCGGTGGTTCAAATTGCCCAACTGACATGTGCACACGCCAATGCCTATTGGAGAAAAGTTCGATATCAGTTAGAGTTCCGTAGGCAGAAGACGATATATTGTAGTCTCTGTTCCTGGTCAAAAACTCTGTGATCTCTCTTACTGAGGCCCCTACACTAACTGAGGTCAATGCCAGGGAGGACCATACCGAGGCCTATACCAGAAGGCATAGTGAGAGTTTTATACCAAAAATACCTTTATTATAGCTGCTCACTGTTTCGCCTTTTTACCCAGCATCATTTTCTTCGATGTCATTTGATGGATTTCGAGTAAGGTCTGCTGTGGAATGCGTGTGTCATCTGACCAGCCGGTTAGATCGTTGGACACAAGCTATTGCCTCTCGCGCCATTTTATGCGTTAAGAAGGACTACATGAATTAGAGATAATAGTAAATCGATTGCCGATTGATACGAATTAATGTTTTACAATGTCGCTTGATATGGTCACAGCAAATAATGGCTGCAGACATTTTGAGCAAGATCAAAGGAAAGTCTCCGTTTCAAAAGAAATTGCTGTAAAGTTCATTCAGATATAGCTCAGCTTATACGAAGTGTACACTTCAACTAATAACGGGAATAGCAATACATGTAATAACGGGTCCAACTGAGACTCTATAATTAGATTACCTGAGCCGGTTATCCTAGGTAGAGTGACTTGGACTGCAAATATTTTCTAAAAAAAAAAAAAAAAAAAAAAAAAAAAACTTTTGGATAACAGTTTTAATTAGTAAGTGACGCCGGGACTCAGGCCGAGGTGGTTATGGTACTTCTACCTATAGATTTTAAATATTTCTAAATCAATTGCCAAACTGTTACCAAACATGATCTGGTTTCTCCTCCGGAAAATTCTGTCCACTGCGCCGATTTCACGATGATATTTGGCATCCTATTGGTCTAGCACATCGTACAATTCTCATTAATCGCTTGATTGAGTTTGTTGTTGTAGTTGCTGCTGCTGCTGCTGTTGTTGTTGTTAAATGTCTTCGAAAGGACAACCTAATTATACAATAATTTTCTATTTTTTTTATTCCTTATAATTTATTCTATATTATTTTTTAACACGTACACTCACGTTTTACATGGGTTAATTATCTTAGATAATCAGGTTGTCGTTTCTGTGGTTTTACCAATTTTCGTCTAAATCATCTTGATGGTCCCCGCCTCATTACCAATTAAAAATATTTAGTTTACATTTTCATTTATCTAATTCGGTTTGTGCTTCTGTTCTCCTGTGCTTGTAGTCAGCCATGCGCGCCGCTACTGTGATCGCTGTCGGAGCCTACGCCGTATTCATTGTGAAGGCGGGAGAGGACTATGACAGTACGCTCATCAAAGACTAATCAATAACACAAACAAATTTCATCAACGTGTCGTTACATACCTCAATTTTAATCATATCTATATTTAGTATAGTGCCATAGAACAACTAGGTTCACTAATAAATGTTTTGTCACTTGTGGTTTACAGATTGTATGGTAAAGGTTTTTAACTCAACTATCCAAGAAATCAACAACAGGATTCCCACTGATAATAACTGCACCATACTGTTAAGAGCAACCATGCAACAAGCGTAAGTATTGTGTCAACTAGGTACAAGGCAGATGGTCACCATCAGCAGGACTCGTAAAAGCCATTGCGGTGATTCCACACGCAGCTCTGCATCTATTCCCCTAACAGACCGCAAGAGCTATCTGAAGCCACCGTCCCGCACCTATTTATAATGTATCGTTGAATTCAACAGGCTCGAGAACTATACGGATGTGACGCCACAAAGCGTCCGCACTTCTGGTATAACACAGACATACTTAAACACATTCAAAGCTTTCGAAGAGTGCTCGAAAAATGCTAATGTGCCGCAGGCGGATATTGATTGGGCCATGAAGCTTCTCACTGAAAGGGAGAAAAAGGCCAGCGACGACTGCCACGAGGAGACTAAATAGGAAGTGGTCGGCGACCTGCCTAAGAAGACACCGAAGATTCCTATATAAATAAACACTGTCGAAACAACTGCTGATACGATTATATTATTTTGTTACCGTCTGTTAAATAGCGATAGTATTAGTAGTAATTGATTTCCAGCATGGCATTAATTTGTTTTGAATTATTTTAAACGGAAGGACAGGGCATGTTTATCCTTACATGACTGAAAAATGCGAGTCGGCTTCTCTGAGTGGAAACCGCTTCTATAACAGATAGCGTGATCAAATCCATTCATTGAGTGTCCTAATATAAGGTGGAAATTTCGATGCTAAGGGTCGGTGGAGGTTGAAAAACCTAGGATTAACTGAGATCCATGTTGGGTATACGGCTCCATTTGTGTGTGCAGCAGGATCATACAAGATCCTCCAGAATGTGTCCAATCTCTAACCCTCGCATTTTTCAGTCTGCATTAATCACTCGCAGTAAAGATTCTATGTAGATAAAGAAAAAGGTTATGTAACAGCGGGCTTTTTCGTCAAATAGCCTTTTTGTGCTGGAAATAAAACCGACACTTTACTAATCATTTGAATAATAAACGGGAGTCCTCCTATATTATCTGGCTGCATCTGGATAGCGCAGCACCCACTTCAATGTGCTGAACAATGGCTGTGTGGGAACCAATGGGAGTCGTAGTTGAACGCCTGTTCAAAGTCACCTTGAAAAAAATTGTAAGAGCCGCCGATTGCAATTGTTGATATATATTTGATATTATGTCCATTCAATACTTTTTTGGATTCAGCAATACGGCCAGGCAGTTTCACACCGCTAGCTTGGTATATCGCTTGCAATATATCGTCTGGCAAAATATATCTATTCACATATTTCAGGCCTGCCTGGTACCGTATCTATTGGGAAGCCTCGGTAGGGTGAAATTATATTCATGGTAGTCAAGATAACGGCACTGTGAGCTGACAGTAGACAAAACCTCTCTGGATCAGCTGGCGATGAAACTCGTAACCTGCCTGAGCACCCTAGTCACCGCTGCATTCTTGCAACAGATGTATTCTAATTAGACAGATACAATATATTATTCTTAAAATATTTAAACAAAAGCGACTGTATTGCTTTCATTTTAATTCGCAAGGGATGAAAAATTTCCGAACTGACACCGTCACAATAAACAATATTTTATTTGTGGTGCGGTGGAGACGAATATATTGAATATATTACAGATATGAAAGGTGTAATGATATTCACGTTGATCTAAATATTGGAAATATTGCATCGAGTTACTGATTAAAACAGTTCCAGGGTTGGTAACATTTAGCGTCGAACATTGAAACTAATTTGTTTTCTTATTCACAAGTACAAGTCAGTAAATAGTGAATAGACACATACACAAATACAATGACAACCTTTTCCTCCGCGGGGTATATCTAGCATCCCAGCGACTGAAAGATGAGATTCTGAGACCTCAACATCACATGAGAGAGAGGTGAACAATTTCAAAAGAAGCAAGAAATGAAGATGCTGTATAATACGATGATTTTATATCATACATAAGCAGGCAAAATCAACAGACATGGTGAACCTTTGAAACTGTGCTAAACAGATTCCAGATTGAATAGAAGGCAGGTATCATTAAAGTCCCAGTGGCGCGGAGCATTCGTGTGCGCCTTGCAATCGGAGGAGACACGTAGGTGCACGGGTTCAATACCCACCGTTGCACGTTTGTATTCAAAGGGGTCAGTCTTAAGAAGCTATGTCATAAGCAGTACCGTGGACGTTATGAGATATTATATTTGGCCAAATTAGTCTGTCGTTGATGTAACAACCAAAAGTTCTAATTTCTGATCGTATGCAAATCGACGGATATGTCGTAACTTAGAAATCTTTTATAGAAATATTAATATGCTGTTCATATTAACAGCTCCAATTAGTGAGGATTTATGTGGCAAATTTCCTCAGTATATGGAACCTCCAGAGGATAATAGTTATTATAGTAATGATAACAATAGCACAAATCGTTTGCATTACATTCAGTCAGTATTGTATTTACTCATTCGTTTACAAAATGTGTCTATTTATCTAATACAATATGGTTGAAGCGTTGAAATGGAATTATTATATATGGCTCAATAATTGCAAGCGACACAACGTTAACATAAATTCTATCGAACATTATTCAAATATGTCATTGAAACAAAGGTAACATATCCATGTTTGAAGCAGTCCCATCAGGGGTAATAAATTATCTTCATATATTCAAACTTAAAGCCAATTTAGAAGATTAGTATATACAACATCGAAACACTCAACAGATATTAACATGCGGCCATTGAATATAAAGATAGAACCACCGCAAATACAGAAGCTTAATTAGACACCCATTGGAAATCACTTCTCGTATGAATAGTTATGATTTCGATGGCAATTACATAGGGGCGGGGATACATAATTTAGTACCAACTTGTTCTATACATGCTAATCTACCCAGTGACGTTGGTAAAATTACATCGCCATAGGTTAAATTGCAATATTTACAATAAACTAGTTACAATATAATTTTAGCTTGATAAGGTAAATATGTTATTGTACATTAAGTGTGTGTCCGTCTAGTTAATTGTATTATTTGTCGACACCCATAAAGAACAACATCAGAGGTTTACTTTACACCCCGATTTTGATGGGACCGTCGGGATACCTTTCACTGGTACAGGTTCTAGTTCAGAGCTGCCTTTTGTCATATAAGGTACTGGAATATGTATATCGTCATCACTATCACATCATGGGGTGAAGCTGCACACCGTCGGGACCATGCACGGCCACAATGTGCGCTCCGACAGTTACATCTTTCGTTGTAACATCGATCTGCGTCGTACAGCCTGTAATTGTCGGTGGTACTCCTGTTGACGGTCCGCTTGAGCTAGTGTGATGATCCATAGCTGATCCGACAATTCCCATAGACCCCACCTGGCCGCCCACTGTTGCAGTCGTTGTCGAGGCAACCCCCGTCACCATCGGTCCGACCACATGTACAGGTATCGTTGCCTCAGGGGTCATCACAACGGGGTCGACGATCGCTGACGATGGCATACAAGTAGGCGCCACGACATCGTGCTGAGTAGACGCACGCAACTCGGCCCGACTTACTCCACTGGCACCACTATTGTGGCTACCTCCTACAACCATTGTGACACTGGCGACATTCGTCCGAACGGACAGACCTGAATCTGAAGAGCCGCCTGGAACCACAATCGCCTCCGCCTCCACAACTGAACTGGGATGATGGATCACTGAACTGCAAGTTCGTTTTGTGACAGGTAAGATCGAGTTTGATCGAAATAAAACAAATACTCAAAACATCTTTTGTTTATATATATATATATATAATTCTTAATAAAAGTAAATATCTTGGTGTATATATATATATACACCTCTGAGTTCCCTTTTATCTTCTGGTAAATTTGTTCATAGTGCTGAGCAAAGGTGTGTTTGACATTTGCTCGCCATGTTCGAAGCTTCCAATTTACAATGAGTTCCTCTTTGGTCACCTTGCCCCTGCAAGATTCGCTTGCCTAGATTATTTACTGTGCTGTGCTCCAGCAGCAAAATTTCAATACGCATTTGATTGTTGTGAGGTTATACCAAATATATATTCTCAATAAAGTGGGAAAAATTTTGAAAATTTGCCGTGCTTAAGGTTCCGCTATCTTGTTTCACATATATGCTACTTCTGAACCTGAGCATCATGATCACCCATCAGCGCCATCCATACTGCAAACCTGCTTTGAAGTCTGCATTATAGTATTATAATTTACTGCATTATACCTGCATTATAGTATTATAATTTACTCACAAAGTAGGCCCAAGTCGTCCAGAGGATATCTAAGGCATTTAGTAAGCACAAGTCTCACATTACCCCGACGAATACATAAAAACAGTGAAACCTGGTGTCCATAATGGCTATTTGCCTTGAATCCCTAAAAAAGACTAAAATGAAAAAGCTCTACTATCGTGGTCATAGTTTATCACACGAAAAAAAAACAGGAAAATGATCGGTTATATAGACCGAGCTAATGAAAAGCGTATGTGTTTAGGCACATACAGAGATAATAAAGAGTATTTTCAAATAATAAAAAAGAAAATAAATAAATACTAGGGCGCGGGAAGCGACGCTTAAAACTCATATAAATGATACCTTAAACTTCTAATGGAAACAGCGTTAATGCAGCTCAACAAATAACCGTTCCATGTCAGAAAAACGAACGCTGAGAGGACAAATCCTTAAAAACTGTAACTTTCCCACATGTGCGGCCACGGGAGATGTAATTTTTGCAATTATTTCGTTGGATAAGGAAATGCAATTAGTTGACGTGGCGGCAGATGGCGTCATAACAATTTATTTACCTTTGAAATGTTTATCCATCGAATGACCGCCTTCATGTATATATACGCAGGCGTCACCCAGTGCTACAGTACAACTGCGATCTACCACTGCATCCAAGCACGTACGAAGGAATCAAAGGTAAGTGACTGCTAGAAGTAGAGAATACGGTGGTGGCGTAGCCTGAGTTGTTCATAGGCATCCTCTTTGGTCGTGGTTGGTATGAAGACCACAAACGGTATCACGATTTGCTATCGCACGTTCGATCTCCTAGAAGTCGTGCGGTGGTTCAAATTGCCCAACTGACATGTGCACACGCCAATGCCTATTGGAGAAAAGTTTGATATCAGTTAGAGTTCCGTAGGCAGAAGACGATATATTGTAGTCTCTGTTCCTGGTCAAAAACTCTGTGATCTCTCTTACTGAGGCCCCTACACTAACTGAGGTCAATGCCAGGGAGGACCATACCGAGGCCTATACCAGAAGGCATAGTGAGAGTTTTATACCAAAAATACCTTTCTTATAGCTGCTCACTGTTTCGCCTTTTTACCCAGCATCATTTTCTTCGATGTCATTTGATGGATTTCGAGTAAGGTCTGCTGTGGAATGCGTGTGTCATCTGACCAGCCGGTTAGATCGTTGGACACAAGCTATTGCCTCTCGCGCCATTTTATGCGTTAAGAAGGACTACATGAATTAGAGATAATAGTAAATCGATTGCCGATTGATACGAATTAATGTTTTACAATGTCGCTTGATATGGTCACAGCAAATAATGGCTGCAGACATTTTGAGCAAGATCAAAGGAAAGTCTCCGTTTCAAAAGAAATTGCTGTGAAGTTCATTCAGATATAGCTCAGCTTATACGAAGTGTACACTTCAACTAATAACGGGAATAGCAATACATGTAATAACGGGTCCAACTGAGACTCTATAATTAGATTACCTGAGCCGGTTATCCTAGGTAGAGTGACTTGGACTGGAAATATTTTCTACCTGGAAAACAGTTTTAATTAGTAAGTGACGCCGGGACTCAGGCCGAGGTGGTTATGGTACTTCTACCTATAGATTTTAAATATTTCTAAATCAATTGCCAAACTGTTACCAAACATGATCTGGTTTCTCCTCCGGAAAATTCTGTCCACTGCGCCGATTTCACGATGATATTTGGCATCCTATTGGTCTAGCACATCGTACAATTCTCATTAATCGCTTGATTGAGTTTGTTGTTGTAGTTGCTGCTGCTGCTGCTGTTGTTGTTGTTAAATGTCTTCGAAAGGACAACCTAATTATACAATAATTTTCTATTTTTTTTATTCCTTATAATTTATTCTATATTATTTTTTAACACCTACACTCACGTTTTACATGGGTTAATAATCTTAGATAATCAGGTTGTCGTTTCTGTGGTTTTACCAATTTTCGTCTAAATCATCTTGATGGTCCCCGCCTCATTACCAATTAAAAATATTTAGTTTACATTTTCATTTATCTAATTCGGTTTGTGCTTCTGTTCTCCTGTGCTTGTAGTCAGCCATGCGCGCCGCTACTGTGATCGCTGTCGGAGCCTACGCCGTATTCATTGTGATGGCGGGAGAGGACTATGACAGTACGCTCATCAAAGACTAATCAATAACACAAACAAATTTCATCAACGTGTCGTTACATACCTCAATTTTAATCATATCTATATTTAGTATAGTGCCATAGAACAACTAGGTTCACTAATAAATGTTTTGTCACTTGTGGTTTACAGATTGTATGGTAAAGATTTTTAACTCAACTATCCAAGAAATCAACAACAGGATTCCCACTGATAATAACTGCACCATACTGTTAAGAGCAACCATGCAACAAGCGTAAGTATTGTGTCAACTAGGTACAAGGCAGATGGTCACCATCAGCAGGACTCGTAAAAGCCATTGCGGTGATTCCACACGCAGCTCTGCATCTATTCCCCTAACAGACCGCAAGAGCTATCTGAAGCCACCGTCCCGCACCTATTTATAATGTATCGTTGAATTCAACAGGCTCGAGAACTATACGGATGTGACGCCACAAAGCGTCCGCACTTCTGGTATAACACAGACATACTTAAACACATTCAAAGCTTTCGAAGAGTGCTCGAAAAATGCTAATGTGCCGCAGGCGGATATTGATTGGGCCATGAAGCTTCTCACTGAAAGGGAGAAAAAGGCCAGCGACGACTGCCACGAGGAGACTAAATAGGAAGTGGTCGGCGACCTGCCTAAGAAGACACCGAAGATTCCTATATAAATAAACACTGTCGAAACAACTGCTGATACGATTATATTATTTTGTTACCGTCTGTTAAATAGCGATAGTATTAGTAGTAATTGATTTCCAGCATGGCATTAATTTGTTTTGAATTATTTTAAACGGAAGGACAGGGCATGTTTATCCTTACATGACTGAAAAATGCGAGTCGGCTTCTCTGAGTGGAAACCGCTTCTATAACAGATAGCGTGATCAAATCCATTCATTGAGTGTCCTAATATAAGGTGGAAATTTCGATGCTAAGGGTCGGTGGAGGTTGAAAAACCTAGGATTAACTGAGATCCATGTTGGGTATACGGCTCCATTTGTGTGTGCAGCAGGATCATACAAGATCCTCCAGAATGTGTCCAATCTCTAACCCTCGCATTTTTCAGTCTGCATTAATCACTCGCAGTAAAGATTCTATGTAGATAAAGAAAAAGGTTATGTAACAGCGGGCTTTTTCGTCAAATAGCCTTTTTGTGCTGGAAATAAAACCGACACTTTACTAATCATTTGAATAATAAACGGGAGTCCTCCTATATTATCTGGCTGCATCTGGATAGCGCAGCACCCACTTCAATGTGCTGAACAATGGCTGTGTGGGAACCAATGGGAGTCGTAGTTGAACGCCTGTTCAAAGTCACCTTGAAAAAAATTGTAAGAGCCGCCGATTGCAATTGTTGATATATATTTGATATTATGTCCATTCAATACTTTTTTGGATTCAGCAATACGGCCAGGCAGTTTCACACCGCTAGCTTGGTATATCGCTTGCAATATATCGTCTGGCAAAATATATCTATTCACATATTTCAGGCCTGCCTGGTACCGTATCTATTGGGAAGCCTCGGTAGGGTGAAATTATATTCATGGTAGTCAAGATAACGGCACTGTGAGCTGACAGTAGACAAAACCTCTCTGGATCAGCTGGCGATGAAACTCGTAACCTGCCTGAGCACCCTAGTCACCGCTGCATTCTTGCAACAGATGTATTCTAATTAGACAGATACAATATATTATTCTTAAAATATTTAAACAAAAGCGACTGTATTGCTTTCATTTTAATTCGCAAGGGATGAAAAATTTCCGAACTGACACCGTCACAATAAACAATATTTTATTTGTGGTGCGGTGGAGACGAATATATTGAATATATTACAGATATGAAAGGTGTAATGATATTCACGTTGATCTAAATATTGGAAATATTGCATCGAGTTACTGATTAAAACAGTTCCAGGGTTGGTAACATTTAGCGTCGAACATTGAAACTAATTTGTTTTCTTATTCACAAGTACAAGTCAGTAAATAGTGAATAGACACATACACAAATACAATGACAACCTTTTCCTCCGCGGGGTATATCTAGCATCCCAGCGACTGAAAGATGAGATTCTGAGACCTCAACATCACATGAGAGAGAGGTGAACAATTTCAAAAGAAGCAAGAAATGAAGATGCTGTATAATACGATGATTTTATATCATACATAAGCAGGCAAAATCAACAGACATGGTGAACCTTTGAAACTGTGCTAAACAGATTCCAGATTGAATAGAAGGCAGGTATCATTAAAGTCCCAGTGGCGCGGAGCATTCGTGTGCGCCTTGCAATCGGAGGAGACACGTAGGTGCACGGGTTCAATACCCACCGTTGCACGTTTGTATTCAAAGGGGTCAGTCTTAAGAAGCTATGTCATAAGCAGTACCGTGGACGTTATGAGATATTATATTTGGCCAAATTAGTCTGTCGTTGATGTAACAACCAAAAGTTCTAATTTCTGATCGTATGCAAATCGACGGATATGTCGTTACTTAGAAATCTTTTATAGAAATATTAATATGCTGTTCATATTAACAGCTCCAATTAGTGAGGATTTATGTGGCAAATTTCCTCAGTATATGGAACCTCCAGAAAATAATAGTTATTATAGTAATGATAACAATAGCACAAATCGTTTGCATTACATTCAGTCAGTATTGTATTTACTCATTCGTTTACAAAATGTGTCTATTTATCTAATACAATATGGTTGAAGCGTTGAAATGGAATTATTATATATGGCTCAATAATTGCAAGCGACACAACGTTAACATAAATTCTATCGAACATTATTCAAATATGTCATTGAAACAAAGGTAACATATCCATGTTTGAAGCAGTCCCATCAGGGGTAATAAATTATCTTCATATATTCAAACTTAAAGCCAATTTAGAAGATTAGTATATACAACATCGAAACACTCAACAGATATTAACATGCGGCCATTGAATATAAAGATAGAACCACCGCAAATACAGAAGCTTAATTAGACACCCATTGGAAATCACTTCTCGTATGAATAGTTATGATTTCGATGGCAATTACATAGGGGCGGGGATACATAATTTAGTACCAACTTGTTCTATACATGCTAATCTACCCAGTGACGTTGGTAAAATTACATCGCCATAGGTTAAATTGCAATATTTACAATAAACTAGTTACAATATAATTTTAGCTTGATAAGGTAAATATGTTATTGTACATTAAGTGTGTGTCCGTCTAGTTAATTGTATTATTTGTCGACACCCATAAAGAACAACATCAGAGGTTTACTTTACACCCCGATTTTGATGGGACCGTCGGGATACCTTTCACTGGTACAGGTTCTAGTTCAGAGCTGCCTTTTGTCATATAAGGTACTGGAATATGTATATCGTCATCACTATCACATCATGGGGTGAAGCTGCACACCGTCGGGACCATGCACGGCCACAATGTGCGCTCCGACAGTTACATCTTTCGTTGTAACATCGATCTGCGTCGTACAGCCTGTAATTGTCGGTGGTACTCCTGTTGACGGTCCGCTTGAGCTAGTGTGATGATCCATAGCTGATCCGACAATTCCCATAGACCCCACCTGGCCGCCCACTGTTGCAGTCGTTGTCGAGGCAACCCCCGTCACCATCGGTCCGACCACATGTACAGGTATCGTTGCCTCAGGGGTCATCACAACGGGGTCGACGATCGCTGACGATGGCATACAAGTAGGCGCCACGACATCGTGCTGAGTAGACGCACGCAACTCGGCCCGACTTACTCCACTGGCACCACTATTGTGGCTACCTCCTACAACCATTGTGACACTGGCGACATTCGTCCGAACGGACAGACCTGAATCTGAAGAGCCGCCTGGAACCACAATCGCCTCCGCCTCCACAACTGAACTGGGATGATGGATCACTGAACTGCTGGAGACGGCGGCTTGTCCTCCGACGTGGTGGATAGCATCTGTTTGCTCGGCGTGCCCACCTGCCAGACTAATGTGATGATGTGGATCTTGTGTATGCTGCTGCTGATGATGATGCTGCTGATGTTGTTGCTGTTGTGGCGGCTGATGAGAAGGATGGTGCTGCTGGACACCAGAGCCTCCGGTGCCGGCGACCGCCATTGTTGCCTTGTGGCTCACTGAGATGGTAGAGACGGTGTGCTGGTCTTCGGCAAAATTGTCTGAAACCCGTCGGGGGCCGGCCATTGTTCCCGTCATCACGGCTCGCCCTCCGACATTTGGATGGTCTGTCGCTCGAACCTCCGCTCCTCCGGACCCTGCTCTCCTACTCCGTCCCACGGCGGCTGAAGTTGTTGAAACGGTCGTTCCTCCAGAAGGCTCTTCCTCCTCTTCAGCAACAACATCTTCAACGATTTCTTCCTCTTCATCGGCATCGCAATCATCATCATCTTCTTCTTCTTCTTCGTTGCCCTCATCGTCGTCCTCTATTTCGTCTTCGTCAAGACCCTCATCATGGTCCTCCTCGTCAATAGCACCAACAGTCGCAGAAACAGGTGCGACAGTTCGCTCCGCAACGACCTCATCGATAACTTCTTCCGTTTCCATCTCCTCTTCGGGATGTTGGTCCTCAACATCAACACCGATGTGCTCCAAGTGTCCACTCGTTGCCCTGGTCCTCCTATGACTGTCTTGTCCCAGCCCGGCTAGAGTCGCCCGTGTGGCCTGTGCAGTCGCTCGAGAGACGGACGTCCCACCTTGCTCGACCTCTGGGTGTTTCGACGCGCGGACAGACCTCTCCAAAGCATCCACCTTCGAGACAGCATCGCCACCGCTGCCGCCATCTTTAATTATCTCTAGGTTCATCACGGATGGCTGCTGCTTTTGACTCTTTTCGCCACTATGGTGAGCCTTTTTGTGTTTCGTCAGTGCTGACCTAAGAAGAAAGGAAGTACATGTCTCTTAGAAAAGTGGCAAATTGAATGTAGATCTCCCCGATCCATGAAGTCAAAAGATCCGCAGGTCATATTACGCGGGCCGCCACAGAGACTGGGTCCTAGGGTTACGGAAGTTTCCTTCGCGTCCCAATGGTCTACTATTTTAGCGTGTGCTCCCTCGAGAGCAGGGCAGACCAATAACGTGTAGGCAACATCGCCCTCCACCCTTGCTCACAGAGGATGCAAATGACCGTTGATATTTTCCATTGAGCCTTGTTTATTCTATAGATACTGTCCCCTTTATGGTCTGTGGTGAGCGTTTTGGACTGCTAGACAGGAGGGGCAAATGACTTGAGATGAAATCCTCACAGAGCCGGAGAATCTTTGGAGTTCTATATTATCATTCTTTATCTGTAGATTCTTGTCAAGTATAAATCGGTTAGAAAAATAAGCAAAGGTAGCCCCTAAAGGTTAAGTGCTGAGGCCTACCACAGAAGAACAGCTAAGAGTCAGCTCAAAAAACGTTACTTCCGGCAAAGCAGCAAGCTCTCAAATTGAGTGGGCCGAATTTACATTCAAGAGATCCTGCAATTTGTTGTCGTTTGTATCTAGTTGCCGTCCAAGACATTTTTTATCACCCAAATCGAATTCTTCAGCTCACGAACGCGGAAACCAGTTTTGACAGACTCGTTCTGACACACATCTAAATCTCGCTCACCCCTCGCACCCAGACAAAATATAAACGGTTTGCCTGTTAACCAACCAAATTTAAAGCCCATAGCGTTCGTGGCAATGAAACTATACAAACCCAACGATGGTGGAAACTACTTATGCATCAACCAAATATTTATAGTACGTCCACTCTAACGCTAAATGGAATCCCAAAAAAGGAGCACATTACAGATTACATTAGTACATCACCTTCGAGTCGAAAAAAAATCGCGAATGAACGTAAGATGTTCCTTTTACAGAACTAAATATACAAACTATGGGTTTTCGTAGAATTGCTTCTGAGAGAACGGTTATGTTACCTTGAAGCAAACGATATCGGATAACGAGTACATTCGTCGCATCGGTGGGGACGAGATTCGATATTTTCGTGCAAAGCAACGTGTTGCTTCATCGATGCCGACTGTGCCGCTTTGTAGTCGCAGTATCTGGCCGAAAAAGCAATAAAAAGAAAAAACAACATGAAATATTGTTATTATAGGAAAATAACCATTATGCAATTATTATTATCATCGAATTATAGAAACGTACAGAGCATCCATTAGATCGGTGAGGTATGAGCTCGTTGATACGGCCGTTTACAAATGTGTTCCGGTATTCAGATGAGTGATCATTAAAGTTTATCGAAGAAACGCGAACTACAGGAAGCATATTATTCGGATGGCGCAACTCAACAACGCCAGTGCAAGCAACTTCATCTCTCGTGGTCAGTTCGGCCTTCGTGGGCTGGGGTAAGTCGGTGTCGATGGGCGTCCTCCTGGCGCCCTAAATGTTATCGTGTTATCTTGCTAGTTGCTGAAAGAGGCCTCAGACTCTCGGCTGGGAGCCTCGGTCTGGTGTTCCTTCGTCTGGAGAAAATTTCCTCCTCTCAAAAATTATGTTGAGATCAACTCAATTCACTTTGACTCATCTCTGGCAAAAGGTCTTGCCAGAGGTTTGGGGCTTCGTCCCTCCCTCGGGAAATTCACTAACTATCACTAGCCTCAATGAGGTCAATGAGGCAAAAATCCATGTTAACAAAATGTAAACATTAAATGGCAATGTGCAATAATGTGTAAATAATCATCCGAACCTAAATGCCTTCTAATGTGACACTCCTTTTACAATTCGTTTCACGAGAACTTTAGCTTCATCACAACTGCCGTTCAGGCAATAAACTTGAGTTGTGTATTTTAGTGCTTTGTATTTTGTCATAACCAATGAACATCAGGAGACAACGTACGCGCAACCATAGGGCTTCTCATTGGTGTGTCTCCGTATATGATTGTAGAGCGTAGCTCGATCTTTACACTGGAATTCACACTCGGTACAACTAAATCGACGCACATTTTGATGAACCTAAAGAATAGAAATAAAGTTCACTATTAGTGAAAGTTCACTATTGTTCGATACCGAAATCTCATAACATAGAATCATAACTACTGCGGTGGACATAACCAAGTCAAGTAGAAGTTTCATTGAATGTGAATTAAAACATCTAATGAAGGTTAGAACGGCATATAATTCTACCTTTTCAAAGTGGTCCCGTACAGCCGATGACTTGGTAGCACGAAAATTGCAATGGTTGCACTGCAGAGAGTGCATCTGTCTGCGATGATCTTTATAATCACTTAAGTAGTTGAACATTAGGCTGCATTCGCGACAGAAGCGCTTGGCAGGTTTCTCATCTGCACCGTGAGTGGGAGGCTGCTCATCCAGTGAAAATATCTTTTTGTCACCTGCACAGTTAAATGCATGAAATATTAAAAAAATATATGTAGATTAAACATAGAATGAACTTACTAAGCAAAATGAGTATGAACGGCAAACGTCCATATAAAATACCTATTTCATTATTATACGAAATAAACAGCCACGGATAAATCAACTTTACATGTATGGATAAATACTTGTATGGTTGGATGGAGATCAGTTTTGAATATAGTATTTTTTTTTTTTCCAGCTGACCCTCAGCTGTTCCCCTATCTGAAGCCTATCTTAATCTTTTAGGTATTACCTATTAGGTAGAATATAGTATTAAAAAAAAGAGTATAGTATTAAAAGCCACGAATTATAAATATTATATATTCATGACCAAACAAAACCGCGTGATAAGCTTGCATTAGGTTAAGTACTAAAATCATTTAAAAGCACCACTGCGCTTCGACTGGTGATGGCGCGTAGGTATTATGGCAATTCAATGAGTATTCGGTCTCTTAAGCACCTCGTTTAAGCAGAAGTCCTTCCACTCGACGATCTCATGCTTTTCTACACACGCAGCTAACACTTGAGACATTGAGAAATATATTGAAACATAGAGCTAGACTGCTAAAACATTTGTTACATTTCTCGCTATCGAATAATAACTGCGTCTAATGACACAGTTTATCCATAGCAATGAGTGTTTGTATTAGACAATAATGCAAACGCTGCTTACCGACTGTTGTGAGCTTTGCTCTTTTGGCGTATTCCTGCCGGTTTCTTCGTGTGCCATAACCACCAGTGGCCCCAGACGAGCTCGGGCGTGACTCCTCCACCAGCTCAATCACTTGGAACTCGCTTGGAACAGTCAACTGTGAGGTAGCAATCAAAACACACCAGATCACTGGGGTCACTACAGATATCTTTAATCGATTGTCATTAAAACGTTTGCGCCCTTTCGTACAGAATGCGGCCATCCACCGTACACTATACTTTGCATTTAGTTGTGTAATACTACTCCGGATGATAGTTAGGATAAACAGATATATGAATAATAAATCCGTGCACTTCTCTCCAATTTTTGTCCGCCAAGATCCACAACCTCGTAACAGACCGTATATCCTTAGTGTAGAAAAGACAAAGTCTTACGTCAATATCGATTATTATTATTATTTTGTGGGTCAAAAGTATTCTTGTATCTTTTTATTGCTTTCATCTCAGAAATAGACGAATTTAACGAATATTAATGAAGGTTGAAAAAATAGCTAATCGCTGATTATCGGGCACTATATATTTACTGATTGGTGAAATTTCAAACCCTCCTTGATGAGCATGTTAACACAGTTCAATGAAAACAGAAACAGTGTAAAGACGTTTTTCCAAACTATCGTCAATAGCTATTCATTCCAGCCATGTGCTGCTTCTGTTGCAAGCCTTTCTATGCCGAACTAACCGCATGCGGGTCAATGTGTTCAATGTGCGGAGTTTCTTGCGCAGGCCCGTGGCTCCCTCTTCGTTTGCTTCCAGCGACGTGGCCACCCTGATTGGCAGTAACCGCATGGTAGGGAACTACCTCAGTGTCGTCGTCTTCGAACACCCGCTGATCAACAACGGCAATACCCTCTGCGCCCAGAAGAAGAAATAAATAGAATGCCGAGTTAATGACAAAACATCCAAAATCAGATAGATAGTTTCCTGGAGCACGAGTGTATTGAGCGTCTGAAAGGTCCTTCCCCTTCCATTAATAATTACCATAAGGATACACTTAGTTTCATGGGTATTGCTTACTGATATTGGATCACTATTATTCATACAATCTTTATCATCCAGTCTTAGCAAACGATCGTTATTAATGTACCACAAAATACTTTAACAATACTAAGCGCCAACAGCTTAGGTCTGTATTGCAAATACTTACGTGGAGATATTATAAATTAGATCGATTTGAGAAGATGTGAGACCCGTGAGAAAATACGCCACACTGGTATGGTATTAGATAAAACGTCTGTACCACCACCAGAAACATATGTACAATGTCACAAGCTAGCAGAATATCTTGGGACTTCCTAATGGAAGGAATATAGATATTGTCAAGAGGAGCCTATATATAATAACATCTCCACTTTAGAAACAGTAGAAGGGAGATATTCGACACACCATCATGACACTTTCACCTTCACCATCTCAAGTTGAGAGTACATCTATTTTCCAAACGATGTGAATGGTCTTGCCAATGTGGCATTAATTCCTCATTGCTTTCAAGGTAATTAATCAATGAGCCCAATCTGTGCCTGGACTAAATCAGATTGCAACTTCTAGCACTTGCTATTAGTATATTTATCCATCCATAGTGTTACAGTTCTTACCTTCAGGATTAAGTAATGCCTTAATCTGAAGATAATCACACGCCCGAGCCAGCAAGCCGAATTGCGTCTTGTCGACAGCCAATTCCCCGCGATAGATAAAATCCAATACTAACTCGAGTTGGCCAAGAGTTAAATCACGGAATACCAAACTGCATGGACCGTAAGTGGTCGCCGTCTGTAATTACAGAAAGAAATTGAACATCGGGAAATGACTGCACTAGAACAAGATGAGAAACAATAATTTCCTTTATCAAAGAGAAGATCCCCTCTGACATCGCCGCGTAACGACATTATTTGTATAAACTTTCGTAAAGTGTCCTATATTAACATTTTAAAGTTCTTTAGCTTCGAGTTTTATATGATATTCAGGATGCTTTGAACCCTGTAAGATTTTAAATAAGAATATAGCGAATACAACAGAAAGTCATTGTTAATAGGTAATATGTTATCAAAAGGTTGCAAATCGACAAGTTCATGCTAACCTTTCGCAGCAAAGCTCGCAGCAATTCAGACGAAGCTGCAAGCACCATACGATGAGCCTCGATCTCACCGTCCGGCGTAACGAGAGTTACGTCCAGAAGTTCGCCAAGGTCTCGCATTGCTGTGAAAGTTCGCCGCAGCTCGACGGAGTGCTCCGGCCATCGCACAACCAGCATTTCACCCATCCTTGAGCCCTGTGAATTGGCACGACCTGGTGCACCTTGTCCGCGCCTGTATATGCAGATTCAGGCTCATAGCTTAATTACAAGAATATATTTCATGCTATAACCGATAGTTTCTGATAAACCACGCTTACTTCTGTAAGTAAACCTTAGCCGAAACATTGAATGATGTGAGAAATGTATTCTGAATGTCTCAGTATAATACTAAACTTCAGCGGTACTAAGAGAAATGACAAATATATGCATTAGAGTTTTAACAGTACGTTCTAAATGGCGTTTGTTCAGATGATTTTTCATTGTATTCAAAGTTCATCTTATGCCGTATTATGTGTTAGAAAGCGCGATTTTGCTGAAAATAATTTCCCCTATTATGTTTGCCATGTTGGCATACAATGTTAAATGATTTTAGCGTACACTTTTCTTGAAGGGGAGAAACGATAAAGGTCATTTTGCAGTTCGACATTTACACTGTTAATCTGCCCGCGCATGAAATAAAAGCTCTACTCAGCTAGTATACGTTGGCTTATGCAATATTACCAGAAGAATCGAATATGACTTCGACGTTTCCTGTCGTCAAAAACGCGTGTTGATGGGATCTCGTCGCAGATTGATGTGAGACAAATTGACTATAGAGTACGTTGAGCCTAGCGGCAATCAAGTCCCGTATTTTGTGTCTAGGCAACTATGGTCCCCATTTAATTTGACGATCTCTCCCTCTTTGTCTCTATTTATTAGATCTTCAAGTACATAGAAATCGGAGCTGTATACGGTCTTGATGATGTTAATTAGCGTAAAACAGATCAATAAAGGTCATTATCAATTAATTTCAAAGTGGCATCCATATAGAGAAATATTCACAGTACTAAATCACGTTTATCACACAGCACCAGATAGTGCGAAAAATAAAGAAGATCACAATGTCAACAAATATAGTCGATATGTTTTTTAAATCTACAAGCTCCCTATATTATTATAATTAAACGTATCTTTAACCAAAAGCAATTGAACAATCCCCGCCCCCCTCACATAATGCACATAGCGTGGATTGAAAACGATTCCATTATCGAACGAATCGTGATTGTGTTAACCAGTAGAGAGTGTACATTTGTGGGATGTAGAATGTCTATGCATAGTTGTTTGAGCACGTGTTTCCAGGGGTTATTCATGTGTGTCCTCGTCAAATTGACGCAACAGCCTTGATACGCGGGTTGGCAGTGTTTAAACAAATTCTGCGTCTCCAACTTCAACCAATCCATAAGACATGAGCACCAACCAACTCGCGGGCTGCAGCAGTTGTTGGATTGAGACATCCACCAGCATCAGACACGATAACGACCACTGCGCGGACCGTTAGATGAGAGATGGCTTTTTCTGACGAGATCGACGTGGCGTACTCACCTGTGCCCAAGCCTCGGGCTTAAAGAACGTCTAACGAAACTCAAACCGATACAGCACAAGGCACGAATTTAGGAGAAAACGGGTACTCCGGGCCTTACTATGAAGCCATGAATTGGCATCTACACAGCAAGATAAAGTAGGGCATATCTGGTTAAAGTTTCATCAAGTGCAGTCGACCATAAGACACTGTTGACAATCGCAATCAATCGTTGGAATAAGTCACATATTCGCTGAATGTAAATAATACTACGATTTTTCTTTCAACATCATCTAATCGTCGTTATCATTTACAGCACTCCCGTGATAGACATGCGCATGTCCGACACACCGGCTGCTTTTAGCGGTCGCTGGGAGTAGCTGAAGTTCGCGTTCGTTCGTTCTTGATGGCTTTGGATGGCGCTTGATGCTGTAAGTATCACAGCGTGTGAGTTTTGTCAGTGGAGCGCCTAGATGAAACGCATCTCTCTTTCCACCTTCTCGCATTGATCGGCTGCAGCGCAGGCGGCGGCGGCGGCGGCTGTGTTGTGCTTGCCCGTTCTGTGTAACAGAGGAACAGAGCGGTGACAGAGAGTCGGCGATATCGACTCTGACTTTCCCGAAGGGGACCAGTGATTTGGTTGGTGGCGCTAGTTAGGGTGTCCACAGCTGTGTGGTGAACCAATTTCGGTAGAAATACAGTTATGCCAATCAGCCGTCGTTAGTTTATTATCTCCGTGTGACCACGAATATACCAATCTGTATACGTAATTGTGTGTGCGCTAGAAATTATATCAGTGCTTGCTTTCACCGTGAACGTGCATCTTCCTCAATGTGTATATATGACTCGGTGGACAATATCGTCGTTGTTGCGGTAGGAATTTGACAGAAAGAGAGAGAACCTGCGAAGTGCGGTGGCGAGCTGTATCGAAGCTGACAGGAGTGAACTTCGGGACGCGGGTACGTAGTGACTCTGAGGGAGACATCAACGATATTTCTTTAAAAAAAAAATAGCACAAGAAATGAACATCAGTGGATAAAAGGAGTCAGTACATAGGCATGGATATTCTTTTTGCCGAATACCCTAAGAGTCTATATTAAGTACTCTTCTACTTAAAAGTGCGGAGGCGGCAGAGACGAATCGAACTCGATGACTGCCAGTCTCTGCATTGGCGTTAACTGTGTTCACTCTTTGTGCTTCTTGTCCGGCATCGACAGATCCAAGATGAGTAGATGAAAATCGGGAGGAATCTTGGTGACTTACTGCTCCTATAGAAATATGAACATACGAAAGGAATTACCTAACTTATCGTTAAGATGCCTTTACGTGCAGTTACTGTAGACGCTCCATGGGTATTGCGCACTGCCGTACATATTAAGTCGCTATCGCTACCATTTATACAAATCGGCAATTCGATGGTAGATTCCCGAACGATATGATGATGATCTATGTTGTTGTAATACACTTCGGGGCATTTGAAATGTAACAGCAGGAGTACATCTATTTTCCACTGGTCACAGATTGCTGAAGATGCAATTCCGCTCACTGTTTGAGGAGAATAAGTTCACTGACCACCTGTTTTAGAAAATTTGTGCGCGGAGTTACATGCGCCTTCCGCAACTCGTGTGGTATAACCCGGGTCTTTAATTCGAGTATCGAAGAAATCTGTTAACATATAGTACATACATTTAAATTTTGCCGATTTAAGTCGGTTCAATAGTATGGTTACTGTTTTGCACGTTACAGAAGTGCCACTGACCCTTTAGTTACCCCAATGAATTGAGTTGACGTGGTATATGCCTTTAGTAGGTCACACGAACTTGCAAGTTGTATAAAAACTTGGAACACAGGTATTTTTCAGAAAGTTCAATGACATCGGAAAATGTTAATGGCATCGAAGTCCAGATCAGATGTTAATCTGATGCCGCAACGCCTGAAAAAGCTCTCCTTCAAGATTCGTCTTGCCATTCACAACGAAGACGCAGACCACTTCCTAATCAATCAACTGTGACTTTGCTGCACATGGTATCTAACTGGAAAGCACCGATGGTTCGGAGAATAGTTCATCACAGGCCAAATAATTAGAGCGGTCTGAAATCGTTCGATCATAACATTGGCCTTCCGACTTCCACAGTAGTAAGAGATTCTTATTTTTGCAAATCGTTTATTATCCACAAAGGTCATTACGGCAGTCTCGGATTTACCGCATTCGTTAGCGGAGAGACCCCATATGCATATTTCTACCGAAATTCTTGTAGATGGCTTCACTAAGCATTGAACAGTTCGAGCTTGTTCGGAATATATTTGAGTTTGAGAAGACAGCCTTGTAGCAAAGTGGTCGAAAATGCCTTGAAACTTAAACGCCGACGAGTCAAACTGATGTGGGATTTATTTGTATAGGGCAACTTTATTTGCGCCATATCTCGCTGTTCGTGTTTTCTGCAAAGCGGACTGTGTCAAGGAACCGATGAATCTTTTCGAGCTTGACTCTTTTCGTTTGTTAGTTTTCGTAGTATATTGGACCGAGATTTTTATGATGGAATCGACTATTGTATAGTAACAATACAACATAATACGATTTTATGAGAGAGCAGTCGTGTACATTCGCAAAGGCGAGCATGTGAAAGGACTGTGCTAATTATTCTGGTAAGACATTGTTTAAGTAAACAGGTGTGCATTTCATCGGCATATCATTAAGTATTTATTGTAAGTAAACAGCACTGGCATAACGAATATTCACGGACATTCTCCCCACTTAAACTTCAATACACTGCTACCTTACAAATGTTTAAGGCACTTTGAAAAAATATTCTCTGCATCTCAACCCATAGTATAATATAAGGCGATGTTGACTGACCCGGCATTCTCAGATGTTAGACGATCCAGTCGAATAACAGATTCTAAAACCGAAATCTCCGCCAGAAGTTCGTGTAATGTGTGACATACGCTTCACGCCACTTGACTGTATCATCAAGTGTATTTATGCTCTGCCGGATTATCAGACTTCGGATCCTTTCTTTGCCGGACAAGTGCTTTAAAAAAAACTTAATCTGGGGTTCGACTACCCGGTTACGCACATCCTCCTTTCGATGTCTTTAAGCAATAGTCATTAATCGTATATTGGGCGATTTGCATAAATATGCGCGTTTGAAAGCCGGGCAGATTCCAACTAATATGCATTGATCGATGGCTCAAAGTGTTTCAAAATGCATTTGCAAAAATGCCCAGCTATTTATAAAGGTCTTTGCCCGAGCATAGCTGCATAAGCATGAATCAACAATGATTATAGATTCCAGGACACGCTTATCGAATTGCCTAGTACAAAAGCCATGTGTCGGAGACATTGTAATCTTGCATCTGTTATTGCAAACTTGTGGTTATTGTTAAGGCCCCAATACAAATTTTGCGATGCACCAACAAGCCATTCGAATGAGTTTAGTTTCCTCTGTGTAGGGAAGGCATTAGTTGAATGGTGAACTGCTCGCGGTTACGGAGCTGTGCGCTTGATTTTTTTGCTGGTGATAGCCGGAGTGCGTGCTGCCGGATGATATGTATTGTGGAGGGGGTTTGCTTATCGGTGAGTCGGGTTACACCGGTTCGTTATTCAATAGTAGCGTTCGTGTGTAGAATAGGCTCACCAAATGCGAGCACGGAGTGAAAGTGGAAGGACTGCCATGCGGGCGTTTGATGCCGCCAGTTTCAATGGTGGCTATGAGGAAGTTCGTAAACGTGGTGGACGGAATGAACCAGCTAAACATGGGTACACCGAACTAGAGTCTATTCAAGCGTTGAGTCGAGAAATATCACTGAACGGTTTAGTTTTGTAACCGAGTGTTCGGGTTCTCTTATACGCTTACATCGAAAAATATGTCATGAAATCTAATAATCTAATCTTATAGTAGCGGGAGAAATAGTACACTTAATTATGGCTTAAATGGGTCGTTTCTGAGGCACTAGCCATCAAGTATTATTCAGATTAATTTTTCTGAAATTATAATACATGGAGCGGCCAGTGCTCGAACGGTTCATAGTACTTCTAGCCTTGTACGAAATGGCCTTCTTTGATTCAGAATAGACCTTAATCACGGTGGTTATGTGCGGTCGGGTATGCATGGATGAGCTTACAATCTTTTATGCAATACAACTAGGCACGTTGGAACGTTTGAAGTATTTAGAACCTTCAGCAGTCGAACTATTTCAGCGTATTTTAAGAGAGATCGATGGGATTAAAAAGAATATATATATATATATATATATATGTTTAAAAACTTACTGTGGTTACGTTAACTGTGCTGCGAAATATCGATGCTTTTGTTTATTCTCAATCAAAGATCATCCAGAAAAGTATCTCAATTTCACCCATCGGTTCTCTTGCGAAATTGAATATACGATGATGTACCACAGTAACTTACTCCAGAACAAGCGATAGGTAATTTGTAATTTAGTCGACGTCATTATTTGGTTTAGAACAAGCTGTTTAGTAAGGCTATGGGGGGACGGTCCACCGCATATAGTGTTCTTAACCTGCCTACTGAAGCCTCTCGTGCAGTCCAACTATTTGTCTACAATGAGCTTCTGATCCACTCGAAAGCATCATGAACTCTGTCTAAGTGGAAGCCACCTGTTTGAAAGTTAAGTCGCTAGAATGATGCCGTAATCCTGGTTGGTGTCTGCAGTAAAGGCTAAGCAAGAGCAGGGGTGGCCTTGTTCACAATACGTCTTACTTGAAGCGAATGCCACGGTGGACTATATTGGCGGCGTCTTGTTGGCAAATCGCTTGTGACGGGAATCGATTGTTCAGGTTATTCGTGTCTAAGTGGTTGGATTGTAGCTGTGCTATCAGACCAGTTCAGTAAGCAATGCCGTGTTAGAAACGAGCTTGGTCTCTATGCGGATTGGTTATTAAAGACTGTACCCCAATCCGTGCTGAATCGACAACTCTCATATTTCACGGAGTATAAGGTGGTTACCACACAATCCACATGTTACCTACAAATCGTCAACCTATGAACCCATACGCATCAACCTACGAATATCCATAGATGATACATATCGCTGAAAATACAAACCCGCGCATCTACAGCAGGTTACAAAGGCGTTTTCTTCCATCGACGTTATTGCTTTATGCCTATTTTTAGTGAACGATTCGACGGCAGTAATCAGTAGAACATGGCTAATGTTTATTTATTTTTTTGGTATTATATCTGCAGGTATCTATTTACCTAATTCGCATCAACGACTACCGTCCCATCGTTGTTCAGTCTTCCGTGAAACGATAGGAAACACCAGACGATTTCTGAGGTGAAATAACCCAACGAGCGTTCTTGGAACTGTCATTCATCCTGTGCTCTCATATACAAATACGCAGGCCCCGAGGTGGCCCGGGGTGGAAGCAATGGCCAAGTTTTTATTGCTCCGACCGAAGAACCTCTGTGTCTGTCTGATTCTTCTCGCACTAGCCACGCTTATTCTCATCTTTCAGTATCAGGTAGGTTGTCATTCTGTTTGGCATGGCAGTTCACGATAACAAATTGTCAAAGAAGACTTTACGTGTGATTAAATAATCCACTAATACCAATTAAGACTTTACTCAACAAGTTGAATTTACTGAGCGTTTATTTTGTCTTTCGCTCAGACGACATAACTTTGACGGACATTCTACGCTCGAAATCGTTGGAGTCATGCCAAAAAAGTATTCGTAAATGCGATAGAGTAACACTATAATAATTTATGGTATGTCTGTTGTTCGTGTCCATGTATCGCGCATACATTCAGCAGAACGGAAGCCAGGGACCATTGCGATCTCGACCAGTAATACCTGTAGAGCGATTAACAGCCGAGAAGTCAGCCGCTTCAGAAGACTCGGTCCACAAGGACAATGGAGCTGTTGCCAGTATCGATGACAACGATAAAGAGTAAGAAAGAAAATGAGTGCTAAACAAGTATGGACACAAATGATCGAACATCGCTATTAATTGAAAAGATATGTTAAGCGTGAAAATGAAGCGGCACAACTCGTTTATAGCGTTGCCCTCGTAAACGAATGCTATGAAAAAAGATCTAAATATGCATTCGTTCTTTTCGGTATAAACGAGAATCGAAATTAGAATCATTTCTCTATTTAAAACAATGGCAATACGTAAGTGCGTATGGAATCGGGTTAACTAGAAATTGTTTGATTTCTTATTCTCTAACGTGTTATCTAGGTCGGACGGTCAAATTCTGCAACAAAATTTAATTCCCGACATACCGATAAAGGGTGAAGAGCCACCTCAAATTGGCGAGGATAATGACAAGCAACAGTCAACCAAAAGGTGAGCCATCTTTAGAAATATATGAATTAAAATGGAAAACGTTTTTAGAGAGATAATTCTTGAATTCTACTCATTCCGCAAGATTGTCTACTGCTGCAAGACGACCCCTATTGGGCTATGCAGTGTACTGAACCTATTGAATTAACAGTTACTATTATTTATAAGCACGAGTATATAATGAAGCAGCATTGTATTAGAAGTACGTCAACCCTTAGTACCTCTACGGAGGTAATTCTTTGTATTTGTTTAGAAAAGGTTCGATAACGTTTGCAAATGCATGTACGCCGAAACTCAATTTCGGTGTAAAGACATAGTTGTTCATCGCTTATTCTGAATGATATATGCAAGTTAATTGACCTGCTTTCTACTGGGATTTTATTTAAAGTTTCAGATCATGGCTATTCCAACGTGGCAAAGGAGATGCTGCCATTGGGACGAAAAAGATAAATGCATGCTCTATCCAATTAGAGAAAACCCCGGTCGATATCGATACAACAGAAGTTTTCGCTACCCAGTTGGATTTCACTAACGTTGACTCGACCTATTGGAGCGCCGCTTGGGAGCAACGCTGGAATGAACGAAGAGCCGACGTCAACAATACGCCACCGCTCAGGGTGTGTCCACTACAACAATATTATACCCGTATAGTGAGGCTGAGAGAAGCTACATTCTTATCTAAATTATCAATAGTATCGTTCAGGATGCATGCTTCGCGTACACATTGATTTTTACGCGTTTCTTCTGAGCACCATAACCCGATGCCTTAGTAGGTGAGACAAACATGATTTTATGACAACGTTCTGTCTAAGTTTCTGTTATCTAATGAATACCAAATTTAAAGTGGAAGGCGATCAACAAAGTTAAATTATCAAGGACACCGCGGCAACTCCATTATGTCCTTCTTCCTGATAGCGACGAAAAGGCCAACGAACACGGATGTCAGCATTTGAAAGGCTAATCGCTAATCATGTCACGTTATCAACTTGGAATAGAATTCAATAGGGGTGTTCGGACATTATCACGGTCGATGTCTACTGTTCGTTGCAGGTATTTGTTCTTCCTCATTCACACAACGATCCTGGTTGGCTTCAAACATTCGATGTGTATTTTCAACAGCAGACGTCGCACATCCTCAACAATTCTGTTAACTTCCTCGATAATCACCGGGATTTTCGTTTTGTCTGGTCGGAGATGTCGTTCTTTGCTCGCTGGTGGCAAACGTTAGATAGTCGCCCCCATCTTCGGCAAAAGGTATTATATATTGGTAATAACAGAATTAATGATGCTATCGTCTTGACAAATGCGATCCATATGCATACTTGACCTATGTCCGTGTTTTAATATCAAGCATTTGTTTTTAGGAAATTCAAAATTTCAGTGTACAAGGGGTGGCTGTGAGTTGAATTATGTTCAGGCACGGTGCCAAGTTGTGCAATTGTGATAACCAGTAAATATATATCTGTATATAAACACAGTAATTTTATTTCATGTTACAATTGCAGGTGATAGATCTGGTGTCCGGAGGGCAGCTTGAATTCCTCACTGGTGGATGGGTTATGACTGATGAGGCTGGTGTTCACCTGTATTCAATGCTCGACCAACTCATCGAGGGCCATCAGTGGATTAAGCATCACCTTGGTGAAAAAGCCCTGCCAAAGAACGGCTGGTCAATTGACCCATTTGGTCACGGCAATGCTGTTCCCTATCTCTTGCGTCGATCCGGCGTTCTCAATACTTTCATCCAGCGCACACATTACGCTTGGAAGAGGTTCTTATAATTATTATTACCATGTATAAGTATTGCTCGGGTATCAATTATGAGGCATATCACATGATGTTTGTATTTAACTTTGTTAATGGACAGTCAAGATCACTCGACGGAGCCTGGCTTTTTGGATTCTCGTTCTCTGATTGAATATTACTGGTATAAAAATTCAGTACGTTATATGTACTGTTAATGCTCAATATCAAGATGTTTCATAGATCGCAACGCATATTTCTTGTTCGATGCGTATCTTTTCTTAGGTGGCTAGCCGAGCACCAGCAACTAGAGTTCCTATGGCGAACTGGTTTCACCCACTCAGGTAGTCGGTCCGATCAGAAGACAACTAACGACCAGATCATGTGTCATATGGCGCCTTTTGATCTTTACTCTATCAAACACACATGCGGGCCCGATACGAGCGTGAGTATTAATTGCAGGGTTCACTAGTCAGAGACTATCACTAGCACGGGGATTGCTAGTTATTAAGTTCTCCTGCTTTTTTCTTGTTTTTTTTTATAATTTTTTATTCAATTTCAATTGATTCTAAGTTCTTTTGTCCAATTATCTACTGTCTGCCATACGTATGTATGTGTGCCCAACGTAAGGACACCGGCTCCCGATCACATGTGCGAAATTCTAATTCATGTTTTAATCCCACCAGAAGCTAGCCATTAGTAACATCATCGACTGCCCCCTCTAAGAATCGTGTCCAAAGGAAATAAGGTACAAATCTTGCTTGAGACATATTCACAACCGAAATGGCTATTGGTTCTCATTGCAGGTGTGCCTTCGATATGATTTTCGTCGTATGCTCGGAGAGCACTCTGAGTCGCGATCTGAGCCCGTCTCACCCTCAAACATTCATCAGCTGGCCGTCGACTTGATCGGGCAATATTCAAAATTGGCCTCCCTTTACAAACATAATGTCGGCCTCGTTCTACTCGGCGATGACTTCCGCTATGATAGACGACTCGAATGGGAACAGCAATACAACAACTACAGACAGCTGTTTAACTACATTAATGAAAATCCCAGGATTTTCAATGACACCCAGATCGACTTTGGATCGCTCACTGAATATTGGAATGAGGTAAGGACTGAAGTAAATAGCAGGAGTAGACCGCTAGTAGTAGAAAAATATTCAACGACTGCATCTAAGTCCATCTTGTATACTTAGCCAAGCATATACCAAGCATAGTAAATTTTTCGAGATGACTCAAAGCCAACATTTAACGTCCCCGGAACATCTTTCGGCATTACTTCATGAGAGGCAAACTTTAAATGCAAGTGTGTGACGGTGGGAATTGAACCCGTACACCTATGTATCTCTTCCGATTGCAAGGCGCACACGAATGCACCATGCCGCTCCACAGTCTCCAGAGTGAGCGTTGTTAATATAAATCCGCTTAATTTATGGTAATCACTACACAGGTGTATCGTCGACAAAAAACATTCCCGACCCTGTCCGGTGATTTTATGCCATACGGAGATGTCTATACCGAGGGTCAAGCAAACTATTGGACGGGCTATTATACAACTCGACCATTCGCGAAGCAGTTAGCAAGAGAGCTGCAGCATTACCTACGCGCTGCCGAAATCATCTATTCCCTCGGGAGGTAAGTGGGCCCACAGGACATTTGTTGTGGCTCATTTTCTTTGCATACCTTTTACTGGATATCAGCCACTGACGAAGGTACACGTTCATTCAGTCATCAAATAAAACTGAATCGTCCTTTACGCTAGAGCAATGCTGTGCTTTCACAATCAATGGCCCTTTACATCCACGTTGCAGACATCATCTCTTGGGAAGCGGTGGCCATGAACAGCTACGATCCCGCATCGATGCTGACTACCTTCTTCTAAATGGTGCACGACAACAGATGGGAATCTTCCAGGTATCTGGGCTATTTTCGCATTGGCAGAACTCGAGCATGGAATTACCGTTAATACTTTACCTGTGTTGTACATGCAACGTCTCCACGACTAATTCAACTCGACCCGTTAACTAATTTAATAGACAACAACGTCAATGCATATGCCTGTAAAATACGAATACATTGCATGACAATGTATTCGTATTTTGCAAACTGCAGGGAAAATAACATTGTCATTCTATTGACTGCGACCAAGTGACAAGGTTAGCTGAATGATATTTTCAAAAACAAGATATCCTGCTCCCGTCTTTGATGAACCTCGCTGTTCATCACTATATAACACGGCGTTTCTTCCTGTTCTAAATTGCAGCACCATGACGCGGTAACGGGGACCTCGAAGGTTCACGTGATGAGAGACTATCGTCAAAGGCTGTTCCACGGCATAGAAGATTCACAGTCGGTCATCGCTCACATTATCCAGTACCTGCAATCAAAGACCAAACCTGTGTATCAGCCTTATTCAGGGCAGGACACATACGATGACCGTTACCGCCAGCAAGACCAGATTCCGTTTACGACGTACTTGCAATTGTCCGAGAAGCGAATCTCACATGATGCCCTTCCAGTGCATATTCCTTTGAACCTCAGCGTTCAGTTTTGGAACGCCGACGGGTCGGACGACCCAGCGACACCGAGGCGGCCAGCGCAAGTTGTTGTATTCAACAGCCACGCGGCCGTCGTTCAGGAGGCGATTCGCATACATGTAACGGATTCAGTGCAAGCAGTGATTGGTCCTGACGGGCGTCAACTGGAGTTCCAGCTTAATCCTGTATGGGGCTACTCAGCTGAAATGCCAACCGGCCTGTACGAGTTACTTTTTATCGCTGAGCTGGCTCCCCTTTCGACGACAACGTTCGGGGTAAATGGCAGACCTGTAGCTGACTGATTGCCATCGATCAAGATGCAATTGACGTTTTGTTATTATTTAGAATAATGTGCGATGCCTAATAGTGCTGTGTGGGGATGTGTAGGTTTAGAGAATAGTAAGACGTGCGTTTACAGTTAGTGAAAGAGAGATTACAGTTAGAAAATAATAATAGGCTTACGTCTGAAACAGCATATATCATATTTCAACTGTGACGCTAATTTTTCCTAACTGGAACCCTATTGTTTCCAAAGAATACCTTACCTCTTTACCTCCTGTAAGCCTACTAAGCCTTTGAAACCAACCTAACTACCATCACACCTGAAACGTTTGTTTTATCTATCGAATTTTATGCAGGAACCTCACGTATGACGCCAAACGAACGCATCAGTAGGTGTTATCAGTGGTGATTGTTGTCTTCTCGACTTTCGTGCATTATTTCCATATAGATAATACTAGTAGAACAGCGCGTTCTGATCATATAGGCGAATCAATATTAATTCAGGTGCTGAATTAGTTACTAAGGTCATACTCATGGTATTTCAGGTGGTTGGCCAAGCCCTTGGCGAGAGATCTGCAACGCCAGCGACCAGCATCAAGGTGTTCATGTCTGACTCGTGGGATTCTGAAAAGCCTCCAGCTGCGCAGCCCACCCTCTCCAATGGACACCTGTTCAACTTCGAAACAAGCAACGATGAAGATATTACGATGACTAATGAGAACGTCCATGTGGTGTTCGGCCGATCGACAGGACTCCTTAAAAGCATAAATGGTCGCGACGTGTCGATGTCGTTTGGGGCCTACAGGTCAGCTGATTTCCATAGTGGGGCATACCTTTTCCGGCCTGACCCAAAGGAGCCACGACAGAACGTCACAGGACGCTTCCCCGTTGTCCGATTGGTGCGGGGCCCGCTTATGAGTGAGCTAATTGTTGTCTACCCAGATACTGTGATGCAACGCTACCGGGTATATCATAAGAAGACTTCTGTGGGAGCCGTTCTGACCGCAGGCATTGAGCTTGAGACAAGTTTTGATCTCTCGGTTCGACGCGAATATCTAGAAATGTACATGACACTGCAAACGGATATTTCATCTGGTCAGGAGTTCTTCACTGACTCGGGCGGCTTTGAGATTTTGCGTCGACTGCGCAACGGTCTATTGTCCGTTGAGGCCAACTACTATCCGATGACTGAAGCGGTTTTCCTTCAGGATGACAGTTTTCGACTGACATTGCTCGCTGATCATGCACACGGTGTCACGTCGATTAAGCCGGGTCATCTTGAAATTATGCTTGATCGCAAGCTACGCTTCGACGATGCTCGTGGCCTGTCCGAAGGTGTGTCAGACAACCTTCACACACGTTCACGTTTCTGGTTACTAATGGAAACACGAGAACAGGGTCAACCTTCTCCAGTAGATAGGCTTGCCTCAAATAAACGTCAAGAAGTGCCACTACTGAGCCGAGCAGCTCACCGCCTTGCCGCTATGCTAAATTTCCCGTCAGTTGTAATGCAGAGTCGGCCAACCGCACCTCCACGTGATCTGTACGATGAGGTGAGTTTCTTGTCAGGGCCTGCGCCCTGTGATACACATGTGCTCACTATACGTACGCTTCCGATGGAAGTAGGCCATGAGGCCAGCTATCATCTGCCATCGTTGGATCGGGCCCTGCTAGTGTTGCAAAACCGTGCGCCGGAGTGCTCTATTACGACGCCACCGGATTTATCAAATTGTGCGGCAGGATCAGCGAAGGGGCGACGTGGCCTGACCTTCACCAACGTCACCGTTGTGTCGGTTCGTAAGACCAGCCTCACAGGAACAACGGACGGAGAGAAGATTTTGTCGGAGGATATTGAGGTGCAGTCCCATGAGGTTGAGAGCTTCGTCATGAACTTTCTTAGCCTCGCCGATAAGAATAAGAACAGCAACAGAAATAGTGTCGGAAATGATGCTAATGGAAAGGCAGAAACCAGAGCACAACGGCTGTCTGCCTACGAGAAACCACAGTCGGATCGTGTAAATGAATGAAATGTACCGCCCGTGTGAAGGACAAAATTCAAATCAACAAATACATTATGATTAAGCAATATCAGGGTCAAACGTCGTGAAAGAACAACTAATTGTTTAATGTTGTAAACTCAGACATATTGTAGCTCTAGTCTCGTGAAGTGTCGAGAATTGCTACTGGGTCATCTAAGTCAGAGGTTTGATGTTACGATTTGTCGAATCGAAAGTTTGACTTTTCGTGAACTTAAGCGACAGCCATATACATATTGAACTGGCATATAGTTGCTTTCGCAAAGTCGTATGCCTTTGTGAGTGGCGTTGTGCAGTAGAATAGTTAAGCTATTGGGGATATTTGCCCCTATTTCCCTTGGCAAACGACGATTATTTTGACGGTATGTAAGTGTCGAATATATATATATATGCTAGAACGAGGAAAATGATATCTCGCCTTGTCAGCACTTAAAAGATCATTCGCTATGTGAACTACGTTTTTTATGATGAATCATTACTGGGTCTACCAAATTAGACTCTATGCTCCTCAGTCAATCATTTCCAACACTTGCAACGAAATGCCACCATAAACGACATTTTCAGTTGTATTCCGTATTAGCCAATGATCGAAGGGGAGAACAGATGTCGTTTATTGCAAGATCGCCAATTTGATGGTCTTCATAAGTGCTGACAGAAAGCCCTAAACACATATCAAAGATTTATTTATTCTCCTGCAAAGGCGAGTTGATTGCAGCACGGGATGGTGCGATAAGCAGCTTTCCATTTCGGCAGGAATATATTTAAGGGGCTGTTTAAGGTATACGGATTTAGGAAATATGCCTGTTAATTTTGGCATGCTGTTAATGAACAGGATTTCAAATTGTCAATAAGACCAGACAGATAGCTAATATTCGGTGACTCTCGGGATGTCTAGTGGTGCAGAAATAATGTAACGTTGTCAAGACTCTACCACTTTATTCAGATTTGTGTAATCTACAATACGTGGAGAGGTAATTGTTCCCAGCCTATCCCGAGGTGTACTGTAAATGTCATTAGTGTATAATATTATACTATAATATTTATATAATTAATATACACTATATACGCTGTCAAGAATGCCAGTAATTAGCACTGTTCGAAGTCTGCCAATTGACAAATATGAAAATTATTTGTATTTCCCAACTACTTCCTTTCACACGTATCTATTATCCATGGCTGTACAAGGGACGAAAAACCTATACCTTCCCCTGACGAGAAGGGCAGATTTTTCATGACCGCAGCTTTAATTTGTTGAAAGGCCGCTCCTGATTTTTTGTTCGATCCTGTTTTAATAACAGTGAAAAATAGATAATCCTGGTTAGCCCATGGGCTGTATTGCCCTCGGTTGAGCAAATATGATCTGATTTAATTACACACTTGATGGTCAATTCAGAGATTCTTTCTTTGATATATTTAATTTCTATTCTGTGATTGACACGGTCTGATAGAGTTTGTTGAAAGAGGCCAAGAACCAAGTACATTGTCGGAGTTGTTCAGGGAACGTTACTACGAGAAGGCATGTGAGGACTTCCATAGCAATGGAAATATCCGAGTGTTTACGTCAGCAACAACGACAGCATAGAATACTCAGCCTCTGATCTAGCTGTGTCTGAAAAGATGTATTTTAAAAGTACAATACACAAATCTCCTATATTGGAGTTTTACACATTTTAAGTATTTTATTCATTTCGATTAACATGCAAGGTCGATATGTATGACGTGATGTCCTTGATTCAGCTTTCCTGGTGACTTTTTTATTTCAGAGAAAAGAGAAGTCTGTATGTGCCGCACCATCTCGGGGATTACTTTTCCACAAAAGGATCATTTACGGATTTCTCTTGTCTATATCTTCCATAATGGCTGTGAGTTAGTGCATCTTTGAACCAGTGCAATTGCGAGATTGCCACGTTGCAGAGTTTAGATACTCGTTAAATAAGCTTAGTTTAAAAATAGACATTGAAAGGTGAACAATCATCAAACTGCTCAGTGGTAGCAGCCGTATTGGTATGGAGCTTATACTCGAAGTGAGAAACTTTATATTTTGAGTTCTTTTATTTTTGAGCTGATTCTCAGCTGTTCCCCTATGAGATAGGCATCGGAATCACCTTTTGGGAATTTAAAGACCAATGGCTTGGAGCTGCACATAAATCAGTTGCGTACGAGCATTTCTGATGTAATATGGCGCGCTCAGCTTTTGAACTCGCAGAGTAGAGGAACAGTTGATCATACAAATAAGATTCATTGAGTCTCATTGTTTTATCTATACGGATCGAAGTTAACCAGAGAGCCCGCATTGCTAAATCGATTTTTACCAATGATCGAGTCAGCAGTTATTGCCGACGTATAGTGACAATTTTCGTTGGCAATTCAATGGCGATCCATCGTCATTATTTAGCATAAACGCTGTAAACATGTTAGCATAGTTTGAAAATGAGCTGCTAGCTCTATGACAAAGCAGGCGATTTCTGCTCATACATGAACTGATACACTTTCAGAGTCGTTACACCTGAATCCTTTACACGTATGCATGGTCGAATATCGCTTATGTGATTGATTGAATGATGGACCATGAAGAAACGCCGGTACTTTCTAAGATAGCGTTATCATTGACACACTTACTTACTGCAACATTCTGCTTACGTACTGACGAGGTAACCTATGATTGTGTTGTACCAATTGTTGAGTCTACGCGAGGCCCGTGAGTCAACATAAATATGATTCACGGCTGGCCTCATCTAAGGGAAGGTGGCGTGGAGTAAAGCTAGATATGTAAAATGTGAATTGTCGATTGTGTGATATACTAACAAATGACAAAGAAAAGACTGAATAGCGGGGACAAAATGAGAGAATTATGGGGGAAAAAACACATATAATACAATCTAATAGCTGACATTTATGATGAGCTTGTATATAAACAGTACTCAGATAAATTATTACATTAAATATAGAGAATGCGAAGGATGATGATGACCACGATGTATTTACGAACGACGGCTAAAACCCAGCGGCTATTTCAAGCGGTTTGTCGAATGGTTCCCACTGGACTATTTCGAGATATATTCAATGTGATAACAAATATCTATAATTGTACAAATCACATATAAAAACTAACGATTTCCACGACGACGATTATAATAATATTTCTATTTTACTACAATTACGGTGAATCAAAAAGAAACGGAGAACGGAAATGAAGAGAATATTAATAACGCGAGAAGAAAATGTATTATATATATATGTGTGTGTGTGTACTCTGAGAACTAAACAAATATAAATTCCATTCCAAATGCGTGAAGTCTTCTTATTTAAAACAAAGAAGATAGAAATAAATATATTTCAGTATATGAATGATTTTCATGTTTCTAATAGAAATATGTTACCTTTAATTCAGATCAGTGCTATTTAAGCATTTTAACATGCATACAATTAATAATTAACAAATAATTAATTATCGCGATACCGGCAGGTGGCTGGAAGGCCTAGGTATTACTTCTATGATTGAGAGAGCTAGATAATTACTCATGGGAGGCCACGACCTGAGGAAATCACACTAAGATTTAGGTGAGAAAATTGTTTAGTCACAGAGTGGAAAAACGTTACCTTCGAAGATAGGCGCGATATACGAACTAAACAAAGCGAATTATTCCACTAGAGACATTTTCATCACACGAGTTGCTTATTCATTAGGTTACTTTGCTTCTTGAAGTTGTAAGTACGAAAATACCGACGCCTGAACGAAATTATGTACTGCTCAACGCTGCTTAAATAAAGAAAGTATATTCGTTGTTGCGAGCTCCCACCAAAGAATTGGAATTGCATATATAAATAGACTAAATTTATTTATTTATAAAACGTAATGACTGTAACTTACTTCGCATTTACGAATGTGTGAAACTAAATGGGTGTGGAATCCGGAGGAGTTCATTGTGAAGCTATCCCAAATTACGACACCGTAATAGCACCAATTAAAGTGGCAACCAATAATGAAAAAACACACAACATTTTGTCGATCATAATGAATGACAATACATATGTTATTACATAACGAATATCAATATGTTTTGCCACGAGTTCATTCTAGAGTTACGGTAATGCTTCGCCAAGCGGATGGCTCAATTGGAAACTTCTGCATTTTAACAGGTTCATATTTCGTTCAATTTAGCTTTTAGTCTTCCAAATGGATCATCAACGAATGTCTTTCTTGTTAGTCGAAAACTAGGCCTTAGCAAAAGTTCCGCCATCACCCATATGTTTGTTATCAGGTTAACGGCAACATGCTTGACCAAGTCTCACATCTGACGCATATCTCACATCTGCTACTGTGAGGCCAACACCCAGTAAAGCTCCGGAGCTCCGCAACTTTGACCGCTGTGCGGGACGACTTGGGTATTACTTCAGGATCACGGGTGTGTGGCTTGCGGAGCGCCAACACATTTGTCCCCTTTCTCTCCGACGTTGAGGCAGACCCTCTCGCATGTTGGCCCTCGCCTACCGGCGAGTCGTCTCGCTCGCTGCCGGCTGCGGCTCAGCTGACACGAGTCTATTTATGTTCGAACAATTATTCGTTCTGGCCTATTTTCGTATTGTATTTGCGTGAGAAAAAGCCATTCGCGTACACGTTGGAAGGGCAGTGAACTTCGGGACAGTAGTGCTACCAGCAACGGGACAGAATCGACTCGTGGGTAAGAAAATTCAGAACGCCGAAAACGTCCACTTCTCTATATACTGCCATTGACAGAAATCAAGTATCGTGTGGTGTTGCGAACGGTGTTAGTTATTTTAAGCAAGTGAGTGACCATCTTTTGTTTTTCTCGTACTAGAAGATTACGTCGGTCGCTGCTTAGAACTCACCGTAACCTATGCGACGCTGCGAGATGACCACCCTTGCCGTAGATCAGACGTAAATGACTTATTCTGCTACTGTTTTCTGTTAACTGCGCTACACTCTGGTGACCTTAAAATTTAAGGCTGATTGTCCAACACGATATTTCACATTCTGCCTACTTCCTCTGTGAATCCATCTGACGCAGGAAAATGAACGTTTCATCGAAACCGTAGGTTGATTGTGACGAACTTAGTTTTTAAGGTATTTCTGAATCGTCAGCACATAGTCATCTCGTAGCTGGCACAATTACTTGCGATTTGTTTGCAGATTTCAATAATTAATCCCTTACCTTGAATCTAAGTCGACATTTGTAATAGGAACGTTAACTACCTTCTATAGTTTGGAAAAGATATATACAATATATATATCAAGGGGTAATAGTAACCGCCTTTTGACCCTCTGCATGGACTAGACCTTACAAAGAGCTGAATAGATTTTTCTTCCTACACACGAGAGTAATATTATCAAATACTCATATTCAACCGATTTAGAAAGTCAATCAACTTTACCTGTGCTATGAGTGCATACGTCTGCCCATGAATAATGATAATAGCACATCAGTTCAGATTTGTTGTTTGCGGGTTCAGGCTCGCGGCAGTAATTCGCCGTAATTAGCCTTCGAAACGTTGTCAATCAGATTGCTGTCCATACGAGCTGCCAGCAGCTTGATGTTATTAACGCACTCACATCATTTCATCATATGTGGTATAAAACTGAAAGTCGTGATAGTGCAAATGATCTTCTTAGGCGCGCCACTGATGCCACAAATGATCACATCTTTCCTTCCTCATCGGCTGACAGCCGCTTCATTGATCACCTCACGAATCCCGAGTGAGGGACTACAGTGAAGTCGTTGTTAGTACCTGTTCGTCTAAAAAGAGACAGCGAATACGAATAAAGGATGCCACTCTGCTGTACATCATGCGCAACGAATCTGATAAATCAGGCAGCGCAAACGGACCTTCAGACTCAATCAATTCGTTTGTAGGTGCTCTGTCGATACAGACATGTTGTATTATTCTAATACTATTATACTAGAACGACATACTTTGCAGATTTTTGTTGTAGCTAAAGATATGGACACGAGTCAGCGTCAAGCCAAACAGCGTATGCCATAATACCTGTTCTATGGATGATCTGGGGTGAACCTCTCTGCCTGTGAGCTCTTCTTTGTCAGGAATATATTTTTGTTCAATTTGAAGTTTTATAACAGCTCGATTGCTTAAAATATTTGTTTTTGGCGAAATCCTATAGACATGGTCGCAACTACGTTTATTAAGTATGGCTGAAACGATTTATATTGTACAGTTCTCAGTTTTATCTATGATTCTGTGAGACTACTGTTTCTACGCTTAAAATGCTAACCATGTTGTAGCTGACCTGAAGCCAACGTTGTATTTGATTTTACTGGAACTACATTGAGTAGTTTTATTTGTTCTCTTCTTCACTTTATCTGCCATAAGGTTTGCACTTCCTGTTCACCGTCAGTTTCATTACGGCCTAGACAAGATAGGCTATTTTACTTAGTTTTATTTCCACCTTAGCCAGCTTTCATGTGAGAGGAAATCGCTATGGAATTTTTCTATTTGAGTGTGATTTACGAGTACCAGCAGCAATGGTCTGCCCCTCCGTATCGTTCATGTAGCTGGTAGATTTTTTGGTAGAAGTTGGCGAAAGCGTTACCAAGCATTGCATTTGCTGTCCGCAATACGTGACCGTAACTAAAATTATGTCATTGTTTATTACTTCTGTTTTGTCCTCATGCATCAAAATTGTGTGTGACCGGACAGAGACTTAAATTGGTTCCAGTTTGGTGACAAGCGGTGCACTTATTAAGGCAGTGCAAAACGTTTCAGACATATCAGAGATTCGTTGACCTCACTCTTCTACGATATGACACCGATCCTCTTATGGCGACATAGAATAGCTTCCTTATATATTAGACTAATTGTCTCCCATACTAGTATATATCCATATATCTGAATACGCCCCATTAGGAGTTTTATGTTTTATGTGACAGGAAACATGAATCAGTCTCTAATTCAGCTCGTTTACGCAAATCGAATTCAGAATCCACAAAAAAAATAGCTAGGTGTGTCATCGTTTAAATGAGCATACACTGAACAGCAGAATAAATAGACCACAATATATTTTGCTATATATTAGTAGTCGCCGTATATTTTGTCAATGGTCAGCGTATAATTTGAGCTAGAATCTTAAAAACGTTACCTTAGATATCCGGCATCTACATATTTTGGAACCTTGCTGTTACCGGGTCTTGGTACTGTTTAGCATAGTTCATCGAGTGGCTTAATCAGTTCATAGACGAGCTGCTGTTGTCTAATGAAATATACTACAGTTACCAATTACATACAGTACAACAGATGTCAAAAGAATTGCTTGGTGAAATCAACCTCGGCTTTTAATAGTATCACTGAGTACAACAACTGTATTGGAAAATAGATTATAAATACCTATTGTGTTGTATAATGTGGAAATATGTGTGATTCTTTTCAGATTGTATTAGAGATCATGATCAATCTTCTCGACGTCATTTGGTTACTATGCATTATACCCCTTTGGACTACGTATCTCCTACTCGCTTATCTGCCGGATAAGGTGACTATATTATAATATCATTTAACCTCTGTTTGATTATTTCAATTCTTCTTCGAATGTTGGTTTTGTACCAACCAGAGTAGGAAGGGTACTTTACATATGGCTATCGACGTATACCCATGGAAAGATAAGATTAATGTCCGCTATTTTAGCATGATCATGCTTTATTTTGCAGATTTTCAGATTTATTGTTCCATGACTGGAAGGGTTTGTCCTTTCTCAAATCACATATTGTTATTTTTTTAGAAACGAATGGTCAACTTTGTCAAACAAATTGCCAGAAACTACGTGGGTTCCTTAGAATACAGTCTCTTGTAAGTGACACTATGTATATTCCGTTACATGATACGATGATCGGTTATAAGTATACAATAATTTGTTAACCGCCATTCGTAGAGTGTGGTGAATGTGTTCGGGAAGTGTTAATTGTTGTAATTGTAAAGGTTGATTGACAGCTATGGAGAACTTTGGCTTATAGCTACGTAAAAATTCCGGCAACAAGGTAGCAGAAACAAAGTTAAAATTGAACTGTAGTTGCAATATCTATTAACCGATATTTAACAGGGAAATATAATTTTTCTTTACTCGAAATCCGGTTAGATGGTAACTATCTGCGAAACACTTTTTACGCTATATCACGCTTGGAATACAAGTCTGAACATCAACGCCAAGAAATACTGAAGAGCCAGTAATGTTACCACGGTTGACGGTGGAGACAGTGTCAATTCGTATTCAAAACATCACGTGCCAAATACGGAAAATATCAGCAGGGACTTCCTTGTAATATCTTAGATTTGTTTCCGCGAATGCTAAGGACAGTAAACGCATTCGATAATTGAGGATAACCTATAAGAGTTTTCTCACTTTATTTGCCAATGTACCGATTTTATTATACATTATCAAAATGGAAGCTATGTGAAAAAGGAAAACTCAACGTATAATCCCTGGTTCTGCCCACTACTGCAATTGCTCGTGTGAGGACCGCTCCATTGACAGATCTTTACACCAATGTTTCTTCACATCGTTATCTGGACCCTCCTGCTACAGGAGGAAGACAGCCGAAGGTCAGCGAGAACAGCGAAAGCAATCCCATGAATTTCGTCGTATTATTTTACGTAAAATTCATCACTGACCAGGATTAAGATCTGTATAACGACTTCCTGGAAGAATGATGTCTGTAGATCGATGATAAAACTATGGACACAGCCAATGAAAACATATATTTTATCAAAAGAAAAATACAAACAGAAAACGTCTATTATGTTAACACGTGGATGAAACTCGAACAGGCTGCGCTCCATTCACGAGAGGTAAAATAAGTAAGTTTCTTTCCACGACATCGTCAGTGGTCAGCTCTTCCAGATTTCATTATTCACATATTTCTAACAGTTTACTTGTGGTGGGATTCAAGGAAATAAATTCAAACTTCGATATTATGCTGTCGCCTACAGTTGTTCTTTACCAACGTTTTGTCTATCTATCTGAAGGCCGCTAGATCATTGTATACATGTGAATATTTTTGTATGGGATGATATTGCAGGTGCCAGATGTGCTTGTTTCAGCATTCCTGTATGGAAAACTGTCAAAGAACAATGCGAAAGCCTCGGCTCTGGATTATATTGCAATTCCAAAAAGGTAAGGTTTTCAAGCGAAATTTAGAACGATATCTACAAAATTAATTAACATAATTGGCCTTTAGCTGAAAGAATTGCACAGGAAGATAACTTACTAAAACTTTTTTTCAATTCAATTCCTTGTTTCGAGTTTATTGTCTGAACATCAATTTGACAACGCTTAACTTCTCGAGTAGATAAGAGTAAAAGAAAGAAAAAAAGCAAAAAGAAACAAAGACTTATGAGATAAAAGTCACTGTACACCCGTAATATAGAGCACAACACTTTCATAAAATGGAGTATTCTAATTAATGCAGAAACTCACAATGACGGATAGCTTAGGGAGCCATGATGTTAGAGATTCCAATATATATAGGTATGTTTGCAGAACAGAATCATCATTGACTCCTACGCCTGCGGTAAACTATATAATACTGTTGACTCGTAGCAGTTTTCTTTAGCCCTTTGACAAAAGCCTTTACGGAGGTAAGTGAGCGAATTTCATGCGGGATGGACAGAGCATGGCAGCTACACTTTTTCGCAATAAAAGCCACCTCAAATCGAGTAATTCGTCAGGTTGTGCGTCTTGTAGCAGCGGCGATGGAGAAGGCAATGCCTCTGAGAATAGGTTCTCTGAATATATTGAAAGCAAGAAGCGCAATGTGCCCTGTGTAGAGCTTGCCAAGTAGTAGAGGTCGAACTCCTCGAACACGTGTGCATCTGAGTCTCCCTGACGTTGGCTAAAGACGGTTCTGAAGGCGTCGTTTTGCACAATTTCCGCTCTGCGAAACATCCCCTAATACTCACCATCCTAGACGAAAAAGGCAGAACTATGGGGCGCCATAAGCAGGGACTTACATAACGTACCTGTCCTACCTTCAAGAATAGCCAGTAACTCTTATCGTTGTACCCATCAGAGGGAATGTTAATTTATTCCCACAGCTATTTGGAGTTTCCAAATAGACGCTGAAACCTATTGGCCTTACTTACCCGTATTGAGGTACCATCGATAGAGCTTATTAACACTATTCCGCAATTTTCTCAAGTTGGTCGCAAGTTTGAACCTTGTCGTGCGCACGAAGGGGTACCCCATGGCTGCAGTAAAGCATATTCCGTGGAGAGTACTTTGCTAATGGACTCAAAAGCTGAACCCTATCCTCCGCATTATGCACTGTTAGCCAACTTAACCAGCTTAATTTTATAAACCCGACAAATAATTACGCATTTAGGCAGTAATTGATTCATCTTCCTGTTCAGCATACGTAAACGGTGAAGGATAGCTAACGTTTATTTTCAATTTTTCAGATGGTTCGCGCACTTCTATCAGTATTCGGTGATTTTGTTTGCGATGTGGACTGTGGTGTTAGTTTGGGCAGCGCTGACGGGGTCGTTCGCTGTGCCGCGGATACTAGAGTTCTCTATGAACATCCTTATCCACGACAGGACGGTGAAAGGCATGATATTGCACACTTGTACAAGACGATTTCTAATCAATTGATTTATTAATTTATCGTCACATGCGTATCCAACAGGGCTCGCGGTTACATGCAGACACATGTTTCGCCATTCCGACTTATATTCTTTAATGAGAGCTTTTTATAGAGGAATATAGGATAGCTGAGTTAGTTATTATACTGATGAATGCATTGTTTCAGCTAATAGTAGTAGTAGTAGTAGTAGTAATAGTAGATCTTTTAACAGAGCTTTCTGCGTTGTTCAGTCATTTTGTTGTTACCTAGAATATTTTTGAGGCTGTTAGAGTACAATGTATTTGATGATATCATTGTACAAATCCAAACCAGAGCCTTGCTAACTCTCAAGTAGTTCATAGCTTTATTATCACGAAGATATTAACGGAGTTAGATGATGAGCGTCCAATGAGCATTTGTCATTACTAAATTGCAGTTCATTTACGTTACAGTGCCGTTCGCCATTACTTTGTGGGTTCAACTCCTTATGAATCTTCAGGTGTGCCAATTTAAATTTATGTCAAATTTGTATCGATTTTGGTTTCGCTGACAACGCTTGACGTTTAACAGAAGACATGTTGTCATTGAAAAATACTTCTGCTAATGGAGTATCTCAATATATTATATAATATGCACGTAGATATTGTATTAATCTATTCAAAGCTTTCCTACTGATATCTTCCTGTGTAATTATATCAGCTAAAAATTATTTATATGAATTAATTTTTTTACACTCTGTTTTCCTAGGTGTTATGTCGCTGCTACGAGTGCATGTACGTGAGCGTCTACTCTGACGTCAAAATGCACATATGGCACTTTGCGATGGGTTTCATCTTTTACACTGGTAAGTCTGCGGCCTCATAGCTACGTAGTATGGGTACAGAATGCACTGCACATTTTAAATGCTCTTTGAATCCTTTTGAAATCTATTTTCTTTCGTAAGCATCGTTATTGTTGTTGTTATTGCTGTCAGCTGGGTGATCGGATTCTCAGTACTCAATAGGGAAATCATTTGGGTTATAAAACTACATTACATTGAGATATGTTGGCGATTCTAAAACTGCGTAACGGTTAAATGATCTTGCAGGTACTATCTATTCATCGATGATATCCTGATACTTGTATATAATATCAACTTAGTTGACATTGTTTAACGAGTTTGCTTCATTTTGCTTTGTACAGGTATCCAATACTCATTACTGTCACTGTCTGTATCAGCTGATGCTGGAAGTCAGGAACAGCTTTCTGTCTCGCTGCATGACCTCTACACGAGGCGTGTCATTCTTGGCACCGTAATGTGGGCAGCCGCCTTTTGGCTCCAGCGCGACACAACCAAACGCTTTGCTGACTTTCGTAACGTTAGATTCAACAAGTTGGGCAAAACTGCGGTACGGTTTGCTTACTTATAAAATAAGTACTTACCTGTAAAATGCTCTGTTTAGATATAAATTATGTGGAGAAAACTCTTACGAAAAGTCATCATTTGGTCTTAACGGAAACTAAAAATCCCTTCCATAAAAATACGGGTAGACTGGTGCTCTGTCCTCCATTACTAAATGCTCTAAAGCGCTTGTTTTCTAGCTACAGCAATGTCAAAACGATAGGTATTAAAACTCAACATCAACAACGTCATATATGAGGGGGGGCTGCCTGGACGGCTGATATTTTCTAATTTCGTACCCTTTTCTAATACGGCTATTGTCATATTACAGCCTGAAACATCGGGTCACGTGTTGCCCTATGGAGGATTTTTTGACTACGTTTCATCGCCGCATTACTTCGCTGAGATTATGATATATACAGGTTTAACAGTCATCTTAGGCTGGTCGAATTCAACCTGGATCCTCAGTCTCATTTGGACTTACGTCAACCAGATCGCCGTAGCTCTCCTCAGTCATCGATGGTATCAACGTACATTCAAGTACTATCCACCAGATCGAAAGGCTGTTATACCCTTCCTCATGTAAACGATCACACTATTATCGCAATCGCTCCTCACCTCTCCAACCCGTGAACGGCATCCAACACTCTACACTCTGTATTCATATGAGATATTGAGATTATATGCAAATATGACGGGCGACAAGTTAACGGGATTGAAACGGTCAACATCTCTCGAAGTAGGTACCACAGTTAAACTGTGCTCGCATGTTGTACGTCTTAGGCGTGAACTTGTACGAGGTGCAATCTACTTGCTTCCACTTTGCTGAAAGTTAAGTAAGCACAATTGTGTGGATTGTAGTCACTCGATGGCCGGATAGTATCCCACGTGTCGGGTGCCACCATGAATGTAAATAAAAACGCGATTTCCAAGTAATCAAATATGCGGTGGCTCTTCTCTATTTGTCAATCTTATAAGTACCAAGGATCCCCTTGACAACTTCCTTCAATAAGGAAGATTGTAGTTGTGTTCTCAGATACGCGAAGGCCAATAATGGCTTTCTTTTGTATACGTTTTTTTATGTGCTGACGCTGCCATGCAGCCATAAATAATTATATTATAATGATGGAATTGATCTGCTTTCGCGGATAATACCAAGCCCTACAAGAAACTTTAACATCCGTAAAATATTAATATTTACTTTTCTGCTAACCGTATTTTAAAATCTATAGTATTTAGTAAAATGTTACTATGCAATAAAACGAACCAAATCATTGATATTGAAGAGCAGTCTCTTGAGAAAAGATGAGCGACATACTTTTTTGAATTATCTATTTGTCATTTACTTTGCGGACTCCTCGATTCGCAAACACAAATCTAACTGAAACGCATAATATGCAAATCGAACCCTGCTTGATTTCTGTGGCGAAACTACGACAGTTGAGATAAATATTCGCAGCAGCAGCAGCAACAGCAAAACATCCGTCCGTCTGGGCGGTCATTTCCAAGTAAGCCCTATCCTTGGTGCACCTCTACAAAAAAGCGGACTGCCCTGCGTCCTTCGTGTCGGCACATAATAATATCTCATCTGAAAGTCTATTTGTGCCATCGGCTAGCCGATTGTGCTATCCAAAGGGTATGATAGACTGAGCAGGGAAACAGGCGCCCTTACAAAAGATGGACAATCTTACGAGGGTTCCATTCAGTTATGCCGCCCCAACGGCAGATATATATCCACTGCGTCGTATGATGGTGCCGCATAGGCCGAGAGCGCGTTGTGTTGATGGCGGGCTCTGCTTCTATGTTTACTATGGCGAGAGGAGTCATTATGCTTATTTGTGAGTCGTAGAGAAGAAATGGGTAAGTGGTTAAGAGGTCGTCTCACCAGTTAGCTGTCGGACGCATAAGGTTTAGATGACCCATCGTTCGATCGACTACGTTGCTAATATCATAAGACTGAAGTATGGAGCAATTTGAATTAAGGTCGTCGAGCTGAGCGTATGCCGGATACAGTCTAATATTTATTATCAATTATTTCATTATCAAATCAGGGAAATACAGTTTTAAATATAACTACAGTCTAATCTCGGTCTCTTTTCTTGCTTAATAATGACAGTTCTGCCTAAAGGTACAATCCGGTCATAGTCACCTGGATACAGCGAACGCCTGCCATGCATTCTACCTAGCATATAGAAAACTGCATGGTAGAATAAACAACTCAACAAGTGCCACGGATTTGCCGTATATGGAGTCTGGAGTGCACTTTTGGTATAGGGCGGTCCATGTGTTCTTCACTCGTCAGAACGAACTCTCCACGATTTGTCCCAAATCTACTGTAACAAGATGGCCATTAACTAGAAGGGATACGTTTCACCGGGATACTAAGAAACATGTTAAATTAGTCTACCACTAGTTCAGTGTCCCTATTGTCAAGGGTTGAGAACTAGAGTTTTCTTTTGTGTCTTTTAAGAAGACTCCCAAATACTACTACTCAATTTTTCAAAACCATTTACGACAAGTTTACACAAAATTGTCAAAAGTATTCAGCATAAATCATGTCACATCTGAAAATTGAGCTCACGTAAACCTCGTACGATCTAACATGCTCATGAACACTCGCTTGTTGTGGTACCGAATTTTGAGCTAACTTAATTTACATACAAACATTGCTGCGTTACCTTGGTTTTCCATTTACAGTTTCTTCATCTCTATTCATCCGAAGCGATCTATGTATTTATTGGCATTTGTCCTGTTTCCAAGATGGCTTGCCGGAAATCCTGACCCAAGCGGTAAAAAATTAGAGCCAGCCGGCCGGTTGTGTTTGCCTGAATCTGTGGCCAGTTTCTAGGCATCCGCCTGTTCACAGGCGCCGGTTGCATCTCATTTTAGAATTCCAACACAACATCAAAATACATATACGCACAGACACCCCACGTACTCAAACATACGCACACCGCCTACCTCATCCGGGGTCCTCGTCGTCCACTATTTCACGATCGCTAAGTCACAACGTCGAATCGCTTGAATTCAAACCGTAGGATGCGGTCCGCTTCAACTTTGGCTCCCACCCAAATAAGACAGCCGAGCGAAAGCTGCTTGGATAGGAGCCAAAAAGTTGCCACCATGAGGTGGGTGTCACAGGCAGGCGTAATTCCTTCTGTCAGCAAATTTCGAATGCTCCTTTTTGAACGGGGCCGGTACGCCGTCGAAACGACTAATGGAGTGTATGAAGGACAGCAGATGAACGATGCCACTCAGATTTCAGAGCTTCCGGCTGGACGGTGACATTAGAACGTGAACGGAGCTGCCTACTCATCGTAGAAACTGGCTCGGGAAACTGCTGGAGCTATGCACAACACCTGACGAATTGGTTTCGCCTCCAGTGGGTGATATAACTAAAGCGATATTGAGTGCACGATATGTAGCATGGCATAGAACCTAGAATATTTTGATAGGAAGTTATTGAAATAATTTAATATAAGCGATATTTGCCAGGACTTTTTCATTTTGAGTTCGGTGCCGACTGACCAAAGCTCGGGATGAAGGATTATAGATGACGGAACACAGGAAGTCCCACCTCACCACAATGTGTATAGCAGTTTCTGGCTAGGTGGTGTCGAATAGGGTTTTTTGCCCATATGGATGTAGAAGCATTCAGGTTTAGTAAACACGTTTCATTGCTTGAAACCTTTGATCTCTTCGGGGAAGAGCATCATACCGTGATATTCATATAACATAATACAGATACGCCTTTATAATTAGTCAAAAGGGTAGTAATATACAACCATGCAAAGCAACACAAGCTGAGATGTTTCCTTTCAGATTTTCTACTCTAGAAATTTTACATACACTTTTTATCTTAGCCTAAGTCAAGTCGCAGCAGACAAAACCATTCCCTAAATAGAATATCTCGCGCCACTGAGACTTCCAGAATTATGAACTATTGGAAGAGTATGAATACATGATTCTGCGATATTATGTAATATATCGTACTCAATCTTAATATTTAACCGTGTTTGCAATTAATGCTAAACGGATATGGGTCCCGACAGGCAAAATATAATCTAACGGGTTAGGGATGGTTTCTATCAAAAATTGTCAATTTCTTCCATCGTTCTCATGTAGTGTACGAGATGTGTACTGCACGCTAATGCTACAGTTTGAACTAGACTGTCTCGTTATGAAAAATTACCTGACCAAAATCGGACGAGGAAATCTAGAAGAAAAAGTAACGATTTTTCACGGTTAGGGGTAAAAGATCTACCGATCCTATAAGAAGGGATTGTGTGCTTTTCTCAGATAATCTTGAATGACAGGCAAGCCTTAAGACTGCGATTTTTCTACGATAACGGATATTCTAATGGTTTATCTAGCTTCGACGTTCGATGCAAATGCATGCAGGATTGTTCAGATGGTTCTGTTTTCTCTTACTTCTATCCTTGTCGAAAAGTAGCTCCGTCTCCTTCATGTAGGATTCACCAAAAGCAGGAGGATTAAGATACTACGGTAGCATTCGATTGCCATATCACCCGCTCTTTGGTTGTTTCATTTCAGCATCGGACGCTGTTGTCGCTGCGAGGCTGTCTGTTGCGGAGATTCTACTTTGCACAACTGACATTAGTTCTGCGTCACAGACGTATGGTACAACCTTTCATTCATACCACTATTTGATATTATGACACGGTTTCAACAAACAGTTTCCCTGATATGTACGTGATTAGAGTCCCGAAGATTAATTATTATCGATGACTCAGGGCGATCTGCTTGTTTGAATAAACGGCGTGCGTCTATAATGGTATCGCCTTAATAACGTGTCGCTAGGGATAATATATATGAGTGAGGTGCATTACGCGTTATGTATTTCTATTCTTCTTGTACTAAGTATTACTAGGAGGTCGCATTAATTTCCGCCGCTCACATATAAATGGTTCCGTTTTCATACCACACGGGTCAGTACCAAATGATTGTCAAATGATTGCTATTTTGATGAGTCAACGTGTGTCGCCAACATCCAGTTGTTAGGTGTTATACGTTCTCTACCCAGCAAGTGTAGTTACATTCCATTTCTCAAATCGAAGTAACTCGGAAAGGTTATCGATCGCCTTCAAATTTAGATGGTCAAAGGTGTCGTCTGGAGCGAACGCGGATGGAATGATCTTCCCCATACCCGAACCCGAATGTCCGTTCAGGGCGTTCGGGTTCAGGAAACGGGAATCTGTTTCATGGACAGGGTGTTTCAGCGATTCAGAAGTGGGATACGATGTTCACTACAAACTATCTGAGAAAACCCTCTATCTAGTGAGATATTAAGATAGTTTTTATAAACTGAAAAAAGCTAAGAAAATAATAAATCTCCAACATTGGAAAGTCAAAATTCTCAGAAAAAGCGGAAATTGGTGCGTTGACAATTTGTTTTAATAGGTAGCGGGTAGAAGAAATTGGCAATATGGACGAATCGTGTGCCACGATTTGCGGGTCCTCTAGACCTGGCCCTGACCGATTCAATTGTTCATACTTTTCGGTCAATGCAACAGCTCTTGAAGATACGCATCCCGAGAACTTTGAAGAAGCTGAAAAATTGGTTGTTCAGTGTGTTCAGAGACCCGAGGACGACCATTCTCTAGTCGAGAAATTCAACTGCCTCCAGAATAGCGCAGGGTAGAGAAATCATTCTTGAAGGTAGACACTTCCCGTTGTGTGTTCGCACATTTTATTTTTGAAAATAATGATCATTGTTCGCTAAATGCTAAATATAATAATAAATAATTTCATAAAATTTGATGCAACCCCTTGATACTCTTTGCAAGCATTCGAATATTAGGCGTGCGTATAGTTAGCAGATGTGTTGGGCACAGCCTTTTTAAAATAACTAGGATAGCTCAACTTACAGGCTTAAAAATGAGTGAATACATGTACGGTCTATGATTGTTTACGCTAGTAGAAGCGGCAACAAACGCGTTTCACCCTTTCCCAACTACTCAGGTTTTGATCAAGCGATATGTGTTGATCAGTGCTTTCTAGTTCTGTAACATCAGTACGAATGACAGCTAGTGGCCGAGAGACATGCAACGCCCGAAGATTTCCCTTGAGCCCTCGGGATCGCACCTCGTGGAGATCACTTTACGCCACATCAGCATAGAAGCGTCTACCCAACAATATTGCTGCTGATATGCTTGAATTTCGGGAAGGTGGATTGTGGCCGGAAACGAACAATAGTAAAGCGCCTGTTGGGATACTACGCCGGATATGGCAACGGGCAAGCTATAAGGGAAACGCTAAACCTTAGCCCCACTTTGTCTTCATTGGCGTTGAATGCTCAATGTGCATCCATGTGTAGCAGTATTGAGACTGACAGTACGAGGGTGGAGTAGCTCCGTAAATGATACATGTCTGAAGGACACTCAACCGACCGCCCTAATCTAATCGTTCTTAAAGTTGATATATTCATCAAAATCTTCATCTTTTTGTTCAGTAAATAAGTAACCCTAGAGATAGTTCAAAAGAAATAATTTTGCTCGATGTTTCTTGTCTCCTATCGTTATTGAAGTTCATTCTGCCAAACACTCAATTTTCATCCAGTTTCAACAAGCACCATTTAGAGACGGATTTACAAGAGAGAATGTGATGTTCACCGCCCAAGAAATATCCATATCCATGAGACAGAACGTCGTTGAGTCGACCGTAGCTCCGTAGATGGTGATCAAGATATCGAACGGGCGCGGAGGTCATTTCGATGGGTTGATTTTGCCATGTTCTTGCTTCTGGTAGGCTCAGTATGCGATACAGACAAGTATGAGCGTATGGCATTCGCTACATTGCGTCTTCTTCAAAACAGCTTTTGAAGGAAGCGATGAGCATAGCACGATTGTACATGATCATGACACTATCAAAGCTAAATTGAAAAGCAAGGAACCATGTAGATGAGCTACGAATAACATCGATAGACAGATAGACATAACAAAGACCTAGTTATCTTGTTCTCGGACCAAGTATCAAAATAACAGGTTTTTTTTGCACTGTTACTATAAACGGCAGTTTACTTCAGCAATGGTCTATGCTTCACTATATCGTAGGCAGCCCGGTACGTGAATTCTACACGGGAGTCCTTGAACACAAATGTTCCTAACCTACCTCGATGGTGCAATTACGATACATTCAACACCTGCCATTAAACATCATTAGGTGGGAATATTGACACGACCTCACACGAATGAGTTATGTACGGATCTATAATGTATCAACTGTGACGTTATCTGTCCGTCGTATCCACAATAGAATAGAATCAAGTAACGGACGTCCTACAGATTACGCCATCTAAGGCGGTGTTGTTTTCGTCGAAATGTTGTTGTTTGCTTGTTTGTTTGTTCCTTGGTTTTGAGCAGTTTCACACGCACACAAACACACTACTGTCCTTCTCCATTTCACTTATTCGACGAACGTACGAGTATATCGTACTGATGGGCAGGTGCGATGGGCCGTAATGCGAACAATGGCCAAAATTCCTGTGGCTGGCTGGGGACCACCACGTCTGCGATGACCTGAAACGAAATCGCTTCTACATCAGCGGTGTTCCGCCTGTTCGGGCGTTTATCTGGTCGCACCCTGTCCCTGGGGCTGCCTTTCATTGCATTTACCACTGATGGCCGCTTGGCTGCTCCGGTGCACTCAGCTCAGTGCTTTTACCTTGGCAAAATCCTATCGTCGTGGCCCCGGTGGCCCTTTTCGCATTTGCCAATAGAGCCACCAGTAGATACAACAAATAAGAGCTCCCCAAGTTTCTGCGGTTGTGTATCTGCCAAAAACATCTTCATCGAAAGTATCTTTGCAACACACACCCAAACAAACATAATTACGCACTCAGTTATCGCGTTTTGAAGAACATTACCATTATTCAGTTACATAAATTAGTATTAGATTAAGTAGATCGATTACACATTTTTTAAGAGCTTTAATCTCAAGTGACTTGCTTGATGATCATATAGCTCCTGGTACTTCATTCAGGTCAGATGCGATTATTTCCATAGTAAACTAAATGCTTTCCTTCCGAGTTAAGACGCGTGCTCCGCGTTTACCTATTCGTCACTAACTTCCTCTACCTCGTTTAATGGGCGAGAAACTCGTCAAAAGGTGTCCTTGTAGGAGTAGATCACTTGAAAGAAGCTGCCAATGCTGTTCGGTGAAACCTTTTAAAAGATCACCCGTACGCGAGACAGTCGTTCAATACAGATGTGCGCTCGATGCAACAGTCCGATTGTGGTGGTATACGGAGCGATCCGCATATATCAGGACATGGCTGATACAAAATGTGGCTAACTGCCCGCAGTAAGAAATGATCGTTAATTAGCGGTCAGAATTTTAACCGCTGAGGTCAGTAATTGCCCTAATTTCGAAATAGGAAATGGGATGACGACAGCGGCACTTGCGAGATACTCATTCCCAAAATGAGCATACCTCTTAGTCTTCTGACCTTGACTCTCACGGGAAATAGCATTTCATTAATGTTAAACAGGTCTGTGACAAATGCCGTCTTCATATTTAGTTTGTGTTAAAATTATAATTTTATACTGCAAGGGCATAACATTGAAAATGAGTAAGGCTAATTTTCGCTCACGACACTTCCCGCACTGCCATTATAGCAATTTAGCAAAGGGAGTTTCGTTTGACAGAGTTCCCACACCAGTTCCTAGCAAATTTCACATTTCGACGATCCAATACGTCAACTGATTACGATAATGCTGATAAGTGACCTCGGAAAAGATATTAAATTGTTTCCAGGAGACCATGAAATTGCTAACGGAATAAAGCAGAGTTACGGCAGTTGCTTCAATGCCAAACGGCTCCAACAGACGGAGTGAAATTACATCAGTGTGTTTTCTATCCCACGATGATGTTACGATGCCCAAACTTCGTATTCACATAATGTGAAGGCATCCTGCCCGTTGGCGAACTACACGCGACTCAATGAAGTGAGCTCGTCATCAAACTTCGAGTTCACGAGTGCTTCGTTGCCGGCTATCATTTGAGCAACGTAATGAAAACATTCGTCCTAATTCATTATTCTATCGGTAGCCTAGATTGAGTTGCGATCGCATTCCATGTGTAATAGACCGAGTTCACCGATCTGGGTGAGGAGCACCTCTGAAGTCACCATTCACTCAACTTTTTGCCAGCTAGATCGTCGAAAGACTCACACTCAGTCAGCAATGTTTGCCTTTTTATGAGGTATTCGCTCGTATATATTTTGATATAAAACATTTTTCCAAAGGTTTTCTGCAGATTGATAAACGGTTGTGCCAGACTCGTCGTCTAGCAATTATCAATCTGGTTAAAGTTACTGTTCTACTTCTGGCTGTCCTGAGATTAGCGTGTGGGCAAAATCTAGAAAAGTATCACCCCTGTACTTCATTTCGATCGCCATTGGTGCCGGAGGACAGCACCAAAGAGCGCTATGGTGTGCGGTTATGAGCCGGATATACGCTCGGTGTTGAAGGACCGAAGCTCGGGCGTGGCGCGAACCCGACTTCGGTCGTTGCGGGGAGGAAAGAGAAAAAAGGTGGAGCATGACGGAGCTGAAATTGGTAGAGAATCAGAGGCGATACAGCCTAAGCCGGATTCGATTAAAATGGAAATGGATCACCCGGGTGAACGTTCGCAACCCCAAGTTGGGGCTATGGCCAGCACGATGCCACGGAATCTTGACGTGCAGGATAGGCATTTCTCGCGGTATTTCTCTATCATGGCTGGACATGTTATAAGGCTCCTCGCTGTCTACTGGAAAAAGCCTGAGCGGGTACGTTTCAGGAGAGTGTATTCCCGCTGCGGAGTGGGCACCTTCTCGCGTGCTTGTGTTTGCTCTTAGTCGATTCGCATGATATTAGAGATGAACTACTACTACTATTAGAGATGTTATTTCAGTTCTGTGTTATGACATTCGGCATGTTTAGCCTGCAGTAGGGTGTTAGCAAAGAGAGCTGCTGTTGATAATTAGGATCTTCCATGTATCAGCCTTGCAGTGCAGTTGGACATAGGTGGTGGTTGGTGGACAAGGATGGCCACAAATGCAGGATAACGCAAGGACAATAAACAATATCAGCGGTATCCTGTTTAATAAAAAAATATTGTGACTGGGTTTTCTTAGCTGACCAGCTGTATCCCGTATTAACATATGGTGTTATAGGTGGCTCTAGCCAGCTTCTTGGACAGACTCGCACTTTTCGATGCGGACTTATCGGACGAGGCGGAGCGCAACCGTATCATCCAGACGATTCGAAAGGGGGATTTCGATGCGACCGCTGGCAGAGTGCTCTTCAACGTGACTCTAAATAGAGTCGTAGTTGCTATCCAGCATGTGAAGCGTGCCGGTGTTCAGCTTGAGCGAGACTTTGCTGTAGCGATTTCCTTTCAGCCTCTCCAGGAAGGCGATGAAAGCTTGGCGCCTAATGATGACCAGAACTTCGCGCTGGCAGATCGCGACTATCGGGCGGCCGATAGAGCATTGGATGGAGCCGATCGAGGTCTGCAAGCCAATGTCGAAAGGACGCTTCTGGAAATTGAACGAGTGATTCGAGAAACCGTAACTGGCGCCGCCGAGTCTGCGGGCGCATCTCCGAGGCTCAACGTTGAGCACACTTTATACGATTATGTGCTACAGGGCACAGCCGAGACTCGTATTGAAGTCGAGTACGAAGCGGGGTTGGTTTCCGCCGTAACGTTGCACGCAATACACGATGACGAACAGCGCAACGTAAAAATGAGGCTTGCAAAAAATGAAATCCTTGAAGACGGTTACCTCCTTACTTTCAACGACGAGGCTAAAAAATGGGAGGTGGCCGTTCTCGTTAAGTGGGAAGGCCGTGAAGTGGGGGCGCTTGGCCTATAGGTTGGCCGAATACCTAAATACAATGCGATAGATTCGGCATGATCACCGGCACGTGCTAATTATCGGCTAGCGTTTCTTTGTTACCTGCGCAGCATCTTGCAGCTGGCGTTCAGAGAGACTCAGGAAGTCCCCGCCCACGTTTTGAATCAATAACATAGAGGTCTCGCACTTGCTGGTACTAAGCGTGCATATAAATACGCAGAAATTACAAATACGCAGAAATTGACTATGTGCGCGAACGAATATGGAAATTGACATTATAAACGTACTACTAAACCGACCTAAAACTGTTTGCTCTGATTTCATGATACTGTTGTGTCGAACATTAAGGTTAATTTAAGTTGTATTTAGATAAACCTGGTAATGTTGTGTGGAACAGTAATTTAGTTATATCTACATATGCGACGCATTCATAATGCGTTGACTCATTCATGAGATGAGGAAATATTGACTCCAAAAGTGGAGGTATTTACTGAGACTGGTCGTGATGTTCACAAGCAATTAGTAGTGCGCCATCGATGAATCTCTTCCGTCGCAGGCGTTCGTGGACCCTTGAAACAAATGATGAAGTTCCGTAACATTCGAATCAGATAGCCATCTGAATGTGACTTCTAAGAATCTGACAAATATGAGCTGGTCAAGTAGTCGGTATAAGGTGAAGAGAGTCCCTCAATGGGCTCCTGAATAACATGGTCCACTGCATCTAATCCGAGTCAACTGTCATATGAATACCTGCGAGCGTCTAAAGAGATGTTAGAGAGAAGGGATTCATACATTACTTTTATTTTCACATTGTCTATAAGAGCATACCTCTAAGTATTTTAGTAAATATATTCCAATGTTGATCTTCCCCGCCGTGCCACGGCTGGTCAATACCAGCCTTAATAGGCACATCGATTACGCAAAATCGCACCTTTCGCCAGTTCTATGTACTTGACTTCGTTGTCAGAAACTATTTAAATCTCTGCTTGAAGATGTTTTCATCATATAGTGCCACATTTAATAATACAATGGCCTCGGGAAGGTGTGGATTCTCCTTCACAATATTTTTCAAAGCAATCCGGCGATACGGATAAGTGCCTAGAAATGTTTTCGTATGGGAGATGAACTGGGTTCCAGTTAAGGCCATGTTTTAAGGATTTCCAGAACTCTAGCCATTAAGGTACAGCCAAGAGCAAACCAGAATAATCTTTATTCGCGAGCCGTCGCGCACTCAAATTAATATTCTTCAATGCAGGTACAAATGATATATAACAAACGATTTGTTTTCCTATAGCCAAATAGTAGTCGACATTTGCTGGTCTGAAATTATGTCCGAGATTTCTAATCTCTCAATGTAGTAAATCATATAATCGCGCGACGAAGTTTACTGGTTCCATTTAGGATTGGTTCGAACCGAGAGCAAAATCCGCTCGCTTTTGTGTGATCGAACTTACCGACACCACTCGACTTGGCCATATACACCCAAATTGGACGTCCAATTCGTAGGAGATAGACGCTAGGTACACACCTGGAGGTATGTTTCCAGAAGCAGTGCCACTCTCACCAGAAAAACGTTCATCATATGGCCATCGTTCACTGAAGCGAGGCCGGCGGCAAAGATTGAAGGGCGGAGCTGAACCGAATGTAGATGCGTTCCGCAATTATCTACGGTGCCTCATCAGGCATGTGACAAATTTCTTGTCTGTCTACAGCTGTCACCCACAGTGGGTACGTTCGTACGGGTTTCGTTTTAGCTGCGCATTGAGCGCATTTGCTAGGGGTTGCCTTGACAATGACAGGTGTGTTCCACCTGTCATTGATTTTGGATGTAGATCTGTGCCCCCTTCTCCCGTTGCAGTAAGCTGTCTTTACGCTAGTTACTATTATTATTGACGGAGATGATACTATAATATTATAGCTGAGGGTTCTTGTTCGATTGTTTGATTGCAAGAGAAGCATGTTGTTCCCAAAACTGGATAGCTGGCTCCAAAACATTCGTTTTTCCATAATTCTATGTACTTCATACTATTCTAATGTTCATTATCACGCTTTATATTGTGACGATCGATACAATACATCAAGATGGGCTTACATCGCAGTCACTTTCCATCAACGGCTGTTACCAGTGTTAGGTTCCTCTTACGGAACGTGAACGCCGTTTAATAGGATAAACTCTATGTACGGGTACCATTTAATTTTTATCGTCGATTCTATCTTCGTGGGATTTCGCTGGTGCACTATATAATGACACAGCTATTAGCTTTCATTATTTGCCTATATTGCTCAGTGAAGTTAGGCCATAGTGGGTAGCCATTCTTTTATCTGAAGATTCTTGCCTTGCACGAGTAAGGAAGAGAATACGTAAAGGTGGCCCCGACAGGTCCTCATAGTAATACCTAAAAAGAGCTGAGGCCTGCCAGTTAGGGGAACAGCTGAGGGTCAGCTCGGAAAAACAATAGTAGGTAGCCATTGTATTAGAACCGATGAGCACAAATTAGCAAAAAGCAAGTCCGCCGACGTTTGCCATGGGTGACCCTATAACGACATTATTTATCCTTGTTGAAAAACTCGTGATGAATGAGTTTTTGCTTTTCAGCGCAGTCGTGTTGTAATTAAGAAAAATCACTTCGCAGCACAAAATCGGAACTTAATTTGGTGCAGGTGGTAGTATTCCCACCAGCATTACTTTGATAAAGGAACATATTTAAAAGCTGGTACTCATCTTCACTAGATCGCGTTCTAGCCCCGACTAGACCATGCAGAAGCCGAGTCTTGGCTATCCTTACCAGTACCAGGACGAAACGTATATGATACCGCAATATGGATTGATCATCGATAACAATATTTTCCAATTGTAGGGAGGAGCTATTCGGGACTTCTACACAACACTTGGTGTACGTGTACCGAGGACAGGAAGAAAATGGAAGCAACTCGAGATCAATGACATTGTAAACAAAGTCCGAAACGAAGAACTAAACTTTCAGCAATGTATGGAGTCATTTGATCAACTTTTCCACAAGGTCGTCGTGACAACTAGAGTCCTTCAGAACAAGAAGCGCTTCGATGAGTTGTATGTGGTCACTGCAAAATTCGAAAATTATGAGGGAAACCTGCTGATGAACGATGCTTTTATTGACCTTGACAACGAGGAACCTTCGCGTGACAAACTATACAGTATGTTCACAGCTGCTGATAATGGCTATGAAATCGCGGATCGACGCATTGCAGAGGGTATCGCTGAAGCCATGCAAGAGTTCGTGGAGTGTGCAGGCTTGGAAGAGGCTCCGGTTGATGAAGGAACGCTCTCAATGGAACAACTTGGCATAATTGATGTGTCGAATATTCCCAAGACGTATCGCGAAGATGAACTACGCTTGAAGGACGACGAGAAACGGGTGTTCTATGTTGAGCACCGGTTAGGTCTGGCAAAATCGGTTCGGCTTCATGTTGGACGGATGACTTCAACACACGAATTGCGTTTGGTAAAAGCGAATCCTCTGTTTGAACAAGATTATGTTCTCACATTCGAATCGACAAATGGCGAGTTTACCGTCATTATGCGTCTGGATTGGCTCGGACCCTCGCAGGATACGGGCAGTCACGAATTTACGATGATTTAAGTTGATGACGTAATTGAAACTAAGGCTATCTTTCTTCCCCACATTGTTAGTGATGGACGAACGCTTCGACACTTCATTGACGTGTTGCTTAATTAGACAATTAAATTTTTAGGCTATTTTTCTGTCCTTGTTTATATCATCGATCGCAAGTCATTTGCGCTACGATGTTTAGCATCGCTGTATTGTCGTCGTTTACTGTAGTAAGTACTTAGTTGGTCGGTACGTAAAAATAACCCATGGAAGAACGCGAAAGGAAGTTAGTACGAATTGTTCAGATTGATTGTTTCGTCTATCAAAGTCGAATCATCGTTCCCCCAAGAGAATGAATCTGTGTGGGGAATATATCCAGTCAGTGTATCCTCGTTTGTCTTCACGAGCGAGAGATCGCAGATTTCGTACGAGACCGTAGACTTCGCGGGTCGACGCGACGTGTATTGAGAGATCTAAGATATTTTCGGTTTTTGCTGGCTTGAGACCGAAATGTTCAGAACTAAACTGTTAGTTTGAACGAGTTCAACGTAGTCTAGTTTAACATCCCTGTAAAGAGTCCCTGTAAAGAGTCTGCTCGAGTCCAAGAGAGGAGAGGACTAATTGTGGTCATGAGGGGATAACTTGTTCTGAACTTCTGCTTAAGAACGACTGTACATTCATACATGATATAACGGATCCGTGCTGATAGTCTTCACTGGTGATTCAGTGGCATTCACTGGCATTTTCGCGTTAGGAGATTGAACGGGATAACCGCAGACACGATCCGTGATTTGTGATGGCGTATTTTAGAAGTTAAAATACGCCACGTCCGTGCTCCTCTGGGCTTAAGGAGCCGAAATTTTGTTCGAATCCAATATGAGAAATTGCCATATCGAGCCCGCGATTGAAAATTAGACTCGTCGCTGTTTGGTATGGTTGACTAGTTTTAGATTCGATAAAGTGAAGGTGTGTGGTGAAATGGAACATCTGATTATGTACGCATACACGTATAGCTCAACGAATGCCGAACCGCTTGTCGATGAATGTGAGGCTGTATGAACGTACCATACAAGCGCTATCTTTCTCTAGAGGGACGTTGCTATAATTCTGGCCCATCCTCGTCGCATTGTCCACCTCAAGGACAGTATCCGATGTGCTTCCGCGATGTCTAGTACCCAAGGGAAATCTCTTTGGTGTCATACCATACGCACGTAGGCAATTGACCTTACCTAACATGCAACATCGCAAGACCAATTCAAGTGACTGGAGGTACTGAAACTGGAACCCGAGCGAGCAGAGGGGGATCGAAGTGGTCTCTCTCAGTAGACAGTGATTAGTAACTACCACCTACATATACCAGTCTTAATGCTCTAAATGACATCCCGTATGCAGTTTTCTCTTGTGAAATCAACTGCTTTGTTCGAGATCTACTCAGCCCTATTGCTCATTTAATACATAAAAAAGTATACAGATTTTAGTAAAATATAGAAATTGGCATGAAAAGGTATACGAGTGCGCTCTATTTAATACCAACTCAGTAATATTTATAAATATTAGTAGTAGTAGTTTATAAATATATATTTAAATATTTAAACATATAAATATATTTGTTGGCTTGCTGGTGGCGGCCTGCAACAGAATTAGACGCTATTTATTAACTTATTTTATCAGTTTGTACAGTAACAAACACAATTTCTTAAAAAAAGCGGGTTCAACAACGACCAAGGCAATGAAAAAGAGACGCGGAAATAACAGACCTGACAGGATGATTGTCGGGGATTGCAATCGGCATACGATTTATAATGCATTTATTGTCGAAAGGTGGTAATACGAAATGGCGAAAATGGTTATACTTATTATTGGTGTTATTAACTGGTTATACTTATTATTGGTGTTATTAACTATATGTTATTTTGCTCAAATCGGATCTTTTAGGCAGCAGATCGAGTGCATTTCATCATAATGTTCAAGCTTCAAATGAACAAAATGCCCCGTCATTTCCTCTTAAGGATAGGCAAGGATCGTTTGCTCCCCACCTTTACTATCAGGGGAAAAATGCAAATAAAGTCAAGTGCTTGAAAATAATTCCGAAATTGAAAAATAAATACAGCACGAAACTCATATACACGGACAGCCAGGCAGAAGTGTCCTTCCTTTGAATCAAAGTTTCTAAAGTTCTACACTGCATGCATCGAAAGACTGATCTAATCGTCCGGTCATATCTCTTAATCGCCAGAGTATCAGCCAAAGCGTCAACAAATGCAATACCCATATTGAATTCTGCAGCATCAATTCAAGGGCAACTTGAGTCGAATCATATCGGGTGCATAAGCAAATCTAAGTTCGCAAAGAATTGAATTTCTTAGAATTGACATTCTCATGAAAAAGTTCACCAAACTGGTCCATGTATGATTTTGATGTCTTGGCTGCTCGTCCTAAGTTGTCCGATGGCTCCACTCATATATCTCGGGAAGGAAACAGACGGTTGTGGCTAGCGACATTGGGCCATCATGGCAGGTGGTTAACATCGGAACCCACCCAAGGTCTGTACTGGGACCGTTCATGTTTGTTATTTTGATCAATTCCATTCTGCTCAAAATCTCGTCTAACAATTTTTGTACGATTGCTTTTTACGTTGATGGCACCTCAATCCTATTTCGCATACGATATACACATTTATTTTAGTTTACAGAATGCTGAAGTTACCTATCCTGTGCTACGGGTACCTGTGCTGGTAGCTATAAAATGATCATTCGCATAACCGACGTCGTTCAGAATGACGCTCTAAGAGCAGTTTTTTGAAAAATGTCGCACATACTCGCTTACTGGAGTTTTTGAGGAATTCGACCTGCTGCCAATAGGCAAGATTTACACGGTTCATGTCGCGCTTACTGCCTTCAAGATGGTGAGAGAACTAATTCCCGGTGATGGTACATTTCCTCCCTTTCGGCCAAAAGATCTAACCATCGGCCAACTGTGGTCGAATACAGGTGAATTCAGCGCGAGTCAACGAGAATAATATTGTCCATTAAAATCTGCGACCTTAAGAAAATGTTTTTAGAGCTTTTATTGGCCTCTTGAAGACCATTGAGAACCCTGTAGATGCTGCTTCAGAAGGCAAACCAAATGCTGTCCTCAAAGGGCAATGGCTGGGCTATAAGACGGTTATCATTGGATCGTGTACATCTCATTGTCGACCGTGTGACAGCTCTTCAGGTGCTCCTTGCAGAGAAGATGGCGACAATCAGGATTTTGATGTGTGTGCATGGGAATCCTCTATTACGTACTCCCTCCGACCATCTATGCGCCCTTCCTAGCCTACGTTTCAGGTCATTATTCGGTGGTCACTTTTGGTCCTCATCCGCAGAATATAATCAGGCGGTTACACACAGGTGTGTGTAGACGCCGCTGCCGCCGCCGCCGCCGCCGTCGTCAAGAGTCCACTACAGAAAGGAGCCGACAAATGCTGTTTAACGTACATACCTGCCGGAGATCATCTTCTAAAACCACAGTAAATCTTCAGCGTGCCACAATGCGATTGTAATGTTAGTAAAAAAACTAAACACTTGTTAGTGTCCTTGCGGGGAGGGTGTAAAATGTGAATATAATTACAAATGTATATTTCAGATTATTTTGGTCACGATATGTCTCAGACTATCCTGACCACGTTGTAAGTCAGATTGTCCTGACCGTTTTATAAGTCAGATTGTCCTGACCGTTTTATAAGTCAGATTATTCTGACCTTGTTTTATATACACCTTTTATTCAATTTTTTTTTTTGCGAGAACTTAAGCATTGTGAAACTGCAGTTCCGAAAATAAACCACTAATGAAATGAAAATGAAATGTTACTCGTCACACTCGAAAAGGCGCAAAGAGGTCCTAGCCAACTGCCGTCCTAAAAAGAAAATACTAGATTAACTTAACTTCGTTCCCCCAGCCATTATCACAAGCCATTTCTCGACGCTTAGAGTAGATAATTGAACCTGTGACAGGTACCCTATTGCCACTAAATTTATCTAAGCTATATCCCGAACTGCAAGCTGACCCCATTTATATTAGAGCCCCTCATTGTTTTCATTGTCATCGCTCACTAATAACTATTTTATATCGTTCCCGATGACTGTTGAACAATTTGTAGATCACTGCTTCTATCACGTTTGTAATTTGCCTATGAATAAAGAGTTTCAGTTGTGCATGAGACATCAGTAACTATACTGTGTGATCTTTAGACGCTACATGTAATGTTTGTAATTCGGTCCACCCGATGAATAAGCACGCAGTTATAATGAGCTGCAGGTATTTAAGTGAAAGGGCCGTAATTTGCCTGTTTTTTTGAGATTGCGAAGCTGCCCAACTAGCAGACAATATTTGCAGCATTGTAAGTGGCTGTGACCAAACGTTGCGAGTCTCCAACTACAGAGAGTGATAAGTGGATGTCGACAAATACCAAATCTTAGTAGACTTTGTTCTATACCAGTATCATCATTTGGAGTTTTGACACCCAGATTAGCAATGGTAACACTTCGGGGCCAACGGAAGAGATCTAGGACGGCCGTCAAAGGTCCTTTAAAACGTGCAAGGAAGTCCGGTCTTAAAGGCGGCGCAAACAACGAACAGGACCAGGACTTCATAGACTACTTCAAAAAGCAGCTACGACATCTGTTTAATTTTCTAGGACCATACGCATGTTATGACCCGAACACCCGGGACCAAGTGCCATCACAGGAGTTAGAGGTATGCAAATGGCACACTGATCTTAAATCGGAGGACTAGAAAAACAAATCTGTACCTATGTGATATATACTGGGCGAAGAGATTAGGTCAGATTAGCCGGCCTTGAGGATACATTTGAGGATATACATTTCTATAAGTAGTATACATTTTAGGTTACTACTTCGAGTCATTGACTTTTGGGTCTTTGAGGTTACTTGAGTCATTGACTTTTGGGTCTTTGAGGTTACTTGAGTCATTGACTTTTGGGTCTTTGAGGTTACTTGAGTCCATTGAGTTTCCGATCTCTGATGCTAAGAGTCTACTGCAAACTCAGTGGGCATGTGGTATACGGTATATGGTGCTCTACAGCACCGGAGTGTGGCGCAGTGATAGCTCGATGGCTAAGGACCTAAGGCAAATACCTGGCACACCACAAACCGTTTCCGCCGCACTTGTCTTTCCTATTATTCGGTTAAGCTGTTCGATACTACACAACAAGCCCCAAAACAGCTTTGTCGCAGCTGTCTGTATCTGTTAGATTAATAATTATTATGTTAAAAATATCTTAATTTCTGATATCCACGGTGCTTAGGTGCAAACTTCTACGAATGTGTGAATTCATTCATGGCCTTCATTCGTGGCTTCATTTTCTGAAACGAATCTGTCATGTCTTCAGTGCACTAAAACAGTGTCGCTTGGCAGTGTCGAGTGCAGAGTGCTGTCGTTGCGAGCGCCAGAGCGGGTGGCGAACAATAACAATCAGTGCGGGTGATGAACAACATACTAGCCCAGATTTTTGGCTTTAACCTGCGGGATAAGACCAGATGTCCTGCATGTCTCTAGTTAATCCCTTTTTGCTATAAATGCAAGCTAGACAACTATGATGCGACCATCCAATGTCGTATCCAAATCTGTGCCTATCGCTCCGCAGATAATTACACCGTAATCGATCGACCACCTTCGTAACGAGAATGTCCTGCCTTCCTCGATTGGTTACACTCACACGAGTGCAACTGTAATCGCAGTTCTAAAGGACAAGTCTGATCAATTTGTAAATACATTCCGGGAAATTCCTCTCCGTCTCAGTCTGGCCTACAGCCTTTCATCAGTTATTTCATGTGACAAAAGTGACGTTACTGCGTCGACCTACATCACGGATTCATTTATGCGTTGCTGGGTGGGCGATTGCTCGCCGCACGGAACAACCTATAGGTGTGGCACCTTACACTCTGGTCCACGGATATAGATTGCGCCAATCATGGAAACAATGGTAGCGAAAATCCCTCCAGTCGAGGGAAGTAACTACAGTCGTCCTCTGTCGAGTCTTCGTCGAATTGCGAACCTCACATCATGTTCCACTATTCATCCAAGGCGGGCCCCCAGAAATTTCGCATCCCACGTTGCTATCAAATAGATCAATCTTTTTAACACCACACACCCACTCCCATGGACACTACAACATTCGATTAGCGCAACAACGCAATGAAGTGAGCGAATGCCATGCGAGGTGAATGTTGTACTTTAATTTATGACTGGTCTCTTCTTTCTTTTCAAAGGCTAAACGGGCGACGGCGTGGAAATTCTTCCAAGGGCTTGGAGTTCGTCCTGACAGCGACGCGGAGTTAACGCCAGGGGATATTGAAGATAATTACTCTCGGGAGGTGTTGATCTATAAATTACGATACGAACTGGATCTTTTACCAAAGTGCGAAGAGCTTAAACAATTATTCAACGATACCGTGGGGTATGTTACCCTGTATTTCGTCGGTTACTATGGTATATCAAAAAAGGGGTTCAACGTCTACGGCGAACAATCGGGACGGCATCCTCGTGTAGAAATTAAGTTCCAAAACTCGGACGAACCGATTGAACTACGAAATGAAGCTAAGGAGATTAAGATTGATTATAAAATGGGATATGTCAAACTGAGACTCCTATGTGTTGATGAATCAAGTGATCCACAACGTAATTCTCTGATATCCAAATTAGTTAAACCAGACGAAGAAGCTAGCGGTGCGAAGAAAGAAGCTGCCAAACGATCATTTGGAACGGATCGTAGACCTGAATCAGGCAAGAAAAAATTAAAAGGAGGCGAAGTGTTGACACGGGATATTGACCTTTATTTAATGTCTGTTGAGCCTCGATATCCAAAACTTGCTGGCGACGGATATTACTTCTACTATACAGGCTACGTTCCTCGATTGGAGGCGCCATTGAAGGAATCATTAATCTACTATAAGGTTGTTATCGCCGCGTTTTGGGGGCAACACAAGGAAAAAAAACAGGAAGACCTCAAGTTCGACATCGTTTTTCCTTAATGAAAGTGCTGGTGCCGCTGTAATGCTAGACTCACTTTGGTCCAGCTCCGGAGGACACCTGACCGTTCCGAAGAATATGCTCTCTTGTCTCTTGTGGTGCAAAGCTAATGCAGTGACTAACTTTAATTCATTGATAGCTGAAAGCTGCTGTCATCACGCTTCAATAAAAGGATAAGTAAATAAACATACATGGTGCATGTATATTTCCGTGTGACACGGTGAGACTCGGCAGTTCAAGGCTGACAACGGTCAGCCTTGAAAGACCAATACGGAACTGAAAGAGACTCGGCACTCATTGCGTTGTACCAAGCAATCTGAAACAATGTTATTTATCGCTGACAACATAATTCTACCTGGTTGTTGGCGCACCCGTAGCAGACCATTGGTGATCTTCACTGTTTATTTTTACGGTTTGTACATTTAATACATCCTTAGCTACTTAAGTAGCTAAGGATTTTCATTCGTTAATAATATCACTAGTCTAGTATATTGTTAGTCTTTAACATATTTGCTAATTCGTATTCATTCGTATGCTTCTCTTCGCTTATCACCATGAGTTGTGATTCGTTACAACTCTAGCTGTCAATCCCATCATTAATACAATCGATCGACTACCCTAAATTGATCCAGAGTGGTTCCTTGCTTTAGCGCTAACTCGACGACAGATTGGTAAGCAGTGGAATATTAGCAGTGGAATACCCGCAGTATAGCTATGCAATACAACGTTGGTACTTGGCGAGGTTACCACTAATGCTATTTAGTCGATTTAGTCGATGCCTTGATATTTGGTGGAACTGTAACCGATTTCGAGAGGAGATATAGTGATACTTTTTTGGCTCCTCCGATGCCAGGTGGAAGTCTTTCCGCGAGGATAGTTTGGAAGTCGTCCGCGATACGGAGAAGCACAAACTCCGGGCTGTTGAGGAATAATCAAGACCTTGATCTCGCCGAGAACTGCTTCATTCCCTTATAAGGATTTCAGTATTGCCGCGCCAAGTGCGTGCATGGCTAGAACGCTTCGGTCATCCACTCTGTGCAGATTTCGGATTTCGAGAGCTCGCCTCAATTTAAGCTGTTGGGCGATGCAAAGCCTGAGTAAGACTGAGTTGCAGCCGGGACCCGTGGGACCTTGACAGATGTACGGCCCATTCAGGATGCAATAGTTTGATATAGCTATTGACCTCGTTGCGACTATCGGTTGTGACGCCGGTGACGTATTTGGGATCACTTGTGATAATGTGTGCTGGTCTTCGGAACGGTGTTCGATAACCTTTGATCCACAGTTGTCGCGTCTTGTTGATGCGGGCTGGCTCTGCCTGACGGATTGGCTGGTTTGACTACCTGTTAGAGGAATAACTCGGTCCGACTGGAGATCGTTGTGGGTCATGACGATGTGTTATTTGTAACCGCGCAACTCTTGGACATTCCGACCGACGGCGCCCAAATCTTCCATATTCGTGACAGTTAACAAATTGTTAACCGGGATTGTTTGGCTGATGCCAAGGTCATATGAAATCTGGCAGCTCGGTATATTCATTGCGCACCGGATCAGTACCTCTACTACTTGCTCGACCGCGTATGTTGAATGGTGCACGCGTAGCATCGACACTATCAAATCTTGCTAAAGTTTCAATATCATGAATCAAGGATGGGGACGATGGAAGGGGGTCAATGTGTCCGGGATGGTGATACGAACTCTGCGATTTTCTGCAATTTCACTGCCGGCCTTGGTGACTGGTTGGCCTGCTGACTTTGGGTGCAGGTGTCTAATTGGCGGGGATGTGTTGCTTTTGAGAAGTATGAATATAACCATTGTCATTATTATCATTTTATAACAGGTCTGCTATTCATACGGGGGATAAGCGCAATTGATGATTAGAAGCTATCATTGCCGTTGGTTTCCCATAATTGACGACATCACTGTATCAGCCCAAACAGTAATACGATTTATGTGGCTCGTGCAAACGTGAAACCAGTGTCTAAGAGGATATTAAAAAAATATTGTCAGACCTGCTATTATATTTCATATAACAGTATCGAAATATACTATTGAATTCGACAAAACGGACTCTTTTCTAACGTATTCGAGCACGTATATCACTAAATAAAAATCTAATAACTAATAAAAGCACTTATATGAATCGAACTGGAAGGGTTCACTCGAAGCTAACCAGCTCATAATCATCGCGAGGTGCTCCATACATGATCCCATGGCGTTCGGTTCCTTCGCAGGTTGCGTGCCATTCCCCAATCTTACCTGCCACAGTACAGAGCGAAGGCGGGTGCACACGCGGTGTCGAGAGCTTTTCCTCTGATAGTACCACTCAGTGATCACAATAACCCTGCGAACCTCCCTCCATCGGAATGCGTTATTCGTCCATTGCATTTGCGCTATCGACTCAGCCAATAGATAGCGGACTAAACAGGCGGAGTTTCGTGTCACGCAATATGGTGCAATCTACGAGAGAAACACCTGCACTCCGCTTCACGTCCACTTGCTTCTCAGATAGTTGTTGACTTGGCGCGCAAGAATTGACGGCAGATAAACTCAGAATCGACTCTCGATCCTGTTTGCAGATACAGAGCCAGCCACTCGGAACCAACTGAGGCTAGTCGACTCTGCACTAGCTGGGAACAGCATTGAGAGGTAACCCACCGCTTTCTCACCTCTGCTGATGTGTTTCATGCCGAACGAACGTAACATGTGACGCTGCGGGTTATAACTTATCCGTAGATTCGCTTCACTGAGGCTTTTACCGGGAAGAGGATGAAGAGATAGTGCATATGGATGGGCTTCAGCGCTCAGACCGAATGCGGGACGGGACAATCGGTTAGAGACGACGGAGAGACAAAGAAAGATGGCTACTGTTTGTCTGAATTGTTAAGAATTGAAGATGCGCTACATTGTTCATCATGAGGCGCCATTGAGGTTTTCGGCAGCGTGGGACAGGTCCGCAAATAGATTTTATTGCGAACTTGCAAAAAGATAAATTTATCTTTTTTTTTAAACCGTCGTTCTCGTACAGCTTCGGGCAAACTCGCTGCCCTACAACCCATGCTGTTCTTGGTGACACTTTTGGATCAGCTGGCATCCTCGCAAATATTTCATTAACACTACAAACGGTGTGTTGGAATCTCTACATAAAACTAGTGCCTGACATCGCGTCAATTCATGCACATTTACTTATAAAACATATATACATAGCGAATTACAAAATGTACATATTTGACCGCAAATGTGGTACAATCGATTCAAGAGAACACTAAGTATGAATTTAAATACAATTAAATATGGCCGAATGAAAGGATACAATGCAGTATAAACGGATTTTAATTGTAGCCAAGGAGGTAATTATTATAATATACAAGTAAGAGAGTAATGAATTTATGTGTGCAGAGAATCTTCATGAATCAATCTTTTTTAATGCCATAAGATGTGAAGTTCACCTTTTAAACATGTTACCTTAGTCCGCATATTGTTCTACAATTGGGAGACACATTAAAAGAGCCTTAAAATCGTGTACTAAACATACTGCTTGTCAGGTGGCGAAAAATATCCCAATATTATCACGATATTCATAAAATGATCTTCACAGAGACCACTGTGTATCGAAAGCCGATGTTGTTTGAACTGTACTCCCTTATGTGGCGAATGACCAAGGGCAGAAGTATAATGTTTGTATAAATTAAGTTGGCTACCACGAGTGAACCCATATCGGTCGTTGATCCGCATTATGAGCCGGGATGCAACGCCAGGATGCTCTAGTAGATTTTGGGCTCCGCAAATACGCTGATTTGCTCGAGGCACGAGATAATTTCTGATGCGCAAAACAGGAATTGTTTGACTCATGTTCTATATATAATATGATACTTGCGTTAGGCTTCCCCGTTGTTCATTCACTCATTCATTCATTCATGGTTATTTATTCAACCATCTACAACACCAAGAGTGCGTGCATTACGGCTAATCCATATAATCTCCCTACTCTTTTCCTATGAGGACCGGGATTAGCGTGCATTGAGGGATGGGAGCGTGTTACACAAGCCGACCCAACATGCCGCCCAACGTCGTCTTTCTCTGATCACAGTAATCCCACCCGAAAGGGCCAGCTACAAAGCTGAGTATGAACCGAACGAGGCTGCTTTCCATCTGTTACCGGGACCCGCTTAGAACTTGCTATGGTGTGTTAGACTCTGGGCAAAGTTTAACAATGGAAAATATAGGCTCATGTCAAACAGAAAAATGAGTTCGATTTTATCAATCGAATTTTTTTCTGTCTCTTCTTGCTAACTATACAAATAAAACCTTAGGGTAATTTTGCAGATAAGATAGAAAAAAAATGGTACGCCAGCGATAAAAAAAAAGACGAATTCGCCGTTAATCCCATCCGAGTTCGGAAGAGACTGCTTTGAACCCCCTATTTTGATTTGTTTCTCGGTAGAAAAAGGTCCACAGTTTTTTAGTAATTTTCGCCACGGCCATTGTTAGCTTGCGAGTTGTACGTACCCCTCGCGAGGTTCGGCACTGATATCCACATCACTAAGAATGCCGTTATACCGCTTTATAATCTGTACCGTTGAAATTTTCCATCATATATTTCCACCACGAAAACTCGATTATTATATTTACTATTCTATGTAGCTTCAGTTGAAGAGCTGGGTAATTTTTACGTATGTATGTGCGAAATTCCCTCACTTGTGCAGTCGACCTAAAAGGTGCCTTAGGGCATGGATAGACGCGTAGTAATAAAATGAAAACTTACTTGAAGAAAGCACACATAAATCTAAGATAAAATAACAGCGACTAGTATCTACAACACCCTTGGGATTGTGGCGGTGGGAGTATTTCGTTGCAAGAGCACACGTGGTCCTTCTATGGCATCGGTCTATGCTGAGCTCAATCGTTCTTCATTGCCCCTTGGGCCACTATACCGTCCATGGTTCTTCTGGGGACGACCGTTCGCTGTGTCGCTTCCATGGTTTTGAGTGAGGCGCTTCTTTCTAAGCTTCTTTGTTCAGCCGAGTGAGGAGGGAATTCACACCCGAATGACGCTGAACATCCAGCAATTCATTATCAAGTGGAACACTCTAATTATTATTTGCAGTGTAAAATTATATAACCTCGCTCATTAGTCCGGTGTGGAGTGTGGCAATATTCTGATTATGATTTCGTAAATTCATTGTACATTGTACATTTCTGTTACCGTGCAGCAAGGATTAGCCACATTTAGGAGAACGGAAGCTCAGCCTAAAGTTTCATTTAGTCGAGCTCCTTGCCCTTATTTTTAGGGCCTTCCTTCACCTCCTCAAACAATTCGTCAATTATTATAAAATTTAGGTTCAAAGTGTAGTCCCTTCGTCGACTTCGTTCGGTATCAAACGACCTTACCACAGATGTGACGAAGTTTTTTATCGAATCATTTTAGTAAAAGGATACTGAAGGAAGAAATATGTGGAAAATTGCCGGTAAATAATTTTTTTGCCGCTTTATGCTTTTCGCTTTGAGCCCCGTGCTATGATTCGAGTCGAAACGGCCAATTAAAGCCAAATGTTTATATTTTCGTTCTACGAAATATGATTTGTCAGCCTGTTCGTGGCAGCTCGATAGCTTGGAGCTTTGTCCCGAACCCTGTAACGATATTTCATGCGAACTTCTAAAAGACTAAGGCCTTTCAAGCTGCATAGATAACTACTATATATTATATATGCTGGGTGTAAACAAAATCTCCTACCCGCTCATAATCTCGTTACATTTGTAATATCCAATAAGTCTACATGATGCGTCGTTCACTAGGCAGCTCTGCCTCATATGCGCATTTACATGACGAAGCAGAGAAATACGCTTCGACTTCACTTTGCAGCCCGACGTTTGGGATGTACGCATGGGTACACAGACGTGCAATCATTAAGCTGGAAAGTAGCACCCGCGCATAAATGAACGTGCATAACGCGGCACCACTCTGCGTGGTGTCAGCTCCGCTCAGCCCGGTGGTAAACGTTTAAAGTTTGCAACAACTTGAAGGTTCGCCGTTGGCGAGGTAGATGACTTTGAACGGCTCGCACCACTACGCCCTCCCTTCTGCCATCATGCCGTTGACGGCTGTATCCGGCTGTCGCTGTGTTGTATCAATTGGCTGCTACTTGAGGAGAACAGATACAAGGCCCGAACGAGCGGCGTACGCTAAAATGTTCAGCTATTCAGTCATTTTCTACGAGCGTACGGGAACGAATTCGTTGTCGTGCTGTTCCACGTTCGTTCGAATTTAGTGCGTGCGTCTGGGCTCACTGTCGATTTGTAGGCTATTTTTGTTTGTTTTTTTGCCTTCTTCTAGCCAAGTCGACAGTGAGCACGGACACAGAGGTGCTCTTGGCAAAGTACCTGGATAGGTTGGCATACATCTGTATGGCGAGTAGGCTGAGCTATCAGCAACCATGTGTTTAGTCGATTTGAGAAGTACTCTCGTCACGGAACCTTTCACGATAATAGTGGCAATACAACAACCGAACGAATGGCGCCGAAATTTTAATGGTGACACAAATAACGGTTGCTGAATACAGCCCCCGCTCGAAGCACTCAGCTCGGTGTAGAAAACTGCCCCCTCTCAAACGCGGCGCGATCGCCATGGGCAAATTGCTGTTTGTAAGCGTCGTTTAGTTAACGACGAGTCTAGCACTTCTGCCCGTCAGAGTAATCCTCTAGCGGTTAGCTTCAGTCGGCTTCAATTGAACCTCGTCGATCGGCATGGCAATATGTCTCTAACCTTAATTTCTCATTTTCCAATCTCAGCCTGCAGTTGGCGGTATTTTCGAGCATTGTTGTTTCTTAAACGCTTTCTATGTTGACCCTCTATTAGTCCATGCTGGACACTAGCGACAAATATACAATTAGCATCAATCTCTAAGAACAATAAAAATTTATGGCTATAGAGCTCATCTCACCAATGTTTGTGAATCTTGGATTGAATCATCGATGATCAGCACTCAAAGGCGATGGGTGAATTTCAACGCTGGGGAGTAGAGCATGAGATACTGAATTACTTAGGAAATGCGTAACTGGAGCTTTTCTTTGAGAAGTTTTTCGTTTAGCCAACAACATCTTTTTTTCGGGCTGACTCTCAGCTATCATTTGAAGTCCACCGTACTGCTTTCGGTATTGCTTCATAAGACAGCCTCCTAAAAGTACAATGGTGGCGATCGAACCCGTGCACCTACGTGTCTCCTCCGGTTGCAAGGCGTACACAACGCCACCGGGGTCTACAGCTAACAACACCTAATGCGTTTTTGTAATCTCATGGAGTGCATTGCGGATCTGGCCTACTTCATGGTAGACTGTGGATTGTCAAGTATTAGGTGTCTGCTCACAGATCTTAAGTAACTCGTTCTCTAATATTTGTTATTATGCTGCTGTTGGTGTCGCTACTACTGCTGGTAGATAACAAATAGCTGGATTTAGCTAATTAACAGGTTACACGGTATTATTTTCAAATAAAGTATTCAATAACTGTTCCATTCTTTTTAGAACTCAAAGGTTTTTTCGATTATATTCTATGGTTTCTGGGAAAAACGATGCGCTCTTTACGTAACTCGAACACCAGTCATTTCTGGATATTGTCCGGCGTCAACTGCAAGCTTGGGATTTTACTTACAGTACTTTAGAAACCAGCGTTGTATTAATGTCTTTCCCGTCTAACCTACATAGACATACGTGTATTTATAAAGCGTGTACATAAAGCGCTTATGAATGAAGTTGTTTAGAGCGGTGGTACGCATTTATTTAGAACACACTATTGAATCGGCACACTATATACCAGCTGTTGTATATATATGTATATATGCTGTGGTATACCAGCTGTTGTATCTTAATGTTTTCGGGACCAATCGTTGACTTCTGATAGGCACACACAACAATAACACATTCCTCCTCTGTGACGGTCGAGTGCTCCGAGGTGTGAGCAGTCTATAGTCGAGATTTATAGGTGGAACATTTACAAATATGAGGAAATAATTACAAATATTAGGATACGATGCGAGAAGTAATATCCGGTTGATGGGTACCAGATGGAAAGCTAAACGAATTCTGGTGACACTTAAGCCGAGCCTAACGCTATATCGATCTAATTGAAAATAGTTCGGCGAGCATCGAATTATGTGTTGACTTAAGAGCTCGCCGGCAACCGCTCACCCGAGCAAACTCATCTTATGGATATTGAACTATCCAGTACTAATTGTAAGGCAACCTTGCGCTTTGGCTTCACTGTCATCAGATACCGCTGCTTCTCTAGCAATGAAAGTCAGGAGAAGTTTTCATTATGTTATTGTGTGCTAATTGCAAGTAGATTGCTCCTATTCGTCTATTTCACATAAAATAATAACGGATAAACGTAATGTATGCATTATACGATATAATATATCATTTAACGGGTGTAGGATTATTAACAAGCACTGTTATCTACACAGTGACTACAGTGGCGGGTGTACACGGCCAAGCCCTTACATGACTGAACCGGTCTGATTTGCAACCGGTAAATATGAGTACCTGACCACAGCAGCCAGATTCAATTATATTTTGGATAGCTGGTCAAGGTAACCTAGAAACACGATAGAAGAGCTCATCAAGACCTAATTTGAAACCGGTAGAGTATATGGTAAGAATTACTAATGGGTAGAACAAACCACATTTCCTATAACGATTGCAGTTCGCTTGACAAAGAAAATTTGTCAGCCTACTCATTAGGTTTGCTTGATCTAGGCTTAGTCTTAACCTGAAAATGTTAACACAGCCGGACAACGGATTCTCAGTTGTCCTTACACGTTCACGAAGAGACCACCTGTGACTGTTTCTCCAGAATAATTGCTGCTAAGTTGACTGCCACTGGACATTGTGTGATTGACAAGGAAATGTATTAAATGAAGGTAACGGATGCGAAGGTAACGTTGTGTCCACATCGATTATCTGCTTTTCACTGCGGCAGACTTTCACAAGCGACAAGTGGTGGTCACTAGGAAGGCAGTGTCCCCAACGATGAGACTATGTCTAAGAAATAATTGAGTAAGTGTTTGACCAATGCAATCTCAGAAAGAAAATATTTACTACAGGGGTATACGCCCCGAGATGTTTCTTGTTTGCTGAGCAGGCATGCGTTAAGGTCAATGCGCTGCATCACGTCCAACGTCTGAACCAGATAGACAAACATAATATTATTCTAATTGACCAGTATTTGTTTAAAAATTCCATCAGATTCCTGCTAATGTCATGTGCTGTCGTATTTATTTCGTGCACATTTTTATTTTCGTTTTTCATCGAACTTACTGAATTGCATTTTCCCTGTTTTTGGGACTACTCTATCTTATTCTCCTTTACAGCTTTCGTTGTTACGCGTCGCATATCAACCTGATCCTTGTGCTTTTCTTGGTTCCGTCCAGCCGCTCCAGTCTCGATCTCTATCCTTGGCTTTTTCTTTTCGACCATCATTCTATCGGGAGATGACGGATTTTCCGATGGATCCTCCTTTCTCTCGAGACACTTACTTTCATCGATTCTTCATACATCACTTCTTCACACATTTCCCGAGTCAAAAATATACTTATTATTCAACGTTGGCCACTGGCAGCCTCTGTGGTTGACACAATCTCAAGGCAGCTTGAGCTGCATCCAGAAATTGATTTATTTTGTGATATGCGAAGCGGCCTTGGTCTCGTATGGATCACTAGGGGGATAGTCAAATGTGCAAACGTTACCTGAAGAGATTCTAGGTAGCGTATATGGAGACCTTCAAATATCTCACTACTGGGATACTTTCCGGCTCGTAAGACAGAACAGTAACTTTCGACTCGAACATTTTATACAATAACATGTAATTTGTAACTCATTTTTGTAACAACTATCGGAACAAATTTGAATCCGACAATTCTCGAGTAAATGACAAAATTGTACATAAAATGAGTATATGGACTGGGAAAATATAGAAAAGCTCACCCGGGAATCAACCCCCGAAGTCCTATCTTTACCGGAGACCCGGTTTAAGGCCCGGTTTTAGGCTGCCATGCGACGTCATCTTTCTCGAGACTTTCCAAGCGACTTTTCACCCCACCCCTTCGTTTCAGCTATTTTACGTAAACACATTAACTACAGGGGAATAGCACAAATGTTAATATAAATGACTGTCAGTATCTACGGTTAATGTACTTTCGGTCATTGAAGGGCAAGACTGTGTAGGAAAATATAATTTTGATCACTAAACCATTCGCCCGCTCTAACTAGCCCACTTCTATGACTAACTAAGTCTAGATTTTTTTCAATAGTCCTAACTTCTGCGTGTTCGATTGCTTCGAGCAAATACTTATGCAACGACTAGGTTTGCTCTACTAAATAGTCGTTAGGACTTTTACATAGTTAGTTTTAATTTGATACATACAAACACACATACTCGTACATAACTTTAGATTGTGACCTTCGAAACATTGCCAGGAAGAGTGATACCAACACTAAACTGCCACAGATATAAGGACAAATATTATCGTCCGTTACAGGAGAATCGCGTGCAATTTTTAATTCTAAGATTTTTTTTAGATATTCGAAGGAATACTCTTTAGATATATAACGCAATTTTCATCTTGAGCGCGCTAAGGGACTGGAGATGTGGGACCTCCTTGTTTCAATATTCTGTTAAGGATATATAGAGGAGGCTATTCTTAGATGTAGTTCACTTTTACTGTACAATTGTCGCCCACTTTTATTACTAAAAAAAATGGTATGATGGTATGATTAAAAATGTACGTAAGACTTTTAATCATACTATTTGACGGATAATTGGCTTGCCGAACATAGAATGATAGAGGCTGTATAGTCCCTAAACTTAAGCGACGAAAAAATCACTTCCGACTGTTCAGCTTGCAAGTGTTTTTCCAAATAATTTGCAAAAAATCAGCAGCCTCCAAGAAAATGTAGCGATTAGGCTCAACCTTTCAACTTAATGGACTTTCGTTTGCGGCTGGCTCCCAGCCCTTCTTGCAACCTGATGACAAAATACTTCCGCCTCAAGCTTTCGCCTCACATGCATGCTCTTCCTTATATAACGACTTTCCCTACGAAAGTGAAGGAAACCAGGTTGACTGAAGGGTGCCAGAGAATCCCATATTTCATTGAAGGCTTCTAGTTAGGTTGACAGCAAGGGCCAAAACGAGAGCGTAACTCGGCGGTCTCTCTCAACGCCAGGAAGGTCTCTGCTATGGACGATCCGGTTTGGCCTTCCAGATCGACAACAACGCTTTCCTATGTTCGGCGACCACCTTTTCCACCTTACCGCCAGATACTACTAGTGACCTACTTCGTTCAGCAGCACCACAGCGATCGACCGCGGAAAAACGATCAGCGGAGCTACCCTCAGTAAATAGTCCCAGATCAGGCAAGTCAGTTCGCAGTGGGCTGCGTCCCTCCCAATCCAATTCAGACATTTCTAAATTTAACTACTCCGAGAATGGTTCGCAAAGGATAAATACAGTACCGGAACTATCTCGGAGCATGTGCTAGATAGTTTAAGTAAGGTATACATATGAATACGTTCCCAGATAGTACATAACACAAGTGAAACAACCCCAACTATTGACGCCTCTAATTTACGAGCAGTAAATAGGATCTTATGAATTGATGTAATGATAAACTCATCAAATTTGATTTGTGGCTGTATAAGAAACCTAGTCCCAAAACGAGGCAGAAGCTCAATTTTTCTCAAGCTCAGCGTTCTCAATTTTGTAGTTTAATTCAAATTTGGCTTCATAAACAACAGAGAGGACCTGGGGAGGGCCAACTCGCTACATCCAAAACCCATGGGAAATCCAAAGTAGTTCTTAATCTGAAGATCGTACGGGAGATGTACAAATTGCTGAATCTATGATCAGTAAGAGCGCGGAGTGCAACCTAGTTATTTATTTTCAATTCAAACAAACTGAGGATCCATACTGTCCGCCGATACAGCGGAACGTCTTAGGATCGATTTTATTAGTGACCTCAATTGGCAGCAAGACACCGAAGAACAAATGTCATGTCACGATTTCTTTATTGGCCATACTAAAACAGTTAGGGGACAAGCAGGACTTAACGCCTCGCAGTGAGCTATACAAAATGTCACAGGCAACTTGTAGATTGTTTCGCAAACAACGCAATAACTACTATATTGTGCCCACTGTTATCTTCGTGATGGAAGTACACGTGAGCATCATTATCAAGGTTCAGGCGCAGTTTTTTTTACCTGAAATCGTGCCTGTTTAAAGTAGCAATAATCAACAATAGTTCTGTCTTGGTGCATAAGATCGATATCACATTGATAGAAATATGGACTTGTCAGCCTTAACATTCTAACCCCGCGATCTGCCACACTTTGTAACTTTCATTTTGAATAATGCAGGTCGCTCTCTTACGTGCTTTTTCTCTGCGGTCCCTCGGGCCACACGCTACGAAATACTCCATACGTTTAAGAGGCCGTAAAATTCTAATACGTTGGCACCACCTAGGCGGTCCACACACTTATTTTTGCCGTTTCTATCTCTAGCTTCTCCTACCATCGCTGTTCTTGCCGTAAGCTGAAAGACAGGACAAGACAACCGAACTAGCTGGTATGGTGGTGCTGCTGCAGCAGCTGCAGTCAGTGGTAACTGAAAGGTCACCAGCAGCAGCAGGAGCAGATGACCCACAGCAGTAATTCTTTGTTTCTTTCGTTTCTCCGTTCGTTGTGGCTTTCTTTCGCTGGTCACTGGACAAATGTCATCGCCCCTCAACGAACATTTGTCGGTTGGGGAATAACAATGAACACACGAGTGCCCCGGATGAAGATCGGAACCACCACCACCGCCGCCGCAGCAGCAGCAGCAGCAGAAGCAGCATCAGTGACGGTGTCTAGAGGATGAGTCGCAGCGGCGGTGGCGTCAACGAGAAGGAACAGGGGAAGAGACTGCTCCCAGAAGGATACATTGCAGCACCAGCCAGTCACTCACCGACCGAGTGAGTGAATGAGTGAGACCCGCTCTTCCGTCTGTCCGCTCCGTTTGCTTCGCTTGCCTCGCCCGTTGTTCGCTGGCCTGCAAGCTAGCAGGTAATAACCATCATCGTTTGCCTTTCCTGCACGCGGTTTTTTTCTATTTTTATCTTTTGCTCATAGCGCCAACATGAGAAGCTCCCTCTCTCGGTGGGATTGTCTGTTCTCTCTCTCTCTCTCTTTCTCTCGCTGTCTCTGTCTTTCACGTGTACTGTGCTGTGTCGCTCATTGTGTCTCAACGAAATACATTCAGCATCCAGTATCTGGCATCAGGGGGAATACGTGACACCATATGTCGTCCTGCACACCAACGACATCTGATCAGCAGCAGCAGCAGCAGCAGCTACAACAACAACAACTGTGATAGGGGATGAACATTGGCACCCATTATCCTCATCATCATCACCACCAGAAGAAGAAGAAGATGGGCCCCTGTGGTCAGTCCCGACCTACAAGCGGCTTCCCTGGAGACGAAGAGAGTCAGTACGATATAACAGAATAAGGTAACGACATAGACACCAGTGAAGTCGGTGACTGGAGGAGCAAATGGTCGAGATCGTTCTCTCAACGAAGTCGCACTAGGCATAGACACGACAGCGAAAACACGCTGCTAGCCATTGAGATACGGTAGAGGGCGCGGCACACGGGAAAAGTGACGGGTGACGGCAAACGTGGCGCAAGCTCAAACGGAACGGACTGTACTAGAAAAGAAGCAAGAAGATTAATCAAACGAGTGGGGTTCTGGTGGGGTTGCTGGTTGAGGCAATGTGGGGTTACGGTGTACAATGATCGAGAATGAGACAAGGGATACGAGACTCGAAGGAACTCTGCTGGAATAGCCGGAGATCGGGATATCGAAATAAGAAGCGAATGAAATGGATGGGCACCTGTCCAAGAAAGAGAGTGAGGATCTATGTGGTGCCGCCATAGTGTCGGCCGCCACTGTTTCGAATCGAAGTCATGAATCAGATTGAGATAGAAGCTGGTCGATCGGTGTAGGTACGTACCTAGTCGTATGTCGAGATGGGAAGTGATGACGAGTTTCGACCGGCAGCGAAAGATGATAAACATAGACATTTGTTATACCGAGATAGTGACAGTTTGAGTGAGCACCTGTTTGTATGCTTGGCTGAGTTTCGTTTGGAGCCAATAGTTGGATGGCTGTGAAATACCAAAATGCCCAGTTAAAGGTGATTAAATATGAATCAGGCGTGTGTCATGTCAATAAAATAAAGTACCGAGTAGACTGTAATGGCACACTGTGGATTGCCGCTCTCCCCCGCCCCGACACATTAACTGTTTAATAACTACTGTCTTCATATGCGCTCTTAGCTTGCTCGAACAGGCTCCTATTAAATCCTAATCACCCGTTGGGTTAACCTACACACACGTAGTAGTGAACGATAGACACAAAGCAGAAAAACATAAGATCGTATAAATGATAATGTCATACGCGGAAAATACTGTAAAGTGAAAGGGACGGTGGGGCACAGGAAACGACCGTTTGACGTACGGCTGCCATTCATTGAGCCGACCACCGTTAAACTGACCACGAAAGCTACATTGACTGTAGTACAAACAAGTGTGAACATCGAACCCTATGGACGTGCTGTAGCCAAATGTATGTGGCCGCACATTTCGGTGAGAGAGAGAGAGAGAGACACCGAGGGTGTACTCTTTTTCAAGTCCTCGACAAAATGAGGCGCGAAAAGACGAAGTGAATCAGCTAATCATGGGATCATCCTTTTGTGTACAGATCGCATTAACATACTTCCTCGGGTGATGACGATCGAAAATATAAACAAGTGCTTATTAGCGTGGTAGGATGTTTATTGTACACTCTGTACACAGTGTCTGAACCTTATACTTGATATATGTCGTTTTGAAAGCCAAATACGTGATTGCACTTTGAATTTTAGCTTAAACGTATATGAATGCATATCCAAAAATTTAATCGTTTCGAACTTTCTAAATGTCTGATTGCTTGTGAATATTTGGTTCTGTATTCCTTTGCGACCCGGGTGGAGGGCATTAAGTGTGCATTTGATAATTGGATGCGTCTCTTCCCTCTGTGTCAGGAAAACTGATTTGTATCTGATTTGACCACCCTAATGTGTACTAGACAAAACCTTGAATTTACTTCTAGCCAGAACTTTAAATTCAGCCCAGAAGCACCCAGTAGTTACGCTCCACCTGTACTAAGGTCGAATGTTAACCCTGTATACAATATCTGAAGGATATTGACAATGTGTCGAACGCTGCTAGGGATGGACCATAATATGTTACATCTATTAAAAAGGTGCCTTTGCAAAATGAAAGAATAACTCAGATCCGACGACAACGAAAGCGTTTAGCAACAGCAATGACCGACGAAGATCAGTGCTAACCCTGGAGCGTATAGGACACTTTGAACCCGGTACTTAATAATACTATATCAAATATGGTATGGGGCCAGAGACAAGATAACACGTGGTGGTAGAATGCAAACCTGAACAGCGACGGTAGTGAGCAAACACTTCGTTAGTGGCTGAGACTATGGATGAAGGTGGACCATGGCGCCATGATGGAGACGAAAAGGTCATTAAGGACCTGGGAATCAGAAACCCGAAACATCCGCCGGGTAATTGCCTCGTTAACTCGCACTGACCGGCAAAATGAGGGTGAGACAGCCCACGCGTCAGCATAACGACTAAAATACTATGTATACTAATATGGGGGTTGGTATAATATATATATATATATTATGTCTTCTTTTGCTTCACTCTCACTATGGTCAGGAACGCACTGGTTAGAGTCTATCGTATATAACTAAAACTAATATATTGCAAGCATAGACAAGTGAGAACTTGATAACCTCTAGTATGTTGAACACTTCGACATTGTCGTTCGAAGCGAAGTACGACTTGATTCTTCATTTTTAGTTTTATACTCGATGTGATACTCTACCAATTTCTGGCATCAATAGTAGCCCTAGCAACAAGACAAGCATGCAATCCATTTAATTAGCAATATTCAACTCCTAGAGATCCCTACTAAATTTAGTCTAATCAGGTGACAACAGAGAATCATTACTCAGTATACAGCTTAATTAAAATAAGTCTCGCGTCGATGATACCATGTGTGAACTAACTCTAGTTATAAGAGTCCTTCGTAAGACAACTCTTATATTAGCGCGAGTTTGAGACTCAGAGCTAATTTCATAATCATCGCATGGCAGGTGTGTTTAACATGTGACAGCTTTGAGAGTTTTATTCAGCTCGGTTGCTCTATCGAGTTCACCTGGCTCGCATTTCAAAATAATTATCTCTAGCACACGCAGCAGCGAACCCCGTTGTTCTATAAACATCAACATGCCAGTGTCAAACGCATCTAGGTTCGAAAACGTGTCGACGTGTAAAAGAACGCACGCAGCTTTGCTGCAGGTGGCCTTCATAGGTAGTAACTGTCAGATTGTAGGTTTGGGTCGGTCGGTGTTTTGCTCATACTGGAGCTTCGTGCATACAGCTGCTGGCCGACTTCTTGCCGGACAAATGATATGCTCGCGAGAACGAACGTACGCATGAGGGTCACACGCGAAATGTGAAAGTTCCACGACTTCGAGCAAGAATCACTCGGTTTAACAACAACTCTCTCGACTTTATTAACATTGTATTTAATATCGATAGCAGCAATAACAACAACCGTATAAGCATGCATCCCAATAAGCGGAGCCTTCTCTCGTCCTTTTGTTGGTGCGTATATCACACATACGTTATACCTACACAATTGCATGGTCCTTCAAATTGCTATTTCTATCAATTATACAAACATAGGTTTTGTTCAGAAAGCTATCGACCACGAAATTAGGTATGGTATCGTAAATGGGAGAGATCCTACCGTTCAAGCGCTCAGAGACCGCTGGCTTCCATACGTAAACATTAGAGGCAAAGGAAATTACATGAATGCTACATCTTCAAGCACTATGATAAACCAGAGTGTCTTTGATATATACTAAATAGTCGTAAAGTTATCAAAGTTTTTCGATGTGCAAAATAGCTCCTGACAACGTAATAAATGGGCTCCGCTTATCGTCATGGAGTGGAGGAGGAAGTTCACAATGTCATATAACAAGTGGCAAATGGCGGCACAGAACGTGAGCGATATCGCACATGTTCGCCGACGAAGCAAATAAGCAGAAAGTGGTATCTGCAAAGAGGACAAATGCGAACGAAATTTATCCCCAACGTTATGATAGAGTCGTAAGATATTTGTCGCCTGCACATCTTCATTACACTACCGCTTATGCAAGCAATACAAGATGCTTTAACGAGCGATAGTAGAGTGTAACAAGTCGCTGGAACCATCGTGGTATTGTGGTTTCTCAGCCGAATTACGTCGACTACGGACCTAATGAGTGTACTGTACATCAACAGAGACCGAGTCTGTATGGAGCGAAAAGCATGCGCCTTCATTGTCTTTGGTCTAGTCATTCCTTTCGCTAATGCTCCTCTACATATACTAACTTTAGGCCTTTCGTGACTAATATCAAGAGAACTCGGCTACAATTTGGCTGTGCAAAATTCTTTGATGTGGTTATTTGATCTAATTTACAGGAGTACTCGTTCAGGGAAATCCTTTATTTTCTGTTAAAAAAATAATTTTTAACAAGTTATCAGAAATGGTCATACCCCGACCACATGAGCCCCAAATACGCTCTATTCTCCTCATGGGATTTTGATACATCATGGCAATCGTACTGCTTATCATGAGATATCGAAAAATATTATTTGAAACGGAAAAAATTCTCCAGGTCCGAGTCCAGCTCTGAGCGAATGTAGTTCGTCGTTCATTCGAATGATTTCAATCTGAACAGATCAGCGCTATGTGGAGCTATTTCGCTGTTGGTGTATCATCATGCGAAGATATTGATAATTGACTCCCGGATATTCTATCGAACAGCGGGATTGACTGGACTAACACGCAAGAAATATGTTTCTGGTTTCGCAATGTCCAACCGAGGATTAACCCTGTCACTGCGGTCTGATCTTTCCTTCCCCCTAACATGTTGCCGAAGCCGAGTCAGTTTGTCTCTAAATCGAATCAGGATCGATGAAAATGAGTCTATCCATTTAGATTTGTCCCAAGCTAGGTAAGACTCAAGTTGAAATTCGATCAATGTTTAAACCAGCCGGCTCTTGGTTTAAGAATTGGAGATGGATCCGCATATAGTCGAGGCAAAATGAGTGAAATTTTTACGAGACCTTTAAGGTTCTCATAGCTAATAAACTAAAGTATCTAGGTAAAATAAAACAATCGGAACTAACATCATACATGAATGGCAGTTAAACGGAGTTTAAATATATTGAATTATAAAATTCCGTACGATATAATACATAGAAGACACGACAATCGCGCCCATGAGCATCAAACATGCTAAGATATCATGACAATGATATAGCTAAATATAATAGCATATAAATGTTCTCGCGTTGGCCCGTCATGACAGAGCAAGAACACTGAACAAGCAGGCACTATGTTCACCTGAAAGCTAGATGGCTCTTGAACCCAGGTTATCGAAACGTTGCTAGCATTTCCCTTACTGTGCCCTCATCACCGGATTTCTTCTGGGTCATTCTGTGTCCAAGGAACCGAGAGGACATTCGAAATTTGGTGACATCTTCCATATGGCGGTAGCTAGCTTTTTGGCTAGTTTCCAAGCTCGATGCTTCTGCTGCTGAAAAGTATGAAGATAGCATGTTTCGCTTCGTTTGGGCAAAGGCCTGAGCCATCCGACGAGGGAAAACAGCATCTCGAGTTTCGAGATGACCAACTCTGACCCACTCTAGTAGCATGTCAAGAAGGCGCCCAATGTCCGTGCACGGGTAAGTCCGTACAAGGCAGTAACTTGGTTTGTTAGGACAAGGAAGGAGGATTTCGGATAGAATGTCACTGGTGGGAAAAATCCGAGTTTGTCGCGGAAACGTATGACTTTGTCAACGAGCTAATGTATGATTATGTCAACGAGCGGGCGACCGACCGTAGGAGCAGGCCTTTGCCAAAGTTTGACGTCCGCTGTCCCGACCTCACTGAGGGTAATTGGCAATTTCACCAGGCCAACCTGAAAGTCACATTTCATACACTATCAAATGGGCGCAATTGATCCAAATAATAAAGAAAACTATTAGATATCTCTAACGTAACGAACAGGAACTCTGACAGCATTGTAGCTATGAAAATAAATAGCCAAACGTACCACACGGTCCTTGAGCTGGTATGTGAAATTCTGCCGGACGGTGTTCCGTGTTTATACATAAGTCGGTATTTTTTAGCTCAATTTTGTCTTTCTCCCGAAGGACGGCTGACCTGCGGAAACAAAGGTGTCTCATTATTGCTTGTGTTAGTCTCTCAAGTGCGTCTACGGACATCACTGTTAAATACTATCTCTGTTTGAACAAATACTTTCACCAATCTCTACTTTCATTTATGTTTGCTAATGTGTTGAATCATAGACCTAACGTTTTTCAGGCCAATTCTCGGCTAACATTTAACGTCCACGGAACCACTTTCGCATTGCTTACTAGGACATCACAAATCTGAACTACCTCATCGGCACAACGGTCGGCAATGCTTTTTATTTGACATTTGACGATACTCTATTCCTCTACTCTATTCTAGCATTTATCTCTTGGAATAGAGTATCAATTTGTGTGTCCATTGGGCACATACAAATCGATACTCCATTCTAAGAGATAAATTGGGGATATAAGTATGTGCAGTAAACAAGCAAGGCATTTAGTTGTAAAAGAGGAAGAAGTGTTTTGACAACGTCCTTTAATCGTTTGTCCACGTGACGCCACGAAATGTCTGCATTTGACGTTTCATTATTAACTGTATCCCACGTTGTGCCGTGCAAGTAGACGATGGACCGACCACAACGACAAAGTGATTGATGAGTTCCTTCGACGTGATGCTCCAACGGAATGCAATTTGTTTTTCAACGATTTTAGTTTGTCGTTGGTGACCCTGACTGGAGGTTCGCTGAGGGGAGTATACACTTCGTGGGATATGTCATTAACTTTGACTCCTCCTCCCTGCTCTAATTAGAATTCAATCGTGTCCATACAAGAGAAGATCATTGAGAGATCTTCTTGTGATCTCATTGTCCTCATTCTCTCAGTCTAAATACGTTCAAATGCATCTATCAAATATGTCATCTGTAGTTACTCTGGTACGATGTTCACAATATTTTGCCTGCATCAACGAATAGCTGAATTGAGGCGTCTAGTTGGCTGAATAAGAACATCTAAACATATATAATAAGAACATCATCCTGTCCCTTCTAAATAACGATCTCTGCGCGGAGCTTGTTGTATATTGCTCTGCTTACGATAGACAGATATTATATATACATATAAGAAGTGGAGCTGGCTGACTCTAGCTGGATTAACTGTTCGTTCGTTGAACGAGTATATCGAGTAGATAGGGAGAAATAGAGAGAGAGAGGTGAGTCTCACATATGAAAGTCAGCCATGCGCACGCGCAGGCACGTCGTGCCATCTCGTTTCGCAGGCTGCATTTAGCGCGTACATGCATTTGTCATGTGACAAGACGGTGACAGAAGTTAAATAGGGGAAAGCCTTTACTCTCTTTAGCAGCTACGGATAGATAGTGGAGCGTAGACAACTTTTGCTCAGAACCCCACCCTCTCTCTCTCGGTCTCTGTGACGATATGTGGTACATCACTTTTCTGGCGTACGAGAGCCGGCCTGTTTTTTGGCCGCAACGGAGTAGGTCTAAATGCCCCAATAGATTCGGGCCCTGAATTCAAGGGCCAGGGCCCCCGTGCCGTGGAAAATCTGCGAGATTGTGACGCAGAAAACTCGGCTGTGATACCCACTCCCCACTTCCAAAAGTTAACTCTGCTCTTGCGATGTTTTCACTGCGACGGGCTGCATCTGCGAAGCGTTCTTATCTGCGTTAGACGGTTCTTTTAGATGGCGCCGTTGCCAGTGTTACGACCAGCTAAACCAAAACATACTACGTTCCCTATCCTCCCTCCAGAGACAGTGGAGAGTCGTCGGGCGAAGGCGAGGATATAGTTCTTTTCGAGGGTCGCGGATGGAAATTCGGTGCAAGGGACTCTTCAGGATTTTCTACACATTAGTAGTGCCCTCCGGTGGCGCACAAATATGTTTAGCAAATATGTTTAGATGTTGCCATACCGGACGATGCGCGGTGGTACCAGCCTCTCGTTCCGCAACAGTAACCATCTTCTGGTTGGTCTCGGAGGGAATAGATGTTTTGAGATTCCTTTTCTGATCCTTCTACCCGCTGCCTTACGACGAGAGTGTCGTTTTACAAGCGGCGCTGGGATTCCGGATTGGCTGGGAGACGTATCGTATACAGACCCATTGCGGCGCGTGGGAGCCACGTTGCACGAAACGCTTGTTTTGAATTAGAAAAATGACGAGTTTGATGTGTAGGGTTCAATCGCCAGGGACTAACTGACTCTTCCGGTACATATATCGGAAGGACACATATCCTCTATGTGATCAGGTGTGTAGGATCATTTTCGTTGTGTCACAAGGTTGAGCAAATGTTGTGTGCAGGACGTGACCAATTCCTGGGGAACAGCAGGAGACAAAAACACTTCGTTCACGTTTAATCCCAATATACATGCCAATAAGGTACAAAGCGGAGTATATTATTAAAGAGTAGAAAACGAAATGTGTGCGAAAGGAAAAAGTGTCTGTGCAAAATCCTTACATCATTCAGGGCGGTTCCAATGAGGCTTACGCTTCTAAATGGAAATATGTCGCTAATAAATAAAGTTTTATATTGGAATTATTTTATTTTTTTAATTTATATTGGTTGTATCCTAGCTAAATGACACACTAATCTAATATTTACGTAGATCTGCAATGATTTGTATAGTGGCAAGGGCGTTTCCGAAAGTCACGCTAATCTGTTATAGAATAACTCGTGTAAGGTTTTTAGGACTATGAAAAATGTTAGAAAAATGTTTGAATAATTTCAGGGAAACGACACGCATAGGTTAAATCAGTGGCAAATAGATAATCGATGGATCACTATGTCAAATTTTTACAAGTATTTATATAACTATTTTTGTAACTTACAACAGAATATCGGACTGCACACTCAAATGTAGATTTATCTAGATTGGATAGTAGCATTTGGTAAGTCGTCTGATTTTCACCGATCATTCTGTCTTGCGACGGCAGCAGGACAGCCTACCTTGAACATGACACGTGCACAAACTAAAAAATCATAACAAAAAAGCCTCCACTAAGCTCATGTGTGCAACAAGGGAGCTATAGCTTAAACTAATGGCCTCGAATGAGGTCACTTAGACCAAGTATATATTGTATATATATATATATATATATACTTTGGCCAGGCACCAGCCCATCGCAGAGGTCGTGAAATCCTGAAAACTCCTGAGACAGTGATACAATTCAACACTATTTTAAAATATTCCAATCACAGATATCCGTATGTATCATATGTATTAATGTGCGAATAACTCCGATATTCTAATAATCCGCATTTGTTCCTCACTTTGAAATTATTAGACATGTCAGTAGTCTCCTAATAAAGACAAAGTCGAGTTAAACATTTGTTGAAGTTATCCTTTGCAGTGAAGCTCTCCATCACTAATAGAATAAGGCAAAAGCACGCCTCATGTTCTGAATATACGCAGCGACCAGAACAAGGCTCCATTAAATTCAGGTGTTCAGTAAGATACATATTATATATTCAAATATATATTCTTTGATAACGGATCACTATATTATTGTGAATATAAAATCAGACAATTCTATTAACTCGGCCAGTTATCACAAATCCTCACTTATCAACGACGTTAAGGAACGGGCGTTGACCCCAACGTTGAACAAACAAATGCTGGATTCACCTCTAGAGGACAGCGTCGTTATGTCTCCCGCCACAGTGTTGCTAAATCGCACGAATTACGATCCTCTAAGAATGCGAGCTATTGGAGCAGAAGGGAGTGACGATCTCTTAGGATGTCAAAGGATGAAGGTTGGGACAGGAATTTTCAGGGCCTCGGTGAGGGTGTGGTGGATTGCGGCGGTTTTCCAGGGGGCTTTCTCTCAATTGGGAGGCGCGGAGAAAGGAAAATAGATATACCGTTTTTTTCTCGTAAAGAAAAAAGAAAGAATGCGAGCTACTATACTTTGTTCGGAGAATATCTTCCTTGACCAACCTGCCTTTATGTTTAAGGTCGGTCCCACCTAAGCTCGTAATGGCGAAAGCGCGTGTCCGCCTTGCCCACACATATCTAACAGATCTAGAATCGGTTATGTACACCGTGTTGTTACGCAATACGAAATTATTTGCAATATTGACACGGGCCATTATATGCATTTGGACAACTATACCTGACCTCAGTGCACAACGTCTACAATCAACGCTCGAGCCTTTCGTTATTTGAAATTTTGTTGGCCAGCGGCCTGTAAGACTGTGTACGCTGAAACTAATTAACCTCAAAGCGTTCTCTCCCTGCGACAATGTACTCTCTGTGAGACAACATTGTGCATTACCCAGCTAAGTTGGCGCGGTACTGTAGTTAAAAAGATTGTTTTTAAATGTGATTAGTGGCTAAAGAGAGACACACATACACACACACACAAAGATTTGCGGAAGCGCATGCTTATATGGTGTACGGTATGTAAGAGCGACGAAAGGTCTAATTAGTACCCTGGCCATAATATCTCCTGGCGATGCAAATTCCTAGAGTTCTCTGGATTCTTAATAGTTTGAGGTTCACTTTGAAACCTGAGTCCATTCCGACTCTCGTAGATCCTGCGGCGGAGCCGAAAACGACGAAAGGTGTGTTCGGAATTGTCAGTTATGACTACAATGACTACATGATCGCAAGCAGTGGATCTGCGTCGCCAATGGTATGTTTGTATGTATGTCATTTGGAATATAGTGAATAAAAGCAGATTTTAAGGGTTATAACTGAGCGTAAGCATATACAATGAGCTCAAGCGCATAGGTATACGTGGATATAGATTGACGATGACGGGCGCAGGCGCCACTTTAAAATATTTGTCAAGGAAGAGCGCTTTATATTCTAAATTCTAAAATTTGATTAGCAAGAAGCTAAGAAGAGTCAACCTCAATATGGGCGTGTGTCGAAGGAGGTTCGCTTCAGAACTTCTTCATTGGGGTCCAACAGAGAACTCCGCCAGTAGCAAACGCCTTCTGTTCACTGATTTCTGGTATTATAGAATCCAGCTCTACCCTGTGTATTCCTAGATAGCCATTGATAACCAATTCATTGCGTCCACTTCAGACATTATACGTCCCATCTCCTCGTTTACTTTATATATCCTTCGTATAGCTGAACGAACTGACAGAGGCGAGCTAACATTCAGCTCCTGTTGATTAACAACCAACTTGATTTCTTAGCTCATCCTATTATGGTCTCCAAGTACTGATACCATTCCCGTGGTTTTATATTTAGGCAGCCGTCCGTCTACTCTCCTGTTCAGCTGGGTTCAGTTACAACGTGACAACGTATTTTCCGTTGTCAGTGTTCGAGGCGAAGATGGAACATAACTGAATGGCCTCTATAGCATCAGCTAAATCTGATAAATTCCTCCGTTTTCGATTTCCCATCTCTATCTCTTTGACCTCTGCTTCTGTACTACCCCCGCCACAACCACCCCCTAACCCACCCATAGCGTTTTGCGTGTATCTCTCCCTTCATTCTTTCGGGCCTCTTCTGTGCTATTCTCAAATATCAATATTTACCCAAGACATCTGCTCGATCTATGCCATTCATATGCGGCATGTCTCAACACACACTTTACTCCAGCTCTTCCACCGCGACCCCCGAAATACATCCTGCCAGTAGCTTCCGTAAAATGGATAGCCTCCTTTTGATGCGCTCTGACCTCTGACTCGGCATACCACCATCACCTTTATCCAGAGCCTTTTTTTCCTTGGAGCCTTCTAACAGCTACTTCGAAATTCGCAGATCGACAAATATCCCTCTCTTTCTCTCTCGTCATGCCTGCACCGGACCGACAGATGAAACCAAGTATCCGGTTTCGTTTTGACAAAAGCAGAAAAACGAGCACAACAACAGGGAGAAGGGTAACAGTAGCAACAACAGAATCGACGACGTACTCCCATTGGATCGCGGAGGGGGCATCATTTTTGATGAAAGGTAAATACAATTCCTGGCGAGACAAGCAAATATGCCATTCATTGTCTATGAGTGATCCCCTTACAGCCCATTGTGATCTACGTATGTAAGTATTATATACATATATATATATATATGTCGTATAAATATTGTGTCTTACGCTGTACTAGCCTTTTAATACACGAGGAAACCGGAGACACAACGTATTCGTTCGACGGTGTATTTTACTACTAGTATTTCCGTGTGTTTTGCTACTATTATTTTTAGAAGAACATAAGCATTGTGTAACAGTTGTCAATAAACCTCGCTGAATGAATATATTATATTCCCCCGTATATATTACATATATAAGGTGTGTATTTTAGTCTTCTGGTGAGTCAAAATATTAGCCTGCATTGTTTTCGTATATGATTTTTGCGCCATATGTAAACCAGATATTAAAATTGAGTCATCCATATATTTATTCACAACCCATTTCAAAAATGATATACACCAAATAACAATAAGGCCAAAAATTACACGAGCCTGTTTGAGGGAGGAGTAGAGATTTGTTACGATGCTAACTATCGTACTATCGACATGATTTACGTAACCTGGAACCTGAATTCTTTGAGAGTCGCTAGGTTAGGAGAGGTCGTAATGATAGGGGCGAGCATCGGATATAGACGAAAATCTCCCACTTCGTTTCTCGAGAGCTGGGTGAACTGGCACAAACACATAGACCTATTATCAACCCAGAAGCCCAGTTTAGCTGGTCCGCGACGTAGTTTTCAATAGGATAATACCCCGATACGTACTGGCAGACAAGGAAAACAACGGGTTCAAGTTACTGAAATTCCCCGTTCAAAATACTTGGCCATTACTTGGGAAACCTATAAGGAATCGTCGTCGGAGACGATGTCTGAGCCAACGGGAGGCAGTTTACTACAAAAGTGGGGCTAAGCTTATATCAACCATGAGAGAAAAACTAACTTAAATCAATATATAGATAGTTAAAATACTAAGTAAACTATGCAATGTTATTGGAAACAGAATCCTCAATTGTTCGTTTCATATATGCGATTGTCATTCATGCCGATGACTTTTTGGAAACGTGTCAAACGTCACTTCCAACATCACTTGTCTTAGGGTTCAACATTACGATTCCATAAACGACATTGCCGTTCACCAGTTCGTGATCCATTTATTCAGCCCTTTTGTCTGCTGAAAGGTGGTGCCTCGTCTTCCTTGATGGATCAATTCTCTGGCTGACACCAGCCGGAGGACGAATCTTTTTCTGCGCTATTTTCGTTCATCAGTTACAAGAAGACAATAAGACACGTACGTCTTTGCACCGAGACCTGGGCGATCGAAGACCTGATCCCATCTCACATTGTTCATGTCTAGTGTTCATGTCGACCTCTTCGGTAACACTGTACCGTGCAGGAGCTTCCCTGACGCAAGTGAGCTCCTCTCACAGAAAGGGTCCGAATCGAAGCTTGTACAATACAACGTTTTCTTATTAGAAGTTGTCGTGCCGTTTAAACACTATTGCACAATTGCAATTGCATTTGGGCTCCAGGCGTTGCCACTCGTTATGCAAGAAATCGTAGTGTTTTGTACAGTATTAATGAACAACGTGTGTCTACTTCCCGATTTTATCAATAAACACTCTACATATATACGTTCCGACTACAAACGGACTGTGAATTAGGGCCAGCCAACCAATATATCGAATGCAATTACCCACATGGTCGTCTTACAACGAGAAATTTTGGAGAGAAAAATCCACACCTCCCTGAGGCTGCTGTAGGATTTGAACCCGCGATGTCTGGCCTATTTACCGAAGCTGTGTCCCTAGGTACTATCAGCGTAACCTCCTGGACCATCACGGTGACTGATTGCTCTGTTGTTTGTGCCTCACTACGCTAATACCGACGGTTGTGGTTTACCGAATTTCCGAAGAGCAGGTTCAGGTTAGCGGTGGCCGCGCGAGTCACATCGCATTACTCGAATTAGAGTCTGCGAGCTAGAGTCCGTCACTAGGGAAAAACACACGATACGGATGTATATATATTTGTCCTACGGCGGGTCCTTGACAGCTCGGCAACGGAGCAGCATGTCTGACATGTGCGTTCCTCTTCGGCGTCCCTTCACCGCAGACAACAGATAGAGAAGCAAGGAGCAGGGCTCTATGATGCGAGTGTTGACATTTCTGTCCGAGCAGCGTTGACGGCGTTGTTGTCGACCGTGCCGCCTTCCTCATCCTAACGTCTCCTATAGCAGACCCCGATGGCATAGCCACGCCGCGGTCGCAGCTGCGGCAGTTCCGAACGAAGGCTTTGTCCTATTCCACTCTGTTTCCTCTGCGGTTTGGCGGTGCCAACCACTGGCTGCTGGCTTGCACCGCTGTCGCTGTCAAGGTGGAGGTGCTCCTCTGCGAGATCTGACGGGACAAGATAGGTGAAGGGAGACCTTCGTCTTCGAACTATCGTCGTGTTGTCTAGTTAGAGGCGGGGTTGTCAGGACAGCAAAGCCGTTCTTGGAAATGGAACGGCTGATGACGCGAAAATTACGATCGTGATTATTTGGGAATTATAGTTTGACAAGACCTGATCTCTTTAGCGGTGGGCCATATTGGCAGTCACGTGACTGAGTATGTACTGCACAGTGACCAAGACTAGAAAGAAAATATCCCTGTAGAATCCCTCAGCTAACAACGATTATTATAGTGTACTCAATATTTAGAACTTAGGCGTAATAAATACCGCCGCGGTACCATAATTTGTATGCGATGATTGTGTGCTAGCCTAAGAGAAACTAGTCACTTTCCGTACACTAATTACTGATAATGTAACGTTGCGCTAAATGTCGTAGTTTCTTCTTTTTTGCAGTAGACTATTTTGCTATTACAAAATTCCAACCACGCATGTCAGTACTGTCTCTGTGGGGATAAATATCTGGTCGATCGCGTGGTATATTATTTATCTATGGTTTTATCTAACCTATTGTTTCGATACGGGTGTAGCGAATGCGAGTGAATCTTGAAAATCGGATATAGGCTTTTTAAGTTGATCATGTTATATTGACACTTCTATCGCTTAACGAGCTAGAATTTGATGACTTGTGTAACGGATTAGGGAAACCAGTTACACGCCCAGGGATTTGTGCCACCCGAGCACGTGCCGCAATGTATTGCCAAAGCTTCAGCAATTTCTGGAACGTCTACTTGTGAGTTTGCGATAACTTCCTGCTGAAGTAACCCTTCTTCTTGAGCTTGGAATTCCCGTAATCGTTCACTTTTTCGTTGATGGTTGAATGTGTTTGCTGTTTTATTAAGAGCCTCCCTCTCTCTCTCTCTCTCTATCTATATATATATATATATATAAAAGGACAACTATGACATTATAATTATACCTAAGCATGGTAGGTATAATTATAATGCTGCTTGTTATAATGCTGCCTGTCTTTGTCGGCTCTCTACTCTGTGATCTAACTCACATCACATAGCTTCTCAGCCGCAGAGTGCCGAATTTCACCAAAGACCCATGGGTTTGCTGAACATCAATGTTCCATTTGCTCCATATTGCGTGCTTATTCTCGACGCATCAATGCCACCGACATTAGCCGAGTCAGTGACCTCAGATGGTCGACAAAAAAACCGACAGGTTCATTTTCGTCAGTGACAGGACGGACACAGAGAAAGGACACATTATTCGTTAGCCCTCTATTCATATTGTTAACAGTTTTTCAATCTTCCTCTATTCAGGATAACGTCGAAGTCTGTCTGTTGAACATCGACGTATTGACTGCCAGAGCAAAGGTTTGGACTGACTTTATATATGTATGTGTCTCGTTGCTGCCAAAGGTGCCGTGGAAAGCCCTTCGCTGACTTTGAGCATTGAAGACTGGCTGCGGCGGTTGAACCTAGGGTTTGAATTCGTCCGCCACTCTGATATGTTCTGGCTACGAGCTCAATCATCTGTTACGGTTCTTAGCTGTGTTCATCGTGATGAACGAATGCCGTTTAGATTCGATCCCGGGTTCGAAGTTGCGCCACTACGTCACCAGCAAAAAGACGAACAACCAAGGCAACGAACAATTTCTGAGGAAAGGTTACCGTTTGTTGATGATGATGATGATACTGTCGCTGTTGCTGCTGATGTGGCGATGACGGCTATGGGAGTGAAAATATTCCAATAATCGATTTCCACCATCACCTTCATAGCAGACTTCCCATTGGTGCATCCGTTCAGTTCGGCGAACAACTTGCCATTGCACACACTGTCAATAGTTTGGCTGATGCAGAGGGTGTCCTTGACTTCCCTCCTCAGCCCTGCTGGTCCTACCGTGCGCCCGCTATCGGAACTGCGGCAGGTTCCTTCTCTGAGACATAATTCCTGTATTGTGAAACAGCTCATATCGGATAGCGGACGGATTCCCATCCCTGGAAGGTTGGGAGAGATGCATCAACGACTACTGTGCTATACTGGTCATATGCGAAAGCAAGTGCATATTCTAACCTAGAATCATAAAGGCCAGAAGGAACATAGTATGTAAGCTAATTGTTTTTACCATTCAAGGCTCATTCGGAAGGCAAATTCGCCCCATCGTGTCTGCTATATAGTCAATACATATAGTAATACTGGCAATAGCACGTTGCTAGAGAACGTTAGCACAAAAATGGCATCGTCCATTGGTTGGCCACAGAGACGCGCGGGCGACACGAAGCGACCTTCAATGAGATTATTATTATTATTTATGCCCGTTCTCTTCGTTACACAGGCGGGCACAAAGCTAGCACTAATATTGCTTCTGATGTTCGTCGTAGTATCCGCAGAAAAATGCTAGAAAGCCAATAGATTAATGGGCGATATTCTCATCGGCGTATACTGAGTGTGACAACAAACAGGATAAGTAACTCCATATATTATTCTATTAATTATTCTATTATATTTTGTCATACCCAGTATTTCAGTTAACCTCTCTAATTTGCCGGAATACTTTTGAGGCAGCCTGAGCCGCCTAGTCAGCTACCTAGCGCTTTCCAACTAAAAGCTGTATGATCAGCTCAAAGGACTGCATTAAAACTTGGGACCATTGAAGGTTCTTTGTTCTTGCTGTTATGAGAGAAACTAGGGGGCACAACTAATCAAATTGAAGTCTATATTGGTCTGTCCAGACAACGGTGGCTTAAAATAACAATATACTGTGCGCTTCCGAACAGTATTTCGTTCAATGGCGAACAGATGTAAAATATCTAGTGTCGAGATGCGCACCACAGGCTTTGCAATTCCATTAATGAGCCCAACTTCTCATACTCAATACGAAGGGTATCAATGTACTATTTTACATACTATATCTTGCTTACCTTTGCACTCCTTATTAGTATCTTCCCGTAGCATTTAAACACGAGCTGTGGTGCAGATTATCAAAAACTGATCTGACTATCTTAGTTAGTTTTGTAGTGTCTCTCGTTGTTTTCGACCTCTTCCCGTCTCTCAACAAACTGTTTGAATTCGTTTTGTCAAACATTGGGTTCTATTTGGTCGAAATAAGCTTCCGAGGTAAGCTCCAGTGGCGAAGATTTCTTGATATGCCTTTAATATGAGGTTTAACGGTGATAGGCATGGGTGGCAATCCGTCGGTGTAACGTGCGGCATTTACGGAGGGTGCTGAAAAGCCTCTCCTTAGACCCTCGGAGGACGGTTTTGACGTTGTTGTCAGTGTGAAGCCTATGGCTTGTTAGTTGTAGCGAAGCAGGATGACTTGGCTTTGCCGGCCGGCTTTTTCTGTCAAAGAATCTCGTTCACCGGGTGCAATCTTTGAACCGTACTTTCAAGCAGCCCGCTTAGCCATGGCGCCCATACATAGGATAAATGTCCCAGTTCGGTTCGGCGCCTTTTTGACCCCGCTCGAGAGCATTGTTAAACAGGTGTCGAAAATGCATTTTCTGGTCTGGAACATCCATCTTGAGAGGGCTCCCATGCTATACGCTTAACTTTCAAACAGAAAAGGCACTGCCGTTGTGTAAGTTCGGATGGTTGGATTCGCATCAGCGACGCAGTGAGAAATTGAAGGGGGAGAGAGAGAGAAATCTTCCAACCTAGAAGAAGACATTTTACTCAACGCGTGTCGCATTATACGCGATACGCGTTGAGTATTACAGATACAGCTATGGTAAATGGTAAATGGTAAATCTTTATTGGTTTATTTAAGGAGCTGCAATTTTTCAATGCTTAAGCTCTCTTATGTGTCACACAGCGTGTGTATATATATATATATATAAGTGTATATAGCGTGTCGCTGATGAAAATGAATGCTACAAGTAATGATCCTCAAGTAATTGGTGTCTTATATCAGGATAATCTAATTCGATACGGTACTGAATGTCGTGGAGTGTATGAGTTGTCTATGAAATGTATAGTGCTTTCTCTTTTTTTCGCTCGTCTTTTATTACACAGTTATATACCTGATACCTGAAATCTTGTATAACAGCTGCATAATCTCAACACGATCAATTACTAGGCCAACTGCATCAATCAAATGATATTAGTATAATCTCAGTCGCAATAATCATGTGTCATCGTTCATACACATTTTTGATTCTTCTTACATGTACAACTTGCAACTTCACGTCGGAACACCTGGATGCTCGCTGTTGGGAAAACGTACATTTTCTTAATTTTATTTAAAGCGCATAGGTACATTCACGGGGACGCTTAACTGGGTCACTCTATTGAACAAATGCGTTAGTACCAACCGCCTCCCTAGACGGCATCTGTGAGTGTGAGTGTGTGTGTCACTGTAGCTTCTCTTAATAGTCAGTTAGTTAGCTTATTATTAAAGGAGTGTGGCACTCAGAATGAAATAAATGCACACATAACGATTTCGTTTTTGTCCCTGTGCCGCTTCCGTCCGCCTGCGCCGGGAAGCTCGGCGGCATCAGAGGCCCGAGGACGCCTGAGTTCGCTCAATGAGATCAGACTCGGCTTTGTTCGTTGAAGGCCGAGCGCCACTCGCCTTCACGAGGCGTGACGGGAGTTACACATTCAATCAGCGGTCTATCTGTATGTCTGTCTGCAAGCATCAGGCAGTACGCAGCAACACCAACAGCAGAAGAGAATCGATGGAGGTGGTTTAGCTCATTTTCCGCCTCGGTCGATAAGGCAATAACGGCCAATTTGCAAACATCCCACACGCGTTTATACGTACGTAGGAACGTGCGGCCGAACGATGAACGTTGAATGATGCACATTTATGTGGAAGTGGTTTTCACATCTCGCATCCCCAAATAACCATAACAACACTCCAGCCGTTGCTACTACGGTGCTGTTGTTTGATGGCGAAATTTGAGTTATGGGCGTGTGCTGGTCGCGTTTTGTTTTACTATGTGAAATGCATTTTGTCGTCTTGCTTTGTGGTTAATACATCCAGATATATAGATAGCTGGAGACTCATGATGTAATGGGAAGTCTGACGTCGGACAAACCCATATGCTTGCTGGTATTCTCCGGACATTGCGTCGCTTTCCGGAAAGGGAAATATGCTGAGGCAGGAACTAAGAGGAATAGATCCACACACGTTAGTGGCTTGGGTTGGGTGATCCTTTATTTCCCAATCGTCGTCATATCTTGCTAATGGCATCAGTACAGAACGCGTTATGATTAATCATGCGTTATTATTATTTTTTCTTTTTACCGAAATAAGCCAAATAATTCAACAGGGAGTGTTATTGTATATTCACAGTGGCTCGCTAATAAGGAACAGAAAGTTACCTTAGACAATAGCCATTCTTGTTAAAATTCTGTTGTGACTTGAGCAAAATTTCAGAGGAAACCTGAAAGAATCTCGCTACTTGAATATAACAAGCTTCGAAAGTACGAAACATTGAGCCAAACTCATAAACCGACTTCTATATCGTTGAGAAGAGAGTGGTGATATATGTGTACCCATGGGGTACGTAAAACGGTCATTATAGACCCGTATAGAAAAGTATAGCTTTTCGCCGCTTGGCTACCTACGTGCAAATATAAATTTATATGTGTGAATATTAACGCGGAATACGCCTCAGCGTGGCGAGGCTTGATTGTAAAAGTGTTAAGCGAGAAAGTCAGATCTACCGAGAGCAGGTTACAGCGATCTAGGGCGACATCGAACGAGTGGCGGCCCATGGGTGGCCAGATGGTGCTCCTCATTCTTTAAATATTTTTGACACAGCTCGACCATGGTGGCTCCTTTGGTTCGAGTTGGCCGCGTTTCGGCCGACAAAACTCTTCATCATGAATAATCCATCCGTGCTGGCTCACAGCTCGATACGGCCAAGCGTCATGGGACTAGGGGGATGCTTAACATGTAGAGTGTTAATTCCGAGAGGAGATACTGCAGATGGCGGCTGTTAGACGGATAGGCTGTTGAGGAGCGAACGTCGCACACTCTGCGCGAAAGTATAAGAAAGTACTCGAAGGAGACGGTGTTGAAATGACCCTACTATATCGAACCGGTCCAATGTTACTAAGTGAACCCTTGGTAATATTCGAGGCGAATAGTGTTTTGAGCAAATTAGAGTTTTGATCAACAGGAAACTGGATTATTGTCAATTTAACGAGTGCAGTCACTATACAGTGTAATTATTAAGCTTTTGTTTGATTAAAGCTAGACTAGTTATTTGCTAGGTCTGAAACCACTCAGAGTAAATGCCACGTCAAAAAGGGGTTGTCACTGACACAGTTGGAGCCATTGCATATATGGTAATATGATGCTAGGGATCATGGACTTATATTAAACAGTGAGACGATATTAACAGTTAGCTTATGGTGGGAATCGAGCCCGGAACTACACAGTTGCCGCATAGACTTTAGATGGCCCGGAAGCTTAAATATTAACTCATTCAGCACCAAGCTAAAACCGTAATTAACCGGAATATCGGGTCAAAATGTTTTATGCTATTGCCGCGTGGTGGAGCTCATCATATTATTAGTGGTGCTTCAGTCTGTCTGAGAATTGTCGACACTACTTAAACACAATTATATATATACAATTAGATTTCGATCAATGAACGAATTCCTTATTCAAACGCACCTTTATTAATGGTCCCAAAAAGTATACAAAGTGTTTGAATGACAGTGTCCGAATATGACGGCTATTATTCTCGTTTTGTCAATTCACTAACATACGTTGTGATGCTTGACTATTTTAAAATACATTTTCCGGGCCAAGTCACAGCCAAAAGTGAACGTCGGCGGTGCTGGTTTCGGTAGTGTTTCATGAGACGGACAACCCCATTAAATGCTACAGTGGGGATCGAACCCGTTCACCTTCGTGTCTTCTCCGATTGCAAGGCGATTTACCCGAATGTAAATTTTCCGGCCTGATTCACAGCCAACGTTTAACGTCCACGGTACTACGATGACAGCGAAGGAACCATAAAAGAGGCGGGTGATCACTCGGATCCAAAACGGAAAAGTCTCGTCACGAAGCTTCCCCTTCATTCCGACCGGATCTCATCTTTCTGAAGCCAGACCACTGAAATCTAATGAGACACTATGTCAGAAGTCCAACACGAAAACTTCGGATGGTGCCGTTATATCAGTATTTCAAGTCAATGAGCTCTAATTAAAAAACTTCCGCCTACCACTTACAAACGGTGTGCGCACTTAGTCTAGTGCAGAAGGAAAACAGCTCGAACAACCACAAAACTCGAATGATCTATAATATAGTAGGCGAGCCTTGGAATTGTAGTGAACGTACGGTAACGGCTTAGCCTTGGATGAGCTTCTGTGCTGTATATTCAAGAACTCTTTTGTAACATGAAAGCCCTCCGATGAGAAGTAAGAGCTGGCCATTGTGATCACCTTCGGTCTCTGTTTCTTCACATGGTTTTGTGTACCCCTACCCTGTGCGCGTCCTCTGCTCGCCTGGCTTCGAGTTAGGCGATAGCTAGACTGGGCAATCAACCCACCAGGCAATTGTTGGACACAAAGGATCAGCCATCAGCTAACATGTTCAATCTCAGCTTAGACCTTGTCTCGAGTTGAATTGTTCTCTTGGAGAGCGCTAACATTCATTATGAGACAAGTGCATACAGTTTGCGAGCCTGAAAAGCCAGACAAAAAAATATATAGATTTTTCAAAATGAAGCATATTTTTCCAAAAGACGGCTATTGTCATAGTCCAAAATGCTTATCATATGCCCCTTTCAGCCATTGAGACGACATATTTGTAGCAGTTTAAGGAAAGGCGAATGACTAATGTTGCTCATTTCCTGTATGTACTCGAATAAATAACCGCTCCGACTGAAGCTCTAGTTTTGAATATACCTACATATCTCCAACAACTGATATCAATGTGAAATTGAAAAATACAGTCTGTAGTTGTGAACAGAGCAAAGACCATTCCAAGAAGAACCACTTTAAGAGCTAAGGTTTCGTACGTAGGAACTCGTTTTCTCTTTCCAAATGATCCTACACAAGAAGCTGGTCAAGGCCACCACGTGCAACGGTTCAAAATTCATTCACATCAAAACTTGTCGCAGATGATGTGACGTTTCGTTATATATTTAATTTTGTCTACAATCTGCTTTGTCATCCTTAGGCTTATGCGTTGTGGAGGGTACAGCCTTCATCTCCAGTGACTTGCCATCCGTTCCCAAGCCATTTGGAGAACCAGCAGAAGTGTTGGTATGATAGTCATATCTGCCATTTTCATTTGTTCACTTTTCCCGCGCGTACTCGTTCGATCCACGCGTGTAGTGCGAAACTGGAGAAGAAGGTATCTGTGTGCTTCAGATGGTTATGATCTTCGCCAGCTACTGATTCACCCAGGTGTCCGAACTATGCGTGCTCGTCCATGGGATTGCATAAGATGAGATTGAATGCGGCCTTAAATATAAAAGCCTACTGGGGAGCTACTGGCTGTATCGTGGAAAACAGAGAGAGCTTTCGCTGTAAAGCTTTCGTTAATTTGTTTGCCAGCAGGTGGGGATGTTGGACTGTCACTCAAGCAATGGAACAAGGTATAGGACTGTTGGGATATTACTCCGCCAATGTACGAATCAATCAACGTACGCATTTGTGATTCAAAATGTCGATTATCCTTGTTGCAAACTCATGATTCACTTTTACTCGAGGAGGTAAGAAAGAAAACACACGGAAGAAGAAAGAAGAAAAAGAACTAGAGAAAGGTAACATATATATTTCATAAGAAACAAAATAAGAGAATATATATATATATATAATAATTAACGCTTTATTTCAAAGGTATATATATATATATATAGCGAAGGCGAGCTTGTTCTCCTTCTGGATTAGGATTCATCATCTATTTATTATACATTCATCTGAATTTAGAGGCAGCAAAAGCCATTGCTGAAAGTGAGGCCTAATGACGATTGCAATACAGCAGGCTGCTATTCGTTTGCTGATTGTATACAATATAGCAGCATCGTTTTTCACATACAATGTTGCTATTATTATAAACGATAGGTTGTATCTGCTTAGTGATACGAAAAAGGCAAGAGTCCCATTCAAGTCATGCCCTATGCCGCAGCCAATGCTAAGGAAATCTGATACGTTTCAAATATACGTATCCATTATTTATGGGAGAGCAGATACTATCCCACTCTGCTTCTTCTGGGTGTTCATAGATCGAACTACGTTATTGGTATTAGCAGCAACGTCGGTTTCATTGACTTTAGCTTATTCTGTTATAATAAACAGCGGCCGACAAATTAATCACAGACCAAGTAAGAGTGCGAGCGACATTTGAGCCACATACTGTTGACTGGTAAATGGCAACGATTCACTAGACTCGTCCATGAGAATATCCATTTTTATGCATGTGTGTATTTATATTCAAGAAAGCCGTCATCTTCATTATGATTATATTGTTGCATTAAGGCTGTTATTTAGAGAAAGTATAGCCTATATCGGTACCCAGTTATCTCCACCTTAATGGATGACTGGTAAAAGTTTTGTTAGGTCTAAGCACTCGGAGGTTAAGAAGCCGATAGGCAGGCGTTAGTGGACCCAGAAAAGGATCAAAATATATTGACGAGGACTAACGTAACCGCTGCCGGAAAGGCTTCCAACAACGTAACTTACACCTTTATTTATATATATATATATATATATCATTCATGATTTTATTTTATCGACATTGTCTTTCGGGCGTTTGTTTGATAGAAAGCCGTGTTTCGCCAGGGATGCCAATTATTACGTATGACGATTGCAGGCGAGATCTACGTACGTGTGCGGGCGTTGTTCAAACTGGCGCCTCTGTCGTAATGGTTGGTTATGCAACGTTTGCTCTGTAATTTAAATTCTTCATAAATCGATTAGGCCATAAAAATCGTTCGCGTCACTAACGGGGCTGCGAACGATATTAAGGATAACGCCCCCTTGTCACGAGATAAACTCGTTACTCTGATCGATTTTATTACGGCAATAACCGCCTGTCTTGGCGAAATCGCACCACCATTGAATGAAGTGTCAGTAATATCCAAATTCTACAAAGAGCTGCGAGTCGCAAGAGTAGCTATGAAGCGGACAATGAAATGGGTTAACTGTTACGCTCGATTGCCTAAGTATTACACAATCGTACGCTTCTAATTTATGGCTACTGGTAAAAATCTGACCTACGATAACTAAGCTTAAAATATCAGGTTTAGATTCATAGACTAACTCAATCAGTACCAGCTAATAGCTAAAGCAGGCTTCTGCCTCAGTCAGGTGATGTGTATGGAGGGAACTCGTCCCTTGAGGGTGTAAATATTAACTTCCCATTAAATAACAATTCTATGAAACAGGAGGAAACTATATACTCAGAGCATTTAGACGTACGGAAGCGAGTATAGAACCGGTACAGAATGTTTCTTAAATGTCGTATTTTATAGTAACCCTGGGGCACCTCTTCCTGAAGCGGTGCATTATTAGAACTATGGCATAAATCCTAGTACCATTAAGAGCATGGACCGAAATCAGAGTACAAATACACTTGCTGCTGGACCCATCTACAGAAGTGAACTAACATTAATTTCTTAAATATCTCGTGATTTTTTACGTTAAGAAAGAATTAAGCACTTTTATGAGCACAATATAATTAAACGCAACCATGATAATGAGCACATCATACAGCATTAGCTTGCAGATGAGCTAACCCACGTGGGGCACCCATCCGCAATGGTCGAAATCCCAATTGGCCGCACCGGCTGCACTTTGCCCAAATGATCAGGGACGAATAAAAAATCGCCAAACGCGAGTTTCCATTCGAAATTCGTCCATAGGAAAGAAATGTTTTGAGATCATATCCGCAGGAAAAATACCCAAAGAAAATGTTCAATGCTATGTGTGCATATAGGAGCTCCCTCGTCACGCAATTTAACGCCACGTGACAACGGGCCGAATAAACGACCAAACAGATGGTGGGCGTCAGTGATTACAGTTACGTTACCTATAAGGTTGGCAATGATTTGTTGACGTTTTCATTAGGATGTAGGGAGGGAACACTGTCAACACAGGGAACGAGGCGATTATTTCCCCCCCCCCCCCCTGATACGGTAGCCCCCAACAGACACGTTTGATATTTACCAGATACCCAACAGATCTTCCCAAATGAATTCGGAAAACGGTATAAATCATGTGCAGCACGGCGGATTATGAACGTTCGTCGAGTTTGCTACCGCAGCGGAACTATACCCATTTGATTTTCAAGGGTACTATTTGAATTGGTTATCTTTTTGCTAGAAGCCACATGAGACATCATCCCAGAAGGCCTGCCTGATCTAAACAACTTTTCAAGATAAACGTTTGCATTGAAATAAAACCGACCATACACACCATCGATCGTTTGTGCACATTTTCCACCAAAATTTCACAGTGTTGCCCAATTGAATAGTAATCTGATAATGATGTCAGATCTCAATATTCGTCCAATGCTCGATTGCATCCTGAGTGCGCAGGCGAAACATGTACGATTAAGATCTCACTCAACTTTATCGAGATGGGGATGGTCAACTGAGAATTTGGCAAACACGAGTCAGACGTTTTATCCTGGAAAAGTTTGAGCCAAGGCAATTGCTCAGCAACAGCGCACTAACTCAGACTTCGGCAAAAACCAGCAGATACCTCCCTCCTACGTAGTTTGGCCATACACACGTCCATTCCCGAGGGGATTATCCTCAACGCGCGCGGCCGTTCGCGGTGCGAGCTGCGCACTGACCATTTATGTACATAGCCTCAACAACGTATTTTCAGTTTTCGGAATAATGATACCAGCAAAGCGTCGGAAGGCAGGCTACAATTGAATTGGACGGTACAATCTTTATATATATATATAAATATATGTCTGTAGGAATATTGCCTATTATGCGATTTCAAATATTTGTGCCGATATTGCAACTTTTTTTTAATTATTATTAAATAAAAACGCATGGTAGAACAGTAAACTATAGGTGCAATATTGATAACAAAATTGTATCGTGCCTGATTGAATTACATTTTTTTATTTCGCCCTGCCCCCGGCGTGACCAACGCAAGAGACCAAGGCCTTCTGACTTAAACAAAAACCAAACTTCCCCATTTCGAAATTGGGAATTCTTTTTTCAAGCTGACCATCCTCATTGCTGTTTAAAGTGACACACTACAACCATATTGTCTACGTTCAGGGGATACATATGTAGCTAATCAAGTGGATCATAGCAACCATTGTGAACTGACTGCATAGTCTATGCCTATGCAATCCTCCACCCCCTTCTTCTCCTCGCCCAGAGTGAAGACGAGATGCCTTTTGTGGAAAATCGCTAACTACTACCAGTGATCAGGAAGCTAGTGTCGGGAAGGGATCCTACTTTATGGCGGCTTTACGGCCTTCCCTATCTTTTCCCGAAACTTCGTACTCTCCTACTTTGAAGGTGAGTCCACCCATGCGTGGCATTTCGTCCACCTACTGCTCGCCTTCTAAGCTGGCTGGCCCGGAGGGACTTACGAACGAGGGCCCGCACGAAAGTAACGCTTCTCCTTTAGCGCCCCACAATATGAGCGTAGGTTACGATGTATTTCGACGTCGCATGGAGCGCCTCGCTACATGCCGTACATGGTTGTGACGTTATATTATTTTATGTGAAAAGGTTACGTGGAAACTTTGCTGAAATTTCAACAACTGTGACGGAAGTAACAAGTCAAGCGCTGACACGATGCCAGACGATAGACACATATTATTATAGAAGGAAAGAGCGTGTGATGGAAACGGGCTCAGTCATGTGTACAGGAATGATGCGACAAAGTTTACGAATATTCGTTGTACATATACCGGCAGCGGTGTCTGGTGCGTCCTTTCGAAACGCGTACACGAAAGGTTAGAGCAGCACTATTTTCCATTTGCCCACACCGACGGAGGGGGGCAGAGATTGAAAATGATGCTCGACCCTTGTGAACGAAATTAGTCCAAAGTTCGAATAAACAACATTTTAAAATCATATTCCGTGGCCGTGTTTCAACTGGGCTCGTACTTTTACCCCGCCTAAACCTCTTACTCTGTAAATATTTCTCTAGGAATATTTTTTCGTTAGCGTCTCCACTCCAAAGGCTTCATAGATATATGTTATGATGCCAGCTCAATTACGCCTCGTTGATTGCTGATATACGATAGGCGTCGAATTATACTAAAATCAAGATAAGGGTCAAATGTATATTACTTATTTCATTATCGATCTATCTGTGGACGTGAGAGTGACCGAAGGATCTAAGGACGGTTTTCGTTTCCCTCTTCATCAAAACTGAAACTGACTCACTTACTACCAACGCAGTTACATATGCATTAACGTGTACATCTACGAGTAGCCTTATGGCAGGGCACACTTCAAATAATGATCGGTGTATGTGTGCATAATTGATGAGATTTGTAGCGACGCATCTTTCTCATTATCGTTGAGCATGTAGCCCAGCATTATTCTGGAGGTTATTCAAGATAAATATTCATTTCTCAGCTGATATCTCTGCGCTAGGCCACGTATGGGATACGTCAACAAATGTATGCAAACTCGATCTGATCTCGCAGCAACCGCACGCAGAAATTTATCTTTCAGAATCATCTTATAATACTTTTTCTTTAAACGCGTGAACTCGACCCCTAGAATAAATACTGTACCCGCAATAGTCATCATTATGAACATCATATTTAAGCTAGTTAGGCAATTCCCTCATCGACGTACATCGATGAACAATAATGCGTTTATACAATAGTTATAACCGCTGCGAGTCGAGGCCAGCCTTGGCAGCAAGAAAAGTTGTCGGTCCCGTACTCTCTCTCACTCTCTCGATTCAATAAGTGTCCCGGCTGCGTTTGCTCCCTTTTGCCAGGACGCCAAGCCCCACAACTGTCTCATGAGCCGACTGGACGCTTCACTTAGCCTCACCGAAGCAGCGAAGTGTACGGCCTAAGCTAAGTGCGACCGAACTACGGCAAGCAGCCAACGGTCCTAGGTTCGTATATCGTATCGACCCGGCCAACGTTGCTCCCCAGCCTTCATCAACCTCGCTGAAAGAGGATTAACCCGGCCTGCTTGCAGGACTCACGAAACTAGTAGCAGAATTCGATGAGCTGGCTGCACCTGACACTCGTTGGTTAGACATTATATTGACGGCTAACGTCAGCTAATTGGAATTTGTCTTACAGTTAAAATTGCGATGCGTGCGTGCTTTGGGCAGTAAAGCATAATAGAAACCGGGTTGCATAAAAATAAATAGAAGAATGCTGCATCTGTGGTATATAAAAAATATAGAACTATTATATAAAGTGAAATATTAGAATTCTGCTCGCTCACAGCAAACGTCGTTCGAGTTCATGCTTCGAGATAATCTTTAAAGAAGAATTCCAAATATTGTTCGTACTATATTTGTACATTACACATCAAAAATATTGGTTTTTGCATTATGTCAAGAAGGATACGCAGTCGTTTCATCGAGAACCTTAAATGGAGCGAAGGTAGTTGTAGTAGTGGTTGGTATGGTGTGCGACTGTTCGATTTCTGCAAGGCTCCAGCACACCTTTATAGTAGATAGGTAACATCTTCGAGTGAGAGCCCATTAGTAATCAGGTTCACAAATGCGCAATTACTCTGTGGTTCCAACGACTCGGGCCTGCACGCGTAGAAGCCCAACAGCCGAAAGCCGCAAAATACTTGGTACGCAATGCTAAAAAATCAAGTGAAAGTATGTCATTATTATGCAAAGAAGCCACTCTACAGTGGCTTCTTCGCCTAATAATGATAATAGTAGTACCCATATGCGCGTATTCAGCGTCGCGAAAATGGCAAATAAACGTGACCCAGCGCAATTCGCATAATCAACAATACGCAAGCGCAGATGTGGCTAATTTAATATGTGCTTCATTCGTTCCAAGACGATACTTCATTGAAGCCATTAAGAAATAAACCGTGATTACTAACTAATAATTGTTTTTCGAGCTGACTCTCAGCTGTTCCCCTATCTGACAGGTCTCAGCTCTTAACCTTTAGGTATTACTATGAGGACCTATCGGGGCCACCTTGGCTTATTCTCTTCCTTCCTCGTACCCGGCAAGAATCTTCAGATAAAGAAAGATGATAAAGAACTCCGCGTCTGACAGAATTTGAACCCAGCGTCCCTCTAGCAGTCTAGCAGTCCAAGACGCTCACCACTATACCATCCAAGAGACGGTGATTACTAACTACGTGAGCTTATGTAGACGAATGTAGAGAAACTTCTCCAGCCCGACCAACAATGCCTAACAGATTCCATTTCTAAGAAAAGAACCTATGGTATCTCCCCTAAAATCATTTCAATCATCTAAACAAGACTGTAAGTGGCGACGCCTGATTTTTAAAATAGATATCTATTAGGAAGACATCTATAATTTTTCAAATTTCGCTAAACTATATAGCAAACTGTTGCCTGCTCTAAAGAGTATGTACTAATTATAATCTTGTTTATCATTTTGTGTTTTCTCGCTTGGATTGGTCTGAATTAACACAAATCCTCTTACAGGTTACCTGGAGTGCACCAATCATCTATTAGGTATGAGACATTCAGTGCAGCGATAGTAACCGTAGTAATCAGCAACCTTGAACGACAGCAATGAAAAGATTCCACAGGAGCAGGCTCCTGGCCCGATGCTCTCCAGCACGGACGCCCCTTTACCGAGACGTTCGTGTATGCACAACGAGCCATGAATGCAATGTATTGCTGCCATGGGCGGATAGCAAATTCGACGCCGCCAGAAACAGGAGGAGGAGCTGCAGCAGGGCGAATATTCAAAGCAGTAGAGTTTCATTAACAGAGACACGTTCATGCGCTTGGTCTTCTACCTTGAACGGTGAAACATGAAGACGCTTACCGGCCGCTTGCCACTGAACCAACACACTTCGCCTTTTACGGGAGGGACACATAGCAAACAAAGGTAACTGTTGGCCTGGAGCCGTTGGCCTACTTGCCTTGTTGGCAGGAAGGATGCAAGCAATGGCTATATTGCCCTTGCCGCTGGTGTGGAAGTTTGTAATTTCTAGAAAGTCAAACTATCCTCCCGTTGCAAACCAGTATGACAGCTGCTGCCTGTTGATTCATTGCGAAGATGGAGCATAGCTGAGTCCCACTCATGGTATATGCGGTAACACCGGTGGTGTCTATGGATACAACTCCGATAAATATTGCAGGTTCAAATCCTGCCGTCGCTTCAGGGAGTGTGGATTATTTTCTCGCTACATTTATCGAAGTAATAGGCGAAGAAATGGGGGCTTGCCGTTTATGAAAAAACTTCTCAGCATGATATATGCATTCAGATGGAGTAATCGTTGATAACTATAGTAATAGTAATGCCGCCTTCAATCACCATCTAATTGATTGTACTAGATAGCATAACATATCTATATGAGCTCCTTTAGAGGCTCTACACAGCCAGCTGTCGTGGTGGTCTACGATCGATTTTTTTCGTCTGACTGAGTAATTTGATATATGTAAGAAATACTTACTGCTGGTATTCATTATGAGTATAATTGGAAGCAAAGTTTTGTATATGCGGCGCTAATGGCGGGTGCCTCTGGTGTTGAGATAACGAACCCTGAAATATTTTCTCATTTTTAGTCTTCTCCTAAATCAAAACTATTGCAGTGTGCACAGCGGAAGGATTGTTGTAGTTTTCGGTAGGGCAAGCCTAGGTTATCTCAAGGGACGTTTTAATAGATACAATGGATCTCCTATTATAGTATCAAGTCAGTCTAGATGGAACCGGCTGATTTAATAAATAGTACGAATTGTTAAATTAGCGTGCTCCGTAATGCATTAGACTGAGCAAATATTCTACAAATATTTTGGTGCGCTGCTCTCACCAGTGTAAAGGGCAATTCCTCAGATCAGCAGGCATAAACAAACGAAATATTCATACACAACGATTCTTTGTATTTCGTATCAGGCTCCGATAACGGGGATGTCGGCTTACTTTGCAGTAGTGGCTCGCCGGAGATTGTGTCCTCATCAATAATTTCCATTTGAAAATATATTGTTCGCACGTACACGCAAGTTGACTTGGGTAAAGCGCCCCCAGCGGTACCAATTACACGCAATGAAGGAGCGGTTGTATTAGTAAAATCATATGAGGGACGTACTTATAATATACTTATGATATAAACACTAATGTGCATTTCTTGACTATTGCGGATCCTTTGCCCTATCTAAGGTCTATTTAAGGAATGCAAAAACAACACAGTAGGCCTTCATGAGAAAAAGATTAGGTCAGGCTGAGTTTAGAACGATTCTCTAGAGCAGCACACGTAATCGCCAGTGTATTAACCGGAGAAGCCCGCTGCATACGAAATACGCAAGGCCAAGTAATCCAAATCGTAATTTTCAGCAGACAGGGAACAGCAGTAGTAGAACCAGCAAAGATAGTCTATTACAACAAGTGAGCTTGTCGAAACGCCGAGTTCCCATCACATGCATAATTGTTTTGCAACAATATTTCGCTGGCGATGAGCCAGAAAGACGGTGGAAACGTACTAACGCTGTGAACGTCCATTTGGTCATATTTATTTTGAATATGTAGACTAGATACCACTAAGGGTTGACAGGCGTTGATAGAGGTAATCGAGGATTATTATTCTATTATTGTGTGTCCAGTATTTGGCTGATCTTTTTACGTAATAAAAAATCATCACATTTTTACAGACATTATAAAATTATCTACTACCTGCTTCCAATGCGGGAATAACCTTTCGAGTAACAGAACGGCGTTTCTGCTATCTTGGTCTGCGTCTATCTAGCTACGGAACCTGCTTTACCGAAGGCGTAACGGAACCAATTAGGAAGACCCTCGTGGTGAGCACTGGGATTGGGAAACCGTTGGAATATTATGGGATTCAACTTATATGGGAGAATCTCAGCACAGCTGAGATTGGGAGACTGGACCGAGTGACACCAGCCTTTCTCAAAAACACCGTCCTGTAACAAGCACCACGTATATCTCCTAACAGATCTAACAGATACGTCGCTTTTCGCTAAGGAGATGCAACAGCAGTTTGGTCTACCGAAGACACCCGCCTATCTGGAATTTATCCGTCCGGGAGGACCGAATGGCTGAGGTGGACCCGGTTTCTTTGACACTACGTCTAGGAAAGGACAAACGTGGAAAGGATGGCGAGTTAGGAACGACCGAGATGCTCTAACTCGCCATGCAATCTATGGCTTCTATCGTGTGCTCACAAATCGTACCATGGGCCAGTGCGACCGATATCATGTAGGATCATGGCCCAGGGTGCCATTCCTAAACAGCATAGCGCACGAGAGGGCGCAACAGTAGCATCCTATGCTAGGTTATGCTATTATCTTATTCGATTTTATCTGTGGATGCCTGTGTAAAGGGAAAAAAAATGAATACAAGTAACAGAACGAACCCTAAATTACTACAGGTCGACAAATCAATCAGCCGCCCTTCTGAAAGGTTCAGTTTGACACGTGTCGACAAACTGCTTCCTTCGTCTGTTGTCCAGGTATTGTATCATTTGTTGATAACGAGCGTCTCTACACGCTTCAAGACTCACTTCCGAAGTGCGTCCTAAGCTTGAAGTACAATACTTATGGGAATACTGTCTGTGCATCGTCTGACTCAGTTGAGCTCAGAGAAGAAACTGACCTCTTACAGCGAGAATTTTTCAAAGACATTTTAGGGCTCTCTGCCAACGGAAATAGGGTGGAGATTCTAGAGACAAAAAAACAAGGCCAAACTCCTATCTGACAAGGATTCATGGCCCTATGACCGCTTTACTACGAGAAATTTCGCGAGGAAATGAATGGAAGTGAATCCGATATACCCGCCTAATGATGATTCAATGAATTACTGAATACTGAGAATAGTGGAATTACAGTATTCTAAGGTGTGGAATATGTACGAAATTTACATTGATATATCTAACACGCATAGAGGCAAATTCGCTGTAGCAGCTTGATACGAAAGTATCAAATATGATCTGTGTTAGCTTCATGAGGTGTGAGAAATCACTTTTTTTCTGCGAACGGTACGTTTGTCCTTATTTACTAGTAGTATTATACCGAGTATATTATACTTATCACTACTGTTACTATATTATATTCTACTTATATGCACTAGTGATTACTTATCTAATCGACTATTATGGCTTCAGTTATTGGCCCGGTATATGCCCCTCGCACCATTCGGGATCCAATAAATGAGCAGCATAGTTGCTACAAACAGCAGACAATTATAATGTGTTGAAGGAATCAAATTTTATATGTACCTATATAGATCAACTAATCAATGCGATGCCATCTAGATATATGCAAGCAAATCTAAGCACAGTGTAGTCCTACTATTCGGCCAATGGACTTCAGGCAGCGTTAGCGGTGTTAAGCTCACAGAAACAATCTGGGCTTCACTTATTTACCTTTTCCTCTTGTGTCACTTGGCCCCCACTGTCATGTCAAAGGTTAACCAAGAGGAAAGAGCGGTACCTACGAGAGCCACCAGAAGCCGGTCGGTCCCCGGTAGCTCGATCACCACTGGGCCCCACTTGGACACTCAATGTCGTCTACTTCTTTCCTCAGTCCACCACCTCATAGCGATAATGCATTAGTCTCGGTGTCGATCTCGATACAAACATCTGCCGAAGCTGTCGCAACCACACGGGTGAGTTCGGGGAGGCGGATGGGGATTCTTGCGGTGACCTCGACAATGCAACAATAGCTAGGCTAGGCTTTCGTGGGGTCTCGCCGACGTTCCCGTGAAGGCTAGTACACTGCAAGTGAAAGAAAGTGTATGAGAAACAGCGAAGACTAAGTAAACTTCGGATGGCCTCTGGTCCACCTCCGATATAGATATATCACACTTTGCTTACTCGCACCGCGTCCTCTCTCACTCTCTTTTACTTCTTGCGTCTTCACTTGCTTTGTGGACAAAGTCACTTAGCCTTCGCTAACCAATCGGAGAATCGTTACCACGATAATAAGGGATAGCGGCTTGGCGACAATCAGCCACACGGCAGACGCGACGAAAGACGATAGAAGACATGACCAGAGAAGACGCTCAGGCCTATGGGCACCACTGAAGAAACTGAGCTCAGGTGGAGAACAGGAGACGGTGATTTCATCTTCGGAGATCTCCCACTATATAATAACAATGACGGCTCAGACAAGCAAGGAAGCACAACATGGTGCTAAGCTGAAACTGAATGAATGGAATTAAATAATAAATAGCAGTGCCTATTGTATTTATTAATACCAATAGAGGAGTCTGCTCTCGGCAACTGCGCGATAGATTTGAATCGCGATGGGGGATGTATTTATATTAAATATGAGATGCCATCGATGTGAGTTATAAATAGTTAATGTACGTATTATGATGAATATCCCAGGGTCTAAGTTATGACGCCATGTATAATTTTGTATGTATTATATATCATTAACAGAAGATCATGAAAAGCGAGGTATGGCTTGCCCAAATCTCTAACTCTACTTGTTCAACACATGAGCACACATTATCTTATAAACTTATCTCTCTCTCTCTCTCTCTCATATATTTAACTTGATGAAGAAACAATTGAACCGATCTCATGCGCGCCCCGTATTAATTTTCACCCTAAATCCCCTGATTTCGAGCGATGGAGGAAGGGGAGAGCTGCCCACCTCACGCTGCCTATCACTGTTTCCACCGATGACAGCGGATTAACCCCTCGGTTGCATAACTCACGATAGACGCGTGTTTACACACATGCAACAAATTGGCTGTGACTAGACCAACCCCTTGAGAGTTTCTCGAGTGTATGACAGCGATTGCAACATGTGTTTCGTGTAGACTTGCGCATGCGTTTGTTCGTAGTTCGTGTGTCTCCGAAGTTTGCTCCACTAGGCTTCCGAGGCGACGCGTTGGTGGTTGATCAGTATCGTGAATGATATAAATAGGAGAGTGAAGGCTCGTCTGTCAGTTGCAGTTTCACCTCAAACCGGGGCCATGCGAGAGTCTAATGTGTGTGCCCAACGTTAGCAGGCAAGCTAAACTTGGCCATTGTACTGTGGCGCTGATGTTTTGGATCTAGGGGCTCTTTGTCTCGGTCGTGTCAGGTCCGCTAGTTGAATTTTGACGTCTTAGTGTACATGGGCATTGCACTCTTCTCTGGTGGATGAGTGCCCAGAGCACCTGACGTGCTCTGGGCATGTCAGATTCTCCGGGCACTCATGCGTCTGAGTGCCGACGTTGTTGAGCCAATTTCACACATTGTGGTAGGCCAATCACGATTTAGTTACCCTTAGCTTGTACCCGTCGATGTCTTTTGCATGAGCTTTAACGAGCAGCTGTACACATGCCACTTCCTGGTGACTGGTCGAGTTTTCCTGACGATTGTCCTGTTTTTTCTCATTTATCTGTCTCACGTTTGGAGCTTGTAATTAGCGGAAATGAAATGCAACAAACTGTCATCACTTTATGTGGTATCGCTGGTTGGTATTTCATCTGCCACTAATTCATCAAGGTAACACAGTGTGCGCTTGACCAAAACTGAGTTATCCGCTGGCCTCATGCAAATACTAGAGTATACGAAAATTACAAATTTCATACTCCGATAGGAAGTTTTACTAAAAATAGACGCTGTACTATTACATGCAAACTTCAATGAAAGAGGTTAGCTTTCGTGGCAGATTGGTACACACAGAGCTGATCGATCCATTGGCGCTATCAAGTGCAAACTGGTATCAAAGCTCAAACTTTTTCACCAATTCGGCTCTTGTCTCAATCGCCTCCAATGTTATCAGATTACAATGGCGTGTCATCAAAGGACACGTGTTAAGGTGTATTGTCTGCAACACGGCGTGCAACGGCCAAACACGAAAATGCGGCAACCGGGTGCACACGGTTCTCTCTTTCAAATCGACTCTTCGTCTGTCTGTCCGTCTAGGTCCAAATTGTGCTGGTACGACTGGTGAGGCAGGTCCCACGGGTGCTGTTGAGGCGAATGAGTTTTCTGAATGGGTTAGGCGAACGAAATCCATTCGCTAGAATACAGCTCGGCCTCCTGCGCAGAAGTACGTCGTAGTACAAAACATCTACAATTTTTCCCCGCAGTGACGGCGATGGTGTTGCCATCTACCGAGATAAATGTTCTTTGTGTTTTTGTAAGTTTAGCATCCCACTGGCGCACGAGTAGTAATAATGAAAGTTGCAACAAGATCAAGCGATAGCGATAGCCATGGAAATACTCTTGTCACATGGACCTTAGCCAAGACGGCACTATTTTACGGTACTGCGTAGCAGCACATGGTTACAAGGGAATTATCATCAGTGAGAGTCGGTTTTAGACCATTGAATTAGCCCAAAGGAAGAACATATGTATACATGCTTCTACACAATAACAGTAATAATCAAGACACTACTAATAGAGTTGAGTGTGTTGTAAACACGGATCTTGAAATAACGAGCACTGCTAGTGGAGTTATTCTATTATATAGTACATCGTAGGTTATAGCTAAAAAGAAAACGCAACCCGTAGTCCGATTGCTTTTGTATAACGAGAGAGTGTTCCCCTGAGCTAAAATACATACACACACACACATATATATATGAAGCGGATGTTTGCAAAAACTTTGTGTTGACATAGCAGCCTTGAAGCATCCAAAACCTAACACGAAATTTCTTGAAATGACAATAAGTTTATGGGAAAAGGACGTTTCTGTGAGCAAATGCATCAAAAAACAAATACAGATATTTGATCAGAGCCAGGCCGTACCTGCAGTTCCGCAACATCAAACGGTTCACAGTGCTTGAAAAGCACATCGTCAATTAGCAGTCAGAAATATAGGCGACTTTATTATATACTAACTGACTTTGGCGGAATCCAATATTCCATAACGCAAAGGTTGGCATATGTAGAGTATCACTGTAGATGAATGAAGTCATTGAACTCTACGAAAAATAAGACTTCAACAATCCTAATTACAATGATCGACATTGTTCAATTTATTCAGCAGCATCCGTGTGCCACGTCGGTTTCCATAATCGGTTGCAATTGTTAGCACGAAGAAGGGTGACAAGGGTCAATCGTTTGTCCTACTTGTTTGCTTTGGTCCATTATCAAATGTAGACGTGGACGCAGAGTATGTTTTGCCATTACCCAGCAGACTCCAAACTATCTAATGAAAGTTGAAGAATGGACACGAACGCTTAATGCAGTGAAGCTCGACAAAGACCACGTACGAAGCAGATGATGTTATAAATGCACATACAGATAGAAATATAGGCAGGTAATGAATGGTGCGACCGGGTGAGGTTCTCTTCCGCGACGACGTTGGCGTAGCGATCTGTCACGCCCTCTTCCATTAGGATCTGCCAAGGGACACAGGTTGCCGTGGTTCTGAGACACGTGTTGATCACACAGGACTCAGGCCCAACATGATCAAATCTGAGAGAGCGACCTTCGGCGGTCGTGTTTGTCTAATCCTATGCTACAGTGGCACAACTCATAATTAACCTACATCTGCAATATAAATAATTTATATGCATACAAATATCAGGATAAGTGACTATTTGACACTGAAGTAATACATCTGTAACGTTCATCATGGGCGGTTAAGAAAATAATGAGAACGTCTTGTTTGGACAACATTGAGCTCGAACTCCACGGTCACTATATGGCCTGCTTTTTTTCACCATTGACTGGCATAATAGCTCTCTAAAGTTGAGGGCGCTCCGTAACAAATGAAATGAAAAATAGACATAAACAAAGTTTTTCTTACCATCTAACGAAGTCATTTGCCGTTCATTTTTTGCACGTATGAAACTGTATGTGCTATTTTGCATATGAATAACTGTTAACCTAATATTCTCCTCAACCTCAAATTCAACAAAAAACCGACGTTCCAATTTCCTTCCTCGACTTGAATTTTAGGCCTAATTTTCGATAACTGTTAACAGTCCCCCTCCCCATATATACAAACGACCAGCCAGGTTCATATAACTGGATTCAGATATTTATCAGATTTTATTTAGATTCATGCAAAGCTCAACAGATATATAAAATCTATGTGTAAATCAAGTGCCATATCATGTGTTTCATGGTCGTTGATATGTAGTGCGTAAGGTGGCTGGCGTGGTCTTTCATAGACAAACATTTAGGCATATTTAGCTGGTTCGGACAAATTCTCAATCGCGAACGCCATGAACGAGATCCAGGTGTGACTCGAGCCGGTGTCGCCTCGGACTTGGTTTATTTTAGTGTCAGAACAGTATTTGTTTTAGCATAGAAAAATGATTTCACATAGGTGTATTTTACTTGTCGACCGTCGCTCGCATTTTCTCGGCACTCAGAAAACGTTCATTGTGACAGTGACACCTTCTAGCAACGATTCAGGTGGACGTCTAAAGCGTGCCAAGACTAATTGCTTCGGACAGATGCAAATTGTCCCATCAGGTAGTAATGAGACAGAGATGATACGAAGGCCGTACGTTTCTCTGGAATATGACCTATACGCAGAAGTCCATAATGAATGAGCTTACTCATTCGTTTCTGGGAGAATCATTGAAATATAAACGTACTGTATGTCGCACAATAATAGTGTTCGCTGATTCCGTAACGAAGATTTGCTATTGTCCGAAGTCATTCCGGGTCGTTCTTTGTCGTCATTTACCAATATAAGATAGAAGAGTACCTTTTAAGAACTGGTAGATTGAGATTCCGGTAGGTTAAGTTGTAAAGTGCTGCTAATGTTGGTAGTTGTTTTGCGGACCATACGGACAGTGGAAAGGCTGTAAACTGCTCGGTGGTGACAGTTGGAAAGATGATACGAAACATTCGATCCTGTTTAATGAGGTTAGCATTACGAAGAAATACTTCATCATCAGCAAACATCCTTAATTATCAATTAATTAAAAACCATTTTGCTCACCTGTACCCGTATCAATTTTACACTCCAAAGTTTTCCGTTATCTTTCTAGGTTATAATATATATCTATAATATCAAACACAATAGTAACTCCGGAAAACCCAATCACGTGTTGCACGGTCACTTAACCGGATTCGTTTTTGCACCGTTTTCTGCGTAATAGCCGCGTTTCCTACACAGCATTATGACCTCTATGGACGAGTATAGACTCGAGAGGTGGAAAGTCCATTCGGCTAGTGCACGACACCCCGTTTAATAGGACTTTCTCGATTTAGTCAGTAGTTGATAGCAGCTCGTAAGAGAATAACTGTATCAGCTATAGTAGCCAGCAGATGTGTTCTTTTTTGAACACTTTCACCAAAAGAAGAATGCATTAGATTACCTATATGCAACAGGGACATGTTCTTCCTAATATCTATAGCGATTCGATGTTAAGCCCTGATGGTGCGGGCGCCGCCGCCGCCGCCAACATCAGCACCACCTCTACTGCGGCTCCTGCTGCCGGTGTCTACAGCCTGAATCGCGGATGGATGAAACGGAGCGTTAAGTCGAGAGCGACGAGGTAACGGGAAACAGCCGGAAGAGAATACAACCACAAAATCCGTAATAGGGGGACCGCGAGCCGAGGACACAGATATCTGAGGTTAATCTGAGAAAGCGGTGTAACTTCATATTTCAGCGAAGCGTGCGTATCGAGGGTGCGATAGGCATACATACGTAATTACATCGAGCTTTGTTATTACTATTATTAATATGCATTCGTGAAGCTATTGGGCGGAGCAAACAATAGCGTTAGCGTGACAGAATGTAATTAAAATCAATATATTCGGCAGAATTGCCATCAAATGTTTTCTTGAACAGGATATTTACGAATCATCATAATAATGCCACTAGCCGGCAGTTGAAATGCGGCTGCTGGAATCAACCTGTTGTTAGAAGTGGAAGAAATCGCAAGAACTATGAAAAAAACGAGAGAGAAATAAAAACATAATAAGAGCTCATATTTGATGTTGCCATTTGTACAACGAACAACTCTGTACAGCTTTACTGAAAATTCCTAATGCTATAGGATTTGAATCATTCGATACATGCGACATAGTATGAAAACGTATCCTAAAAACATCTCGAGCTAATTTCTATAATAAATATTAGAAAATTGTCAGATTGTCTATTGTTCACTTGTAACAATGGACATTTGTGATTGTGTGATATGTGACCCCTCTTGGACCGCTGCTCTAAAGTCATGAAAGTGAATGACCAGGTGTGGGAATGATGAATATTTTGCGATTATGCATACAGCATGGCAAATACTGATTTGTTCAGAATAATTACTTCTCTATTTTTATCCATTTTTGAAGACTAACACACATGACAATGAGTTTATTTACTCTTAGGGCAAGGAGTGTTATTATTATTATTATTATTATTATTATTATTATTATATATTATAATAGATGTCACATTAGGTCACTATTCACCAGCGGTTGTTCCGATTTTATCAAACAATCGGATTCCTACGAGCAGGTTTTGCGGGCAACCTATCAATGGATAAGCAGCTTAGTTTGTGAAATACTGTGATTCCAGCTGTTTTTCTTTGTAATGCCATGTTATATCGGATGAGTGACCATGTGAGTATAAAGAAGCATAGAATTTAAGTCGTTTTCATAGATCAGTAAAAACTGGTGACTTCGATAGCTTTGTGGTTGACAATGGTTTCTAGGAATAGTGCGGCCACGAAAAAAAAAACACCCAGGAAGAGCTAGGGAAAAGTCCGAGGACAAACCTTCGAGGGCGATGGGCCGGAATCTCCCGACTCCTGACAATGGTCAAAGCACGGCGGTCCCTGCAGCGTCGTCCACCGATGACCTCGTCTGCAATGAGTTGGAAACAGCAAAGAGCTTCCCAGACGACCATGCCCCCCTCATGGACCCCATTGGCTGCTCCCACTTGGCTTAGCCACGTTAATTTTTTTTATTCGAGGTATTCTATTTTTCTGTGAGCAGACGTGACTTTTTTACTTTCTGTGGTCAGCCCAGAGAGACTACCCTGACCACCCTGGTTGCATATTGTTGAGATCGGAACTTGTGTCGCTGTTGCAAGCTGTAGAAACTACAACGCCGTGCAAAACCCGGCGTTCATTTGCTACCTACCTAAAGTTCATTAGAAGTGCTTGATACTGAATGTCCTCATCAATTCTCTAGCAGGTGCACAGAACAATGAGGCATAGTCCATTTTCTAATAATTCTCTTGCAATGCTGTGTTCATTATTCGTTATAGTTATTCAATTTTGGCTATAGCACGGTCTATATTTAACATCACACACTGTCTGGCCTTGATATTTCGAAATTATTATAAACTGAAAAGCACCTATCTCTAAGTATGCAGCAGGATAGATGAGAACCGTCTGCATACTTCTAATGTCTGATCTTAGATCAAGGACATCCGAACTGACTTTCAGATTGGATGTGTGTCAATCAGAGTACGCTTGGTTCAGACGGAAAACAGAGGCGTCTTACCACAGTGCTCATAGGTCCAATATTCAAAATTGACTTCTGCTGCGAATATATAACAGTAATACATATGTTTGCAGGATCAACTTCAAAAATAAACTGGTTCTCAAAGATGCCCAACGAGAGAAGTTAATTCCAATGATTTGTATTCCAAAAGCAGCCCAGAATAATATAAAATGAAGATGAAAAGAAAGGGAAGGCTCCTGCGCGAAAATGAAATCACATTATACAATCGCTGTGGTTGGGAGACGTGATTGAACATGTACAGAATTAATGTAACGTAGTCTCACGTGTTCTTGGCAAAAAGGGGAAGTGACTTGTTCTTTCCTTGTTGTTGTTGCTGTTGTTGTTGTTACTGATAACCTAGTGACCCTGTAAAATCGCATAACTACAATATTATATTATAGACTCGTCGAACTAAATTCGAGCAGAACTTGTAGAGTTTACGTTTGTTTGGTATACACAAACATTATTATGACTTAACTGTAAATGATAATACATGTGTAATAATGTATTGCAGAAACTTGAACATATCATAACCCTACAATGGTTGCTTAAAATTGCATCACGTTGGCTATGCATTCTAATAAAATAATTGAAATACTATTATATATTTAGTGCTTCAAATTCCTGGAGTGATTCTCGAACGCTCTATGGAAACCTACAATTATTTAGATTCGTTAGGGAGGTTCCGGAAAAACTGTCGAATTTGCTGTATTGCGTTTCACCGAATCCACTAAATTGCTCAGCTGTAGAGATCAGTCATCAAATATGTTTAGACCTTCGAGGAGAGGAACGCACTTAGCGAAATTTGCTCTTACACATCGAACGCCTGCATTAGATTGGCCTGTTAGTACGGAGTATTCGTACATTTGAAATAGAAAGCTGGTTAGGGCACAGGACACGGAATTCGAAAGAAAACAATATTGCAAACAGGACGATACGCAGACTATGCGAACGCCAAAAACGGATTTCGTTTACTCCCAACAAAGTTTATCGCTGCACTGGTGAAATTCGCGCAATTCGTAAAATCTCTGCTGGGCTTCAAATTCATCCAGAGAATGTATTCTACAAGTTCCTGGAAAAAAAGTATTTTTTTCGTAGCGTTATAGAGTTGCACCTTTGGAAGGAAGACGATGATGACCATTTAGAACTGCCGGTGTCTATTGGAATGATTTGGCGTTTACATATCCGAATCCGTAGTCTCGGTGACTCATAGGTTTCTTCGATGCCACTTGATACAAACGTGACCTGTGAGACGACACGAGTAAGGATCGAGGCGGAGGAAAAAATCCGATTTTCACACTGCTACTTAGACAGTACCTGAACGACCCTTCGCTGTTACCGCTTTACAGCAAAGGGGATCCTTTCAAAGGGCAGATACCTGCCCTTAGAATCGGAGTGTTTTTAGCAATAGCGGCCACGCCACGCCAGGCCCCATGTCGAATGAGTAAAGTCCACACAGCCCTGGCGTATGCACTTATGTACTGACTGCGCTTTGAATAGACCCTGTTGATGTTGACCGTCACTTTGGTGAGTTCCGTCTTGCTAGCTTTGATTGCCACGTGTCGCGAATAGAGAGATATTCCTTTCGGCGTCAGTCACCACCACCCTAACGATTCATTTATCATCTAACTCTGAGGTCACAGAAACCAATCGAAAGTATCTGTGGTGGACGCCTGAAGTGGAGGAGCTTAGATTGGAAATGAAAATGAAGAAATCTCGTTGTTAAGAGAGCGCAATGTTGCTCTCCGATTCAAAAATGCATTTTGGTCTTAGTGAAATAAAACGGAGACCAATGCTTAGAAGCACCACCCTGTAATAATCATATATCATCAGAGGAACCATGATTGGATTCGTAAATCTTTGACTGTGATACATGCGAAACTCGTATAGAGAATTCTGACAGTGAAAACCTGAATATGTATATAATACAATAGGATAAGTCCATATCGTTTGGCTTATTTTGAAGGTGCAAAAAGAAACCCACTCCAATAATATATACAACACAGTTCAGTGAAGGTCTGGGCTAGTAGAGAGTGAAGTTTATGGTAAGAGTTCTGGGTTTAGCAGGTGATATCCAATACTACCGTGGTGAATACCTAGACGTGAAACCCGGTGTGCATAATGAATTTTAATAAACAATAAAAATATATACATTAGAGACAATATATACATGCATTTTTTTATTCTTTTTTTTCAATTCTCGCAAACAGAGTGGTTAGATATTTGCATATTTATTTATAATTATAACTAATTGTTTAGGGGCGTCCTTTGGCCGTGAATTACCAGGTTACATCTGTCTACGATTTTAATTAGTTATATTGATTTTATAAATGATTAATTGTAGCATTAGTAAGTGAAGCTAGACTGCTTAGCTGTCATTTGTTGTGCCACAATTTCGTTGCTAAGTAGCGAAAGCAACCAAAATATTAAATGGCAGCACTGACGCCCTCGGATGTCTTTGTTAATTATGCCTCATGTAGGCGCTTTAATCACGGAATGATGAAACGATCATGGAGCGGATACATAAATACCCTCAAAGCGATACCAAATCGAATCGGGGTTGTCTCGCGTTCATATGAATTATTCCCGAAGCTGCAGTATTTTGTTGCTCAGATCTGTAGTAGCATGGGTGTAGGTAAACACCATTATTACTCATATTCATTTATTTAAAGTCGAATAGACGCCTGCCAAATATAATGTTTCGGCTCGAACGAAGGTCCAGGATTACATAATGGATACGTCTACACATTAGAAGGGTATATCCCCACACATCATATTAAATTCATTATTGATACAATTTATAGAAGAGCAAATAGTGCCAACCAAACTTGCAGTCGTTTGCTGAACTCCTACACTGCAGGAAGAAGGAACTGTAACGCTTTGAAAATGCTAGGCATACTGACGATATATTTATATTAGTTCTATCTCGTGGTCATATTTCAAATCTGATTTATTACGAGTGCCGTAACAGCAACGAGCATTGGACCCATTTTAGTTCATCTATCACGAAGGTTGCTCTCCTTCGTTCTTCTCCAGTAACGCAAGTTCTGTAAGATCAGCTCGCAACATTAGATTCCACTAAATTATATGGCGAAAGCATATTTTTGTTTCCGAAGATTGGCCAGTTTTTCAAACAATATACATACTTCCTTGTGGTCGTAGGTACGCGAACGATAATTTCACAACCCGAGGTCCAGTCGTTCATAAAACTGACTTACCAACTTTCACCCTGTAACATATTGCACTTATATAGCTAGAATAATCGAGCGTTGTGATGCATGCACATAACAAACTAAACGTTAATGTACATATAATACAAATATAGCACAAAAACTAGTCGAAGTGGTGTGGCTTAATGGTGACTTAAATCGAGACCCTAGAAATGCCTATTATTTTAAGTGCGTTGCCGGATGGTTCTATCATGTTACTTAAATACTTGTGGACTTGAGTTGATGCATTTAAAACAGATATTCACTGAGAATTTGTATTTCTATTGTGGTGTAGATATAACACCCCATAATGTGTGTATTGTCATTCGCAAAATGTATCGTCAATATTTCTCAGTAATTTTCCGATTTCTTCAAAAAGCAACCTCAGCGTCGGTGTAATTGGAGTTGTGCTTCGGAGTTTTCCGTTAGTTATCATTTACTCTGTCCACAAACCATTATTCAATTTGGACTTTTCGTGGCTTGTTTGCTAGATCTTTATATCTGGCCGATCAGATTATTCCGCTAGTTCGAACGAGATCTGTGCTATCAATGGTTAAAATTTCTAAGGGTTACTTCTCGAACGGTATGAGTATTTCAAGTGAACATTTCAATGTTAAATTTGTTTTGTGTACATAATAGAAATAGCCGATTGTGATACGATCGTATTGGATAATGCTGAAGAGTGTTGTTATCAAGGAAGTAATAAAATAGGGTGTTGCATAAACGTGTTGTTGACACATTCGATTTGAAAGCTCCTGCCATCGCGAACTTGCTATTCTGCATTCACTGCTGAACTGTCTGGGTTCGTCAGTAGCAGTTTTCTGTGCGATCAGATGTGGATATCAAAAAAATGCGTACCCAACACTGCCCTCTCCACTACTTTCGCGCTGGGAATAGTACAGCTGAGATCATAAAGATCGTGTGTGCACTTGAACGGGAATGCGCACTCTCTCATAGAGTTTGCCGAAAATTCTTCAAGTGTTTTAGAGCCAAAGCCTTCGATTTGAACGACGATGCACGCACCGGGTGATCACAAGAATCGGATGACGTCGAACTTCTGGCTTGAAATTCGAACCGAACAGCTTGAGCGATCTCTAAAATCGTTGGGGTTCTTTATCATCTTTCTCTGTATATCGATTTCTACCAGGTATAGGATCAGTGGAATAAATCAAAGGTGACCCCGGCAAGTCCTCAAAGTAATACCTAGAGCCAAGTGCTGAGACCTGCGACATAGGGGAACAGTTGAGAATCAGCAAAAAAAAACGTTTTAATTTGACAGATCTCTCTACAGCTAAAAAAGTTTTTTTTTTCATTAGCGCCTGGTCCCTGGCTCGTCTCCCGCCAGATACTTCCCAGCACTTCTATCTGTGGAATTACTACGGAAGGGAAAATCCACACTTTCCTGAAGCCACAGTAGAATGTGATCCTGCGATATCCGGTCTATTTACCCAAGCTATATCCCTATAGGCACAACCGACGTTACCGTCTAGACTATCACAGTGACAAAACCTGAAAACTACAAAACAATTTAACCGCTCAAGTCTCCCAGCATAGACGAATATGCCTTTCAGTAAACGCATCTGTGCTGGGGGCATTATTGCAGATTTTAAAGGAATTAAGGTCTTAGTGTTATTTTTCATCCCATGTATCTTCGACGAGCAGCGAAACTCCGACAGACATGATAGAAATCCTGCCGTGCTCGGATTGCAGTCCATACCTTAATCTATCGGATTACCACATGGTTAGAGTCGTGAAGTAGGGCCTGGAAGGTAAGCGATTCAAAACTGAGGCAAATGTCCGACAATTGAATAGATGTATGAATGGATCGCCCCCATGGACGTTTCCTCCGAAGGATCCACCTGCTGTCCGAACAATATACGAAGAAAACCAACGTAATTGTTTGTACTAGGCACAGTTAGTCCCCTCTAACGTTGAGAGAACTGCACGAAACGGAATTCACCTTCTTCGCAACCTAATATAGGTATTATATGATATCCACCTAGATGCACGCTGTGATTAATGGTCGTCAATTCCTATCAAATGCGCATATACAACTCTTGCTGCAATAAGCTGAAAGAAGTCCCTTCTATATTTTTAAATGATTTTTTGGGAATAAGCCACCCATTTCTTGTTTGAAAAAAGACGAAAATGTCAGCTCCTTTTCGAACGATCATTATGTAATGCTGTGCCATATCATCGTTACTTCTACGTGTGTATTATGTAGACACTACTTATTCTACTTATATATATACTCGGACTACCGTATCCAACCACGTCGTTGGTTCTTTTAAATAGCTATGTGACATACGCGGACAAACATACAAGTGTTGTCTTGGTTTGCCTAGCGTTTTCTGTTTCTCGACTGTACCTGAACAAGATGATAAATAAATATATTTCTACTTCCAGCAATGGTGTAGTAACTCATCGTTTGTTGATATCCAGACATCCGGAATCAACAATAGGTACCGATCGGCAACTACGCCTGAATCACAACTTGAATATCCTCCTTTAAGTGAGATGGCTATTTGTTATTTTCTCCTCATGTCGAATGATATACGCGATATCAAACTACCACGATCTATATATGCTATATCTAACCCATATAATATAATATAATATTATATGAAAATGCTTGCCCCGCTGCCTTCGGATCCACACTTTTCATTCTCCTTTCTCAGCACTCTCACTCTCGTTAGTTCTCTCGAATAGACGGTTGTTTCGAGTAGAACCTTTTGTCTGGACATTTGGTATATGGTCGTTTGCGATCCTGTCCCCGGCGCTGTCGTCGTTACCGACAAAATGTCGTCAACGCATCCCTTGGCGGCAAACCGCTCTCGTTGTGGCAGCTCCTTTGTTATCCTCTTTTCTTTGCTCTTCCCAGTATCGCCCATATCGAAGAAGGAGGTTGAGATTCAGATGCGTGACGATTTTTCCGTGTTAGACGTACCCCGTCCAGAATTATACTTGTGTGTGTATGTTTGCCTTATTTCTTTGTTGCCACCTCGCCTGCTGCTGGTGGCCGTCACTATTGCGGCGGCGGGCAGAGCGTAATGGAACAATTCATCTCATTGCAGGCCGCATAAACCTTTCACAACAATTTCTTCAACCCCCTCGTGTTCCCTGAAGGGTAGCAGCGATCCCCATCAGCCTTATACAGTGTACATTTGCTATCCTTTCTCAAACGCAAGCCCTCGTACGATGATCATATAGCCTTTCTTGCGTCTAAGGTCATTCGCTCTGTATTCGACCTTCTCCGACAGCCAGCCATCCTGAGAGAGCGAGGGTGAGAGAGATAGATAGATAGATATGTAGATAGAGGGAAACAAGGATAGAGGAGGGACTTTGTCCAACAGTGTACACGCACTCTTATTCGTCGTAATTCTCAAGGACATTTCTTCCTATTTTCTTCCTTGCCTTTCAAGCCTTGCTTGCTAGCCAGCTCGCTACTACTGTCCTGTATACAATGAGGGTTCACAAATGGCTACATCGCCAAAAGGTTGAACGGTATAAGGGGCTGGTCAGAGAGGCAGGAATCTCGGGACTCCTTCTCATAGATATAAATGTATAAAAAGGGAAGTGTGTGAAAAGCAGGTTTACCACGCTTCCAGACCCTGCTGAGAAAAACGACCGCGATTTTTTTTCCGTAGCGATTCTAGCTTTACTGATGTAGCTACACATGAGGCGAAGTAAGGTCAGTCTTGGAAAGTAGCTTAGAGTGAGCAATTTACGCCTGAGTATGTACGTATAACACTTCCCGGTCCGCTGCGAACATAAGGACAGTGCTAGAGACGATGACAATGATCATGGGCCACAATGGGCTGTAAACATTGATTTCCTTAGAGGAGTCCACCTCAATTGTGCGCGGTCCCGTCGTCGAATGTTCCTAGCAATGGAAAAGGACATTCACCCTGCTCAGAATGTGATGCAATGCTTCCGCGGAATAACAAAGGGAAGGCCAAGCGGAGCTTTGAGCTCTATTATCAGCTAAGAACGTGTAATTTAGTGAGACACTGATGGCAGAGGCGGAGAACGGACGTGCAGCCTAACAAATGATTGACTCCTTATTATGACATGCCGACCGCTAATCTTAAACATGATTTCCATGGTTCACCATGATGATCAACTTAATGGAACAATAAACGTTAGGTAGGCATAAATCGGGAGTTGGTTTCTTTAATTTCTGCAAAAAATACCCTGCATATACTAACAGTCCAAATAAGCACTACTTGTTCTATATTTATTGCTCGCCAAAATGTAGAGATCACCGCTTTGCAGTGTGTAGATTTGACATTAATATACTGAAGCTTGATATATATATATTTTTTTTTTTCTTTTTGCTCCTATATATCTTATTCGGAGTGTCGCACATAATTGTGTGGAATGTATCAATCGGCCTGGGCCTTTTTGCATGGAAAGTTTGGATTTTAGGCTCGTTTTCACTATAACACAATTTCGTCAAGCCAGGCCAACAGATAGAAATGATCATTATCGCTAGAGCCATTCTAGCCATGGTCTGCACAGCAGAGTCTCTTACTGTAAAAAGCCGGGGGTGACAGGCTCGAGTCCCATATACTGATAGAACAATTTCAGTAAAAGGTGAATTTGTATTGTATATTATATAATGCAAAAAAACGTGAATCATTATCATAAATAATGAATTGTTACAAAGTTCTAATTCATTATTAATTAATTTATAAATTACCCAAATGGTACATACTAAACGTGATTTAGAGTAGACGACATGACATATTATAGTATTATTCTGTTGACTCTCAGGTAAAAAATTAATCAATTTTGTGAAAACCAGTATCTCGATGTGTATTTTCAACGTGTGATACCGCCAACTAGACTGCTGACAATGATCGACAGAAAGCCTCAAGTCAGAGTGTGGCTCTTTCACGCCATCTTAGCTCCGTGCAGTAATTTCGTGAACAAAGTACAAAGATTAAACCATCAACATGTAGAAACGAGACAGGAACAAGCATCAGATAAGATTTGGCGCCATTTTTTTTCCTCTCCTATGGGTCAAGGACGTCGCCCGTATCGCTGACTTTGTGTACTGACACATAAATATGAAATGGTCCGATGCGTGGAGCAGGATATGAGCTGGGATGTTTGTACGTACTATCAATTCTTTTGTCCTGATTATGGCGGGCTGCGATTCGAACTGGATCTGTCTAGACAGAGCAGCTCGAGTCCCTATCTCGAGAATTAAAATTTGCATACCCGCTCTGTGGTGCTCGGAGGATTGGATGAGAAAACGTCTGGGTCAGCTTGTGCCTTACAGGTGGTTCCCGCTTGCGGTTCTCAATAACTCATTTTAGCCACGGCCTCAGTGGCGGTTGTGTTGGTTGATAGAAGGAAGTACTCCTCTGTACAATGAAGGAGGAGTGTTAACTATGGCTAACTAGATGAATGTGTGATTAATACGGCTCTAAAAAGGCATTCCTTGATAAATTTACGGAACTAGATAGAAAAAAGGAGTTGAAAAATTTCGATGCTCTCCCTACATTTCTCTCATTAACCTCGAGGGTTCACGCAAGGGTTAACCATGGCTGAAAGCCTCCGCATTGAACTTCTCAAGTGTTGAGCTCGGCGGGGCAGTTCACATTGGCTTTAGCCAAAAGGTTTTGTAATGTGCTGGGATCTTGCATCAATGGAATAGCGTTATTTGCGTTGTTGGGTAATTGTAATATGTTTATTTTATTTTATGGCTAAAGCTTGACGACAATTGTACCCCATGGATGTATATAATTATTAATCTAAAATCTGCGTTGATCCATTTTAGAAGAGCCTCGTTTATATTTACTTAAAATAATCGTTAAAAGTATAAGTATAATACTTACACAAGAAAGCAAAGTAGAAATTGCGTGGCCTCTTTGGGTGTCTAAAGAAACGCTTAGCCTTAAGAATTTGGTTGGTTTAATGTTCAGTTAAGCATAAATTCAGACGATTCTTAATTGTATCCATTATACGGGCCTACGTTGCACCTTATTGACCACCCTTGTACTCGTTAAGGAAATGATTTCAGCGACCATATACGGTTCGAATGCAAACTTCAGAGGAAACACAGTGTCGCTCATTATCACATCGTTAGTAAGAATTATATTTTGGAAACATGCCTAATGGAAAATAGTTTCTCTAACCAAATGTGCAAAGTGATGATATACTTAATCAACATATTTATTAATGGCAACCACAGCGCTATATTATGTAGAATCGGGATTCTCCAAATTGCCCAAGAGATGACTAGCCAGTAGGGGGTAATTCCCTTATCTGAAACAGACTATCAAGTAAGCTTGGATCGCGGTGAATAATAAGGAACACGATAATTTTAATAACCACATGTCCTATAAGATACTTTCAGTCATCGCTGTTGCCGCGGGCGCGGCAATTCCTTCAGCGTTCTATTATTTGATTGATATCGTCGTATTGCGACGGTATCCAGAACCATGTGCCCTCCAATCCAATGCTTACGCCCGTGGAGTATAGATTAGGGGCAGATGTCGATTGTCGACTCGTACATGGTTTCTTGTCGTCCACTTCGACACTTTGTTCGTTTCGTATCAACGAGATCAATAATGCATCCATGTCGACATGTGCGCGTTGGAGTTACATGGCAATTCTGCAGCTAAATCGACCGACACGGAGCAAGCAACATTGGAACTAAGCTCAGCGGGGGGTGGACGTCAGAACGTTGCGGAAAAAAACATCGACAAAACGAAGTAGTGTGACAGGGGCAGAATGTGAAAGAAACACAGAGAGAGAGAGAGAGAGAGAATGAGGGAACTGCTTTGAGAGGAAAAATTCCAACTGACTTGTGCCTTCGCCGATTTATCGGAGATAATTTGCAATTTGCCATTTCTGTCAGTTTACATTGCTTCATGGGGGGTGGTAGTAACTGAGACCGTCATCTAGTCAGTCTTGCCGACGAAGTCCAATCGGCTCAAATTAGTGCGCATCAAAGAATTCCAATGGAGGCAAAGAGAGAGGGAAAATAGGGCAGACGGAAAATTTGGAGAATGTCTGACTTTAGAGTTGATCTTTTTTTTTTCGTATGTTGGAGACTTTCACGGCTGCTGACCACGGACATGTACGATGGTCAACCCCACCTTTGTCTGGTTCGTCATCTTCAGCAATGGGTATGGATAAAACAAAAATATGGTTGTTTTAACTTGTTGAACTGCTTCAGTGTTAAAGTGAACGGGTACATAACCGAGGGATTTCATGGTATAGCTCAGTCGGTAGTCGGGTATAATATGCTGCGTCAGTCTAATTGCTGGCATCGGTTTAATTCGTGCTGAAGGCCAAAGCATTTTGGCCATAACCACGGTAAATGAGTATTAATTCTCACGCATAGAAAAGTGAGTTATTGAATTGAGGAAATTCAGGTCCAGATCGCCCGTCTCAAAACAGAAATATAGTGACAACAGCGGTAAATTCGGAGACACAAGCAAGTTTAACGTAATGCCAATGTGGCAGCCTAAATCATATCTAGCATCTATTTAGGGGAGCTTTTTTCTCATACCATCGACATGTACCAATTTCCGCAACGATGAGACACTCCATGAAAGACATCTTTCTCGTATCAACGATATCCTCGCGATGATTCTGTGAGGACCTTGCTAATTTTCGTTTATCGCTTGTGTTCTCAAAAATATCGGAAACCGTTAAAACTAATTAAAATACGGCTGGTCAAGAGGCTGTATTCAGCATTTAAAATTTGATTCGATTATTGGAATCACCGTTGTTTCGCGTTATCCGGGGAACCCGGTCCATGAGAATGACACAATATTCATGTTCGCGCACCACAAATTTTGTATTATGTATCATATTATTGTTATTAAAATTAACTTTAATGTCATATAAGACATTATATGTGCTAGTATAATCGTCGTCTAGAACGTAGTCGAACTAATCGAAAGCTGTCGCTTTATTACATTCGTGGTATGTCCTATTCTCTGTATTATTAGTGGGCGATAAGTTCATATATTTTAGCCTATTATTTTATCCAGCGTTTCTGAAGCTGCTATTGGGACGGTTTCACATGACTATAGGCAGAAATACTGTCCCTGTTCGTTGAAGATTTTCGTACGATCATCGGAATCGGCCGCATCTCGAGTCAAACCAGCAAAAGTAAACCCTCTATTCTTCACCACAGGAGCGATGCTAAACTGCAATTAGAAACTCTTTAGCAGATCAAACCGTCATATATAATAATGATAATCAGGGATAAATATTACGCAGCATGGCGTAGTATTCAAATATCATGCAAACTCGCAGACGCAGATGTACCAATTTGCATCTCATAATGTTTAGTATAATATATGGACCATAAACATTGGTGGAATCTGCTTATGTAAATCTTTTCAACGATATTACACAAACTGTGAGAATCTAATGAATCATAAATGTCTTAATGCAATAACTACATAAACCCGCAAACACCATTTGAGGCAATTGTGTACGCCTGCTACGTTAAATTACGTCAAATGAAAGCTGGCCGTTAATCAATAGTGGTTTCCGGTTTAAGTCATTGCCAGGAAATGAGTACCTTAATAACTCGCTCAATTAGACTTCCTCCCTTCTGGCCGCCACAGCAGCAGCAGCGATGACTGGCTCGACTAACCACACGAAACTACTGCAGCGCAAGCTTTCGCTGACCGCCGCTTGAGCCTATTTTGGTGCGAAAATAGACGGCGAGTCAATAAGCCTGCATCTTGTGTATATATATATATATATATATCTGAAGGAAGTAGGAGTAGGCATATAGTAGGATTGGAATGAAGTCTTTAGGTAACAAAAATAAAGGTTCCCATATTTTTTTCTTAACAGGATGTCAATGTGTCCTGTCTGTTACGTGTCACGTCACTGAATGCACAGATAGAAATAAATATTATCTATTTGACACCGGCCCCATGACACATGAATATGTTTATTACAAAAATCGATGTCAAAATATAGAACAAAATTAAGTTCATTAAAATTTGATTTGGATGGAGCGGTTAATTCACGAAGCTTATTAATTTATTAGATTTTTTACCTACTGTAATGACTTCCACTATTAATGAAGCAAAATTAGTAATTGATAACAGATCATTAACACAAAAGGTTAAGATGTTAGCACCTATACGAGAAAGAGATGCTGATAATGGCAGTCTCAAAGTATATACCTATACTACAGGACAGACTATAGAGCAATAATCTCGTCAAGACAAACCTGATATTGATGGAACTAAATTAGGAAAACAAGCTATTAGTTTTGTTTCTTTTACTCTATCTCCTTTTTCATCGTTACTAAACATATATTCATTAGCAGGACCAAAATCTTCTCTAAGGCTGCCTTATGATTAAGTATATAACTTTTAATGTTTGTGACTTTACCTTCTTGAGCAAGCACTGTTAATTCTTGCTTTATCTTATCATTTATATCTGGTTGTACTCAACTGGAAGTAGAAGATTCATTGCTTGAAGTTGTCTGCTTATCTGATTATTTTCTGTTCTTACTGTTAGAGTTCATAATGCCGAAAGTCTGCTTAGAGCATTGCACATGACGGGATTGCCACAGGTTAATCGCATACGAATGCGATTAACTATTCTACATGCGTACAACGACGGCAACAACAGGCCAATGGTCATTATCTAGTCGACAATCTGGTGGCTATTATGAGGCCCCCAATTCAGATCAGTTGTGAGCGTCGCTGATTGCCAGTCCGTTATCTACCTGTCCACTTTCGTTGCACGTAGAATAAATAGAATTCGCTCGTTCGATCGGGTGGATCTAGCCCAGAGAATTTGCTGCTCCGATTTCGTAGTGTATGCAAATTATTTCCTTTTCCCGTTTCATAGAATCGCGCACGCTCGTCTCTGATTGGTGGATAGCTGAGTGAATCGACAATGAGGTGGTCGCCGTTTTCGTATGATGAGAACCCTTGCCATTGTTTCGAAGACGAAGCAAAAAACAAACTATGTTAACAGCGCCTGCTCGCCCAATCATACTGACTAATAATATTATATATATATATATATATATATAGAGTTTACGGTTGTGCTATTTTGTACTTCAATTTCACTAACAAATGGGGCCGGTTGGGATCGGGAATACCCGCTAAACTATATGTATTGTAACATTTACAGATGAAAGGTGCATGGTAGTTTAACAGACTCCTTCATTGCTCTGACGTAGTTGCTCGATAAGCTGCCTCTAGCTTGGGCAGGCCATACTGCTCGCGTGATGTCCTTCTACTTTGCAGACGGGACGCTTAGCTATCGTTGCCTTGCAGTCATTGACTAGGTGCTACGTGCTACCACATTTGTAGCAGGTCTTGCCCGAAGCCCCAACCTCCTAGCAATCTTTGGCCTTATGGCCCTGCTTTTGGCAATTGAAGCAGTTAGGGAGTCGAATCCACTCCTCAGGCCTGTACCATTTTGAGCCCAGCTTAATAGTTTTGTTGCACCCCAGAGCCCCTGCAACTGGCACAGGTACAGTGACCAGGGAATATCACACCTCCGGTCTGCCCAGCTTCGGTTCGGTTGCCCGGATGGTCACCATGCCTGGAAGCTGAAAAGCCTCCCTCATGGCCCGCTCGACTCTCTCTTCATCCAGTAAAAGGTCTAGGCCCCAAAGGGAGACCGTGCGGGTTGACTCGGCCGTCCGACAGTCAGCCTGCCTCTTAACGTTTTTCCCGCGCACTTTGATCCCGGCCTCCTCGAGCCTAAGGTGTTCCCAGAGCCCCCGGAGGGTGTCCGCAAAGGTTTTTCCTTCTTGTACTACCACTCTCGTCGTGCTTCGCACCCCACAGTCAACTCGGGTGTCGCTCCCCATGATAGCGTCGCTTGAAGGTCTCGAGCAGGTCTCCAGAGCCTTGATGCCCATGAGAGCTCCAGTGCCTTTAGGAAGGTCATATTTCGACTCTCGCTCGTGACACGCGCTAGCGGCGTATCGGCATCACCCGCCAGCTCGATAGCCCTTCCTACCATTGTGCGGAGGACACCCATCGTGGCCGCGCTCAAGGCTTTCTCAGACTCGATCACACCCACCATCGGGAAGCGTTCAACAGTCGCAGACTTTCCCGAACCTCCGATGAGTTCGAAATGATCCGTGAGTGTTATGAATTGTGCTACAAGTTTTCCCATCAGGGCGCTGTCGGAATCCGGCCCTTTCGTGTATACGAGCGCCCTGACCGCTCTTGGGGAGGCCAATTCCTAGTGAATTGCTGCGAGCCATTAATTGCGACGAAACATTGCAATAGTCTCCTGGGTAAGTGCCTTAATGTGTTCGTCTGTGTGTAGTGAACGGGCCCCGTGCGTCACACAACTGCATCTCCAACCGCTGCTGTTGTTAAGCCGTAGTTTATGGCTGTCTCTACCAACCGTATGTACACATGTGGAGTGTGTCTCTGTGATAGATGATGCACTAATAACATAAAGATATTCGTTTAATCACTGGTAGCCTGAAAAAATACCTGAGTGATTTTTTAGATGCAGTATGTTCGATCACTATTTTAGGAACAACTCTAGCAGGTTTACATTGTTTCATACTAAATCACGGTATATATAGCTGGCTGTTTCAAGCATCGCTTCATGTGCATTGCCACTGGCCGTGTGTGGCTACTGTTACCCCAACTCAATCCGGAGTGCGTAGACTTCGGCTTCTCTGGCAACCCGGAGAAGTTCTATAAAAATGTACGAAATTCTCTATATTATCAGGTGCACGACTTGTCTTCGTCAGCTCAACGTAACTTCAGTCGTTTCCCAAAGGCTCATATATTTAAAGGTAGAGTTGATATAGATCGGATAATAGCAGGATTCCCCGTCATTACCGAATCGTAAATAGCCAAATGATTGAGACATACAGGATTGATTCGAAATTGCACATATATTATTACTCGTTATGATATTTATTCTTTTAGCCTTAGGGACGCATTTCTACACAGTATTAATCGAATTTTTTGTACTTGTTTTCATATTCGCCTTTCACTGTGGCGTTAGCGCAAATTTAGGCTAGTGCTAATTAAAGTCGGTTGCTATGCATTAGCTGGTCTGGTTACCACAGAGCTGCCGGCCCCTTTCAACACGAATTGTACATTATGCATCCCCTCCTCCCCCTAAAAGTTGTTCTGGTTGCTAGCATTGCCCACCCTAACGTGTGTAGGTCTGTTGGAGAATATTCAGACAAGTCTAGCATGATCGACATGACAGGTCCTTGGAGCAATGCTACACCGGGATTATAGTGACTGGCATGAAAATATGAGTATCAGTATGGAAAAAACCGATGCTGGTCGCTTTTTGGAAGGTTGCTCTGCGAACAGTTCTTTCATCAAGGGATTTAAATTATGGTTCATGATGACCTCACAGAGCCACTCACTTGACGATGCGTGCTATTGAATACTAAACGCGACGGGACACGGTACCCTTATGCTGAAACGGAATGGTAACGAGGCTCGAACCAGATTGGGCACGAGGGTGGTCGGTATCCGCAGGGACATGATTTCGGGAATACCACTTCCATCTCGATTATTAGAGGGCCAATGGCTCCACCATTCGAGGAAATCTATCAGGAGGGTGCGGATGGTAAAGGCCGTGTAAATTAGAAGCACTGGCAACGTTGTTTATCAGATATGCGGTACATATGTATAAGTTCAATATCCGCGGAAAGCTCAAAAGGCTATTTTGAATCCTGAAGAGATTCATAGATACATATATATATATATTTTTTTGCCCCAAATAATCCATAGAAATAATTCCTAATTATTGTATGTTTGAATAAAAGCTATAAATTTTTTACGAGGGTATTTTTCACTGCTTGACTGAGCTGACTGATGTTAATACAAGGATATTCGATTAGCTCCTTTACTTCGCCCGTGAGTGGTTAAATTAAGCGAGCGCTAACCTCATTCTAGGGACGGCGCCGAAATTAAATTTGGCGCTGAAACAGGACTCCAATAAAATTTCGTCTCAGATGCGCATATTTTGAACTTAGTCGACACATTTACACTAACCGCCCCGAAAGAAAAATACGTTGCTTGGCGACAACGAAGAAGGTCGTTAAATGCGTTTTAGGACTGAATATGATTAGGTGACATGTGTTCCATATGCTTTATACAATCGGTAAGTTAATTATGATTGCATCGATTGATGTATGGTAGAAAGCCGTGCAAGGAATTTGAGCCACATTTGGAGTAGCCCTGTGACGAACGGATAAGCACGAGCCGTTTGAGCTGTTGGTTGGCGCAGATTATCCACAGCTTTCACGGAAGACATAAAAAACACACAATACACTGGCGATTAACACCATATTCGATTGGGTGTACTGTGGACCAGAGGAGTGAAAACAATCAGACAATATCAAAACCACGTGCGCGTTTCAGTTGTCGCAACCAGTTGGAGACGATGAAGATACGTCGAACTCCGTCACATTATCAACAACATGTCACGTCACACCTACGGAAACGTCAGTGGTAGACGACATTTCGTTGCTCTGGGAATTTGAAAAATTTGACTCCCAAGAACTCTCGTCCAACACTCCAGATTGACGAGAGGGTAAGAAAGAATTTCAGATAAACGATCACCACAGGTACACAATAAACCTCTCATTTAACGAAAGCCTACCAAATCTAGGTGACAACGCAAAGCTTGCTTACAACAGAGTAATAGACTGCCACAACACTCTGTCACACAAACACAACACTCTGTTCCTCGCAGCAATAGACACAGATACAAAAATCGTTAGAAGATGGTCACATAGAATTCACTACTCCTCGTAGGAATGAGGAAGTTGCACATTTCCACCCATTATTGGCAGTGTCTAAGACATTGCAGTCGGGGGAACCAAAACGCGCGTCGCTAAAGATGCAGGCGTACGAACGAAAGAACAAGCTGACCTGAACGATGTTCTCCACTGGCGCACTTGCTTTTGGCTTGGCTTGCTCGCCTTTCCTTCACATGGAGGGAATAACCTTCCATCTAGAATAGCAGCAGCATAAACATCCGCAGCACACAAAACTAATAAAGGAGGTCTTAGACAACATGTATATGGATGACATCTCAGTTAATGCATCAAACATGCACGAAGGGAAGATCAAGATGCAAAATTTAGCATTCAATTATCCCCGACCGATCCGTCTCTCTGCGCGGAGAAGTGAGATATATATATATATATATATATATATATATCCTCCTGAGAAGTCCGAGTGTCCTTTATTTGGTTATTCAAGGGTAGTTAGCGTAGTAAAGGCCGCGTCATCACAAGCCCGATATAACTGCCGATCCAGCTTTGGCATTGACTTGAAGGTGAAGAATAGAGATCCCAATAGAACTTCAACGTCAAATTGCCTCAATATAACATAAACTGCTTCATTATTTTCTATTTTCATAGTAAAGACTTGTATCGTTATGTTTGGAGTTCCCCACATCACTCAGGGTAGTTTATAATATTATAGTAGAACCAATCAGACTGCAGTGGCACTGGTTAGATAACTCAGGGCTGGTGACGGGACAATCTGTGTGAGGATAGAAAATGAACTTGCCTATTTCGTTAAGTATTTGGCATTTCTCGACTATTTGGTCACCTGTTTTCTTCATGCTTAAAATAACCCTTCTATAGGTTTATATTCCTCTGTAAGTTTTTTTTATCTGTTGAAGTACAGGTCGCTCCGCACCTGTGCATCATATCGCATGAGCGCAATCGACCAATATTTCCCTTTCTGCTGGCCGTGACCAACTGCAACTACTGTTTGGTCGACGAAGTCTAGACTCCGAAATCTGACGTTTCGCCGTGATGCGCCTCACTAAATGCGGTTTATCAACGACATTCGTCCATCTCATCTCTATCACAACGAGCGACGCGGTGGTGCTGATCGAGGTTCGCTCTGATGTTATCGCTAGAGACAGCGCTGTCCGAACCGCTGTCACTGCTATCGAAAAACAAAGACTTTGCCTGAGGCCCTCCCAGCCCATCCTCTAGGGCTTATCCAGCTTTGGCCCGTCTCATCGTCATTTCCTTCCGTTTCTCCTGGCAGTTCGTTTTTGTAGCGATCTTCTCGTTCCACGTTCCATTCTTTCCGGCTCCTGAGAAGCGGACACTCTTCGATTTCTCCCTGTTCTATTCGTATCTTCCGCCTATCCACCGTCTGTTCGCTTTCGCCATTTTCTGTCGAATCTACTCCTGCTTCATCGTGGTCAGTCAGGAACAGAATCGATTTTCGGCCAGTCATCTCATTTTATACGAACATACATTTTACGTTGGATAATATCTCCGAATGCTGATGCGTCGTTATGCGGATTTTTTCATTGTAGCCTCGAGGTAACTGTGTACCTGTGATTGATATTAGTAGGTAGATACTAGTACGTAATGTCTGAAAAGTAGTGCAATGTTTTTATTATGTTAATTGACCAAAAACAACGACTACTGCGGTGTAGCTTATGAGTTAGTTGAGAAGATCGAGCTGAACGATTCGTAATTTTCGTCGTACAACATAGTTTTCCATGGTTCACTTCGTGAAGCTGCGTTAAAGACGTTGTGTCCCACGATAATGGCATCACCTTTGGCGTGTTAAATTATATTACTTGAAGTCATTTGCTACGAAATATACTTGATGGAATACTATGGAAATCCTTGCTTCCGATCGTCCGCTTGTACTAGGCCGATACGTTTGCAACGCCTGTGCAACTGCGGCAGCGTGCAGCTGTACGGCCAACGGGAGCCTGTGTTTTTATGTGGTGGAAACCCTCAATGGGGTACGAATGGGGCGAAGAAAACAGTCAAGGTAGGAGAGGCGTATTACAGGAAGGCATGCAATACACTGAAAGACGCTAAGAAAACGATGTTAAATAGCTTTTCGTCAACTGTTGGAGATTCATTGCCCTCCCGTGAAGTTTTTATGTCATACGCACCGGCCTTTGCTGCTGGGTTACTTCTTGGATTGGGCGCAGGGGCAGCCATCTTGATGGGGCAAATACTCGGACGATCTCAGGCGGCTCGGAAAGCACAGTCTTAATGTGATTATGTTGCCATTGAAACGTTCTTGATATATATGAATGTGAATGAACTATGAAGATCTTTGCGGGATAGTTTTGGGGAAATGTAAGTTCTTCTTAAGTTTGTCTTATTTTCTCATTGGAACAGCAAAGTCCTCTCGAATCTTGTTAGATGGAGTCGATCGTGGCACGAAATGGTAAGTTTTTTGCCTATATCTTATGGGAGTGCTGCTCATAGCGCTTTAGGAAGGCCAAAGTTCTTCAAGACCTTAATGACTACTAATGATTGTCTATTTCCTCTTGGAGGGTTGAAGAATGCGTTATTTTTTGGGCCGAAGTATAAAAAGCAATGTAAAAAAGGCTACTCGCAAATAACCCCATCCACATACAAGCTTCACCAGGTAATCCGCGTTAACCGATCAAATCTGCACCAATTAATACATTTAGCGATCCATCTTTCTCAACTGACTCTATTCCTATATATTTACAATCCAGAACCGACGCCCGAAAATAAGCAAAAAAAAGAATCCGCTCGCTAGAAATAATTCCATGAATTAAAAACTGCTTCCCGTCGTCATTGTAGTTCCCAGCCAAGCCTTAATTATAGCCCCGCAGTAGTGGTGACTTCGGAAATTGGCGACTAATTTAAGTACGTTGGGACCGATATTCATAGAAATTCAGGGGGGTAATCAGCTTTATCGGATGGAATCTGACGAACTCAAATATCTGGAACCAATTTTTTACCGCCTTGTCCAGAAGGTCTCTTGTGCATTAGATGCGTGAGATGCAAGTATGCGAAGTACTATTAAGCACATTTTTCGTTCTCCAGCCGAACAAACACGCCAATTTATCCCGGTACATTGCTTCAGATCACCGACCGTTAGTTGAGATTTGGCGCTATAGAGTGTCGAGAATACTTGACCTCATTGATCATTTTCGCAATAGTGCCCAATTATATTTACGAATACCTACGCTTCATGTATATAAATATATATATATATATATATATATATTACTCTTTTTGGAAATATTGAATAATTACAGGGGAGTGAGCAAGATACGAGTGTAGAGAGTTACTTTCGTAACAGAAATATCTCCGAGACGAATTCAACGAGGGGATGGTGGTGCGGTGTGCGCTGTAGAAGGAAGTCTTTGAGAAATCGAGGTTTCGTCACCGTTTCTTCACTGATTCGCCTGGAATTAGGGATCGGCCGTTGCTATCCTGTGCTATACCATTTCCGCTTTCGAGTCGTTCAGCTCCTTCTCCCTGCCATCCAGAGTCCCCCACGCTTCCGAGTGTGCCATGCTCACACGCATCGCGTATCTACCGTTAGGCCGCACTACTTCGGCTGTGTTGGATGAAGGTCCCTTCGAGGGCACCATCGAAAGCGACCGTGAAGGAAAATTTCCTATCGATACGGTGGGGCCCATCCCTCCCGGTGACTTCCCACTGGCTGAACCGACTACATCAGTGCAAGGCACATATGTGGTAAATAGTTTGCTTCTTGGTTGAGCGATGGTTGTTAAGGTTAACGGAGAAAAGGTTGAACGAGGTCGTTAGTTCTGCACGGCAGCGAGTTGCCCCTCTATTTCCCGTTCAGCCAGTCGCGGTTGTGGTGGTCCTGGTTTCGGTGTCTTCGTCTTAGCTTAAAGATCCTGTCTGTCTACCCCTTCGTTTCCGCGTATTCGGCTGCGATCCGTTCGGTTGTCGGTTTCTCTCTTCTGCGTTCGCTCCTTTCCCTTGTAGCCTCCTCAACCTGCCGCTTCGCCCTGTGTATAGCGTGTGCCAACTGCTGACGACTCGCCATAGCACGACTCGCGATTCTCCCTGTTCCACTTCTTACATCGTAAGTGCTTTTTCCTTACCGCAAGCGCGGGGGCAGCGCAGCAGTGGCTAAAGACAAATATCACTTGTTAACGCTGGCCGCCACAAAGAAACAGTGAACGGAAGAAAGCCACGAGAAGAGAAGAAGACCAACATTTGTGAAGTAACGAAAAGGGAGGAAACGACGGACCTCATCTTCCGACGGATTCACGAGCGGGATACGATAGAAGGCGCCGGGAATACTCTGGGCTAGAGAACGGCACGGAATGAGGGTTGAGATGAGATCACTCGAAAATGTCCAAGAAGTCCAAATCGGGTGGCGACGGCGGCAGGGCCCTTTACCCACACAACTCAAAGTCAATCCGAACGATATACCACGTAAGCACTCGGTCCTGCCTCGGTGTGTCCACCTCATTGGCATTCCTTTCCTGTATCGAGACGGCAATCTGAGAAGTAATCCGGTCATGGGATAAGCATACATTGCGGACATTGGGAATGGCTTTGCTGTGGTGTTTTGTAACTCCCCTACATCGATTCAAGTTAATGCTCGATTAAAGCTAGGTTTCTGGCCCTAAGCGACGTTTCTCGTGCGAAATTATATGGAGATTATTCTTTGAATAAGTATTTAAGTGCAAAGTTACATCCGTTTAGGAAATCAGTGTATCTATCTTTTATGATAGTGCGCATTCTAGGACTGCTTGGTATATTTTTAGTTATTAAGGAAGAACTTGTAATCTTACCTCTTAGGTTACTTAAGGAGGCTCAATTTCGATGTGACACTGACGTAACAAATTCAAAGAACAGAAAAAAATGCTACAGATAATTTATCTGAACACAGTCTGGTAGCTGAAGCAACTATATATCCACTGGAGTGCGCAAGTGAAACACGCTCACCTCGCTATTTCCTAGCGACTCACACAAACGCAGTAAATATACAGCCATTTCGTTTCTGTATAAAGATTTTGCAAGCTTTTACTTTTAAGGCTACGCTTCTGACGACTTGCTGTCGTCTATCTAAATGAATAATGGGAAGACAATTGAGAAAACGCACATCTTTCATTGGGTCTGGCGGTGTACCTTAATGAGAGATTTTCTCATGCGGACCATTAGTTTTGTCGTATGTGTCTACTTAGAATCAACGAAGGCACCAGCGATTCACTTGAGACGCCACCGTCAACATACGACTTGAACAACGAAGGGCACCCTTAATGGTGTTCACCTGCAGGGTGAACATCACTTTATAATCGTTTGTACCTAAACCTAATAGTGTATAACGCAGTGGTCAATGCACCTAAACGCTATGACTACGAAGAGCTACTGGTCTACATATAACAGCTGACCATTCGCTAATGTAACCAGACGAACTGGGTCAAAACTTCGAGAACCTGAAAGTACATTACTGAACAAAACATTAAAGTTGTTTTTAGTTATCGCTATAATGATGTTTTTTAGATAGATAATTACTATGCAGATATGAGCTATCAAAATGCCCTGGGATAACCCTAGGTAGCATCACAAAATAGGGAGGGCTGTGAAAACCTACGCCTAACACGAGAAAACGAGAAAACCAGTTTTGTACTGTGACCAAATGAACAAAATCACGTTTTATTTCAAAGGGACACGCCCACACAGATGTTTGAATCAGCGATTCGTTTGAAATTAGGTCACCATGAAAACGAATTGTCAAAATTCCGCACTCGGGCTCCTCGAAATCTTGCCACATAGTAAACTGTAAAAGTATAGATTCATAAGAGACTACTTGCGCATCTTAAGATTTGTACTTAGTGTGAACTACAGTAGGAAGCCATAGGCTCTTCTTTTGTTGACATAAAAGCATACAAATAACTACAGATTGTCAAGAAAACAACTCAGCTTTGGGGAGACAAAGCGCTTTGATGTTAATCGAAGCAAAACTTTCGATACGCTTTTCCTTTGGTTTTTTTCTGTAACCATTTATTAAAATCGCAATGTGTATTTCAAAAGTCCACGACGCTGCCTTAAATACAGAAACCCCTCCAGGTTGCTTGAAATCCCTCAAGATCTTATCATAACTTAACATACCCTAATGTACAATTTAATGTATTTTTTCCTTATCTTTGTAGCACGTATTTACGTAGAAGGGAAATAAAGTAAATGTCAAGGGAAGTTATCTTCACATAAGTCAAATCTTAGTTCGAGACTTTCGGAATCATCGTACACCAACGTTTTGCTCAGGTCTAAAGCTATTTTCGCCACTTGACTATTTTGTATGTGTGTCTTTTGGCTGTAGAGATGTTCACTCTCGTTTTCAAGACGAGGAGACTTACAGTTAGACAATGAATATTGCGTGGCCACTCGCCTTTCTGACCAGAGGGAAGCACGTGTCAATGAGAACATAAAACCAGAACCAGCAAGGGCGCCTTGCCCACTGAAGCTGCTTGGGTACCGCATTTATTGCCGCGAAAACGAGGAAGTCCATCACCCTTGATTGACCTTTGGTCCGGAGGATCCTGATGTTGCAGGGCTGGGTCGGCCTGAAGGTCAGAATCAAACACGGCGACACAACACAAGACCTGAACATTGTCGCCTGGCTGTATCTTGTCCATGACGTCGTCTATATGTATGTATATTGTAGCTATAATCAGAATGGGACGATTGGTGGACTGCAATTTTTGACAACGTCTAGATCCACTTTCCAGCGAAGCGGTAGACCGCGGCTCGTAAAACGCCCCACCATGAGTGCCCCTTAGCGAATCTCGAGCAGGCCTCTGGTTTCGGTGGGCAACTGCGTGCGCAACATTGACTCGATGGACATATCCGCTCCATATTTTTTGCATAGCACGGGAGATATTGAGAAGACACTACAGTACTCAGTGAACCATGGGTGATTCGCGGTGTGCGTGAGTGAGTGAGGGGTATGTGGCTGGACGCATCTATTAGGGATGTCTTTTTCTCCCTTTGAGTATTGTAATATGGGGGAGTCAGGCAGAAGTGAGAGTCCCTCTAAGCACTTCTCCTCAGATCCGAATAGAATATATAACAACCATTAGATTAGACGATACACGTGGTGGATACAAGGAGAGAAATTAAGCAGCCGTCGTTTATAAAAGGAGGTTCCGTGTCCAAATATAATATCTGCATTTTACTATGATACTTTTATCATGTTTGTCCATGATCGCGGGTCGGTATGTCGTCAGCTAAAATCGTCGACTGAGACTAAACCACAAAACAAGAGCCATTGGAAATTAACACTGAGGAACTTGATTGCAGTATAGGGTATTTGGTCACATTTTATGAATTATTACATAAACAAGAGGAGAAGATGCACTTAGCGCGAAGGTTAGTGTTTGAAATAACTGAATGTGTGTCCATGTATCAGCTCACGCGAAGGTTTAAACGTTGAAGCCGGTGCGTGTAACAGAAACCATTGAGACATTCAACGTATCTATGTTTTCCGGCGAATTTGTAGACCACTCAGAGGAAGTCGTTGCGGAAGGAAGTTCCCTGCGCGCTCTTTGCTCGTTGCCAAGATACGTACTTGTTAGTCTTAACAGGCGGCACTTGGCGGCATCCTAGATACTTTGGGTTCTGTACAAGTGGCATGTGATACATTGTATGATAAACCTGATACGTTTCATATTGGTATAGTAAAGTCTAGGAATGTGTGACAAGCAGCTACTTGAAAATTCAAAAATACTAACAGAACCAGATCGTTTACAAATGTTAGGTAGCTGTCCACTACAAGCATAAAAGGGACGCTTGGTCGATACATCGGTAAACAGGGTCTTGAATTCAACATTCTTAGAATCCGCTAAGAAGTCGACAGTTCAGGCTAAAATAGCGAAGCATCAGTGTGTCTCCTGTCCGTTATTCAATTGTGTCTCCCGGGATCAGCTGATTTCTCTCCTGTCGCTTTTCGGAAGCTTGGTTGATCCGGAGGAATTTTCCTCTCATTCCAACAGACCTTAGCATAGTTGGACGTCTAGATACGCCCCGATTGGAAATCCAATCTTCAAACTCTTGCGCCAGGCGTTACGTTATTGAGCAACTGATCGAAGGTACGGGTGTTCGATTCCACCAAGTCCAACCACCCTAGATTGAGATCGAGAATAGCTCCCAACTGACTGTTGAAGCTATGAGTATCTATAACGAATACATCGAGATTCTAGCGATACCTTACAGGAATAATAGGCAATCTCCTTGAGCCGTTATCGGCTGTAGTTTATTATCATGGACGTAGTTTCGCCATTTTCACTGAGCGCACAAATTTGAACTTGTATGGAATTAAGGCAGCAGTGCAGTGCTCGAGTGGCGACCTGTATGATCAGACAGATCTTTCCTTATCCCTCTGTCCTCTCCCAGTGTGTAGTAATAGCGTGTCCCGATTTTTCAAGGGGTGTCTTGAGAAACACCTGCCTTGCATGACAGAACAATCGAGCCATCGTTACTAAATACATTCAGCTTCCTACGTTTTAGCCTACATTCGTAGAACCGACTCGCCATGTGCCACCTGGACATTGACACCTAAAAATAATATCAGCTCGCTATTGAATGTGTTTAGTTAGCCACCACGTAACTACAGTCTCCATGACCAAGACATAAGCACACAGATGCGATACCAACACGAGTTTTGTGCATATTAACAGACGCGTACGTATACTGTACCTTTTAGCATAGATACCGGAATCTCGCGACAGCCTGTGGTGTCTTCATACGGTCTGAGACCGACTCAAGTGGCACAACAAATATTCCGCCTATATCTGAGAAGACTGTTGCGATAGGCCGTCTTACACTCCTGGAAGCCAACCTAATGTAGCAACAGTAGAGTATATTTACATGTATAAACGCAGGATGAACGCTGTTTGTTAAACTAATTTCGGGCTAATTTTTATGTGTTCCTAAATTATCTCCAAGGGTCCTACATCATTTTGTAGATCTGTCAATGTGAGCGCGTCTCAGCCGCTCGAGATTTAGAGTCGGAACAAATCATTTTCGGGAATGCAATTGAGTGTTCAAAAAATGGTATTGCCCACTTAATCCAATAATTTGTTTATATATGAACGAGATATTCCTCAATCGAGGAGTTACTAAAAAAGCTGTTCCAAAGCATTACTTTATGCTTCACGAAATCAAACTTGGTATTGTGCCGACATTAGGAACACTTTGCCAAACAATTCGCTGGCCCACGATGGACTGAGAAAACACCCTTGGGCCTCAGCGCTAGGGATCTTGATAAGTACCAAATGAAGTATTATTATTATTATTATTATTATTAAACAAATTAGTTGAAAGTACAATAGGTGCAGTTAACGAAAATGTGCTGTCACATGTTATAGGAATGAATGATTAGCCCTTTGACTTTAGTCCTCCTGGGGCGTAGTTCCGATCAGAGTTCCGGCCTTGTATCAGTGCACACTAACCGTAGGTGTAGTAGCTCAATCGATATCGTCCCTTATAACCGACTTGATCTGTCAGTAGAAGCTGTGCTTGTGATTTATGAAAAGAGAGCAAAATTATTATTATTTCGATTATCTGGGGAAGTCTAACTGAGGAGGAGGCTCTGGCTAGCTCTCAACAAAAGGTGAAAGAAGATATGAAAACATCTATTTCCCTAGCTACTGCCGATTTCCCAATGCTCGACACAATTCTGTGTCGTGTATTCGTTAACAGCAATATGGGATAGGCTGAAGAAAACAAAGGAGAAAGTGGATGGCCATCCTTGTTCCGAGGCGAGGAAAATAGCCTGGTTTCTACTGTTGAAAGGCCGAATACGTTCATTATGAATCATTTGCGTTTGATTCACCTGACAGCTTCATCTGACATTGTCACGGGTACAACAGGAGCTAAACTAAGCCCTCCTTTCACATAAACATCTGCGCGACATGATAAAGAGCGTCTTACCGCTTCGCTTGTCAATGAGTTAGAGAGGCCGCTCCACCCGCCGTTGTGGGTGATCACCCGCAGCCAGATATTTTTGTTGGACAGAGAGAACAGCCTTATCCCGTCATTGTAAGGTCTCATAAGCTGGCCGTCAGCATTTAGAAGTTTCCTTTCTAGAAATGTAATTATGAAGAAATGGGCCCAATACATAGCGAAATAACAGCAGGTGAATTTTTCACAACCCAGCTCGGACAAACAGCTAGTAACTGCTAGAAAATAATTGTGCCAGAGAGGGAAACTCACGTTGACTTACGCGTCCCACTTCCGGTCTAATTAGTCATAACCGCAGCCGCCCCTTACCACGGCTGTGGTAATTAAAATAATAATAATGTTTATTACTGTACTGCTATTTCGGAAATATTGGATCGGACAAGTCGTGTGCTGAGTTGACACTTGTGTTAGCAGCAAGATGGTTGTTTGCCTTTGAAGTCGCCATGCATTTTATTATAAATGTTCAGCAGTATCTTCTGCTTTGAGTGTCGCGAAGATTTAGTGCTGATCCCATATCCGAGGGCCTTGATCCTTCACTTCCCGGTTCTAATTTCGGAAAAACAAACTGAAACTCGGATTATGTTAGACTATCTCTCTCTCTCCCCCTCTCCCCCTCTCTCTTTCTCTCTAATTGTCACTTGCAGTAGAGCACTATGGTTGGTTACAGTAATGGAAACTATAATTAATAATTGTATCACACTTTTCTAGTTATCTCTTACTGAGCAATCTTCTAGCCCAACACGCACAGTGCGGGTGCATGGCAACCTACTTTTGCGCAACTGTAGGAGGTGACGCAGGACGGGGTAATGTTTTCAAATGTGAGGACCCCTCTTCGACTGTATAGAAATACAATATTCGAAACAAAAGAATGCTTTTGACAGAGAGGACTACACCTTGTTGCTTACCAAACCGAGGACGTTGGGAGTCCATGCGAAGACTCGGAACTAGTTTAGGGCCTACATAGGCCCTTCCGCGTCAAAGTGGACAGCGAAGTCAGCCCACCACATCCTGTTCTCTTCGGCGTTCCCCAGGGAAACTGTGTCTCGCCACCACCATGTATATCCAGTCTTTGCCCTGAATACAAACCGATACCTAGAGGCAGAAGTACAATATCCTGATTGTAGAGAGGAGCTGCCCTGTTCGTTGATTGTCATCGCTCTCAAAATAGCTGTTCATGATATCCGCTGGCTGGTGCATTGAGAAAGCCATCAACAGGTAGATGGGTCGCCCTGAAATGGGGCCATTTGGGATGTGCCACTAGGCGGGACCTACCGCTGTCTCAAGGGACCATAATACACATATTATCACTAACTGATACTTCCATGTCACGTGTGCCTAAACTAATCCGATCAGCCTAGTTACTTACAAACATTTATTTTCGTTGTTTTGTACTTAATTATTTTGAACGTTTACTTACGATTTTTTCATTCTATCCAATATGTTGTTTTTTTTATTATGGGAGGGTCAGCCAAAAAAATGCAAATATCTGAGCGAAAGCCTACAGGAGAATGTTTTACGTAGACTCCGTTGGATGTGTTCTATTAAGAGACATACTATAGATTTCTCAACCATCGCTTACCTTTCTTTGAACTACAAAATATTCACACACTCACTGCAAAAAGCAGGCATGCTGGAGCACTCTCACTAACATGAGATCAAAGGAGCGCAAAAGTCGATGTTCTATTATCCACAAAAAAACTCGTTACACACACTGAGCTCGTAAGCAACTTATTTAGTTGGCGTAATGGGCCCACCAGAGCCCCGGGACTCGTATTGAATTGTTGAATTGTTGGAAGGCTAAATTAGAGTCTCCCCATTATGACTGTGGTGGTATTTTATGTGTATAAGTAAGTTTTGTTTGACGCACCTCCGTTACTTAAAGTAGATGCGTTATCTATCATATTTTATCATGCAATCTGCTATTTGTGAGGGATGACAATTCACGATAGCGAATTCCCATTCAGTATTGTTCACGCCTCTGTTTGATCAAGTTGATCGATTGACGCAATATCTCCGATGCTCATGAATGAGATGGGTCAGGCTAACGATTTTAGATCTCCAGTATCTTTAGATATCGAGCGCAACATACCTCTATTTCTGTAAGGTTGTTGTCGATGCAACAAATATAAAATATCACTTTTAATCGAGAGCGTGTTTCAGTTCGATCCATAGAGAAAACGGGGAGGGCCATATAGATGAATCTTATACTAATTGACTATATCTCTCCCTTAATCGACCGGTGAGAATTACATCGAGTGTAGGGTATTAGATCGCATTTAACCACGGACACCGACATCTGTCACAGGGCTGTTGGGGTTCTCTGATCACAGTGGTCTGTAACCACATATAATGATCGCCAGCCAGTGGTTCTTCCTCCTTCATAAAGGGAGCCTACTAATAAAATTCGTTTAGAGCAAGTTACAAAGTATACAAATGTCCAACGTCCATCATAGTCGTTGTTCTTGAAACTTTTTAAAAGTTGGATTGGAATATGGCAATTAGGCAGAACCCTCGGATCAACGCGCATGTCACAGACTTTCTTCTCCGTCGGTATTTTTCTTTGGGCGTAAACATATACATATTCACACACACACACACACGTTTAAGCATACGACGTAGTTACAGTTGCGGGTTCCACCTGACTTTCTTCGGGGTCGGCCTTCCTAACCGACTCTCACTGCTATCATCTATCCAATGTTATGTCGGGGGTCTCGGAGAAGGAGTTCGGCTGCCAGAGAAAAGGAGGAACTCGGAAGAAACGAGAGTGTGCTATGAAACAGGACAGCGACGTTGCGTTGGCTGGGTGGCGGGACGGCGGACGGACTAGCCATGGAACCACAACCGCTTAACGGATGGCGTTCAGGCAACTTGCATTTTAGAGGTTGCCGCCGTAATGGGTATGAACAGCAGCCGCAGGCCACAGACCCATAGGCCGACAGCCCCACAGCCGCACAGGCCGGCCGCAGCGGGTTCTCCGTTCTCCGACCGGCGTCAGGGCCTTGCGTTGCAATGGCTCGACAGTGCGGTGTCCTGCGTTGCCGTGCAACTCTGCTGGCAGTATGCGTCGAGTGCAGAGACCTGCCGCCGCCGCCACCACCGCCACTGCCATCGCAGCATCCAAAAGACCGACCGAGCGACCCATCGACTACGTCCGTGGAACAACGTGCCATTGCTTGCGTTACCGCTGCTGCTGCTGCTGCTGCTGCGAGTGACGCCGCCGTCGCTGCCACCGCCAGTGACTCTCACAGAAGGCAGCTTGAGGCAGGAACGATAGGCGCTGGCCCTGGAGGACCGCTGCACCTGGTCCGAATTTAGTTGACCGTATACGTTTGCATTGGAAAACCGAGACTCAAGCTAGTTTACCACATTGGTGTATGGTTTCAAGGCAGGTACTGACACGTGGCACCGACATGGTCCTGCCTTAGCGGCATATCAGTAGCCGATTTCTGCTTTATCTGGTGAGCTTCGCCACGAGGCAATTCCTACGCTCGTTTACTTTTTGCTGGCAGAGTTGGGACCGACAGTGAAAGAAAGGGGTTCACGAAAGGAGTAGGAGACGCTAGACAACGAGAACGCAAAGGGTAGCATGGGGACGATGCCTCTTAAAGTTGCAGCAAACGTCCTAGAAATACGGCGTTGGTATGGTCCTGCTTGGAAGGGGCACCAAGGACCGACCTACAGCTGCTCCAAAGCGCTTGACAGTTAGGTCGCTCTCGATCCACTAACGGAACACGCACGCCTGCTTGCTTTTGTCGGGGGTAGGCGGGGGAGCCATTCCAAATAGCTTATTTAAGCACTGAAAAGCGAGAGAGGGGGCAAAGACCAACCGGGGATGTTCAGATAGCCAGCCTGCCGTTACCACTGGCGCAAAGCACAAAGAACAATCGTACGTGCTCACATAGTTGCACTTCTATGCATCTCATATAGTGATGGTGATGGCGATTCGTTTTAGAGCTGACACGGATATATATATATATTAGAGGAAATGGAAAAACAAGAGCAAAGATAAACATTCAGCTTAAGTGGATAGTTGGCACTGTTTGGTTAAACCAATCCATGGTGATTAAATAGTGGTACTCCTATGTAAGGACCTGCGTCACTATTTTAGCTCTCTGTCTCTTTCTGGTGCATGATGGAAAAGTACGAAGCCCCAAAACTCTTAGATTTAAAGTAAAGTACTTGACCGATCTTCTCCGAGCAATGCTTTCATCTATGGACTTCATACCACAGTAAAATGGTACCACCTAAAGGACGGAATCTATCGGTCGGTTGTACGTTAAACTATTATATAACAATTTATATAATAGTTTAACGTACAACCTTGTTGGCCGTGTGGTCTGTCTATTTGGCCTTCGTATAATGCAGTTAGACCGAAACTATATGAGTACTCAAGTGGAACATATATTTTTACTTATATAAAGTTTTCCGGGTACAGTAGGGCCCGTCGAAAAACGAGACCCCAGAATTAGTTAGGGCGGTAACCCAAAGGCTATACGAATATAGATGAGCTTGTGTTGTGGAAAAACTTCACTGTACATGAAATTACAGTATTAACTATTTTCGTAGTTCACTGTTTTATTGCTTTCAATGCGCTAGTTTGTAGTTAAATTATGCCCCTGAAATCTCTGCTATATGAAAAAACATCAAATTTCAGTTCAAATTTTAGCAAAAGATACGCACGTGACGACAAGGGAAACGAGGGATCGCTGTTCATTTTCGAAGGAAACTGTTCGTCTTAAAGCGATAAAGGGCTCACTTGATCAAGGTAAAATATGATTAATAATCGACATCACAATTACTGCTGAGGTGTATCTGCCACATAGTTGTTAGTAACTTCGAAAAATTAGTGTGTCGAGACTACCAGTAGATAAGAAAAACACCGATTTAGGAGTCAATTGTAATCGCAGATGTATTTATTAACTTTATATTAGGCTTACATTACAATGAGAAACATCGTTTATATACACACGTCCATATTGCTTATTTTATTGTTTTTTTTTCGCAAAAATATATTGCCTATATATAATTTTTCTATCAGTCTTCCTAAGACGCGGATGGAATTATTGTGAGCAGCCTTTTAAAGAAGGACGCGCGGCTGCCCATTTAAGGTCAAGTTATTAGAAGTATCTGTATATATATATATATCTATATGTATATACCATTCATCTTATGTACAACAGAGTTCTTCTCTTAGCTGGCTACTTATTCACCTGAAACAAAGAAAAATATAATTTGATGTCATTCGGTTAGATATTTTTCCATTATTTGACACTTTCAGCTAGAGCCTTACTGTGTGTAGTGTTATTGTTATTATTTTTAAATGTAATCAAAGTGCTTGCTTTATTTAAATTTGTGGGCTACATTATTAGATGGGATCTTGACAATATTGTTTCCAATGAAACTCGAGAGATGCTGCAGGCATACCTTATCGAGAATTTCCAATTTAGACACGAACACAGCTCCGGGTTTATAGAGCTTAGTTTACATTTATATTTTATTATTTAATCATTTGGAGCTATATGGTCCACGTCCAAACAAGTACATCATGAATATAAATCTGGGTTTGCTACCTCCATCAGTCCAAGTGTCAAAAATATGCTAATCTTATTTTTATTACTACTGTGCTCTTTTGCATACGTAGGTTTTAATACAATCGCAGACTTTCTTGTTCCTTTACTCAGTTATATTTTTTCGACGGACTGCCATATGGGTAGAGCTGAGCCTTGTCACTGAACTGCCACTAATGGCGAACCTCCGCCGTTGGCTGACACAGGCCTTGATTTTTTGCGTTTACGGAGACTTTATATCACAGAACTCCTTTCGCTGGCCTGGTTCTCTTGTGCACCCAACAATAGATGATTTCTTGTAATATGCTTATTTTTGATCGCCTTAGATATTTGCCTTTATCTGTTAGAGTCTCATATCCATATTGGTGCCAAGAGTGTGCCACTCGAAGCGATACGTCGTTTTATCTCACTGATTGAATATTGAAGTTGCCCGTTCCCTTCGAAGTTTTCGCGCTTACACCTGCCCGTACGTGTAGCTAAGTGGAAACCTCCAGTTTTTGTGTCTTGGCCGGCAGAGCCGTTGAGAAGATGAACATTCTTTCGTTATTCTTGTCAAGAAAGACAAAGATTTACGGAAAGTGAAGGGTTTCATCGACTCACTCGTTACAGCGTTCATGCGTGTCTTATAAGGATCGATCCATTAATTGGAAGGACGGCCGGCTGTTTATACTGAGGCTGGCTCTTCGACAAAACACTTATATTTAAAAAGGATAAACTACGTGAGTAAAGAAACGTATTTAGAGGAAGTGTTCAGAAATTGTAAATCAACTATAGAAAATCCTCAAATAGGTTGAATGTACCGCCCGTTAAATGTTTCAATGAGCAGTCAGTATTTCCAGTATATTATCGTTGCCGTAGATATTTCCCTCGTTATCGATCTCCTACCCGTTCAGACCAGGTAACATACTACACATACATCAGATGTAGAGGGTGGAGCAGCCTTAGTCTCCTTAGTTGCAGCCCTTCAGCGTCAATGCATTGCACCTTGGGTAATTAGACTTTTAGCACTATCGAATGGCAGTGTAATCGATCGCCGTTTTGACCCTTGCGTCAAATGCGTTCTTATTCGCTTTTGGTGGCTCAAAGCGTTTTTCCAGCACTGCCGCGTATTCGACTCCGTGGAAGAGTGAACAACCCTTTGAGATAGGAGAAGGAAGAAACATTTTAACAACCATTTACCCGTATTACCGTATAACGTGGCCGTAACTCGTCCTTCGAATACATTCGCAACAAAGGAATATTGCGACAGGTGGTTGAAGTTAGGTTCGATTCACTTAGGAGGCAAGTGGGCATGAAGTGATCGCATCAATTTTAAATTCTTCTCTGTTTATCTATTTTTCGATATATTGTCATACTACTAGCCTCGAACTATCTTATCCACTCGAGGTTGCCGCAATCGGGTTGTTTACTAGAATTCACCTTATAACTACAGGGGAGTACGATGGAATTTGGGTAAAGTACATGTTAAGACACTCAAAGGTCTCTTATCGAGTGGCTATGTTCTGATTGTGATGTTGCTCCCTATGTTTCTAGAATAGAGCTCGCCTCGAATATACTCAGTTTTTCAGTTTTAACCACGAGCGAACGACACCCCAATAACAAGGAGGGAAAGTCAGTCAACCTCTATTTGATACAGACTTGACATTCGGAGCGACATTTCACTTATGTGAAGATGTTCGCGGAAGTCGAACACCGTCGGCGAACGTGCACGCTCGGGTTGCATTAGTTATTGAATTACTCACAAGGTCATCCTGTTGCGCCGTTCTGATTCGAATTGTGGTCGTCTGTGTTAGGCGCAGCTATCTCACTAAGGCGTGTTTGCGCCTCTTGGACCTCGCGGTGGAGTTTGGCACAGGCGAGAGTCTGCTCGCCGGTACATGGCGCTGCTGACGGTATTCTCAGTGGCGAATTTCGGCCGCAGTTGTTACTTTGTGGGGCACTGTCGAGATTTGCCCGGTGTTGTATCGACATATTTACGTTAGAGATGAGCGGCTGTGTAGGACCTTCGGGCCAGCGACCTGCCTGCAATAGTAACATTCGTCAAACTGTCATTGTCATAATAATAATTATCTTCACTATTTCTTATTGTGATTAATTATTATTACGCTTATAATGCTTGCATAAGAGGTATGACTTCTAGTCACATGCATGAGCCAGTGGCACGCGAAAGAACATCTATCTACATACTATACATGTGTTACATGTATAAAGTTTGAAAGCACCTACGTAAGACAGCGTAGTTGGCAACGGAGAGTCGAAATTAGCATTTTGCGCCGTCGAAAGCGGTGATCCATACTGCGGTTGTTGCTGGCTTAGTTGTGCATTCTGATGTGCAGGTTTCCGTGGTAGGGTGGCTACATGTTGGTATGATACGGATGAGGGCAACAAATTTCGTGATCTTTGTTGCTGAGCGAGATCCCACGAACTTCGCTTCAAACTACTATAGTCGCCAACGCCGAGCGGGTACATACCCCTTGTAACAGGACTTCTAGTTGAAGGAAGGCCAACACTTCTTCCAGGATCTGTCGGTGCCCAGTCATCTGGCGAGCGGAGGCAAGCTGTTAACGATCCTGGTACCCCTGGTGCTGGCCCGGATGAGGACTGTAGCTGACTCTGTTGCAATGCCATTGAAAGGCTGCCCGCAGCCGCAGAGGAACTAAATGGCGATAGTGGTGTAGTAGAACTAATGAAGCTACTTTCAGCAACGCCACCTGCCGATGAGCACGAGGGGCTCGTAAGTTTTAGGGTTTCTGTCCAAAAATCACAAAATTACGTCAGAGAATTTAGCTCAGTGTGATACATTTTTTGTCGAAACAAAATGTATGATAGGAATCATAATAATAATTAGTCTTGCTGTAATCGGTATAAATATTTCCAAGTGATCGTTACGATGATCCGTTTCATTTCATAAAGAGGCATTTTATTATTTTGGGCTCTGGGGAGGTGTTATGGCGAAGGATGCTCTCATCATACCGAGTAGTCAAATAAATACAAGATCTGTGAATCGAATTGCGACTTAGTACAGCCAAGCCTGAGAGTTTTCTCGAAATTTTGTCTCAATGTGAAGTTTGTAACTCATAAAATAAGAATGCCACTTGTTTAACAAAAGGAAGCTCGTTTCAGCAGTGACTCATGGAAACGTTTTGTTTAGCCGGAATAAAATATGTTTGTATATTTACATGATGATATAAGGATGAAAATGAATAAAAATAAACAAAACCAACTCCTTATTGGTGTTTTCCCTCTCTCACCTGGTATAATATCAGGGCACTTGCTGTCGTAGTCAAGGTCATCTCCAAAAATCTTGAGATCTGTGATATGATCGCGCTCCTTCTTTGAGTCCCGAAGAGGGAACACGGACTCATCGTCGTCTTTCGAGATGCCATCTTGGGGAGCTTTAAATAAGAACGACATTATTATTATTATTATTATTATTAACAGAATATAGCCCTATATGATTTATCATGTGCTTAAATTTGGCCCGGCAATACACGTGGATCAAACAGGCCGCGACTTTCGAGCGATCTCTCACCTAAAATGCGTCATTAATTCCCTTTACGTTCACAAGGGTATTAGTGCTTGCATTTTCTAGCTAGGTTTTTTAATAACTACATTAGAGCGTTAATAATTATTTAATTAGATACATTAATAATAATCGAATATAAAGTGGACAAACTAGTGGCTGGTAGTTTATACCTTTTTTACTGTGCTTCTTATTCTTCTTTTTATTACCACCGGTGAGCTGTCCAGAGCGGACAACCTTGAGCGTCAATAGAACTATAAGCGCTAGTATAGCGACGATGGTCACGAGAGCAGTGACGAGGCCGAGCAAGGCCAGCGTTGATGGATTGCCATTGCCGTTAGGACCACCTCCATCGAGATATCCGAGAAGGAACGAGTAGCCGCTTTTCGACGATTTCGACAAACTCAGCGGTCGTGGAATCGTCGATGCGACCAGTATCGTCGGCTGGCTTGTACCCCTCTCATTGGCCGCGTATACTGTACAAACGTAGGCGGTCGAGGGGGACAAACCAACAGCGGTGAGCACAGGCTTCACTGGCTGTCCACTACCACCGCTCGTGACATTAGCAATAAGCACACGGTTTTGGTTGGCTGAATCGTGCACCTCCATGTGGAAATGCTGGCCATGTTCCGCTCCACCGTCGTAGCCTTCGAGACAGGCGATCACCAGCGAGTCCTCGCTAGCCTTCGCGACGCTACAATTGTGCACGGGGCCCGGAGGGCCTGCTGGGATCAGCGTAAACATGCAGGGCTCCTTCTGTGTTCCCATCGTGTTTCGACCCCAGCAGATGACCGTGCCATAATCTTCTTCCGAGCGAGGCACAAGCGTGAGCCAACTTCGGGTGCCGTTCGACGCAACAGTCCCATGCTGGTCAGGACTCATGCTTGCATCGGCCAGCAACATCATGCCCTCATCAAACACTCCGTTTGGGGATGCGGTCGATGGTGAATACGGAGCAGAGGAGATAACACCCTTGGAGTTGCGCGTTTTCCATTTGAATGTGACTTCTTCGGGATCAGACTCCAATTCGCAGCTGAGACGAACAGCTTCATTTTTTGCGGCACCGTACACTTGCCGCTGACCAGGCACACAACGAGGCTCATCTGCGCGGAACAATTCGTTTTTTTTTTAGGCTCATTTGTTACAGCAAGATAACTGGTATTACTAGTTATTAATGGAATAATGGGGGGGGGGTGCTCCCGATACTGTTTATGTATTATATAATAGCTAGTTGGATGGGCCCACTGTGATGACGATGTCAAGAGGGAGCATAGAAAATCAATATAAACTAATCACTAGATAGTGTCGATTATCCCGTCTGGGATATATGGCATTTGCTCAAATTTGACCCTGCAAACGATTATATGTTACGAAATGAAGACGCATATACTTACACTTAACGCGCAGCTGTAGAGGAGCACTTTCACCCTGACCTACGGCATTGGTGCCTGTACACGTGTATTTCCCTCGACTGTGCCTACACATCGTATGAAATTCAAATCGAGAAAAAGCAAAAAATAAATAAAATCATAATCACTACAAAATATCTGTCCCCGGGCCTAAAATCTTAATCAGTTAACAAAAACCAATTTTTTATTTAGTGAAAAGTTGCAAAAAAACAATGATCACAAAAACTGCTATCCATATTTATCAATCATAGATTAATGAAAGCATGATCACAATGGTTATCATGGATAGTTCAGATCGTTTTCGCTATCCAGCTATTGTAATCTTCCCCACTGGATCCCACAGGCCAGCGTTTGCTCCCTTGTACCTTGTGACTTTTTGTAGCACCAGCGAGTGCTCGGAGATGACTACGCCTCTGTGATGATTATTGTGGCCGTGCGAGTTATCGCTGTTTGAATTCGTGGGGGTGAGCTCCTCACCTTCGAACCGCCAACCCATCTCAATTAGAGGCGGGTTAGCCTTGACATCGCACTCCAAGAAGACATCGCTGCCCTCACGGATGTGCGTGTGCCGTAGCTTTGTGCCTAGGCGTACCGTCACCTGCGGTACATCTGTAAACACAGCAGTAAAAGGATAAACAGAGTGACTTGCGTGATATGCATCAAACATTCATTTTGGTGTGACCTAGTGGAAGAATGATGATATTCTAAAGTAAAGGTTTTGCTTGTTTGTGTTATATGATATAAGGACAAAATATTGTATATATTACTTATGATAGTATAATCATAATAGATAATCTAGTATAACTGACAAAAATACACCAATCCACATACGAGCGTACGAGCTGTTTTAGATGACGGAATACCGAAATCGAAACGGCCATTTATTGCAACTAGAGCACTTACTTATAGTCTTAATTCGAACAAAAGTCGATTCATTTACGTGACTTTTTGTGTCCTTTAGGAACACCACATAGAACGCCTTGGTGAGGTCGCTTTTCTTGGTAATAGGCATTAGCGAACCTCTATTATATGGGTCATCCAAGAACCAAGGGAGTCTCCGATAAGCGTGTACGGGTTCTTTCTGCTTCTTACCGAAATCACAGATAGTGCGAGCAGCGCACTTAATGGGACTGGAGACGGGACCGTCGATACTACGCTAAGATGGAGTCCCCTGCCATTTCGCCAGGGCGCTAGCTAGGTGTCATCAAGGAACACCCCCACAATGGGCTAGGTATTTGAATACAGGACGGTAGCAAAATAATGTGAATAAAAAGAATAAAAGGCCTAGGATAAAAAGCCGCATAAGCACCATCAACGCACTGTATTATAGGAACAAGGGACCGCCAACAGGAGAGATCAGCTCATCAAAATAGCATTGCACTACAAAAAAAACGACCATCAAGGACACAGCACATTTGTTCTATGGGGAGCTTTACTGGCCGAATCTGCACTGACTGTCGACGGAGGCTCGTGTTAAACTAATGTTCATTTGAGTTGCTAGTTAGAGTATACGTAGAGTTGATCGTTGTAGTGAAAACCACACAAGCACAAAGATGTCGGTGACTGGACTCACCTCACCCTCTAATGCACGAAACGGGTTCGGCCTTTTTTGCGCCTTACAAGACTGACGCCAACACAGCACCACCAATTGCCAATAAATCATTGGGGGCGTGCCTTTGTGATTTTTATACGCTACTAGAGGACACGACGCCTAGGCACCTCAGCGTTGAGTTACGAACAGGGTGTGGACGGCTTTTCGAATCGACCGACAGACCCTAAACACTTTATAGTGGGTTTGCCCAGGGGAGCCACATGCGATCAGAGTCATTCGCCCGCCCATCGGGCGACGCAAATACGTAGCAGTAACAGTTGAATGGTGAACAGGTCTAATGTCGTCTGGCAGGTCAGTGTTGTAGCTATAAAGTGTCCTTTACGACTCTTAAAGACCACACTGTTAACCCGCTTGGTCCATATTCATGCCTCAGTACAGACTGAACGAAACCAATGGCTGGTCGCTACTACGACAACTAGATAGAATCTGTATCAGCAACAATTGCAGCTCCTTTAATAACCCAGTAAACATTGACCTTTACCTCTCAACCTGCAATCGTTTAAGTAAAATATCGAAATATTAGACTAGACACAAAACAGATTCATATCGATACCACTAATCGACTGACAAGTTGTATACTGATTGTCGCCCACTGCGACTATTACATAGTATCTGTTCAGAACGATGCGCCAAGGTCATTTTTATCTATACGCCTCTAACAGTATATTATACAGTGCTCTAGAGTGTATAAACATATGTAGGAGAATCACATTTGCATGCAGAAAGGGCTGTAGGGTGTGTAAGAATAATAACGAGTTGCGACCCCTGTTTAAAATTCAGATAGCGGAAGCAATAGCACGGTGTGTTCAACTGTGCGTTATTAACAGGTGCGTTACTGGTATAATTAAACATTCAGCTGGCTATATCGATATTATAACCAAACTGTTGTTTCTATTTGTTTTTAATATTCCACGTTTATAAGAGTAGGATTTTAATTCAGTTCCACATTTATTAAACAACATGGCTGGCACAGTACTCTCTATGTATATCATAATTATTATATTTAGAGTTTTTGTACAAAGTTATTCCATGTTATGGGAATGACTATTAGCTTGACACCTCAAAAATAAATCCGAAATTAATCCATATGAACGTAGCATTTTCACTGGTACACACATGGGATCTTATTTCTGTGGATTTTCAAAGTTTGTTGTTTGCAATATCACACTTTGCCTTATGGATATTGCCCTAGACACGCATTCGGCGTCTTCACACAGATGATCGGACCAACAACAGATTGGGTATCTAACACAGAGATGCTTAGCAGCAGCAGCAGGTTCAGCCATTAGTTCAATCTCACTTTTGTTGTAGCACACCTTCGATGAAATGAAAGTGAGTCAGGCAGTTCAGCTCCATCTTGTCTCTCGCTGCAAAGACGTTTTTTTGTTCCAGTGGGTGAATCTTTTTCAGTTCTTGGCATCCGTATCAATTTCCAATTCGACATGAGACGGTTTATGAGGTTCGGTGGACAGAACCGGTTCAACCGAAGTGCAATATCTGTCGATAGTTCAAAATGAGATTTTCATTCCGAATTCATCAGTACCAACTGCTTGTGATGGTGGGGCCTCTACAGCTGGAGTTAGCTAAAGAAAAGAAAAAAAACAGAAAAGGGAGACATCGATCCAGCTGCTGTCATATGTCGCCGCCAGCATCCGGCAACGGATGAAAAGGTGATGACAGCAAACACAAAAATGACGACTGCGGCTTCGCTCTGGATCTCGCACGAATGTGAAGAAAGAGATCTCAAACAGTTACGTACTTTTCATTGGAGTAGTGGAGACGCTCGTTAAAAACTTATGTCAGCTCGTTCGCGTCCATGGGTGATACTTAGAACACTAAAATAATGATTATTCAAAGATAGGAAAGTAGATCGCCAACTAAGCGATTTATGAACTACGTCGAGATGTCGTATGCCCATATCTTCGTTAACTTGTTTATACTGAACTTGCCAGGTCCGATTGTCATTGGCGATGGTACATATATCTTCCAAGCATTTCAAGTTGCTTGTATTCGCCTTGCGTTTGTGCATACAGTTGGAACACGTTTCTTGTTCTCATGGAGCCTATGTTCACCTTCGTTAGACAGACGGAGTACGACAGGTGGCAGAACTGTCTGGCAAACAGCCAGCCTGCCTGGATTCGACCGAGATCACCGACCTCGTGTATGCATCGAATTAATGGGACTGGCAAACAATATCAGCCACAAACAGTCACCTGATCTTGGTGTTTGCTGTGTCGTACATATTTAGTAGGGTTATGACCTAAATTTATCGACCAGCTTTCGAACACGACCGACGGACAGTAGACAGCGCACCCTATGAGTTATACAGGCACACATACAGAATAGCCAGCGAACGAACCGACCAACCGAGTGTAGAAGCTGGTCTCTAGAAATTGCGGTCCATATTCTATGAGGGATTGTCATGATGCCTTGCGAGCGCGTTTATGTCAATGTCTTTTTTTAAATATTATTATGGTTTATTTCATTATGATTATTATTCTGTTATGAACTATCTTTAGAAGTTTAGAGGTGATTTCGCTTTTCAGATCCACACACTGAGGATCGCAGATCCAATGAACTTCATAGGATCGATGCCCAACCTTGCTCCCCTTCCATTTTGCTATCATACATGAATACAGACACTCCGTCGTGCGAGAGACAGCAACGTACTAAGTATAGCCGAATTTTAAAATATGCCTCTATCAATTTCAATGTGAATTAAGGAAACATGCCCCCTGTTTCGAGTGTTTCAAAAGCAACTCAGTGACATTGATTATGAAGGAACAAAAGTGCATCGACGAACTTAAAACCTCCTGTAAAACCTATTTAACTTTGAATTACGTTTTTGGTCTCCTTGAACGCGCGCATATTCTAAAAGTGGTCGCCCTCCAAATACTCGACCATGTTCAGGGTATTGGTGAGGCAGAGCAGACTCTATCCATTAATGGGATTTTGCTAGATTTTCTTCAGTCGTAGCTCGTCCGTTAGTAACGTGCAGAAGCTCCATGGGCCCACTGGAGGTTTCCCGATGAAACTCTCGAACTAAATGCAGAGGACCGGCAGTGCGCACTCAAGGCCAGAATCTGCCATAAATGGATTCGCCACCTTCAACGAGTCGATAGGGGATCTGCCAAGTTAGGATTTTGCTATCAGCGGGAGAGAATACGACCAGCTGTGTAATATCCCGATGACAGGATTCCGTAACTGAAGAGCATGTGTCCTGTCAATGTTGTACAGCCCACAATACATATCTAGATTTGGGCTCACCGATAGACGTTCTAGGGTGTGAACGCTCGAGAACTCACTTGTTTGACTTGTAACAGCCACCATAATTTTGAATGCAGTTTTCTGTTACATTTTATTTAAAAAAAAAGAACTAAAAAAATTACTTTTCTGATACAAGTTTTAATTATAAGTCTGACATCGTTCAAGCATAGAGGTTCGCGATTACCGTATATATTCCAACCAGTCGAATGATGCACCTGGCTAGCACAAGATGAAGTTGAGAGGCAAGTTACAACTGCACTCGCGCACAACTGCACTCGCGCAACGCATTTCTCGAGTCGTTTACTTGTTACAGATGATGAACGAATAAACGACACTAGCTACGACCAGGTGAGCCAATCTTATTCAATTCGTCAAGTAAACAGCTCCAGCTGCCAGTTCAGTTCAGATGCTACGTACCACTTAATGCAGTTATTACTGTTGATATACGACTAGTGATTATTAAAAACGAACCAGGATAGAACGGAATTGCTTGCAGGACTGAATAATGTACCGATGACAAGGTACTCGAATATTGTCACATATCCACGAAAATAGACAAAGAAGCTTTTCGTTTTGTTTGCTTGTCATCTCGTTATATGAGACAGTCAGTCCGCGACAGAACACGAGACGTTGAGGTAAACTGATCCTGAGTTGCACAAGTTGGTAAGCCAAGTCATCATGCTGACGCAGAATCAAGGCAGGCCGTTCATTTAAGAGATGAACTTATCTTGACATATTTAGCTGCCTGTTGTTCCGACAACATTGTTATTGAGAAAACTGATTGTATTGTATCTCCACCGCTTACGGTAGTGAAACATTTTGCTCATTTGGAACAAACTAGCTTAAGAAGGATAACCTTTAAAAATAAAAAATCTTTTCGTCGGTTCTATACATTCAAGTCCTCTAGAGCGATTTGTGGTATACTCAACAACCCACATATCTCTTAAAGGAACTGCACATAATATTTTGATGCTCAACTCATGACTGGCGTGCATGACTATCTAATTTCCTTTCTCGGCATTATTTGCCAAGCGTCCCTATCCGACGGATTGAACTGCCAATAGTGACTCGCTCAATGTGGAAACCTTAACGTAGGAAGGTTGCAGTCTTACTAAAGAAATGAGTTGAGCGAAATGTCATAGCATTGTGATGCGATTGCAAGCTGTTACCAAACGCGCTGCAGAATGAGCGCTAACGAACTCTGTAGTCCCCGTACGTAACAAAAGATTCATCAGCCAAACACGTTTTATCCCGTTTCAACCAATCCCCTACGAGTGGAAGTTGCCGTTCAGCGAACGTATCCTCGGCAGGCTTTCTGTACACGTTTGTAGAGGTGGGATCTACTCAATTTTGAAGAATTGCAGCTATTTGGAAAAATGACGTCACTTACACCCATTGTTAGGCGTCAAGTTGCCTAAGAAAGCCCTTTTCTCTCCGTACGTATCAATATAGTACGAGTATGTATGCCTCTATCCCGATGACACTAGGTGATACAGTTAGTCGGTAATGTAACAACTTTCCTAAAAATATTTAAAAACTTTTCACACCCTACTTAGTACTTGTATAGTGTAATTTTCGGTTCCTCCATTGTATCCATCGTGCGGGTTGGTCATCAATATATCAAAACTGAAATAATTATATTTTGCGTAATTAATAACTATTGTCTAGTAGTTAATTATTATTTAAGTAATTCAATTACTATTACATAATAGCACCCTGTGTGTATTATATAGATTAAATGTGAATGCCATCAGAACGCTTACGAAATAGAAACAGTTCATGGGTGATATGGCATTTATATGACATTTACAGTAATATTTTATATATACATGCATCGATATGCATCACGTAAAATCGCTGATTGCTTCGGTTTTGCAACTAAAATCAAATAGGATAAACACAGGTCTCGCCAACGAGAGCTCGTGTTACAGCAATGCACCCGGCTTTTGCCACATGTACTCTATGCAAATCAGGCGCTATATTGCGCCGCAAGCGACCTAAACTCGCACAGCCTCCGGCGCCGAACGTAGGTCTCGGGTGGGGGGCATCGATGCAGGCCATAGTTTAGTATTCGCGGACAAAGAGATAACGAAACTCTACCTAATATTTATCCTTACCTTGCTTAAAATAGATAAATCACCCCATCTAACACATCATCATTTTGGTTGAAATATCGTTCGTAACGATGTATACGAGTTTCCTAGATCACAGGTGGACTTCGAATTCGTACAACAAGACTGAGTCCTGGAGTAAAACTTGGACAGCCTTCGTTTGCGTCATTCAAAATTGGTTAAATGACCTTATTAATAATTATTCACTTACATCGCACGTGAAGTTTGATGCCGTCAAGAATTCCATTCCCGCCTGGGCGTGGACCAACCCCGCCGCTCTCGGAGGACGAGGCCCCACCTCCAGCGGGACTCGTGCCGCTCGCCTCACCACTGGCAGCGTTCTGTGCCTGCAGTTGTAGGTAGAGAACAAAAAATTGACCTCGTCTAAGCTCATCACTGACAAACTATCGACAGTTGATTTACACAATACAATCATCAGATACGTACCCTCACGCTTGGTATAGCCGGATTTTCAGCCCTACACACGAGTTGTTTGCCGTCATCGTCAGGACCGGGAATCAACTCGATCGTTGATAGCGTTGGCCGCCACGGGCCATCCGCGACCGGCGATAAGGGCAAACTGGAAGCAAATTTTGTTGCTGAGGCAACCTTTTGCGGCGAATTCTTCAAATGTAGAACAGCTCCTCCAGATGGTCCAAAGTGACTCAGAGCGGTACCCGTCGGGTCAGGCGAAATGGTTGACGATTTGGTCGCGTTAATTCTCTCGCCACCCTTAAACCACTGAATGACAGCGGGAGGCCGTGAGCCCGACGAGGAGCACTGGAGCGTCACCGGAACGCCCGCTGATAAAGTTAACGATGCATCTCCATCTCGGCTGCCAGACGCTGGCGGATCCATCGTCGAGATCCATACACGCTGTGGGCGGACTGCAATGAAAACCCGAGAGTCTGGTTTGTGTTGGCCTGTACTATCATACCAGATATATATATATAGCTCTCATTGCTAAACTAAGCCACATTTTATAGAGTGCATGAGCCCAACCTTAGTTAGTTAGTGGGATTGGCTATATAGTATGGGCTCCTGGATAACACAGTGGCTATTGAAAAACCAACGGGTGCTACAGTAAATCGCAAACAGCTATATAGCCAGCGTTGGCAATGAGCCGTCTCTAGGCATCTTGTTTTTTTTGGTTGGAGATTACGGGAATGCCCGATGCACATGCACGCTGAGCGGTCCATCTATAATATGTGCAGCCCTAGTGTGGGACTTTCAAACCTGCGTACCCCCGCCCCCCGTCCCCCGTTACCCAGACGGTTCGGAACGCTTAACGCACTGCCTCTAGGCACCTGAACAATGATATTGTATCTGGATGAAATCTGTCCACTCTGAGAGCAATTTTTCCCTGACGTACGGAATCCACCAATGAACCAACCGTTGGACGAGTAACAATGTTAACACAAACTGCATTGAATTCTATAAAAAAAAGTTTTCTTTAGTTCGAGCGTGTAATTATAATGATAATAAAATTAAGTCGCATCCCACAATGGTATGATGACCGAACATGTTACAAGGGCAAATCACGCCGATTGTTTTGTTATCTTACTGAAGGACATCACTTGCAGAACATCAACAAAGGCCAGTGCCTGTTCTATCAATGCCACTACCCGCGATCTGATTTCGTTGGGTCATCAGCTCGTTGCTGATAGACCATGAAGTGAATCGAAGCAGCTCGAGATAGCGACGCATACACGACCCCGAGCGATATAGTGGTACTCAGCTACCACGATGCTCAGGTATTATAACAGCAGCTACAACTGGTGGGTAGTTACACTTACAATAAACGTCGACGACGACAGTGAAGACGAGAGGCTCCGAGATATTGTTGTTTTGCGCTACACACGCGAATGCGGAGAGCAGGTCTGATCGAGTCAGAGTGGATATGACCAACTCGACCTCAATGGTGTTACTGCTGCTACTGCCGCCATTCGGGCCAGAACCGCCTGAGAATGTTGCCGTCGACGAGACGACAGTGCCGAAATCGTCGAGTGAAAAACCTCGCTGGTTCATTGGTGAGCCGCTGCCACCAGATTGTGAGGACGGCCTCCCCTGTGGCGGCGGTTGCTGCTGCTGCTGTTGTAAACCGCTAATGTAATTTAGCGATGACGCCGTTCCTCGGTACCAGGCCGCTACGGGGGCAGGGTTACCTGGTGGTGGAGATCATATAACAACGAATTTATCGTTTGATAAATATCAGTTGAGAAATAGAACGATAAACATACATTTGATGTTAAGAGCTGAGGCCTGTCGCATAGGGGAACAGCTGAGGGTCAGCAAACATACATTTGATGACGTAACATTCACTGTACTCTTAACTAGAGTGACATAGTACGAGTAATTCTATACTCGATGAAATGAATCGAGTGTGTTGTGTTTGTACTATACTTCGAATTGGGAAGGGGACTTCTGATGTTCGAGCGGTCGTGTGACCTGTAAACAAGGTTGGAAAGAACCGTAAGTGCACTTTTCCTATGCACGATCTGTACACACCTCCGTAAACCTGGCACTTCAGGACCAACTTCTCCCCTTCGTTGTAAGGACCAATCACGGCTTTATCCGCCAGTATCGCTCCATGGTGATCGGTAACCGTCAGCTGCTGTGGCGGAACTGCAATATTAGCGAATTCATCATTAGCATCATCATGCCTTTATACGAGACAAGCTTATCTTGCCTAATATGCATATCTGCCGCTAGCAATAAAGGAGGACAACTTTGTCTTGATGCTAAACAGCGTCAGCAATTCAACCGGAAATTTGCCACCCAGTCAAACTGAAAAGAGTTGACTTCGTTGTACTCCACGGATACTCCATTCTAGGCAGTTGGCAGCTACAGACGAACACACATGTATACAGACATATACCTGAGAAGAAGGCGGCGATGGGACATACGTACAATATAATACAAAAGTTTTTAGTTTATTAACGGAACTGCAGCAAACCGTGGCCAAATGATGACAACGTGCCGCGTTTCCAGCTGCGCCATTAACTGTTCACTACAACTATTACTGCATCAGTTAGGAATTATTCTATTATACATCAGGTTCGCCCGTAGTAGTGTTAAATCGAGATCTGGGCTGCACGCAGAGGGTGTCCCAAGTGGGGCTTGAGTATGTGCGTAGGCCTGCTCTACCAACAGACAGACACGCCTCACTTATGATGCCCGCTCTGCATGCGTATTCTCAGTCCAAAAACGAATATATATATATATATATATATATATGGGCATGAGTCGAGGCTAATCAGTTTTGTGCTCATATTTCATTACGTGAATACATCGTTGTTGCTTATCGTTTTTCTTTGAAATATACCAAATATCTCCATTCATGTTGAAACGCTGTTCGTTCCACATATTGATTGATTTCATTATTAATATCGATAATGCAGAAACCATTGAGCATTGATACGGATTGAGTTACATAACATCCACGACCGCAATATGTCTTATCACTAATGAGACTGGCCAAAGGTAGATGGATATATACACATGGTCAATCTCGTCGTTGAATAGCCACAGAGACAGCGTTTAACACGGAGCGTTTCACATGGGCCGACAACAACAAACAAGATAACCGATGAGCGACAACTGCTTTCCATTAACATCTAAATGACTTGCAACAAAATCACCATCACCAGCGTTATGAAATGATAACAACAAACATATACACATTCAATAGACGTTTGAACTGCGTACACATATTTATGTATATTAGTCTCGATTTACAGCGAGTTTAGGTTTTAATGCATCAATACTAGCCCTATGATACCAGAAATTCTAGTGCATCAAATACAATTTATCGTATTAAATATTCTGTAAAAAAGCTGCCTATGGGAAGGAACGTTTATAAATTGGTTGCTGGCCTCCAGGTTGCGATAGGTAGCTGTGAAACAGTCTTTGGATTGCAGTAAGAAGGCGATTGTCTTATGTTCGAATAGGTTCACTTTTTTCACCTTTCGGCCTCATATATATATATATATATATATATGTGGGGGACTTTGTCTGATGGACCAGAGCGGTCGCAAAGGCCATTGGGCTTTGGGTGGCTTCTTGTTGTGAAAACGAGCGAGGTCGAGAGCCCAAAACGCCTCACGGCTCTGTGAGGAATTTTAAACAATAAACACACCTCAGGCGTCATTTCATCCATTTCGCGATACGATACTATACCAGCGCCGATTTATTCAGTAGAGTAGAAAGCCACCGGCAGGTGCAACAACACCCTATCAACTACCGGATTTTTCCACTAAGTAACTGGAAACGACTTCGAATTTTGACATCACACACCTATTACGATTAGCTGCACTTCATAGTTTCGTGTCCGAGCCCGCTTGAAGTCGACTCGACATCGGTAGAGCGCCTCGTCTTCCTTTTCCAATGGATGAAGTTGCAGCAACGACGGGGTAGGCGATCCTGGACCCAATCCTGTCCCAGCGGCTGATACTCGACCGGCGGTCCTGCTCGAGCCGCCGATATTGGCGCCGCCGATACCAGTGTCACTCTGGCTGCTCGCCGATATGCCGCCTCCTACTAGACTTTGAGCGCCATCGACGACATGTGCACCCGCAGCGGAAACCGTCCCGGAAATAGCTTGCAGGTATGCTCTTCCGGATAGCCACTGCGCGGGGGCGTGATGTGCGTTCCTCAGCGTTGTCTTGCGCGAATCCAATGAGTAGATCGGCGTAGTCGAATCATCCTTGTACCTGTACACATCCAACATGAACACGGAACACGAACGAAGACCGACACAACAGGAGGAGCCAATCACAGGCGAGTTGTTGTTAATGCACAAGCTTATATAGGCTGACATTTATGTATAATAGTAATCTCCATTAATCCATGAGATGGTTCACTCACTCACTTGTCTAATGTAATTTCTATTATTATGATAATGATGACAGGGCGTGGGACAATTAGGGGGTGATGTGTTAAGTAAACATTATCATATCGAATATCCATATCGTATCTTCGTGTCGTGCATCGTCGAAGGAGCAAATGCATGCAATTGCATGAAGAATAAAAGTGGCCTGGTGCACAGGGTTCTAATGACCCAGTTTTAATAATGGCATATATACAATGTAATTAGATCAGTAGATACATAGATAGTTATAGGGCAACAGTAGGGTTTACTATCGGCGAGCCCAGTGGCGTGGTACATTCGCGGGCGCTTTGCTATCGGGAGAGGCACGTAGGTCACAGGTTCGATCCCCGCCGTCGCACATTTGCATTTAAAAGGAATCCGTCCGGCAACGTCGAAAGAAGTACAGCGGACGTTAAATGTTGGATGAAGTTTTAGTATAGTAGCATGGTTAATCGCCGTCCGCCAAATGAGTCATTCTTCAATACTTATTTTGTATTAATGAAGTTGATATGTTATGAAGCTCCTATCATTTTAAATGGCTGGGCTCGGAAACATCGCTTGATGAATCGACAAGAATAAATGGCCTGATACCAGTCAAACCGCCCCAGATACTGAATAGCTTATTCTTCAATCCCAGGAGGCGTAAAGATCTCGTTCAATTAATAATGATCCACGCGACCCAGCAGGGAAATCCACCGCCAGGTCAATTATCCCTATAGGCCCTTTCTTAACCTATAGACGAGAACGCCGCTGCGTCGCGGATAACACCCGATTAAAATTGAAAATTGAATAATAATAATACATTCACACATCTATTCAACGCGAGTAGATGGATCGCAGTTTCCACGTACGAGTGGCTTTACATCATCATGCATAAGCATACATGGCGCATTCATAAGAAAGAGAGAGAGAGAGAGATCGGGAGAGCGCCGAGAGCCAAGCGTTGCTAAAAACGTAGCAATGTATGAGTATCATTGAAGGATATTGTTGGTTGTTAAATCACCATCGCACATCGACCCGGGATCATGAAAATATATACACGCAATGAAAGTTTGAGAAATTCGTTAAAAGTTTAGTTCTATTTATTGAGATGTCGCCTTTAGGTTGGGAAAAATCCGCCAGACGGCCTCATTCTCATTCGACTTCGAAAAACGATTCTGACAATGAGTTCTAGCTTAAATATGGGATTATCTATTTAGCTGTCCCTCGCTGAACGCTATGGGTTGAGGCATAGACTGATACAAAATCCTGAGAAATAGATGCCACTACATTATGTTGCTGTTCTCACAAGGCTAGTCAATTATTAAATCTCCTATGTCCAATTGTCCATAATGGACAACGCGTTCATATCTGTACTCCATGTTTGCCATAACCCTAGCAGCAGGTATCGTAAACAGCCAAGTACATATTTGGCAGACAGAAAATTGACACCACGAAAGGACTTTTCTCATATTAAAGGCCTTTATTTATCTTAAAGGCTTCACCTCTGCTACTTTTGGACGGTCTCGACCAAGCGATCTTCGTGTATCGACTGCGAATTGATCTTTTCCATCCCCTCATTCCGCCAGTTGGGCATGGAAATCATTTTTATTAAAATTCGTAAAATTCTCGCTATTTATCGAAAAATTTCACTTACCTGGCCCACTCAACAAACGTATCTATCTAGCGGAAACCACTGTTTAAACTCTGCTCACAAGTTAAGAGCTGACGCATGTCAGATAGGGGAACAGCTGAGGGTCAGCTTGAAAAACAAAGTAATACTTATAGCGGTTACTTAAAATATGCGATGGAATCAAATGTATGGATTTCTATCTCAAAACGCATTACGCGGGAAATAAGGAATATGAATTATGAGTTATAACATGTGTAAAACCAGAACATCTATGTGACAACCCTACTGGTCAGGGTGAGGGTGGGGGCGGGGGGGGGGGGTTGTGATCCAGGCCAATGAATGCCCTGCTTGGCAGGTGCTGAGGTGATACCTGGGGCACGCATCCTCACAGAATCTACATGTGAAGGCTGGGCCCAGATTGTGGAAATTCTCGGACGTGCAGGCGAGGTGGTGGAAGCCGTGCACCGCGAATCTAGTTGCCGGTATCTAGTGCCCGTTGCGGCGCGAGCAGCTCTTCCAAGCATCTGAGGTTATTGTTGTTAGTTGGTAGAAGTTTGTCAACTATGGCATAATGTTTAGCTACTGATGCTTATCGGTTGTCTTAAAGCGACTTTGCATGCAAACCTTTCTGCATCTAGAATCATTCGAAAAGTTCTAACCGTGTAGATGGGAAGTGCTTTCCTTCGAAACGTACGAAGACTTTTGCCTCTCAAACAGTATGAATGCATTCGCTTTGAAGAATGATAAAACTCAATATTGGCACACCCACCCGACACTTAGTAATGACATCAGTTCTTGCCATATAGAAAATGCGCCTTGGAAATATGAACTAAATGTAGATATACATAATCTTGCCATAGAAACCGGACGCAAACAAAATCGTCCCCAAGGCACAGAGATACGTTGCACAAAGAAAACTGTGTTACTCCATATATCTAAACCGCAATAGTAGACAGACGTGTGGCCAGGGTCTCCAAAAAGGGAGGAGTTTCTCAGGCGATTTTATATCTTTCTCCTGAGCGACTCTCTATTTCACCAATCCCGTATGGTTATGCCTTTTCACCGATCTGAAATAGACTCGATTTCCAACTGAATCGCAGCGGGAAACAGAGACCGCGTCCTCCGACGAAGCTGCTGTGGACTTGGTCTGACTTTCCGCATGCCCAATTTCATATCTGCGCTTCGTTGGAGATCGGCACCAACATCGTATATGGAGCAATGCAAAACTGTGATCGTTATGGCAACAAAATAAATCGGCCCAAAATAAATTCTGTTTTGAGAGCGGCAGTTTGTTTGCCGTAAGTGTTTTCGGCCAAAAATGTAAGGTCCCACAAATAAATCCTATTTAGTTCGCGCTTATCGCATAAGGAAGAAAATAGTATAGAATATTTCGATGAAATGTTTTCTTCACTTATCGTCTTCGAGGTGAAATTTCCCCCTGTGAATATAATATGAGCTGACATCGTGAACGTGAGGTCGGACGTTTGAGTTTTCGGGTGTCAAGCTTTGGCACTGTATGCACATGTTAGGTACGGTTTGGCATAATCATTTTCTGAGCGAACACGTTTTTAACGTTGTCGTAGCTCGTTGGTCATCCCCGTCAGCACTAAAAACCGTACCGTTTTTATTGGCCGACAAGCACGTGACATTCGTTCCAGTTATTGACCATTTTTTATGTAAAGCTCACTCGTTGCTAGAACAATTGGGTCAAAGAGCGATAGCATAGCATTTATCTACTCGCGGTGGAGTGCAGACTGTTAGACGTTATCTCGTTCAAGTGTTCGTAACAATTAGACTTACTCAGCTGCCTTCTACTGTATGTTTGAATAAATTCCTATGAGGAATATATATTAGACTTACTTGAGTATGACCACGACCTATGTTTCAGAACTGAGCGGATATTAACCTTATTTTCCATACAAAGCTGGCCAAAATAGCACGTTCAATTTTCTCGCAGATACTGTCCTTGAGAAGATATATTAAAAGTTGTGCCCATATGTAATGATCGGAATACTTTACTCGACTTTAGCGCTGTTGTATTCCTGTACAAAGAGAAATTATGGTAACATTGACTTACCACAACACAAGTGAGACTTCGTCGTCTGAGGAGTTGGGCTGTATGTTACAAGGAAGACCGACTTTGCCACCTAGAACGCCCGTAATCGTTACGCGCGGCTCTGAAATACAGATATCAAGACACAAAGACACATTGACACAACATTGATATAAAGGTGGTTCGTATCGCAAGTCAATACAGCTGGCATAAGTTAACACCAACACCTATCCAGTTAACACGCCCACCAATTGTGTTTCTAGTTCTAGTTTAATTGAAAGCTGTATATTTAATGCTATGCGTATGCTTAGGTGGTCCCGATGTGACATCCCAGCTCTCTATGGATTATCATCAAGCAGAGTGATGAGCAATATAGACGATCGGCATTCTCCACGGATACTGAAAGTTACAAGCTTTTCAATTTTTGTGGAGTTTTTCTATATGGGCCGCATACAGGCAAAAGAAACGACAAAACTATATTCTCATCTGGGAATACCATCATACAAGCCAGACATCCAAACCCTTCTAAAGTTCAACATATAACGCTTATTATAGTATAAAAATATGCAGAATGCATGTCCTCATACTAGAATTAGAGTTTAATGTTACATTTTAGAAGCGTATATATATATATATATGCACGTGACTCAAATGGAAGATAAAGAACATCGTCTAGCATTTGACGCTTGCTCGAAAACGAGGGTCCACGTCAAAGTGCTCAAAGCGCAAAGTAAGTGTAGGAGTGTTAGATGTGATAAATCAACGAGATTCATGTCAGGAGATAAGCCCTCATCTCTGTGTCTCGTACGCTTCGCTCCGCTGAACTGGTGGGTAGACACCTCGAGCTCCTCAAGCTCAGCCACCCGCTCTTTCGTTGCGTAAGAGCTCGCATCTCCTCAGCCTAATCTAACACAACGATGGCGGGCGCATTCTACGGAGAACAGAGATGGCCGAGTTAGCCCGTCTCCGCCGGCAATATTATAGCCGTAGTAATGGGAGTTACGTACATACGAAACCAGCACTTAGCGATGGTGGCCGCCCATGCTTATAACAATAATGATAGGGGGAGAAGTGGATTCATATGGACAGTTACAGCAGTACAGAAGCCGCCGGCAGCAGCATCCACCAGAATCGTGCCGACTTAGCTAACAGATCGGCCGACGGCCGACCAACGAACCAGCCGGCTAAATCGCGTTCTCTAGCGATCGCCCGCCTCCTGACTGTGACTAGGTCGTCTCCCAAGAGGAGGTCGGGGGTCCCTATGCGACTAAATGGTGGCCGTTAGCCCAGAGGCTGCGTTAATATGGGGACATGAATACGAGCAGTGTGAACAGCTCAGAGGACTACTATAATACTTCATGTGAGTATCTACCTATCTACAGTGTGAGAATCTACTGTGTCCTTTGACAGATTGCAGTAAAACCTAGATTAGAACTTCGACTATTTGGTTGTGTTGTGATCCGTACATCGCTATCACTATGACTCACGTTGTATTTTTTGGTTTCTTGTGTTTGCTTTGTTATTTCTTGCTTCACGAAGTTGCCGTCAAAATGATTTAATGCTTAATCATCGGATTGCGCAGCTCGTGTTTGTCCATTGACCAAGGTGTCAGATGAACTGGAAGGAGCGGACAATTCGGCGAGTGGATATCAGTTTAGTCCAACAACATTGAATAAGGCTCACTTTATAGATGAGCGACATCCTAATCTTCTTCAGGAAAACCTCGGCCTGGGTAAGGCGCGTGACGGCACTTCCACACTGATAAGGCAACCATCAGAGCTCAAAGTGAATAGCGTGCTCGGTGGACACTGATCGACCCCACGTAGAGGATCCGGCCTCAAATAGAGCTTATGCGACCAGAGGAATGGCGGGATGTCTAAGTCGAGGCGAACTTGGTATTTTTGCTTCGATGAGAATCATCTACGGGGACCCAAGTAAGTGAAGAGTCTCAACATCCTCCCCGAACTGAGCCGTTTGATCTACTCCAAAAATTACATCCCGTAGGCGGTTCCTAGTTCCTGAAAAGTCTCATGTACGCCGTACAATGTTTGCGATTGTGGCTCCTCCGCCAACCCTCGCTCGGCAAATGTTCCCAAAGCACCAAAATGGATTGCTGTAAGTGTGAAACGGTCGAATTTCTAACAGTGAAATGCATCTGTTTCATTGAAGTACATTATACAGTAAGGCCAAGAAGTTCTATAACCTTGCACGTGTACTCTGTCTCCATAAGAACAACAGCAATTACGGCTCGTTCGGTGTCTTATAGTCTCTCTGTGCATCTCCTTTCTTGCATATAGTCGTATTTGATTGAAAATAGATGCATATTTCAGCGTTCGCTTCCATCTCGTTTTCGCTTGCGCCGAGGACACTGAGCGAGCTATTTACGCAGATAGTTATTGGTGTTGGTGGTACAATCATATTTACTATTTAAAATTTGATGCTGATCTGGAAGACTTCCTTGGTGTTGGTTTCAACACATCCAAGTTTTCCACACAAGTTGCTTGGTCCAAAAGTAATGGAACAGTCCCACAAAGATAGTCGTCCTTGCACGATACGGTACCGTCGACGTCAAAGTAGAGAGACTATATATACATACATTTCGAAACTAAAACTGAAAATTTTGGTTCGACATGGTCGTTCGTCACAAGAATGGCATTGCGTTTCATGTGTTTCACTAATATCATCTTTAAGCCTAAACTCAAAGGCCTTGCTGGTTCTAGTTGCATTTTCATAATAACCGTTATAACAAATATGCCAACATTATATATGCACCCCCTTATGAGGTGTATGTATAATGTCGCATATATATGTGCAAAGCAAATATTAACGATAAGATATTGCACTCAATGTGCTGCTGATACGCTTATCGAAGCGTGTAACTAAATCATGTTATGGTCGAAACACATTGCCGGACAACAGACCACCACACGCGATACATATATAACAATAAGCGGCATAGATATATTGATGTTCGGCACATGTTCAAATAGCAGAGTGTTGCTATGATCAACTCGGCCCAATACATAGCTTATCATGTACCACCACGTACTGTGATCTCTGTATCAGCGACACGACGATTCGCTTCCTATTTATTTAGATACGTACGCACTAAGTGAACAAGTGGAAATTATTGCCCACAAAGATTGATGCTGAACTTCCGTAGAGTCTTCCTCGGCCAGATTAATGCACACATTCATCTCTTAAGTAGAGCGCAATTGATCATTGGTATATTCTATTTGTGCCATTGTTTCGTATAATTACGAAATGAACGCGGGAAAAAGCTGCTGCTTCGAATCTCGATGACGACAACACGTCTCAAGGGTGATTCTAAAATATTTCCGAAAGCCAACATTAAAGCAACGAAATATTATTCCTATAGCAAAGCCTTTCGTTTATCAGATTATTTTTAATTAGAGGGTTTTTTTTCTAGCCATTACAATCTATATACATGACAAGTTATTGCAGCTGTTCAACGTTGCAAAACCAAAGTAGCGATATTCGCACTTGGTATCTACTTTTGCAGTGGATCCTGTTACTGACGATTTAGCAACTGCAGCTGCTCAAAACAGAAACATTTAATTTAGGTCGACGTCCCTACAGCTCCAAAGTGTGGGCCGCTCTTGATGGATAGATATCATAGTACGTGCTAGTGGGTGTAATGTTATTCTCGCAGCACGCGTTTTCTAACAGAATCGTAATGATGTCCTTGAAGAAGGCTTAGTTCTCACTTTGTCATTGCCCTTGCTTCGTCAGGATGTTACGTGTGAATTCCCGTTGAATTCACCTCCGCGTATTCACCTCACGTAGATATGTTATATAAATGCGTCGCGGTATTTTTCCTGCAAGTCGATTCTGACTATGAGACTCTCACCACATTCATCACGACTCGCTAAGAGAATGATTTACCTAAATTTGTGCATTATATTTCCCAATCCTCTACAGCGACCTTTTGATGCTCATTATTCCTTATTTCGGTGTTTGCCGCTGTTTATTGTTGATGTGGCGTACACAGTTCGCTACAGTCCCGGAATATTTTTACAAAATTCTCATTTTGAATAGTGTTAATACTGTGGGATACTTACAAAAAAAAAAGTATTTTTACTGTTTATTGTCATGTTTCTCCTGAATTGCCTGGTTCGAGCGTCAATATCGACAATTGTCATTAAGTCAATTGTAAAAGTTGGCGATAAATGTACCCGCTGAACGTGAAATACGTCTAAGGCACCCTTTTCTATATATTCTTAATAAAATATCTAAAACAAAGAGATACAATTGTCGCCAACTTTTATATTTGACTAATAAACGAAAATAATATTCATTAATAGTATTGTCAACAAGTTGCTGAACTAAAATGAACTGGGGGTAACTTTGCACAGTTAATGAAGTTTTTTCCCATCCTCCACAATTTCATCCATCAGCCTGTGTCCACAACTTTAATGAGGTCAGTCTAATTAACATTCTATAATTGTTTTTCCTGTTATTAACACGGTTCGAGTGTGACGTGGCTTTGGACGATCTCATAATGGGACTACCTAAATGACGAAGAATACTTATATTTTATAAAGCAAATACGCATTATATATCATATTCTATATTCCACAAAACTCCTTTCCATCCGTAGAGGCGAAACAAAGTACTTCTTTGTTTATGATATCATTGTTTTATTGACAAGATTATATATCACGTTCAGGCTTTTCACATGTGGTTAGTCGAAATGATCGGGAGTTGTCGTTCTTGTGATTACCTTCGTCATCGAGGCGGTTCGTATAACTGTAGTACTTTGGCCGACGGTTCTCACTGACACTATTTCCGGATGAAGTCCACGATTCTGCAAACACAATCCAACTTAATGATTGAAGTAACTTAAAATACGAATTATTACGAATAACTCACCGCATGCTTAACTTAGTAGCAACATAAAATCGAGTCTTCAAATTATTAAGAATTTAACAAACAAGTTTGAAGTTCGTAAATGAATTTCAATAAACATATAGAATGAGGGTGGAATAGCGGGGTTGGAATCCGTTTGAACCTTTGCGATTCCTAAGACTACGCGTTCACCACTGCCGCTAATATTATCACGGCTAGGCCTAGTAGCAGCGATGTAGGCAGCGCTGTTGTGGCTCGGCCTTGTTGTGGGCTATTTTCAGAAGCAGGCACGGAGGCGGTGGTGGTGCTCATGGTGCTGGTGGAGTCGGCGACCCCTTTAGGGACGCGTTGTGTACCGGCTGTTCAGAAACTGCGCGGGCCAGAGAACCAGCACAAAGCCGACAGTTCTGCCGCCTCTCCGGCTCTGGCTGCTGCGGACGGGCGGGCGGACGGGCGGGCGGCCTGCCCTCCGAGATGACACGCAACGTGGGCGGATGCATGGATGGTGGACGATCGGGGGTGGCCGGGGGTTGGCTTGCAGGCCGTCCCGGGTCGTCTGAGTAAGTTGGCTGGGTGGTTGGTGCGCATGTGGCTCATCAACTCACAGTAGTTGTGCTAATCTATCCCCGGTAGGCACAGCCTCTCGGCTGTTTCTTCCTCATTCTCCTGCTATATTTATACACCAACAGGACATTCACTCGTAGAGATAAATGCATGGGCTATGGTCACATACAGATATCCAACCCGAGACGCAGACACACACGTTACTTTGTCAAAGGGTAACTTCTGCCACTTGTTACTTATAATAATGAGATGATATATATATATATATATACTAGGTGGGTCAATAAGTTTTCCTGTATCGACATGTTCGCCTCACTAACGGTGGAAGCTTTGTGCTTTGATGGAAAGGGCGATCCTTGAAGCAGCAGATGACATAGAACAAAGCCGATTGGCGGTATTGTTTTTTCATGACATCTACGAATGGACTTATGCCCGACGATAGCGCCGTCCGACATGGACCGTTACATCTTTCGGGCTCTTGTTAAATATTATTACTTCAAGAGTTGTAATGCAACCCAAATAAAGACGTCAGGTGTGGTCTACGGAGAGTCTGCCCCATCGTATGAACCTGAATAACATTGAATTGGTAAATTTAAAATGGATCGACTCAGTGTCCAAAACCAACCACGTCCTGGAGCTCAAAAAATTGCAACGAATGAAGAAAATGTGCGAAATGTATCTGGCAGGGTGCTCCGAGATTGTCAGGTTAAGGTCCATTCGTTAGCGGAGGGCGTTAAAGGATGAGCAACGGTTCAGTTACTTCCAGTTTATGCCGCGATATCTGTATGAGAAGGTTGAACAGCAAATGGGTACCGCACAGCTTCTCTGTGGGTCAAGCACAGTGGCGTGATGCATTCGAGTGCGCCTTGCAATCGAAGGATCGATCTCTAACACTCGATCCCTAACATTGCATATTTGCTGGGTTCGCCACTACACACAATGCACTCGCGAGTGGATTGAATGGGACGAAAGGCCGCCGACAAGGGTCAGGACTGAAAAATCAGCCTGAAAGGGGTTTGTGCATTGTGTTTTGGGATACAGATTGAATTGTCCTTATCGACCACTCTGAGGCTGGTAGAACGAGCAAAGAAGAATATTATGCCGAACCTTTGGATCGTTTAGGCAACGCAATCGCTAACTATGATAACGCACCTGCGCACAAGTCACACCTTACGATGGCTAAACCGGTAGAGTTGGGCTTAGAAATTGTCAAGCATCCCCCCATTCCTCCAGATACAGCTCAGCGGAGTTACCTACGTCATGGTGCTTTGTAATGTGAGCTCCTAGGCTGATCATATAATTACCCATGATCCAATACACATTTTTAAATTACCACTATCTATAAACTGCTGTATAATTTAGCCATTGTTCAGTGTGGTGTGTGTGAGTCGCTCCTATGTGAGGCAGTCATCTCTCTGTGCTGCTGTAAGCGTTCCTCGTTGGATGATATACATCCGTCCGTGACGAACGACCGATGAGAGTTATGTTGTTATTGCTGCTGCTGCTGCTTCATTTGGTTCTTTTTTTATCCTTTGTCGTCACAGACGACGCTGATGCAAAGCTGATACAGCTCGAGTCGATAGCGTGCCGGCTGTTCCGTCAAGATCTCCGACTCGCTGCTGACTGCCACAGCAGCAGTTGGTTGCGGTAGGGGACAACACGATGAGAGGATGAGATAGGGGGTGAGGGTCACCGGGACAACAAGCGCTCGCCCGCCGCCTTGCCTCGTGCCGCTGGCATAGTACCGACAGCAGCAGCAGCAGCAGCAGCAGCAGTAGAAGGAGGAGGAGGAGAAAAACTAGCTTAGAAAAAGAGCGAAGCTTCTGCACGCACGCGCTCTGCATACGAATGAACCTCAACTGGTGACAAGCCGGGGCGATCGGCCAACGAGCCGAATGCAGCGAGGAACCAGGGAGGGGGCCGGCGCGATTCACAACCAGTGTGACTCGCTACTGATGTTGCCACGGATCCAGATGCCACATGCGGCTTACTTCTATCGCCACTGAAGGCGGCGGCGAAGGCCAGATCAGGCCAGAGCAGACCAGGCCAACAGTTCGCCCGGACGCAGACAGCGTATACAACCAGCGCACGACATCACGACGTACCGTACGGATGTAATACAGCGGCGGGCGGGCGGGCGGGCGGGCCCGTTCTCCATGTGACCTTTGTGGACAGCGACGCCTGCTCAGATAACGACACAGTCACCCACTCACTCATCTATCCACTAGTACCGTACGAAGACACAGAGTCGCAATTGTTGAGATGCATAGCAGACGAGTATGTAGATTCTGCTTTTACCCGCCTCTTCCCCGGCATTAGGACGCTGTGTGTATTATGTTATAGACCGTAAAAAGGTAGATCGACAAATGCAATTTGGCTGCTCCCGAACATCGTAACGTTAGCGAAACAACAGCCAGATTTGTTGCCCGAACGAACTTCAGCCGTCACGATGTAGAGCTTTCGCCCGCGAAGCTCCTGCAACCTTTAAAAAAATACTCATAGCTGATAGCTATCATTATTATTACGAAGAGCGACGACCACTCAGTTAACTGTTGTGTACAACTACGAAAAGGTAAGAATGATTATTAGAATATTCCCTTAACCGTATAGTTAATCTGTTACGAAAGAGTCGCATAATAAGGTGCTCGGTCATGATCGTCTTTTTCTCTCGTTGACTCTGCTAGTACTTATTCAGGTGTTGTTTTCTCTTCGAATGATGGTCGCCAGCAGCGAACGATAGCGATTGTGCGGTGCAACGGTGAATGCGGCGAGCCTATTTTGTCAAAAACACATTTGCTGCCTCGAGATGTGTGTAGCAATCGAGGGGTGATGGATACAGTTTGAGTGGAAAGCCACTCTGCCGACATTTTTGATGGATGACGTGCCGCTACAGTAAATAGAGGTTCGTTTCAGAGTTCGTTTGCATACAATTTAGTATACATCTTTCATTGTGAATGCGAAGGTGAAATATATACACAATAAATCAATCGCATATTTTTAACCGATGAACCTCCGACCAGTTTGTGAATGACATGGTTATATTTCACGCCCACGCAATAGATCTTCATGGAATGTCTCTTAAATAATACACGTCATTCAAAGTATATAAAAAGTGAAATAGGAGATATTTTTTTTTAATTTTGTAACCGATGATTTGTAATATATCATGGAGAAAACTCGAAGCCCTCAAAATGGAGCGTACGTCGTCGCATACACTGTATGACAAAATTTGTGCGTGTATTTGCCGTTCGTCTTGGTTTTTATTGAGTGTGACCCACTTTAGTCACTGAATCTCTCTAGCCATTGAAAATACTGCTGTTGCCATTAGCCACGTACAATGTTAATTCCCTTTTCGGGATAGTTTACCATTTGTAATTGGATCAGTACACCTTCTTTCTTACCTTTACACCCTCTTGTAGTAGGGACCTGCTTCGTTCCGACCGTGTTTCGTCAGATAGGCATGACTCATATTTTCATTATGACAAGTCCTCAACTGTCAAAGACCAATCTACCTTCTGCGAAGGGCCACCAACTCACTGCTGAGTTTGTTCTCTAGCAAAGTGACTAAAACGATATGTATCAAACATGAGGATCTGCTGCGCACACACGTCTATATTGTGTGTACATCTGGCACAGCGTTATGTCCTCAACGAGAGGGCAACAGAACGAGAAATACAACCGAAATAGCTGCGGCGCATTTTTCTTTCGATGACGACACCACTGCTACTACACTCTCGCCCTTCACTTGAACCTCCGTAATCGTACGTACCCACACATATATATATATATATATATATATAGTAGTCGCTTCAATCCGGTGGTTGTCTCCTTCTGCAGCTCGTTTCGAGCAATCTGTTGAATAGCCGGCCGTGTCGAGAAGGAAGCGAAGCCTTGGCTGGCCGGTTGGTCGGCGACAACTATAATATGTACGGAGGTCGCGCCATCAGCGACAACTGTCAGAAGAGGAAGTTAACGTGCGTAAGGAGGACAGTCATACACTCAGACAGACAGGCGATGGGTTGCACGCGATTATGACAACAGGGTGCTCCCCTGGCGAGATGGCACAACGCTGGACGTTTCTCGTAGTGCAGTTCACACTCGCGACGTGCCGTGTTTGTCGCTGTCAAACCGCTACTAGCCATCACCGGGCAAGCGCCAGATGTTCATTATAGTGGTTATCAGAGACGAACGGAACGGAGCGACACGAGACAAGACGACTGTAGCAGTGAACACGCGAAACAGACAACGCTGAGGAGTTGGAGAATGAAGCATGGTGAAAGACGGTCGACGCGTGTTCTGCAGATCTGGCGGGGGATCCGCCTCCGGAGGGCACCCGAGGGAGGGTTTGGAGGAAAATGAGGCTGAAGAATCAAGGAACTCAGTGTGATTTGGCGGCACAGTGCGACATAGTTGGACGATGGCCATCAACGACGTTGAGCATTGAAGAAGAGGTGATGCTTGAGAAAGCGATTTCCTCTCGCCGTTCTTACTCGCCCGTAAACTGCGTGCTACGCGATCGCGAGCGGATCCGAGGAGCGGACTCTAGCTGCTACCGTATGGTAGCGTTATCGTCACGCCTCCCCCTTCTCCTCAAAGGTTCCCTCTCGGCCACCTTCTAGACAATCCGTCCGACAATCTCGCTACACACACACACACACCACCTATCTGCGACTCTATCGCCGAATTCCTACTTCTCGCTCTCTCGCGTCCTCTCGTCGTAGCATTCTCGCCCTAACCCTAGCCTCTGCCACCCAACTTGTGACACTCAACTACTGTGCCGTTCGACGGCGCAGCGCTGACGATGCGGTCCGGCCAGTTAAAGCTTTCGGAACGGCTGATTCCGCAGGCAATTCTCGCCGCTCAGCTGAAGAGACGGTTCATTCGAGACGGACGGAACCGAACCGATTCGGGCCTCCCTATTGCCCAGCTTGAACCAGCCTCTAACGCTACTTTAACCGACCGGTCAGATGACTTACTTCACTTCGACGGGCCGGTATGGTACGTATACACTGAGGGAACTCTACATTGGCCACGATGCTCTAAGCACCCGTACTCCTTCGGTGTCGACTTTGTTCCCGCCTTTAACAGGAGTCGACAACTAGCACACCCCATCTAGTCTAGAGGGAGGGCCTGATTCTGCTATCCATAATGACAATGGATTGGTGTATACGACACGTCGAAGCGTGGGAGAAGTCCCGACGAAGGGGACGCGATAATATTGAGCCCTGCTGATCGGAGGTGTACACTGTACAATACATGAGTCGTTGTTGTATCGAGCCGAGCAGTAATCATTTAGTTTTCTAAAGCACTCCGTCTTGGGGAGCCAAACTAGTTCCCTCTCGTGTCAGCTGATTTAGTGTGATACAGTAGGAAAATACGGTATTGGAGTAGCTATGTTCGCCAACAACAATAAAAATAATATTTTTTTCCCGAAAAGTTGCTGCCTTGAGCACTGTAATAGACAAGGAACGGACAAGAGATACACATAGCTAACTTCCAAGTCTCTTATATCTCACTAGATGGTTCTCCAAGAGTGGAAAGACAGATGGTCCTAAACACAAGTCGCCGCATAACAGTGAAAAAAATTTAAGAGATGCACAAGACCATTCCCATGCTGATCTTAGATGGAACCTTGGGTGCATTGGTGCTAGATACAGCCATACTTCCCAGCAACGAGTCCATCTGGTAGCTATGCTCTGGTGGAAGCTCAACCTTTTACTGGCGAACTAAGTACAACACAACGTGGGGTAGAAGCTGGAGCCAGACAAATACAGACTAATTTCGTTGGCGACGATTTATGTGTTTGTGCCCGCTCAGACGTTGTTGACTTCGTAAAAATCTCGAAAACTGTAGCTGATAATTATGCGAGGCTGTTTCGGTGAGATTTGGGATTACATGGCAAACTTACTTACGCAACTTAAGTGATCCGAAAGCCAATAAATTGTAACCGGTTATCGAAATGTTACATGGCCGAAACATAGCACGTTGATAAGCTTTAGTCCTTTAGCGCTGGTCCTTCATCGACCGCACGATTAGGAAAAGATACGAGCCAAAGTTAAATGTCATCAACGGCATCATGTTAAATTGATATAATTGGCAACTATAAATTATAAAAGTACATATTTCAAATATTTATTATGTGGAGATCAATAGATAAATTCCTCTTGGCATGCATTTGTTTGTTGCATGCGTTTTGCCATTTGACCATACGGCGGGCAACGTGTCTAGGTATCCTTAAATTCAATAATAATTCATTTAGGCACCAACAGTCGGTCTATAATGGACGGATCCGACATATGGAACTTGTATTGCGTAGCAGTTGAGCTTGGCGAAGCGCGAGACACGACTAAACAACGCAGCGAATTAACCTTCAAAGCGGTTGCACTTGAAATTACCCAGATACAACCGTACGACCTGGGCGCTCCTACATATTCCGTGATAAGGATGGATACGAGAACAGGCTAAAGGGCTATCCCATGCTCTCAATGTTACGAGGCTAGTCAACGAGATAAACACACATCATAAAGTATGCTCCCTACTACGGGTTATCAAACACGATTTTGATCGCACACCTTCAGGCGCATGTCTTCTTTAGAACACATACTATGCGCTTGAAACGGTGGAAAAGCCCATATCATTAATATAGTTTTCGGGGGCGGAGAGCAATTTTTTCAACTAGCTTCTGGATTAGTCGGACAGAAGAACGATGATACTCAATTCGAATACCAGTTGGGCAAATCACTTGCGGATTGTTAACTAGTGAGTCTTCGTATCCGGAATATTCGGAGCAGACTTTGGTAACGAATCCCATTCCGATCATGTGTCACCTTGGAGGGCTTTATCAATCGATGGTACACTGAAGCTGCAACAACCAAGACATCCCTAATGTTATGAAATTTTATTATCCGCCGAAATAAGCACACCAAAGTAATGTGGTTTGTCCACTATACACAAAAAAACGAGATACCTTTCATCAGCAAAGTGACGGATTTCCCCGACGCAGATAGTCCTTCCAATTTCAGTTGAGCTCTGCGGCAGTTCTAGTTTCGCTCAATGGGTATTGATATGCGGCTCTAGCGCGTTGTCAACCGAATTCAACAGGAACTCATGTAGACCAATCTGGCGGGTGCTTCTGCATTGCACGACACCCGGCTGAATCCATTATGAGCGAGGAGATTATGAGCGATCCGATCTCTGCTAGGCAGACCCAGCGTTGCTCTTATTTCAAACTTGCCCTAGGCGCTGATCAGGCTGGCTGATTGTTTTTATTCAGCTACTCAGCAACAACATATCAGCTCTTTCTCGCTGTACCGATACCTTCCTAGTTCTCGAGTTAGACCTTTGGATATACAGATGAACTTCAATGTCAGCGGCGAGTATGCGTGCATGTGTTGATGGTTGTCGTCTTCTTCCGAGAGGTGTCAACTCGCATTCATGTATTATTCTATGTATCTGTAACGCGAGACTTTCGAGCGACTAGAGAAGTCGATAACCGCAGGCTGTTCGAATGCTTTTGCCTCAGCACGACAATTCCTATATTATTATATTATAGCTGCACCAGCTAGGCGTATTACTTATTGCGCGGGAGCGGCGTAGGAATACTTTATATGTTTCGTAGGTTCGAACAATAAAACGCATCAAAGTCTTCTTATTTCTCAAACCCACCATCAGCTGTTCGCAAATTCATAAATACAATCTCGATACGAGAACAATAGAATGTTGTCAAAAACAATATAACATTAATTAAAGCATTCGATATTGCTCAGCTATAATAGGACTTACCCGAAGTCATAAGTGAGTGAAAGAGAAACCTTTCTCGGGACTTCGACACCTTTATGTACTGGTGCACTAAAGAGCACTATTCAAAAGACGCGATCTAGAGGTTAAAGGTAAATCCTGCAGGCCTCACATTAAGGTATTTGCCTGATAGTGTCAGACTCCTACTGACTAAACCCAGAACCGACTTTGACTTGGGCCACTGATCTCAACTGTCAAAGTATTACTTCAGTCAGTGCCTTGCAGGGACCGACAGTTGATTCCAACCATGTCCTATCCCTCAGACGTGATCTAGACTAACAGCATATATATATATATATATATATAAAGCTGATTAAGTCCTTCATTTAATATCATAATTGTAGATGACCCAAGAAGAAAAATCTTCTTCCTACTCCACATGAAATGTATAATTTGAATTGATTATTTACTATTGAGTGCCCAGGAAGGCGATGCGATTGACACGCATCCAGAGCGATGTGGTTGGCGGTTGTTGATCGAGCTGCAGCTTCTCTCGTTGACATGTCTAAGTCATAAACGACAAACGAGCAATACAGACGAATACAGCAATAGAGCATTAATATAGACCAATGCGTAGTCACCCCGCTACAGAACACACCACAACAGAGGGTCGCGGCGTTAACAGCTATTTAGTCAGCGACCGCAGCGAAAAGGACTTCGGCCCTTTGGCATTTATTGCCGTGGTGATGATGTCGGTGCCGCTGTAGTATTTTCCCCAGCCAATCAGCATTCCAGTTCAATATACACACATAGGTATATGTATATATATATATATATTCGCCAAACGGAATGCAAGCGCACGTGCTCAAGATAATGATCGGTACCGACTTATCTGGATAAACACTTCTGGGATAAATAAGATTTTAGGCTGCTGTTGAAAATCGGTATTTTGTAACTTCTACAATAGTAGCACAATACAGTCTCTGTACGGTCTGTATTGATGTCAGGCTCACCCGTAGTTCGTGATGTCCCCAGTGCGAATGTTTGATATACCATGGATAAACGTATTTTTCTGTCAAAGAACCTGTGATGTGCTACATGGATGGTTCGGCTGTCATTCAGCCGCAGGTTATCTTGACAGAACGAATACAGAAAGCGAAACGGTTCGAGGGTAGGAAGAATCATGGTGAGGAGAATCTGTTGCCGACAGATAACGTCTGTGATAGACACCGACAGACAGACAGACATAATAACATCAACAACAACGACAACAGTAGGAGCAACCACAAGAAAAAAGACACGAAAAGAGCCAAGTGAAGAGGTGCGTTTGAAGACGAATGACTAAATGACTAAAATCGCATCTTGTTGGGTATGTGCGCGTGCAAACATTCTTGGTATCACTGATCACACGGACAGTCTTACGCAAGGTAGACAGACTTCGATTATGTAGTAGCAGTAGTAGTCCATAGTCGTTTAAGCTAAGCGTTCCTTAATGTCTAATTGTCTTCGTCCTTCTGTTGTTGCACCTTTGCGAGTTTTATTCGTAGTTGTAGTTGGGGTGACGTAGAGATACGGCAGCTACCGATGTTCAACACAAATGATAAAAACACAGAATAACAATCAATGCACCAGATCCCTACACCATTCAGCTTTGAAGTTACAATCTTGATCTGAAAGAGGCGGTCAGAGAAAGAACCCGCACGTCAGCCTCAGCTTTCACAAATTGCAGAGAAACCTTCCGCCGTTTGTATCAGTGCCAAAAATCACTGCAAATCTGCATGTTCAAAATGCTGAATTGAGAGACAGTCTCCTATTTTTGTATTGTGTATTTAGTGTATTTAAAATGTACATTCTATGATTAATAATAAAAAATTCGATCGCCATCGACTGTTGGCGCCAAGTAAAGAAATTAACAAGCAACCAATTTGTTGCGTTACCATGGTAATATATATATATATATATATATTCAAAGCAAATCTGTCTTCATACTAACACTCAGCTGTCACCCTAGAAGCAAGTAGAGGCTATTCGTGGCCTTTTCTTATATTTTGCCTTGTCCCGACAGTCAGTATGCTGGACTTATTTCAGCTTTCACCGACAAACGTACGTGACAGCAGGGTAATGTCCACAGGGCAATAACAAGGTTCAAACAAATCCATTCGATGATAGAGTCGGCGGACTCTGTGAGTGTGCATTTACAACCGTAACATGAGTAGCTGTAACAAATGCATTTTATTAGTTTCAACGATGCACCCTGGAGAAGAGTTTGAGCTGTTGAGACTTTGCTCAGCCCGAACTAAATTCGAATGTAGTTGTCAATGGTGGCAACACCGACGCCGGCACCATAAACGTAACACAACAATTATCTGTTAGGGATTATACGCTCGCGAATGCTTCGAGTCTCATCGTATTGGGTTCGTGACGTGTTCGTTTCTCGAAGTCGGCGTTGACACTTCTAGCAACAACAACAACAAAAGCAACAAAACAAAAGTACAGATAAGCAAAACACTGGAGCTCCGCTATGCGAATGCGAACTTCGTAAGCGGAAATTTACGACTCCAATCTCGATCAGCAGTAGCAGCAGCAGCAGCAGAAGAAGTAATCGTTGATGATAGCTGTGGTGATGTTGGTGCTGTTTTTAACGACTCGAATCTATCTACCGAGCTTTTGTAATCGAGCAGATGAGGCGTGGACAATTTCAATTTGAGAAACACGACAGACTAACAAGAATAGGAAACCATGTAAAGCGGTAGATTTGCGTAGCGCTCAATGTACTTTTCGGATCTTTTCATCTAAAGTTCGTACACTTTATGCGCTCACCTCTCACTGCAACAGTGAGAAGATGAGATATGCTCATTCAAAGCAGGCTCGCCAGAGAACAGTGATGGTAGTACTAGGAGGAACAGGTGACAACAGGAGCAGTTGGTTTATTCGCGACGGGCAGAATCATGACAGATTCCTATGAGTTGAAATGCATGCGAAAATTTATTATGCTCTTTCCTACTCTGTAGGAATCACTTCTTTCTTGTTCCCGTTGTTAGAGCGGCGATTCTGTTAGGCGTCTGTTCATCATTGTTACTTGTGCGTGTCAGGCGATTAGTGGGTTCTTATTGAGTAATAAAGTAATCGCAAACGTCGGAGCAGTGTCCGCTTTCAAATAGGATAAACGTGGCAGAACGGAGTTCTCGGGCCTCTTTTCATTCACAGGAAATTAATACGTACATGTATTGTTCGGTGAATTTCTTGTCACCATTTTGTTGAACCATTTTAACCACATTGGAGCGCAGTCAACCTAAAATTCCTTAATACATGCAGACAAGTATATGCAAACAACCTATTGAGAAAGTTTACTTAATTGCTCGTATTATACCTTTCGGAACGTTCATCTAACTGCGTGCATCATTTTCCAAAAACCTAACCCACGGAGCAGATTTGGCGTTACCAGTACAGCTTACAAAAAAGGTCGATTTTACCCAGTAATGGACACTCGTGCACCTCCCCAGGGACATCAAGTTGCCCATCATCTTACCTAATCATGAATAGCATTTACGTCACTAGCAATTCGACAAACTTATTCACGTCATTACGTATTTATAAATTAGCATAGCTTTGCTTCGGCGACTATCCGCCCTCAAGAGCGCGAATAGAAAGGTAAGAAAGTGAAGTTAAAATAATTCCGATTCGCATAATTCAGCCGCCCTCCTGCAATGTCCCCCCCTGGAGCTTTCATTGTTTCTGACTCTTTTACTCTCTGTCCCTCTCACACTTTTCTTGGCATCTTCTCTTCTTGGCTAGTGGAGCTGATAGTTTGTCCGTCCAAGACTAGAACAAAACAGGAGTCCTTACGCACCACTCTCTTGATGTGTCTGTCTTACTCTATCTATCTGTCTCTCTTCCATGCCGTTTCTCTCGGAGAACAGCGTCACGAGTGCGGAGCAGGCTAGGAAGCGACAGACAGCGACTGTACCGAAGCTCTGAGCTCCGCTGCTCAGCCCCTGAAGGACCGTGCCCATGAACTCGTTCGATTACGGAGGACAGCAGCAGGCAAAACCGAAGTGCCAGAAGAGGCTGCCGCGAGTCGGCATTGTACGGAAGGACGCCGAAGGCGCTGAAGCAGCTAAGAATAGCTTGGATGGTCGTAACAGCTACAGCAACAGCAGCAGCAGAGCTGGCAAAATCGGTCTGCTATGTTCAGCGGCAGAGACGGTGTTTCTTCGGTCGCTTCTCCTTGGGATCCTCGGCTCCTGGTTCGGTTCGGTTTGGCTCAGTTCTGCTTGCTGTTCGTCGTATGTCTCGGCGTTCCGTTCCTGTTCTGAGCAAACACAGTGTGACGGGCAACAAAAACTTATCGGAAAAGCAAGGGACGTTAGGGATAACTGGCAACGAGACGGGGGCGAAGTAAAAGCCGAGCAAAAGAGAACCTCTTGCGGGGGATTGCTGAAGGGTACATCACCACTGCGGTGTGGCCTTGGGGGGACACGGTTTTTTTGGGGGTGAGGTGGGAAGCAATGGAAGGAATAGTCGGGTAGGAAAAGGCAGAAAGGGGTTCAAAAGGAAGAGGAGAACAAACTGAGACACAACGGCAACGACGACGATGAGAACGAAGAGGACCATAACGAACAGAAGGCGCGCTCACCGTGAGAGGACAACTTTGCCTTGGAAAAACTTTCTACCCGAGTCAGTCCCGCAAGCGTCTCCGCTGCTAGCTAGTCTTCCCAACATTTCTCGCTCATCCTCCTTTCCTCTACCCTTTCCATTTGAAGGACGTAGTCACTCAGTGGATTCGGCAATCGTGATCGTAGGAAATCGGGGATACCAGGGGAAGGGACAGGCCCGTCTCTGACTTCCAGAGGGGGCGCATCCGGCTTCAACTGCGATGCACAATGCCACTCAGTCAGTCAGTGGGTCACGAACAGTCAGCGACAGACAAATAGTCAGCTAAACATACATCCACACACACACAGGCAGGCATACAGAGAATCCGGAGTGGAGGACCAGGGAGAAGCTCACCCAAACAGGCTCACAACTGATAGAAAATCCAAATGAACGGAAGCACCCGGCGACCTCGACAGAAAAAAGAATCGAGTTGCAGGACACTTGAACGTACCCACCGGCGTGACGTGGGCACGCATCATACAATCATGGCCCGACTTCCTACACGTTGCTCTCCGATTCTGGACCCCTCAGCGATCCAGGCAGCGACAGCATCGCCCACGCCCTTTCCCACAGCTATAGCGATCACTTGAGTTCGACGGGGAAGAGGACTTAGAATAGCGGAGATAGCTTTCACTGGGATTCACGTGGGAATGGCGTTCGGTTCTTAAAACGTAATAAATTTTATATTGGTGCATTCGTTGCTTAGTTTGGTTGCTGCATCACTAGCGGTACAGGAGACGTAAAATAAATGCACGTAGGCAGGTCTGACGAAAGTTCGAAAGCCATTTTGATACTTGTTGAATTATAATGTATTATGAAGTATCTATTATAGAATACAAATCTAGCCAGTGACCCTAAGTAAATTGAGACCAACCTAAGGGCAGTAGACTCCTATATGGGGTACGGCCACACTATAAGTTCAACGAGTGTGCTTCTCTTCAATACAGTGGTGACACAATTTTCTTCTAAACCTTTCCCCGGCGCAACACCGGCAACCTGTTCGGAAGTAAAGTGACTCTGCCCGGCAGCGACATTTCCAAAGAAGAGAAAATGGATAACCGAAAGCCCAGTGGCCCGTGAGTTTCTAGCCAAGAGGGAAGATCCACCGCAACACTCGGGCTGGTCACTTGAGTGACCGTCCGGCATCGTAGCCAATGCGGTAGTCGCGAATGCGGCCGGCCACGCCTTTGGTAGCAGCACCAGCCTTGTCAATGAAACCTGTAGCGCCTAGGATTCGGAGTGTGTAGAGCACTTTAAGTCTATACCACTCCGATAATAGACCTTCCTTGTTCGCTGCCTCGGAGTCAATGACCGAACAGTCCAATGAAATATACTAAAAGTGAATTACTCTTTTCTGTACCATTTTATGGACATATTATTAACGGCTGAACTGTTACCTCCATCGCAATCATGCTATAACAATTTTCTTCTGTTCACAGTTCTGATCCTCTCTAGAAACTGAGTCTACCAACTAAATTGAAATGTCCCACCCTAGTCTTAAGATTGTGTTCGGAAATCTGTGTTGACCGGAACTGCTCTTTCGGATGAATCCAGCTCGTAGAAGAGACAACGTAAGAGCAACTCGTGCTCTATGAGAAGGGTGGCAGACATTGGCCATATATGAGGGGCCTTGTGAAGCCGTCGCCGTCGGCACTAACCCGTCGGAAGCATTCGAGGACCCTTGAGGACATGATCGCCCTTTCTGTTCCATTGAGCGTTTATTCGGGCACACTTCTACCAAAAATGAAATAACCAACGCCAAGGCGGCCCTGACGCGCGACCTCTCCCGCGTCTTAGAGACGAAACAAACTGATAATACGACACACAAACGCAGACCTGAGAGACTGGTGTAGTTGACGCGTTCTGGTCGTCAAGTTTGTAGTGACGGACTCTGGACTACTACTATTAGACACTTTAGATAGGGGATGCGTTATGCACTATGGGCGAAATTTCTAAAATTGGTGATATATATATATATATATGAGCAAAATTGCCTTAAAGTAAGGTAAGATATAGGTTGACAGCCAGGAAAAATCGTATTCATAGTCGAGACAGAAACCGCGTCAGCTTTTTTTTAATGAAAATCTGTTTTTTCTTAACTATTATTTAAAAATTCTTTCGATTAATACTTTCCTTAGCTGGCAAAAGAGCCAGAATGGCAAACATTCATTGCGATTAGTGATGTACTAATTCCTTGGGCCCCTTCAGTGTGATGAGGCCAATGTTTGTCTTGCGTAAACATAGTGATCTCCAATCCCGACAGGATTGAACACGTATATTACCACTGTGGAAAAAAATTCATTTCGACACGTTTAAGTTACCTAGTTATTTTCCACACACGGTGAAGCTTTCTCAAACGCTAGATGTCCTAGGAAGTTCAGTGTTAATAACACTGGAATACTCAATTGGGTCTGCCTTTGAGATCCTCTTTGGGGACGCTAAGATCTTCTCAATGACCCAATCACAGTGAGATGGCGTCGTGATTTCTATAGGCCATATATAACTGTTATCTTATACCATCAGTCTTGCACCAATGAGCCGTTTTACTTAACGATTATGCTTGCCTTCTTATTTTGATGCATGAATGACTTAAAATGCATGGCAAATTCAAACAGTCCGACGAATAGTTAGAGCTTCCTAGCACTGTTCATTTTTATGCAATGTGGAATGAAATAACAGACAAAGTGCCTTCCAAGTGGCTTTATTCCGTTTGCCGAGTGTGCTACTACCGGTGACAAAAGCACAACGTGTGCTTGCAAACGTACACAGGAGGTAGGAGTGTCGCTGCTGATTCTGCTGCTACCACTGGTCCGTTAATAAAAACCATTCGTCCATTTATCGTTCTATGCTAGCCCAACTATATTCCTGTCCCCTCCTTTACGAAAGCCAAAGTTAAGTCATCTGGCCGAATCGCTCTATTAGCGGATAACGACCCTTGCGCCTCCAGTGCCCCCTTAGCATGGATGTATGACGATTGCAGAGCTCAGTAAGTAAATGACCTCGTTGAGACATCGTTGGATGGCATGAGCCAGGGTGTCACACCTCATCTCACAAAAAGCACACTGTGTAATCGTCAGCTGTAGCCACGAGGACGAACGGACGAAGGAAGAAAGGAAAGAAAAGAAAGGAAGCCGAATGCAGCGCAGAGGACGACGGCGGCGGCCTTCCTGAGAATGCCCCCGCCCCCTCCTAACGGCCTGCCCGGCCCAATTGCACGCTTGAGGTAATTCGAAATCAGGGTTGCGTGCAGCATTGTACGTTATTGCAGCCTCCGCCGGCTCCCTCGTCAAGCTGAACCAGGGTTACCAGCACTGAGGGGATAAAATGTGGAATAGCGAAACGAGCGGCCCTCAACATAATGTCCCCGGCGTCCGCGTATTGATAATAAATAACGCACTCTGAAAATGCGTGTTTTGGTCGCGCTCCAACAAATGCTCACGTATACAATTTAATTCGACGTTCCAAGTATTCCAATCACTTGGAGCATTACCTACTTACCATGTCTCTCAGGAAATCCGTCGTAGGTAAAGACTTGAGTAGGTATACGGCAACACAACTGGACAAGGGGTTATGTACTGAGTAAGTGTTTAACGGTAATAGAACCAATGATATTCTATATTAAAGTGTTGGGTCGGCTGACGTATGCCGTAGATTCGCGGTTTCTATTCGAAAGCCTAAGAACTTCCAAGAGACTTTCAAAATAATTCCATTTCTCGAATCGAACATAGCAGTTCAGTAGCTGATGTCCCCTGGAAAAACGCTAAAGGTCACGTTGTATCTTCATCTGTTCGATGTGCATTAAGGTGAAACTCAACGCGGTGTCGAATTCTTCATTAGACTAGTTTAGCTCGTCGAAAAGCCATTCTATGTGCATCCACACACGTACGCACATATATACATATATAAGTGCGTATGTTAGGTGACTCGATTTACAAGCAATTTTGAATAAAACGTTTCGACGTCCTTTTCGAACGAATGAAGTAGCACTTCTACAAAAACTCTGCCGCTTTTGGCGTTGCTGCTTCAGCTGTTCCAAAGTGTAAAAAAAATAGGCCCGTAGCCATGGTCTGCTGCTCAATAGCATCGTATGTTCATGCAACGCTGCCAGCAACTCTCACTTGCTCGCGGCTACCAGACTGACGTTGTCGCGTAGCGATACACCTCACCTCTCCGGTGGGACCTTACGTATAAGCGCACTGGCTTTCTGGCTAGCTGTGCAGGCGTCGCGTCTCCCCAAGCCGAGTGATGCTTCGCGTGCGAGGTATGTGCCTCGAGGCATCTGTTGAACGCTTTAGGTTCAATGTGTGGGGAATTCCATCTGACTACCACTTTACACGGCTCTCTCGTAGCCTTTCTACGTTTCGTATCCCGTGCGAGAAAGAGAGATGAATGTAGAGGTGGCGTGCACTGCCGTCACCATCTCAATCGATCAGTGAAGGAGAGGCACCAATTCCCCCCACCCCCGAAGGCCCCATTACCCCCAACCGGGGACTACTACGCGTTTCGTGGTGTTGTGCCATTACTCAAGGTGGAACCTACTGGAAGGTCTGGAGGGCTCGACATTTCAAGCAAAATAGGATGCAAAGGGAGTGCAATCGGGCTGATCACCATGGACAGCTATAACTTCATCGAGGAAATGGATGAGTGTAACACGTTCGTCCACTGGCACCATTCGTTGACTCGTGGATCGGTACGAGCATATGTTTAGAAGTACTTTCTTACATGAAGGGAGTTTTAGATCCAGTCGACAGGCGAGCACAAGTGGTATAGAGATAGATACACGTCACTAGTCAACTCTTAGATATGGGTAACTCTTACAAATGTTTGCAAATCGCTGCAAGGATCGCAAGTCGTACTCCACTTACTCTACTGTCGTGTAACAAAAATCTTCAACAAACTCTGCAATGTTACCGATCACCGATTTATCCGTTTCTAATTCAGTGGCAACATGCGTCTATCTTCGTTACGGTCGCATAGTTTAGTTATGGCATTTTTTGAGCTTTGGTTTTCTTCGTCAGGCATTGCATTAGCAAAAGCAGTGACTTCAAAGGTAGATCTTTTAGGTGCCCTTCAACTGGCTCATTATAAGACGTGTCCTTCGTCTCTGTAGAGTTGAATAGTCGCAGCCATTCGAAATTTAAGTTGTTCAGGATATATCCTGTGCAATGTCTTGTGCACTAATTAGCATTGAATAGGCTCTGACTAGTATTCTTTTTACATGAATAGCTACTTCCGTAGAATGTCACGGATAAGGTAAATCAAAACACACTCACGCATGCGTCCCTTTGCACTCGGCTCGTCATAAACTAGCAAACTGTCCAAACCCCACAAAAATGCACTTACAGTTAATTTAGTCGAATGCTATTTCAGTTCGCCCATACCCCCGAGGCATTGTGCTCATTCATTACGCCATATGATTTGTAACGGTTCGTTCTACGTTGAATTTCAACGAAAGACCTAAAGCGAAATGAAGAAAACTGACCACAGAGGAGTTGAACATTTGCGGCAGCCGTAGAGAGCTTCAAAGGCAGTCAGTAAATCGCGTATGCGCCTAAATAATTCCACAGTGATGAGCTCCTGTGCACAATCGTAGTGTTGTGGTTGTTATAAAATGGTTCTATTTCGTATTCTAAGCTGAGGTATAAAGCAAATCGGTTGGGCACCGAGTTGTCCCTTTCGTACTAAGAATGAAGAAGATTTTCGTATGAGGACGTTTCGATCGTGTCAATTCGATTATCATTTTCCGTGGGTATATGATACTGATCGGTCTGGGTGAATGAATGTGTAAATATATCTGCTAGGGACTGAAAACAATTCCAGTTATTCAGGGATTCAAGGTAGCCTTACAAAATCAGTTTTATGTTTTCAACTAACTCGCCGCTGAACCTACATTTCTATCATTAGTAGAGTTAACAAATTGAGAGAGACATCATTAGCTTCTCTTCAAATCACTGTCGAACACGCATACAGACCGTGCATGTATGCTGCTTTGGTATAATCTTTAAAAAGGTTTACGAGTACGCCTCGGAACACAGGTCTGCGCCCTCCCACTGTAATGATATATAAAAGTATGCAGTCTACCTGCAACCCTTGAAAGCCTCGTGAAGACGTGGCCCGAGACAGAGCAACCACTGAAGAACTGAATCACTTATTGGGTTACCATGGAAGTTTTGGGGGCGCGACAAAGCACTTTCTTAATAAGAAAGTAGCAGGAGGTGGAAATAGGGTCGTAACTCGGATGCAGTCCAGTAGGGAAGATGCGAGACGTAAAAGGCGTGGCAGACGGCTGGAACATTAACAACCACTACAGGGGTGCGCGTACACTTTGAACAGAATGGAGGCCGGCATTGAACGGATGTAAATAGTGGCTTAGTTTAGGAAGTGATTACCCCAATGGCGGGGGGGGGATGTCGAACGTGCTTCATTTTAGTTAACGCGAGTGCTCAGATGGTTAGATCCAAGAATATGCGCTTTAGCTAGAATATATGTAGAATTATTATATATATATATATATATATACGCGGTGAGATGAAGGGAGATAGTACAGGGTCCTAGGTTAAGGCCTGAGGTTATGGTCCCGAGAGAGACTATGACAGAGACTCCTTGTACAGGAAAAGCACTGCCCAGACAGTGCGTGTTTATCACTTGTGGCACAGACCAGCCTGTGACAGACCTCCTCAAGAAGGAATTAATAGACATTATGTACAAGTATTATTTCCTATTGAACTCGAATATTTTAAGCATTATCGCTCAAGATAAATACAATTTAGCCACAAATGAATTAGTTGCTAAACGCCTATTCAGGAAGATTGATATTCGATTTGCATTACTTTTTGTAGTGAATTGAATAGAATCTCATGCGGGTACTTATTGAGAAATCAGAAAAAATGTTGTTCGCCAATTGCAAATCTGTATTCACCCCTTAATTATCTTCAAGCTTGGTTTTGCATTGTCATTTTTGCCTTTGTATTTAGAATCGAGCTGAAATCGATTCGCTCCAACACCTCGTGTTGAGTTATTTTGTTAAAGTTACAATTCGGGTTACTGAAAACATCGATTGCACTTGGAAACTTGTTACTGTAAATACCTCCAAGTTCTTAAATGATTTTAAACTATCTCATTACAATTAAAATTCAATCTATGCCAGTTCGTATCATAGAAACGCAATGTCCAGGATACCTCGGCATGAATATTGACTATACGAATATCCAAAAGCTAAATAGAATGCAGTAGGTACGCAGGTACGCAGATTGGAGAAAGTCGCAGTTAGAAAGGTCAGGAAAAAAAATGTGTGATTTATGTTAAAAAAGCAGCTTGGTTTGTCACCATCAAAGCAAAACGTTATATTTATGGGAAACGCTTTACCCAGAAGAGCCGATATCTGAACTACTGGTTGATAGTCTTCTTAGAAAATATCAAACAAATAAAATGAACTCTGTTTGCCAACCTCCTTTTGCTTCACTATCTCTGTGTTGTTCCACAGATACTTAAAACCCCCTTGCGGATCTGCAAATATCGAACTTGTAGGCCAGACCTTCTTCTAGTGAGCCATCGTTCCAGCATCAGTGTTTACCGCTTAATGCATTCTATCATATAACATATATTCAAACTATTCTAGATCGCCCCTGAATCCACCACAGCAGTAACACCTCGCTCAAGCAAATGAGCGACCCCTGAGTGCAATAATTTGTATCAGGCTATCGTCAGTTTCGAATTCCATCTGGGGGAGGCAGCGGCATCATAAGAAAAAAAAGTACAAAAGGCAAAACACCTTACCCGAATGAAACGAGATCGATTTTCAACATGTACGTTGTGTGTCTGCTGAGTCGTCAGATCACTTCAAGTACGAAATTGCCCCGGGGTCAGCCTCACTAACACATAATTATTTCTGATTACTCCGCTTCGACGCAGACGATCGACGTCGACTATGAACGCTCCTCGAAGGAACGAGTTAGCCCTTCGCTGTGCGAGTCTATGCAACACAACACAGAGAGACCGTGCTGGCGTGACAGTGATGGCCGTTCCTGCTGACTACAATTTGCAGTAAGTAATCCACTTTGCATGTCGTCACTTTGTGTTTTCATGGTCCGGGTCAAGCAACGTCTGCCCAACGGAGCGGGTCACTTACGCGCAGTACAGCGCTGCTACTACTGCTTGCTCGACCTGTCAATGTCATTGCCAATGTACGCTTTTGCGTGTGAGATGGAAGCACTGAGCTCTCTATCTATACCACCCCCGAACACGCACCCCCAACGATGGTTGTGTCCCGACCGTTCTTTAGTTCTACTTTTCTACAGTATCAGAATACTTAGATTATCACATACGCACACATGACGAACACGTTCATTAGAGCCAGCTTTGCTCTGGATAGCGATCTCGTTGCTGTGGAAGGACACAAACTCCGCGCTGTGCTATCACTAATATGCTAAATGAATAGATGTTTTGTTGTAGCGCTGGAGGAAACATTAGCGGTGCACCAAAGACTAGTTAGACGGATGGAAAATTGGCATCGCTTCATAGTGTTACAAGTGACGAATCACACGTTGTGAATTTATTATGAACGATACCGCAGTAGTACTCAGTAGTATCTCTTGCTAAATATACTTGAGACCAGGTTGCTAAACCACATGCAGATACAACCCGGCGGTGGTGTTTTTCTTCATAATTTCTATTCACACCGTGATGAGAACGAGGAAGATCTGATTTGATGAAAAAGTAATGTGTCTACAAAGGAATCACCCACGGCCAACGTGAGACCTCTAATACATAAGTTTAGTAGTAGCGAAATATAAAATGTGCTTTATATTCTTATTTCGATGTCGCTTACCTAATGAACACTTAGATTGGGCATTAATAATTTTCCTCGAACTTCCAGCACGTTGTGGCAAATCGATCCATGAGCAGTTTGACAGACTTTTGACACCGCGCTAGTTTGAAAACGGTATGATAGCCTCGCACTGCAATCAGCACACAAAAACATTAAACCAAAGCAGCGTCGACAAGCAAAGAAATGTATACATGTTTATACTCTATAGAGGTATATGTATTCATAAGCGTGTTAGGTGCACGCTACCGGTTATAATCGGATACGGTCAGGGTCGTGGGAAGCGAGCGCATACGAACACCGTCATGTACATTGTTACATGCTGTTTAATGTATGCATGCATATTGGTAACTTACAGGGTTTGCATAATCTCTACAGATTTTGAACTAATCCATAGGACTCGTTGAAAAATTCTAAATCGCGATTTACAGTTGATACATAACTATAATACGCTTCGTTTCACAGGAACATAGCACCACGCATCGAGCCACTGCTAATTCTGCAACTCTGTCTATTGGCTAGATACAAGGCCAACAGTCGTCGACGGCGGCCTTTACCTGTCCCGAGAGCGCGTTTCAGGTTGACAGTGCCAAGAGCCGGGAGGGATCAAACCATCAAAGTGGGAGCGACTCGGCTGCCAAACAGCCGATGCTATCATACTAGCTGCGCCGCCAAAAGCGAAGCAACCAGTGCGAAGCGAAATGGCATACGAGAAGTCCATGCATATTGCACAAGTGGCTGGTCGACATCGTGTCGCTGCTTTCAGATGTCCCTTCTGTTTTACGCGTCATTGGAGATCAGGCGAGCGACCATACCTATTCATAACCTTCCGCCATCGGGGAGGGTTGTTGGCTACAGGGCACGTCGGCGGATCGAAAGATTCAAATTTGGCGCCACATTATTTTTATCGTTCGTGTCAAGATTGCCCACTGAATGTCCACCAATAAACAGGGAATATTTGAGGTCGAAATAATTTTAATTGTTTTTTTTTCATTTGAGGTATAAATGTGTGCTATGGTTTTCTTCTTGGGAAGCATCCCTGTAGTCGGTGTTGTAAATCTGTGGGTGCCTATTTGGCTTCACTGTGCAGGCACCACCTGAGAGAGGCGGTAGAGACACTCAAGTCGGATGGCGCACCCGTCTTGGCCCGCAGCACCGCAGACTTCTTGGTCTGGTCCATAGCCATCTGTAACCGCGGATCACAGTTGGACGACTCTCCATTGTTCTTTTGGCGGGGTACGTGCTCGACATATTGTTACCGCCCATCCAAAGGAGTAAACTGGCCATGCCATCACAGTCTTGCGGGCATTTTCGTTTATGTTCTGACACTCCCACTGGCAAACCAACTGCCTTGATATTGCTGACGGTGCAAGCAGTAAGGATTCAGAGAGCGAGATGACTAGACAGACCGAGAGAGAGGGAGAGAGAGCAAGGTAGGAACACTGCGACATGGTCTTCACGATCCCTAGGAAAGCGAGCGAGACCCGTGGGTGGCAAGTGATGACAGCTTGTCCTAGGCAAGTAGATTGATTGCGTGTAAGGTAAGGAAGGATCTTGTGTCTACGATCGCAAGTGAGTTTACTCGGTCAGCACAATACCTGGTTAGTGCGTTACTCACCTCATACACTACGAACCGCGAATTGACCGCGAATTCGCTGAACGCATAAGCTTACCTCACACCGAAATATAAACCTAATGGATTATTCGTGTTGCAATTTAGCTTGCACGTATGCAATTATTATTTATTTTCAACTGTATTTGAGTTTCTCTTTTTTTTTAGATAGGATATGTATATTATATATAACGTGTAAGTATGTAATGAGTAAGATATAAGTATCCCACTTGGACTATACAGGTTCACGACGCAGCATCTGCTTTAAACTGTAAATCCACTTTTTTCTAACTGAGGTGCCCATCTTCCCCATCTCTTAACGTTCACTTTATCCTTCTGAAAGCCTACTTTTGGTCCGCCACCATTGTTCCCAATTGCATAGCGACTGTTCAAATCACCCTCTGCCTATGCCATTATCCCATTAGATCATCCAATTGTTTTCCCGAAAACGTGCTCGTCCAGTTGTAGATCTAGGTCGGTTCTAGGATCCTACATGGTGGGATATCGGTTGATTGCAACTGCATTCCTGCTGAGCATTCGTTTGACGGTCGATCAAGTATATCGCTGTGCAGCAATCAGCAGATTAAATTTAGCTCCAGTGGAGCGGATTTGCGACCTGAAGCGACGATGAGCCCTCATTTTCATTCGATGAAATCAGAGATATCTCACCGGTGCATTCCTCCGAATATAGACGGCAGTCAATCGCGGTACTGTCATACGATTCCGTCTCTCGTTCATGTAACCGAGGAAGGAACACATCATTAGAGTTTAGAACAGGTCAAGCCGATGCATCGTCAATTCTAGTATCGTCGTTAAAACTCGCTGTGGGTGTCAAACTGATACGAGTTTGAATTAAGAAACAATTAAACGCGCTCACACACAGCCCAAGCTTGTATCTTCACTGTTACCTGAACCGTTGGAGATAAATCTCGAAAAATCGTATTTTCAGCATTTTGTGTAAGGTCTGTTTAGAGCTTATATATATATATATCTGAGCATTATATTATATAAGACTACGAGACGTGCTTTCCTTACCCTATAGGGGTAGATATTGTTAACACGTGCTACATAACCAATACCATTGCCATCATTGTTAATCGGTCGAAGCAGACAGGTAACAAAGATTGACTGACTACACATGATCAGACGCTATCGGAATCGTAGAAAACATACAGCCTATGAGAGAGATTACGGCGGTACGAGAAAGACAGGCCACGAGCCTTAACTGAATGTTTTTGCCCTCCCTCCAGCCCAACCGGTAGTCGAACCCCTCAAGCAACGCGACGTCATCGCCTGTCAAGAAGACGCCGCCGCTGCCGATGCGGCCTCCGCTGTCGCTGCCGCCTCCGCCTCTGAACGCGGAGGAAAAATAGAACGAGAAGATTCACTTGCTTCCACCATCCATCCCTACAGCCATTCTTCGGCAGACTTTTTCCCGCATCGTCGGTATTCCCCACACTGTTCCCGTATCCCCTGACGATAGTCGTCCCAGCTGCTCATCGGAGTGTGTTCAATTTCGCCAGGCTAGCTGACATTTGCTTTTGCTAACACCCGGCCGCTCGGCAGTGCGTTTTCGTCTGTTGCAACTTCACCAGCTGCTGTCGATGCTGTAAGTGTTGTACGCAGCTAAAGCTGAGGTGGCAGTAACGCATCCGTCTCTGTTGCTGCTGTGATAGCCGGTGAACTGAGAATTCAATTTAATTTTAGATTTAGTCGAACAACCAGGGAGACGGTGAAAAAAAGAACAGTTACAGAAACTGAGCAGTCTGAACAGTCAGATCGTAGTTCGGGAGAGAGGGGGACGTAGGAAGGGTTGCTGCGCTGAGTATCTTTCTCTTTCGAATTTGGTACTTGTTACAAAAGTGTCGCTTTGGCGTATAGACGCATACGCATGTGAAGTCGACAAAAGATAGAGAGACTTCGTTTTGACTAAATTTCCGGCGTAATGTTTTTCTCATGAAAGAATACAACCTCAGTGAAGGAAGAACAAACTGAGGAAAGAAGATGAAACAAAAATGTATTCAATTGAAGTTTGCTTACCGCACACTCGTAAATTGAATACAATTGGAAGATGATTACGATTGACATACATTTTCGATATCATTATGATTAATAATAATCTTTTGAGATTCAACCATATGTGGTACATAACGTATTGTGTCGACCAGAGATATGTATAAAGAATTATTTAGAATAAGTCATAGTGTTACGAACATCGAGTGATGGCAGTAGAAATGCTAAAACTATACATATATAGATTCGATATATGCATATATATCGAATCTGATATTGTTTTTGGCGACTCTGTGTGTTGCCTTGCGAACATGCTCACACATTGTTGGGACACATATGACAACACCGTGACCCTCCCCCCTTCTGGTGCGTATTATCATTTACATATATATGATATAATAAAATACAATAATATATATATGTATGCCGGTAGGACTTTTATGCACTAGGAGTAGTACTACATACTTATCGATTTATGTCACCGAAACATAAATCGATGTCTCTGCCGCATCGCTGTCTGTTCGGTCTTTCACAGAGGATCTCTTCGGCTCCGGTTGCGTCTATCAGCCACGATCTTTCTTTCCAATGCGATAAACTTTGGCTACCGCTCTCGATCCATTCTATTGCAAGCGGCGATAGTAGCCGCATCAACAGACAGCAAAAGCAGTCGTCACTTTACCAACTTATCACACATGGCGGAGTCTTCTCACTCGTCGATTGTGGAAAGATTCTCGTCATTCGCTTGTTGTCGTGCGGCTGCTGCTGCTGCTGCTGCTGCTCGTGCTGCCACGCTGCTGCGTTGATTTCAGTAGAGGGAACTGCGAAATCGGCTTCTGCTGCAGCTGCTCGTGTATCGTTCAATAGCACGATACTCGAATCTCTGTATTGCTTTTCTGCAATAGCTGGGTTTGTTGCTTACTTGCTTGCTTGCCTGGTGTTCCCGGTCCGCGTCCGCTGTCATCGCGTCGTCTTCTCCCACTCCCTCCATGTTCACTACTACCACTACTACTACTTGCTGATGTATTCTTTTGCTGATGCACACACTCCTCTCCTGTCCCTCTGCTGTTTCGATGCCACCGTTTCGGGAATCGCGTCGGGTGGAATAGCAGCGCCAGTTGTAGCAGTAGTAATAGTAGTAGTAGTGGTGGTGGTGGTTGTAGCAGGATACGATAGGATCGGTTTCCTATTCGCCCATCGTGGTGACACTTTTTGGCCAGTTTCCCTTCATCAGACGATGCTCTACTTCTGCTTCTGTCGTCCTCTGCTTCCCCGGGGTGAGGAGGACTCCTCAATTTTCCTTCTCTGTATACAGCTAGCCGTTGCGTACGACGGCCACGTTAGGCTTCGCCGAGTCGACTCGCCCGCAGCGTTGACAGACGGATAGAAGAACGGACAGACACTCAGACAGGCCTACCGCCAACTGAGTCACTGGTGGTCATCATCATGGTGGTGGTGGTGGTGGTAACCTGTCAGTGGCTGACATCAGACCTGATGGATGGATGAACCTGACGCAGAGGGCAAATGCAATAGATGGTCAGCTGTAATATCACCATCAGCAGCAAGCAGCAGCAGCTGAACTTTGAAATACCTCAAATTCCAGGACGGCCACTCGGCTGTTCGTGATGGTGGCTGACTAGCCAGCTAGCGGTGGTTCGTGTGATGTTGCTGCAAGAGCCCGGTGCAGAATGAACAGTCGCACTGACCCAACGCACGTTGCGGGAAGAGCTCCGTTAACGGAGGTCAGTCAGTCAATGGCTTCCTTGATGGTTTGTGCTGTGTTATGCGCTCTCTCATTCTTGCACGTTTAGAGCAGCCATTCTTCATTTGATCCCTTCTAGTCCGCCCCATCAACAGCCTGAATTCTATCCCATTTTGCCCCGTGTTTTGGTAATGACGAAATTGCATTACGCGTGTACAGTGATAAACCTGACGTGGCCTCATGGGAGGTACGGAAGACATTCATTCAGTTGGATTGACTTTGCTGTAAAGGGAAGGGAGTCTATCGTTGGACTTGAGTTGTTGAGGTTCGCTAATCGCTGGCACAGTTTCTATAAATCGTCGATGCTTTTGTAGATTTAGTATTACCCTGCTGTCACAGGTTTGTCTAGGAGAAAAAGGCGGCTGACTTCAGCAGCTGACTCTGTTGTGACAGGTCATGTGGCGTTGCTGAACAAGCACCACCGGAACCCTGCCACAGAAGGTTGATAAGTGGGAGTCAGCCAGAAAAACAACATGTTGTAAGACATCTCTTGTTTGCATTGCCTTGTATTTGTTTTACGGAGGTCACGTTTCAGTTGCCGAGAACCTGGTGAAATCATTTCATTCGTTTACCCATTCTTCACATACATTTTGTGACAGCGTGTGGAGCAAGTACATACAAACATTGATTTATACAAATCTACTTAAATGTAAAGGCATAGCTTTTTAAGGTTTTTCCTGTCCGGCAGCGACAAAGCGTGTGAACACATTCACAGCCATCTAACCAATTGCAGAGTTCATTCCTTCCTAATAATAATGATTCCGTCACAGCAACAATTGCCAACAAACATATCATTTCCAAACAGTCCCGTCTGCAAACCCTGTCACCGATTCCGTGCTTCTATTTCTCTCTCGCAACTTGCGCCGCTGTTCGAGGCTGGACAGGGAAATCCGAGTAGCACGCCAACTATATGGTGTACGAAGCAAGTCGAGACCAGCCGAGTTCCCGGCAATATAATCCGTACGGTGCTGGCGTGCAGGACAAGATTCTCATTCCATTCAGGCCATCTGAACATGCTCAGAAAGATAGATATCGATTCCGTTGGAAAAAGGACGTGCATGGAAAGATGTATATTACTATTCTCCCGTTTCGCTACAACGAAAAAAACAACAACAACAACACAACATAAGCTAAAGGACCGTTGCGTTCTGAAGTTCCAACAAGAGATCGCGAGAGTCCAGTCAGATGTCGGATTGCGGTAAGTAGACGTTGGCTATTCTTCACTTCTCTGTCATTATTGTCTCATGTTGAAAAGTGAGTGTGTGCGCGCGCGTCGAGACGAGACTAGAGAGGCCCGCCAGAAAAGAAAGTAACAAACGAAAGAAAAAAAGGATGCTTATGTTCATCTGAATGGCGAAGATGAATGAGAAGCTGCGTCGGCGAACAACTTCGATCATTCACTGAGAGTTGCTTAGACGTCGCAACCTTCATGTCGACACGAAACGCGCTAGGCCCCAGTATATTGCCGTGCATACTGGACTGTTACACGAGCCGACTTATAGGACAGGCTTGGAGAAACAATATGGAAAGGGATACCGAATCGGATACATCGCTACCCATCGATCCCTATGATATCAATGATCCTACTGCGAAGGAATAGAGAAACATTTGCGTTCAATATCTACAGTAGCATCTCAGTGTCCTCTGTTTAACCTCTAAGCTATTCTATGTCCGGTGTGGTCGGTTGGTATATCACCAATACAATATATTACTTGGTTGAATGGAATACTGAATATGCATGCATATCTTCCTCTAGTGAAGGTCGCACACCGACGTCTACATCGAATGATTGTGAGGCGGCCAAAACCTGCTTTAGTCGCTGAATATATCAGTCTCTCTACGATTTCTATTGATTCGATTCCTATGAAGCATATATCCCCAGTTAGGCGAAGAGTTCTACAGAGTTTATAACAAATTGAGAAGATACCAGAAAGACAATAACTGAAGATATGCACATACTTCAAGCTACCAAACGGTGTATGTGAGCACATATACCTCGTCTATTTCTAAAAAGATCAAACTCTATCTGGGCGGCACGCCAGGCTGCGCAGTTAGCATTGTTCATAGCATTCAGCCCGAAGTGGTTCAGTCATAATAAAAATATTTCATTTCATAATAATACATTAATAACAAGAGCAGGGTTGCGCTATATCAGTTCATCATTGTTCGAAATAAATCACCAAGGCAAGTAGTGTCGCGGCATCCGGCAAGGACAATGCGTAAACTTTGAAGTCTGCAGAGACATTGAGAGAGGTAGGGAGGTACAAACTCTCGGTGAAGTTTGATCCAAATTGCCTGTCGAATAGACGACGCCCAACCGCCTCATTCAAACGTTTTTATGTCGAACATAAATCACACTGACTCAATTAACCAAGCTAAATGTTTGGATAACATAGTGAGGGCGAAAAGGCAAGTTAGGACGCTGTCTCTAACAAGGTCACCCATTGCTCAGTACGAAGATGACGACTGACGTCTGCAATTTCTCGAGTCTCATGATCGCCCGCCTAGAAATCAACACAAATTTCATGGAGTAGTGTAACCAGAAACAGCTATATAACTATAACTATGCAGACAACGACACTACAGTTCCTTCAATGTAACAAACACATGGGCAAGACATGTTTCATCCAACAATAATAATAATAATCTGTGAGGTAGAAACAGATGGGGCTTGTGCTGGTGGTAGATAGTCTACCAAGCCGATACTATATTTCCATATAGGGTATATGCTTTTGTGCAAATCATATCTAGAAATATAGACCAGTTTCAACCGATTTTAACGTGTTCATATATAACATATATAGTGATATGGAATGAACTTCGTAAATATCATACAACACAACATAATACAAATATTTGCATCTTCAATTTCCTTAACAATTCATTACAGAGAGAATGAATGTGTCTGTGAATGGGTGGGCCTAGACCACTCATTTCTGCCAGCCGAGAGGGAGACGATGTGAATTGGGCGAAATCGTATATAATGAATATGACTATAATAATATAATTCCCTATGAATACATGGGTTGAGGTCTATACAAGCGGACTCGTTGTTGGGCTCCAACGACATCGAAGATATATGACGATCCGCGTATATGTACTTATATATTTTTTTTAATGGGAACGCTCGCACCATTCCTGCTGATGGGAATTATTTATTATTAACCATATAAAAACATCAGAGGCGCGTCTCGTGTATGGTACCATAAGATGCCACTGGAGGTATCATTATTCTCAAGGTCACCATTATATATATTAGTTTCTTGAATCAATTAGTAGCAATTGTACATTTCTGTTTCCCAGAACCAATTCTCCTAGATTGCCCCATGGTGCCCGTCTCCAATAATTTTTGTTATGTCCCTTCTACAATTATATATTTCCTGTAAAACCTAGAGCATCTTTTACATCTGAGTTTCTATTACCTAATACTTTACACTTCAAGACCGTAGTCTCCTCTTCGGCTCGGCAAACCCTACACATGAGGTTCTCATCTTCTTGATATTTTGCTTTCAACGTTGTAGTGTTTTCCCGCTCTTCAATAGGTCTGCAACCCTGACGTTTTGGAGTTGGAGTACATTATTAAAAAGCACCAATACAGCTCACCCAGCTTGAAACAAAACAAGGAGCTGGTTTTCGATATAAGGGCATTTCCCTGATATGTATATATATATATATATATATATATCTAGTGGGCGAAATATGCAAATCCTTTGACGAATGAAATTACGTAGGTATCTTGGGCTCAGCGCACAAAACCCTGCGCTGGTAGTCATATCACGTACACGGGTAGCAAGAGTGAAGCCATTAAGCAGGTGGCTAGACACTCAGGCGCTGCTAATTATTGTTATTGTATATCTAACTAAACATTGATAATTTACTCGTAGGAAATCAAACAACGTAGTTGTATTTCTTGTGGGTTTACAGATGGGACCGAAGCTGCTCCAACGGCAAGCTCATTATTTTCTAAACTGCGAACCTATTTACTTTATAACTGCAGACTCGCGTCTCGACGATTCTGATTCCATTCTGATTCACGTTCTTCATTATTTTGAGTGCTAATCAATAATATCAGCGGGTGAGATAAACAGTCTGATGCCAATATCAAATTATTTTCGCAGAAATACAACTCAATATTATTCATCCTTCGATCAATGTTGCCAGTAATGCGAGGCGATCAATGTTCTCGATCGTCCAATTATCATGCAAGATTATTAGACTACGAAATGGCTTAACAAATATCACCGACAATCAGCACTAACTTCGACTATCGAAATATGCAGACGACTCGATTCGATAGAATTGGTTTCATCTCTCAATGTTTAGCATAATGCCTTGCCACCGTATTGTCTAGGTAACAGCTTCTTTGTGGACTTCCTAGCCGAGAGACCGTGACGTTCGTAACTAATGGATGTGGGTTCCGTGTGGGGTTTATGATATTGTTCTGCACCATTGCCCCCAAGCATAACTGGTGCAGTCAGCACTGGATAGTAGTACCAACGAGTACCAACGCAAAGGTCACAGACGTATTCACTACATACAACAAACAAGTGGTAACAAGGAATATCGGTGAAGACAGTCTCAACGTTGACACACAAAAATCTCCAATTTTTACACCGATATGTCCGTCTACTCGTAAATCGCTCTCACACAAACAAAAACAAAGTTCCCAAAAATAGTGGAGTGTCCTATATTATATCCTATACGCACCACATCTTTCTCCATATAGCTCTGCTTCTATGCAACAAAGTAACATTAAAGGGCTTCTGCCCAATGGTTCTATCCAGCTCTACTATTCAATTCACCCCGAATCACATTGACTGCTGCCCGACCAATACCCACACATGTCATGCCCACAATGGGTGGTCTCAAAGAATCGTTCGCAATCATCTCGCACGGCGAGAGATGGCATGTACAAGATAATATTCATTACCGTTCTTCGGCATCCGCGCACTTACACACACCGAGCATTTAACATAGCATAGCATACCATATATTTCTTGTAGCCATCACGACATCTCTTATATCGTAAGGCAAATAGGATGAGTGGATATAAAGAGTGCCAGTCGTCGTCGTCGTCATCTGGGAACTGGTGGTACCAGGTGGTGATGGTGGTGGAGGCAGCAATAATAACCCTTCGTAGCGGTGTAATTCTGCCATGCGTGACAATATAGACCCAGTCATATTACATATAGAATCGTGCAAGCAACTATCCTATCTATCTATCGATCGATCCATGTATCTATACGCACTTTAAATAAACTAGATTCGTTCCACGACACTGTTAGTTCACTCGTTCATAAGACGCGAGCCCTTTAGGTTGAAGCCGCCAAGCATTCCACCGGCGTCATCTGAGCCCACTACGCCACCTGAGCACTACTCGTAGACAGACACGGGCGGGCATATCACACCAGCGATTATCTGTTACCCTTTATGAGAGTAGACTCGCTTAATCAATGAGTAAAAGACCTCTTGAAAACCTCTGTACAGCCACAGAGCACAGCTACCAAGATAAAGCGTTACTGTTCGCAGTCATTAGTATATCTACTAATGACCTGATCTGTTCGGCTATGGTTGTGGCCAGTCGAACAGCTGAAATCATGAATTTGCTGGAGTGTACGCGACAAAAAGTTTAGCCTTCAAGCTGTCTCTGTCTCGCTTGCTCCCTTTTTCCATAGGATTTCCACGCGATCTGCGTGAGTCTTTTTTCCTTTTGTTTTTCTTATACTTGATGGTGCTTTGTCGTGTTCATATGCCAGACCTATTCATGTACTTCGGAGTTATGAACGATCGTTAATAATAGTGGTTGCAGTGATTGTACTTGGCACTAATATCTACCAGGAAATCAACGTTGGTCGAAATTATGAACGTAGGCGATTCTCTTTTTGTTGTGTGTTGTTATGAGATCGATTAACCTCTCGCAGGCACATTGTAGTGCTTGGGTTATATGAGTGGCCCAGGTGGCTGCCGTGGCACTAGCGGCGGCTGTGTACAATAGTTCACCGCCTCCTATATCCTACACCATGTGATGGTAATATTCAAGAGAAAGAACGAAAAGAAGCCCTGTGGAAGTAATACTAATATTATATCATAATAATAATAGTGGTGAGACGAGTTCAGGGTAAATTAGGTAGAACAGAAATGAGAGATGATGAACAACAGACAATACGTCGGCAAAATCGTGTCGATTCAATCAGTAGACAGTAGCTATGACTGTTTTCGCTTAAATGCAAATAAATGTGGAACTCAGCCGATAAATGTGGATAAATGCCGATAAATGAACTGTGCAGAGTCGCATGCGAACGTACAGTTAAGTAGTTAATTCGTATATAACACAGCTGAAGGTACGTGACACTGGATCTTGCAACAGAGACTACCAAGAGGAAACCATGATGAACTAGACTACCAGACACAGGTTTAGGGAACAACTTTACTTCGCTATATATTAACAAGATTATCAAAAAACATGTTATGTCCTATCATCTATTTTGATTTCCGATCAACTTAATTCTATAGCGGCAATATTACTAGCTCGTTTATTTTATGTAACAATGTGAGAAATATTCCATAACATTCGATAAAAATGCTGTATACATTTCCAGTAAACGATTAGTGTTCACAATTAATTTTTAACCGCAATCGCATTAAGTTAATGCTCCGACCAACTTGGAACACATTAAAATGTATACATCATCGACACTAAATGCGAACAGATTCATTAATTGGGTTACCCAAACCGTTTCAGTTGATGAGAGTCGTGCCTACCTATTTGGGACTGTCCGAGTTATTCTCGGAGCTGGATATATGCTCACACGTGTGACAAACTCGGCCACACGCACCCTACCCTTCAAAGAGCCGGCATCCCCTTTTGAGCGTTCTACGATTGCAGTGCAAATTCATTTGGATTCAGTTGAGTTAGACGGAGGCCGCATTATTCAGTCCCGGGCGGTAGCTGGTGCAGTGTGGACCACCGACGCCGGCGACGGTGACGCCCGATCACCGGGCGGAATATGTAATTTTGGGCAGCTTCTACATGGCCAGGTGATGCATAAATTGAAGATAGAAAGGAGTTGTTGGAGGTGAGTGAAGAGCTGTTGGAAGTAAGTATGGCCTAACAACTAACTAACAAGTACAGATCATCTCATTTTATGCCTCGCCCACACTCTGCAACTGAGCACCACCAACATGGTAAACTTTTCCCTGTGTTTCAACCATGTGTGGGCTTCAACCGTCAGAGTCTTCGCTTCCAAACCTGCTCCCGTTCCTCCCTCCGTCATCTCTAGTCTCGGTCTTGTGATCAAACTTTTGCGGGTCTTTTTGTCTCTTATTTTTTACGCTCTCTCAAAGAAGCGCTTCAACTCTGCTATTGCGACAGCAGACATGGGCCCTTGCAACCACAAGCACAGACAGTAGTGTAGCCAGCAGCATTTTTCCACAAAATCTACAGAGGAGAACCAACCAACTTACGAGTGCTGAGTTGAAAAACGCCCTCCCGTTTCTCTATCATAACTTAGATTGCATCCAGATAAGTTCGATGTAGCTGTACTGTATATTGAGCTACTAGTGACGTGTATCAATTCGGGGAAATAGAAAAAGCATGTCTAAATAGTAAGCAAGGAGGCAACTGTCATCACGCGAATATCTGCTAGAATTACCTGCTGCAAGGTATTAATTAGCGAATTAATACTGCTAGTGCTAGATGCACTAGTTATACTTTCACAACTGAAACCGCATGTGTACACCGTGAAACCCTTAAGATGTGCACACACTTTCATGGTACGACCTGTCCATTTATGGATAGGCAAACCCCATTGATTTCATCAGACATTATCACTCAAATGCACATGCATTAGTTAGTTGGGTCGACATATTCGTTGAAAGCCTAAGCTAAAAAAAATCGAAACATTTAATAATGAACAAACAAAGTGTTTAGCTATCGTGAACAAGAGTCGTTGTTCCCGTCACCTTTGATCGATATTTCCACCACCATTAGTCATCTAGAACTCAAGTTTAGATTCTGTTCCGCGGCACTGGACAAGATTGTGTGAGTACTTTCATCGTTATACGCGTTCTCGTTAAATGTGTTGCAATGAAGAGCGTAGTTCACTAACCGCCGTCGATGTCGAGCTCAGTTGGTAATGCGTGTGTATATGACAGGGTTTTTCCCAATTCGAGTAATTAGCATCAAGGCAAAGCCCAGTCCTCTTCAGTTTAGAGTGGCATTGGTTCACTTGATGTGAATAGGCATCGCCGATTAATATTGGCGAGTAACAATGACCCAAATGGCCGGCTTTCGGCCTTAGTATTTAGGACCGTTTACGTATTCAATCATGGATATGCTTACGGTTGGGATACGGTCGGGATGACAACCTTTGTGGATATTCTGATTACGTGTATATGTTTGCAGGTACTCCAGCTTCAGCATAGATAATTTAGTTGGGATTGGCCTCACTATATATAATATATAGTACCGGGATAAATTAGTTGACGCCACCCGATCTCTATGTTAATGAACCTCAGCACAGATGAGCACAGTGACCCATTTTTTAATTATTATAAACACCTATGCTCAACCACTTCTTCACACCACACACTGAGACACTGTATGCTACTTAATGCGATTCTGCCATTTGCGCCAATCTAGCCGAAGCCGGGTTCGAAACGTGACAGTCTCAACCCCTTTTGAATTCATTGTCCTGTTATGTTGTCATCACTAAGCCTATTTTGACCTTACAATTACATTTAATTATCATTTCTGTTGCCCTAATGCACCGCATAATTATTGTAACATTCAACTCTCTTGCAATAATTTCGTTGTTTAGCTGACATACCCAAATAATCTGGTAAAATAGACCCATTACCTTGTAACGGCTAATCTGTTGGCGTATTGACGTGAGCCAGTCTCACTATTCCTGTTGCTGCGTGACCTTAAGGCAAAGCTACCCTAAATCTTGTTTTTACGTTATTTCCGCATTGATGTTTTTTAGAAATTCTCAGCAGACTTCAAAAAGAAAAAAAACAATTCATATGGCAGAGAAATGTCGTTTTTTTGTGTATCTATTGTATTTAAGCCCGAAAACTAAGCAACCTGCATATTTGATGGCTGACGCGTCCTTAACGTTGTCAACATTCACACGTTGTCGAAATAACGACCCAAAAAATCATCGAAATTGCTATAGGCGTTTTCGAGATCGACTCCGTGGGGCTTCGAGACGTGTGTAACATTTCGAGCAAGATACGTTATCACTATTTTAACATATCCATTTCTGCGTCAGATGTTGTATACGTATCTAATGGGTGGATAGTGAAAATTGGGAAATTGAAAATTAGGAAACACAGACATAATAATCTGCTGCTAGAGGTCAGTTGTGATTGAGTTCGAATTTGGTCGAAGGAGCGTAAACATTAATGTTTGCTTATTACACTGAGCCCTGCCAGACAATGGCGAAGGCACCGTTGTCTCAAATTCAAGGCTGAGTACAAGTTGCAAACAGACGAATTAAGGCGCACATCGTAATGTACTGCACAATAGAAACGAGATAATCGTATTAGAGGAGTACTGAACAATAAAATGAACAAATAGCCGTGTCAATGGAGCAGGACAATAATTGATTCTGCGAATCTGGTGGCAAAACGAGCGCTGCATATATTTATTCTACAGTCCTCGTTGATTGTTAGAATATTCGCGGATAGCGTAATCGTGATGGAGGGCTAGAACATATTGAACAATTCGTCTTCGCCCCAACTGCGATGCCGACATATAAGCATAAGCAACCAGGTCTAACATTTAAACTGATTTTTAACTGAACTAGAATTGCGAACTTGTTTACGGATTTATACATTACGGATTTAATATAAATGTCACTATTATTACGATAATTCTATAAATGTTACATAAAACTGTGTTTCAGAAATATTAGCCATTTTATTCTACCGCATTATCAGAGTTAGCCAACTGCAGGCTTAAAATTACATGAGTGATTTTCTACTAATTATCCCCTGGCAATACCATGCACTATCTTAAAATCATCAATAGTAATTTTTTTTGAGAGAAGGACATTTTTTTCAAACGCGCGGGCGCGGTCAGAGACATACCAATCACTGTGGGCCGATCCATCTCAGGGCTGACCTGGATGACAAAACGCCTCTTCCTGCTAAAATCAACATCCTCTGCTGAGAGTCTAGCTCTTCTCGATAATAATAGTGGCTCATAGTAGTAACCCGGGCCGTGAGCGAACGCGGTACCATGGACGTTAAATGTCGGGGGAGAGTTGGCCCGAAAAAGTTCGCTTTAGTAGTACCATGATGGCTACAAACGAGTGGACATATTCGCACTTGAAGGCTCTGCCAATACACTGATTGGGCAGCTTGCAATTGTGACTGTAATCGTAGACTACGAGAAGCCTTTGCTGATATCATAAGTTTTATTGAAATTTTGACTTTCGGAGCTGTAATTGTCTGGGCTGGGACGTCGCTTTCGACTACACTGCACTCTGCGATTCACTCGGCTTGTGTTTAATAGTAACTGAATCAGATGTACGTATGTCTTCAACTACCGATCTTAGAAACGTATGTATGAGTACACGTCACTCGCAGCTAAGTATGCATGAATTAATGTCCTGGACTAACTGATTTCATTGAACGCGCTAGACTGCATTGTATAACACATAAAATAAGTATTCAATGCGTTCTGTAGAAAATGAAAACAAAAAAATTAAATTCGAATGGAACACCCGATTAGATGTTTTCTCTATTTGTGACTCCAGGGTCTAATTAGTCATACGCCGAAAATGTATTACCACTTTCTGAACCCAAGCAGTGTTACAGCATTCTCTCAACTTATATGGTCTCATATTTTGGAATGCATATGGCATTACCTTGATAAGTTTGAGCTACTATTTCGCCTGTGGTACGCAGACCAATAGTCCACGTCCAATTCCACGCTTCAAGAAAAATCGATCGATGGTCCTTAAGGGGACGCATTTAATATGGCCAGCATCAACGATCGCCGATTTTCCTTGTTTGAAGAAGATATGATTGTTCTCCATTGGACCGCACCTTATCGCTGATTTAATTTATCTTGCAGCCTTTCGTGAAGGCAATGCATCCCAACTGACTGAATTCTCCCTCAAATCGCCTAAATGTATACTCGAGCGTTCCTGGTTAACAGCGATATCAGAAACAATTCAGATGGCATGATTTGGGACATCTGTATGTTCATCAGCCGTGGTGTTGCCTGATCATTCACAGGAAAAGCACAACTTCTCGATACTGCTCAGGAATTGAAACTGCGCACTGTCTCATTACGCACCTGATATATCTCGATGCTTTCACATTCTCGTGGTCAATTTTGACCTTCTCTAATCTATGAAAACCAAACAGATAAGAAAATTTACCAATGACAATTCGTCTAGTTGAAATTAATTAAGCCGCACATGCCACCTGGATCATCGCTACCGACTATGTCTCATCATGGATATTATTTTTCAGAAACCTCAAATAATTGTTGCTGTAATTGTAAAAATTAATAATTATTTCTTTCCTTTCTTTCAATATTATAACGCCAACCTCCGCTGCAATAATGTGTTTCATCAATTATAATAGAAGTATTGCTGCCCAAGAAACAGTTAGTAACTTTCGGAATGGCGCAGTTATTGTACTCGGAGACCAGATTTGTAATCGTGTGCTCCCTAAAAAATACTTTGGCTGAATGTGGATTATTTACACCCACCAAATTATCTAACTTCTGCAGCTTATCGCTTGCATACGATCTCTGTTCTCCAAACGAACTAATCGCCATTGAAAGAATATGGAATATTCGTGTCATGCTTCTTGCCTTCAAGAGCGCATTAAAATATGGAATTCCGTTTGCGCCACGACATTTAAAATGTGCTTAATATAGTAGGTAACGAAACGGGTAGAGATGGTCTCGCATACGGTCAATCTGGGGCTCCTTCACTGGCGAGGTTCGATCATTCGACTCAGTAAAAAAAAAAATGTTGAAAGAGATCTTGAAGCATGCCAATAGGACGTAATGTCAGCAATTAAGTCAACACATTGCTAATACGTTTGTGACATATCAACAATTCAACAGTTATGGTTAAGAATGTCATGAATATTGTGAAACTCGCTTTGTTTTTCTTATTTTTTCTGTGTGTAAAAATTTTCCAGTACATAAAAATCTTAGCACTTGCAGTGGGTGCTGTCCCTAGCACCCTCTGTATTAACGGTTTAATTCCTCGTAAAATTATGAATTCGTAAATAATTGTTCTTATCGCAAAATTCAAAGTCTTCCTACTGGGATATTGCGTTTTTCCAGAACAGGCTTGTGTAAGTAATCCCAACATTTTGAGTTAAGATAACAAGAAGATAATTATAGAATCAACTATGAATTATTTGGGGATTCGATGACTGTCAATAAGTCTTTATACATCACAGCAGATAGTTATTGTTTTAGACTCGAGGCTGTATCAGTCCTGCCGACGAAATACTTTCATTTGCTGATGGTCGAGAACTAATTAATAGTTTTCGCGAGTCATCATCATATTGGTTTTTGATTTTAGTTTGCTTTTAAAAACAGAAGCCAGTTTTACATATTTTCCTTAATCTAAAACTACATTTAGAATGTATTACGACGTAACACTTAAATGCAAATCATAACTTATAGCAACTCCTATTCTCGATCAGTCCAATAAAGATTTACTCTGCGCTAGCAGTAGTTGTAGTAGTAAATTGGCTGTGGGTCAGCCCGGAAAATTTATTATTATTACCTAATAATAATAACCAGCCTCACGTCGTTGTTACCATACATCGGTTCCTCTACATCAGGGGCGTGAGTTGTACACGAGTTCACAGATGTTCCGTAAAAGAGTTTTGGGTGGAGGAGGGCGCTAAGAGCGCGAGTCAGCTAATGATTTTCTCCTGGTCGATCGAAAGCTCTTTGTCGGTGGCATTAATTACCGAGGGCTAGATTGAGGTTAATCAAGTAGGCCGAAACAGAACTGAACATTGGCATAGATTGAATAGTGCCAGCAAAACATGATGGTGCCTGCCTAGCGGGCAGATTACACGCGTACGAACATCTCGTATCTAACTCGTAATGTAAGTCGTACCGACAAGCGTGCGGGAGTGAGGGTGAACATCTCAATAATTTATGTCAATATATCATGGCACGTCGATTTTTCAAAAGCATTTGATAAAGAAATCATCGAGGCAACCTCTGTCGACGGCTCCTCTTTCTGTATAGCCACAATCGATTTTTCTCTCTTTTAGACACGGCAGAAGTCTCACGATATCAGTCGGCGATCATTTATTGTCAAGGTTAACGATGGACTCCGCAATGCTTCCTTCCTTTGGCCTGAGAGAAGTCGCGACAAGAATCTTAGCACGACGATCGCAGGGCGATCATTTCCGAGTCTACCCCGTGTATACAAGAGGTCGTGCAGAAGTCACAGGGGTTTGCGGCACACGCACAATATAACGAATACTTAGATATAAATTAAGAAAAATGAGAGGTTGCTTGTTAGTAAAAACGGTATGCCCACAAAGATTTTTTGTTGCAGTCATGAATAAACAGCAAGAGAATGAGGATATATGCAAGCTCAATACTGCATCTGGCCGCATCTTCCGTTTCAGTACCGAGGATCGACTTACGAATAAACTCATGACAGCGAAGAACGGATAGTGTATCATACGATCAATGACGTTTGACCTGCTCTGGTAAAAGTAGTGGCTTTCTTGATAAAATCGCGTTTTGTTGTGAACTCTGAAGTAGAACATAGTTTGATGCCTTTCTATCTTATAGATAAAGACATCTGCTCAAAGGTGGTACATACAATGGAGTCGCAGTGATCCATGCATTAAAAAATATTTGTTCGAATAGTCAATTCGACTGATTATATCACGCCGAAATAAACCGCGGGATCGATAGTAACATATATGTTTCTCATGAGCGCAACATCGCTCATTTTCAAATAGATGGCGCGTTATCTTCAAATGAAGCTCTTAACTCATTTTACAATCTAAGCAAGGCCCTCGCTTGGTTATAAGTGCATTGGCGCTTTGTTTTGGCTCGGATACATCGGGGAAGGTAACGATACTTGATCCTGTAACGGGTTCAACCGTTTCCCTATGGAGCAGTTCGAGTCGAGAAATTTATTACCATCCAGGAAGATAAATCGAATTAAGTGGCAATACTGAATGATGGTAAACTATTTCTGCCGGGCGCTTCTATCTGTAGAATACTCCTGCTAACAAAACCTATGGAAGTCTAAATTAGACAGGGGATCGTAAAAATAGCCAGTGCCAATATGGATAATATGATATGTGGCTTCCGTCATATCAAAAGCACGGAGGGTGAATCAATCTCTTGGAGGGTTTACGCAGATCAGAAGCCCACGGCAGTCCTCTGTTTTCTGCCTTAAATAGAATTCAAGTAGCAAGAAATGCAGTAATTTGCTTCCAGGTTGAAACAAATGTTATATGCACCTACTCAAATGGTTATGCAAATTTAGAATAAATCAAGGCAACAACATAACAGTTCAGTTCTTCTCGTCAATTCTCAGTTGCTCTCGTCCTTTACAACGGGGTCCTTTTTGGGATTTGCACTAGCCGCCAATTCTCCATTCACCAAATATGACTAATTATATGATAATTTGTGTGCCATCATAATGAATTGCTGCCCGGAAACCTACCGGTGAGCTCGTCGTCGTCAAGAGCCCAAGCGTGCGCAGCGCTCTGCGGACCTCGAAGAATTGTGACGACCAAAATCATAACGGTGATGAGCCTACAGGACGTCGTAGTTGCTATGCAGGACGCTGCTTGCGGTATTAGTAATGCTGATGACGAGGCGCTTCTCAAGGTTCTGCTTCCAGACTGCGACATCAGCATGCTTGCCCGAGACGTCGGGGGCTGTGTCACACTGAAGATCCGCATATCGCACATGGGGATGGTTGAAAGCGGTTTCACTCTGTACCGCTGACGGTTGAGCGCTCGCGAACTGTTATCGTTACATTTGTCTTGGTGGTCATCTGATCAAGTACGCCGATTATTCGGGTACTTCCACCGTACCCGAACACGGATGTCATTGCAGTAGACACGGACGACGAAGCACAATCCAGCAAAGTTGTGTAATCCAAGGTCGTTCGCACATTTTACATATGGGCCGCTTCGTCACACGATGTCTTTCGACAGGTAACAATCACATTTGGGGACAATCAAGCGGCACAGCAGTGAACGTTCACAGAACTAGAGGCACCATCAAATTCACGAGACAAGGAACAGTAGAGAGCGACACTGATGTACAGAATTTAAAAAATCATTTTCCTGCATGTAGTTGTCGTAATGGTATCACGAATGACGAAATCAGGGTTCGATCCGCTCACATGCCACTTTCCAAGGGAAACCGAATATGATCAAACTCTCTCATGTGTCACTTGATAGAACTTTCACAATGGATGGCCGAGCACCGCAAAATGAGATCAATGAGCAAGAAGTGCTCTTCGGAATCTTCCCATATTGCAATGAACTCCGATGGTCGCCGCAAGTACAGTTGTTACCATAGCAGCGTCGAATATATCAATACGCATCGGTGAACATCTTGACAACTTCGTTTGTACGTTGAAGAAGTCATCATACACCACCTGCACACTTCATACGTTGCCAAGGATCGTTCTTCGTGAAATTGTTAGCAAACTCTTGTTGAGGTCACGCGCTCTGAAGGATCGACCGCGCGCCCGACGCGAACCTCCTGCCGGTCGCGACCGCGAATGCTTCGAGAAGGAGGAGGGCAGATCGCTGGGAGAGAGACTTCGGAGAGGGTCAATACGTTGCCTCTCTCAAGTGGCGCTGCTGTTCATATTGGGCTATGCTGCGGCGGGGGTCCAACGACGAGATTTAGACGTGTAGATCCGACCGGAGGGGCCGGTGGCGGCGCTAATTCTGTCGGGTGTAAATGGGCTTTATTAGGTATTAAACGTCGTTTTCTTGGTTAGCACTACATACTAGGCATAAGTTCGGGCCAAAAAATATGGAGCACTCAATATCGTCCCCTTTAATAAGTACTTAATCAAGTACTTATTAACTTCATCAAGTACTTATCCACTTGTTTATGTGGATAATAGCACATCTGTTAAATGAATAGATAATTGTGGAAGAAACGATATAACTAATAAAGATTATACAATACAATACAAATACACCTTTAATAACCAAAAGGGGTGGTACAGAGATTGTTAAAGAAATTACATAAATTGGTAGAAGCGAAGGGAATTTTTACAATTGTGGTAATGTCAAATATCCACTACCTGAGTATCATATGAGAAGTGCGACTCTCCAAGAGAACAAATTATTTAGCTTTTCGGTGCGCGCTACTGATACAGTGCGCACTGTGCGTCCACTGCGCAGAGGGTTTAGACTGCAAAAAAGAGTATACCAAGAAAGCTTTCCTTGATGATTGACCAGAGAACAGCTACACACAGCAAGGCACGTTCTCCTTTCTGCCCAGCTCACGAATTTACTAATTTGAACCAGCATTTAGATCTAATTTGAAATACTTCGTTAAAATGGCCACGATTGAATATTGATTCAAAGTTTCGTTACAAGCTTTCCCACTTTGTTACATTTAGCCTCTTGGCATTTCTCTTCAATGCAATGAAATATGCTGAGTTGATGCATTGCTTCTTAGTTTTAGTTACAAACGCTCAAATCTGCCCTTGATTGCGGTATCGACCAATGATGGGTGATCAGCGCTTGCCCCTGCTCTGAACTGATGCCGGGAGGCCAACAGGTAAATTAGAAGACGCTTATCTGACGATTTGAGCTGTAAAGCTCATCTCAGGCTTTTTTGTATTTTCTGATCGGCAAAAATCTCGTTGCTTCACTGACGTTCCCCTTACTCCTTATTCGAAAGAAACTGATCGGATCTGATGTGTTCAATATTTCAATATTTGTATCGTCTTGTCAGAAACGTGTTGCGGACGTACTGTGACGTCCATGTCAGATTTGGTTGTCTTGCACCAACAAAGGTTCAGATCTCCGATAATCGATATCGTCTTAGTTTAAAAGCTAGCAAGGTAGACAAAAAAACGGTAGTGTGTAGGCAATGCACGCTAATATAATAATTATATCTGCTTTAGCATGGCAGGAACAGGCCCCCATCGGAACCTTCGCTAAAAACGAATTTATGGTATTCATCATTTGTACGAGGAATCAACACACACACCATATATATATATATATATATAATTGCATAGAGATCAGCCAGGTGGAAGAGGATGCGAACTGTCTGAGAGATACGGAAAACTGTGCATCCAATTTTCATATATCAAATTTAAACACGCGTTCACTTTCAAATAGCAATGTTAGCGCTTGCAAATTAGCTGCACCGGACGATGAACGTTAAAACAAGTTTACCATGAAAATAGGGTAGTGCAGACGGTTTATGTGGGCCACTGTTTTTTCACAGAAGCTGAAAACGTACATTGGGGGTTACATATCTACATATATTAAAGTTTCAACATTGGGCCCTTAATGGCATAAAACCAAGGCCACATTCACATTTTGTACACCCACGAGCTTGCTCATACAGTAGCCTTGAACTATGTAGGGTATATGAACTATGTCTAAGGTAATCGAATTGTATAAGACATATACATTAACTTCAACATTTGCTTTTGTATGTTCGGTCTGCTTAGTACCTATTGTACACAACCAAGAATAGATGGAGAACATGGAATCAACAGCTGATATTATTTCCAGTCCACATAATTATTCTGTCGCGCGTTTACCGTGTGTAGGTGACTGCGATATCGTCCCCACGAGTCATTTCCCAGAAGAGCGGCTTTGCCTGCCAGATATTCCATTGGGTGCTTTCTGCTTCAAGCGAAACGGCTATGCGCCACAGCCCGATCAATCGAGTATCGTTATTTCACGAGACTTGTGCGCTTGTACGCGAGCTACCCCACTATGTCCCAGGTCCTTTCTGGCCAGACACGGCCCCAATCTCACGCTGCGTAAGTCTCTCCCGTGTGTATGTCATAGGCACACATGTATGCACACCACACAACTGCTGTCTACGATACCGTGCCAAGCCGCGGTACCGCAGCGTACGGCCATCAGCAGACGAGCGGAAGATGAAGGCCGTCCGCGCGGCAGAGTGACTACTTCCGTTGCCTGCGTGTGTCCTCCAGATATATATATATATATATATACACACATATAGGGAGAACGAGAGGGAGAGAGAGAGAGGGGGGAGAGCAAAAGCTAAAGAGAGAAAGCAGAAACTCTATGGGAAAAAATCAGGAAAGGGATGAAGAAAGCCGGTTCCACAAATGAGCGGCGCAAAAAACCTACCCCCGTAAATCCCACACAGGTCTAACAAATCGCCTGGGTGTACCCTCGACTCTTGTATATCGACACGGCCCTCAATAAACTGTGTAGAGCTGTTCGCGTACTAATTTGTGTTAGCCAATTTCGTTAGACGCGCGTAGCGAACGTGTGACGTCACTCCACTTCTCGTTTGGCAAATCGGTGCTGTGCAAAGCAAAGTGTACTGTGCGAGTTTGGTGCCAATGCAGCAGGAGTTGCGATGCCGACAGGAACATGTCTGTCTGTGGGCGTGTACAGTGGAGGAGTGCTCTAGGATAGCTGCCGGTTAGGGAGGCGGGAAATGGAGGATGAAGCTGTACAGCAGAGACTCGATGTAAGAGGCAAAAGCTGGCCAAATCGTCCGGTTTGGACTTAGCCCCTGTCAGAGAGCGGATCGTTGAAGAGCCCGATTGCAAGCATCGGAGAGGAGTGAAGCAGAACCCTCTGGGCGGCATCTTGCTACGGATGCAGCGGCTAATCATATGAACATGCCTCGCGTTCGAAACTTGAAAGCGGAAGCCGGAAACCGCCAAAAAAGCCTCCAGTGAACGAAGGGGAGTCGTTCGAATGTTCGAGGGTCACCGTTCAAACGGGCCAACCCTTTCACAGGCGGACGAAACCATTGCGGCAGGCGGCGCCGCCACCGTCGCCGTCGTCGTCGTCATCGATGTTGATGTGGTGATGCATATTCGTGCGCTCTCTAGTGGAAGAGGGAAGAATAAGTTCGCTTATCTGCATCGGCGCCGACGCTTGATATGATGCATTACGAAGGATGGGAAGCCTTGTTGGTGCCCACGCGAGTTTGTTCCGTGTTTTCTGCTATCAGGTAGCATGTAATATTAATATATATATATACACTGAAAATTGATGCAATAAAGCTACTTTTTTCTACTAATTTAAATTGGCCTCTGCCACACCGTGCATATTTGTGTAAAGTACGTTTATACATATATATGTCTTCAGATCGAAGTTGAAGTAAGCTGCTTCCCTAGAAATCCCGCCCTACTGTATGTTTGAATAAATAGTGTGCTAACAGTACAATTATCATTAGTGTATTTATTTTTGGGGGGGATGTCGTCTAGTCAAACTTTAAATCTTTGCAATTTAAAAGGATTAAATATATTGGTGTTTCACCCAGACGAGTGAGAGTCAAGCAGACCCTCTCATCAAGCACTTTGTCACTTTAACGACTGCTTCTAGCATCATACGCGTCAGATACTAGGAGCAGTCGTTAATGCGGTAGCAAACCCAAATCGATATCCGAGTATTTCGATAAAGTGATCATGTGTTGTCCTGCTGTTCATTCCGTTCAGTTCATGCATTTCTTCCCCATGCTGTCGAACTACCAGTACGATCTATATTGCACTAGATCTCTTGGAGAAAACCCAGGTACGTCGCACAGGAACCACCACCCCCTCCAAGGTCCTTGAAGCTTTACCCAAAGGTGATACTGAGGAGAGGCCATATAGGGGGAATAGCTGGCAAATCAGGCAGGCTCCGAAAATTTAGGTATGATGTATACATAACGACTGTTTGATAGCTTTTTATTTACCCAACAAGTTTAAGGACAAGGCCAGGCCACAGCACGATAGGATAAAGGTCAGATCTCTGCTCCCGGAAGCAATCGAGACTGATAATAGAGGAGGATTGAAAAAAAACGGTGCACGCGAAATTTGAATGGTTCGTCTTGGGACAGATTTCGACTACTGTCTCGATAAGATCGAGATGAGCGCCAATGATCCCGTGACAGCGAGGAAGAGAGAGAGAGAGAGAGAATGCCATGTCAACATGGTACACAATGTTGACACAACGACGACCACTAATCCTTATAGCAAACATTGCATAACGAGAAAAAATAACATCTCAACTTAATGAGTTCTTGACAAACGAAATCTTTGTATTTAATTGAAATTTACACTGCTATGCTATCAATATCTTCTTGTCATTATAACGACAGTTTATTTATTTCGATACTGTAGAACCCTTGGGTGCGGGAATCAAAATACGAAGAGGAAGACAGAAATACGCCAACGAGTCAAATTGGGCCAATTTTGTGGTTGAATTCTAGTGAGTACAACAGTGACTTTCCAAACTTGCCACAAGTAATTTCCGGGATCTTCATAAAAATACATAAAAAATTAATGTATTGTTTAAATTACAACAGACACAGTGTGGTTGTCAGCTATGCCACAGTGGGCTCATTCAATCCCGCTACAGCAAATAGACGTTAGTAATTTTACATCAATTAGCTACTGTTCGAGTACACAAGGCAACAGAGTGAAAATAGTCAGCGACAAACTTATGGATATCCCATGGCTGTAGATATTATATATTTACAATACTCTCAACGCTGTAGAAGATAGTTTATTAAGAATATCATCGGCAAATTAAGCACGGCAGAGACTTGAAAAAAATCTTTATGTACATCGAACTTAGTCACTTGTGTTATACAAAAAAAACACTCTAGGATCTATTGGTAATTTTCCCTCGTACCATTTGCTGATTGCAACCCATATCTCAACAACGATCTCGACTATAGTAATGATAGGGCAAAGTATACACAACGACCCTCACAGTATGACTATATTTCCTTTCTGTTGTCATAATTGTTGAACTTCTAATCCGGCATGGCTTCTGGTTGCTTCTCGCTGTTCCTGGAAGTCTGTTCCAGCAGCACCACAAACGTATCCGTCAGTAAATGCGATTTGGTGCATTAGCTCCAAGCGACCACCGTACGATACAGCCTGCCCTTTCCTGAGCGGGTCAATGCTCTCGCTCATTTTGTTTTCACTTTTACATTCGTCAGTTACAATCCCGTATGACTTATGTATGCTAGTATAACTATAGGTGAGAAATTTCACCTACCCGACGGTCTGTAGGGTAGGTTGCGATAGCGTGATGGTATTCGTGATAGACGGGGTATTCGTAAATCTGAATTTCACGCTTCGTCAGGATGGTGCTTGATCGTATCCCGTTACCTATCTCTAAAGACAACACGGTTCTTTGGTGCGTACTGATCGCCGTCTCGTACGTGACTGACTCTCCAGAGACCGGAGAACGTCTGCTTTATTGTTGCACCAAGGATACAAGTTTGGTGCGAAGTTTGCTGAATGCGTACCTATGTACGTGTGTCGCACACACGCTCAGGACAATCGGAGCGTCATAATTATTGTACATTTCATTACAAGTCCCGTGAATGAATTATTGAGCCTTCGATTTCGGCAACACTAATGTAATAGAACATCACAATTATTGACAATAGGTTTTGTTATGCGCTATAGGCTTCCCTCGTGCAGTAAGAACACAACGAACTATATACGGGTTCGAACTATTGTATTCCAAGCAACCTTTATTCATCCTATTCTGGAATCTCTTCGAGTTACTGCTGCTATCACCATCATCAATATCATCATCGCTATCAAGACAGGTAAGTTAAGATGAGGTCTTTGCTTCGTTTTGAGACCGCTCCGTCTCCTGGGCCGGTTATCCCTGCTGTCGGTCATCTGTACTTGGCTGAGCTAGCCTCTATTCGATACGGCCGAAGGCTCTTCTCATCGTCCACACGCTAATGAGACAACGTTGTTACTCAGGAGCTCGTCAATATTTATGACATATTCGTTGCTCGTTCTTGGCAAAACACCACGTTTCTCACCCTTTGGCTCTCTATCACTGCACGGATTTGCGCTTAATCTAGTTCGGTTTTTCACGCTCCGTGCTCTGGTTCGAGAAAATGATCCCCGGTGGGTACAGGATGCTACGTGTGGAATCAAGGCCAAGCCGCGCCAAAGTCACGTACTGCTATGCAAGCGCAAAAGCGAAGATGTTCAATATGTGGTCTCTATCCACTATCGAAGTGACTGGACAGGTCTCGAAAGTCTCCGCCCCATTCTGTGGCAGGGATCAATAAGAGTTGTTATTTATTAGATTCATTTTACCTGGTCGTGGGTAACACACAAACTAATGTCATCGTGCTTGTCGCGACGATCGATATTTCTTCTGCTAGCTAATCTAGTTTGAGGAGCTTTTCATTTGTGTTAGGAAAATTTCTATGGGCGATACACACGTGCTCGACTGTCGTGCTGTATAGACGTTCTGGCCGCGAGGCTGATCTCAACATACCTGCACGCAAATGCAGTCTGATCTCAGCTATCGAGAATTGCAACTGAAGGTAACAGATAATCCATAGGGATTTTGATATAAACCATTTTGCCAACCGTATCTTTATAAGCTGTTATTGTTTGATGACCAATGTTATTCGAATGTATACGTCGTTGAACTGGCATCGGCGAGCATACGCATCGGTCTTCGGTACTAGCTCGTTCCATTTGTGTCACAGTCTTAGCCATGAGATAAATGGCCTTTTTCTCCGGCCTCAACGCTATTGGCCTGGCGACCTGTCGCGGGCCTATCACTTGCTTCAATGCCGCAATTGTGTAAATGACAACAAGGGAAGTACGTTTCCCCTCTCTTAAACAACGAGCCGCCTCGGGCTGCCGTTGCAACCAGCTCGTAATCGGACCCGAAAACGCTGGAAACTGACCGCGTACCATCTATTCTCATTGAGAGTACATTGCTTGGGCCCTATTCCCCCAAAAAGGTACACATAGATGCACACTGCATGACAGAGCAAGCCTCGTTGCCTCGACTGTATGTAGACAATGTCGGCAACGATTCATTTGCCGTTTGAGTACTGTTGGCCACCTGGTGATCGCTTGTTCGCATCTAGAGTTTCAACGGATACAAATCGGCCTGACAGATAAGTCGACTAGAAGGGAACGCATACAGCAATCTTAGATAGGCTCATCGAAACTTTGCATATCCTCATGGTCGGTATCATATCCTGGCAGTCCGATGGCTAACTACCCTCTGTTTCTTCATTGTTTAGTTCATATGCAGTTCGAGTATGCAAGATATGTTTCTTTATCAGGATTAACCCGTCTCCCGTTGCGTCTACGATTGATGACGGTTTTGCCTTTTTTGCTTGTGGTTATTCGCGTTCGCTTTATGCTTTTTGCTTCCCACTGTGGCATAACCTGTAATGGTATTCCACTTTTAAGGCAATTTTAGGGACAGGACAATGTGTAACCACAATATAGCCTGTAAATTAAGAGAACAGACATATGCATAAAGAATTGTCCAATCTATAATGTTATCTCACGTGGTATTTCTTGCTAGAATCGATTCGCCAATGATAATAATGATACCGTAGGCGGATTGTGGGCACTTATTTTAGAGTCCATATTACAGTTTCTAAATAACTGTCTTGAACCAATGGACCGGCTGTCCCATGGTTTAAATTCTGCCGTGGAATCAGGGAGGTGTAGATTTCGTCGCCGACATTTCAAGTTGTGATAAGTACAGAAAATTATCTGATGGTAGAAGGGCCAGGGAACATCCGCAAACAGACGTCATATATGTTATATATATATATATAGTATTGAAATATGGAAATACAATGGCCATATTGCAACATTGCAGTATAACCTCCACTACAACAGCTAATTTGAAATACGCGGGATTATGTTGGCGAAGGTATTGCTGTGACAGATAAAGTTGGGCAAAACAGACCACATAACCCCCAAATATACAGCTCCTCTAATTTTAGCCCTTTTAGCTGGGTCCACCCATCTATTACATGTGAAATCATCGAGATGTCATCCAATTGAAGGTGATCCATCAGCTCGCTGAACGTCGTGTTTTGTTGTGTGAACAGCGTTTCTCATATCAAACGATGTCTGATGACCCTCAAATATACGTATCGGATATATCATACGAATATCATGACGAGTCTATTTTCTAACAATTTCGTAGATTGTCACCAGAGCTCACGAGGGAATTGCGGAAGAATCAATTGATACAGACATATACAAACTGGAAGATCATTATGCCCCAAACTTACCCGTAGCACCTGTTTGGAAAACTCTGTAATTGAACACCGTATAAATTTCACAATATGCAAGCAGGCAGTGAATAGAATATTCACATGTGTATTACACAATGAGATTTCTAAGTCGCTGCCCAGTTAGGATTAAATAGCAAAACGTATCATCTACCAATCGTCCGGTTCATGTTTCCCAACTTTAAAACGACTACATTTCTATGCATATCTTCTGCTAAGTACAGCAAATATTGACGTAACGGATGTCATTTAGGTTCACTTTTCCTTTTCTCTTCGAGTTAAACTTCATGAATATGTAGATAGATATCCGTTTTGCTTAATGTTGCTTGCGTTCACTGACCAAACAATCTGTCGGTGGGTCGACTCTGCGACTCGTTGCCAAATACAAAGCAAGGCCTTGAACCAACCGGTACCGCTTCTCTAAGATATTGCTTTTTTCCTCATCACAGCAGAATGTCATTACGCTAATCGGCTGGTTGTTGCCCTATTTCTAGCGGGCCATTGTGTTACTGGCACTGACATGGAACCTCCCTTCTCGATGGATAGCGCGGCTCATTCTCTTCTCCTCCTCTGGCTACGACCTAAAGATGTCTCTTTTGGGGACTGGAAGGGGTGTACCTCGCTTGTGGTAGCTATTCCTAGGGCTGGTCGCGTGCATAGAAACGACGTCGGGGACGGAGATCTATTTACTCGAGCGTATCTACCAGCTGCATTCACACCACTCGATGGACAGGTGGCAGGACATGTTACAATCATTCGGCAGTTGGGGATGGAGAGGACGTTGGGGGTATTGGGGTTGACCGCATTGGACTGTTCTATTGGACATTTTCTTTGCCACTGGAACTACGGTGGCCCTCTTTCGATTTCTCGTATTGCTGGAAATTATACAAAATTATACCCTTATAGTATCATTGTCTTATATAAGGGGAGACAGTTGCAGTTTATACGTACCTCGTCAAGAGCCTATGTTGAGACTGGACATATTATAAATGTCCCACGAATGTTCCCACCACTGATGGATCCCACGAGCTCCATTTGTAAAACCCGAGTTGGCCAACTTGTTAACCTGTTTTACAGCAACTCGTAGAAATAATAAAATTGATCAGCCGACTTACGTTAGCGGAACCATTCGTTCGTGTCCCTGCGTAAGTTGATACATGAATCCCTCATCTATTTACATAATAGAGGTAGTATTACAGCGCATTTCTCATCAATGAATTAACATTCTACGAATCTATCCATGTGTCTGCCCATACGAACACTTTCCTGAGCTGGGGTGGGCATTGAAAGCCAACTACATTCGGCCCCCACCACTGAACAACTTCTTTCACCGTACAAATGTGTCGTTACCTAAGGCATCCTCTGCGAGTACACAACTCTAGGGTGTTGTCCTAATGGCTCTAGTGGCAGCCCACATCACATCACATACAGCGAGGATAGAGGCAGGCTTGTGGTCTCATCTTATCTCGGAAACAGCCGCTCACAGTTCGCCCGCTGAGAATATATAATAATGGCGCGGGAGACACCTATGTATAAGGACAGCGCATCAGCAGCCACCACGGCATGACAATAGATCGTGCGCAAAGGCGCAAGGGCATAGCAGTGTTGTGCCCAGCAAACGCCATAATGCGGAACAGCGCCCGAAACAGAGCCACATCTACGACCGTCACTAGCACCGGCGTGACAGAACCCCGGCCACCGCGCGGGCCAACAGAGGCCGCTACAGGGAAGAGACATCAAGACTCTGAATGATATGAATGGCTTTAGGGGGGGGGGACGAACGCCATCTTTCGTGGACTGCTTGGCTGCTTGGTCGGTGCATGTCTGTGCTTATGCTATGTGCACGCTTTGGCGTCGTGTCAGAAAGCGTTCTTCAATAGGGCGACATTTGTCATTGAACATGCGTTAGAAAGGTGAAAGCCTTGCCTTGACGGGTAATTTCTGTTGCATTTTTTTCAGTTAGTGTTGGCTAAATAATTACAACATAATTAATTATATATATATATATATATATATATATATATATATATATATATATATATATATATATATATATATATATATATATATATATATATATATATATATATATATATATATATATATATATATACATATATATATATATATGTCAGACACATGTGCATAGCAAGTGTTTCAAGTATTCGTGTTGTCAATTTTCCGATTTCTCTTGGAAAAATTCAACTGTATTTGTTTTTGGATCAGGATGGAAAAACAAATTGTGCTTGGAACTATGTTGTGCCCAAATGGCGTAGAAGTTCCAAGCATTTACATAATTAGCATGAATGTGACTTGAATTCATAACATTCACTCTTGAATATTACACCCCCCACTTGTGTTCTATACAATGTAGTTCCTACTGCTCGATAGGCAATACCTCTTACCTGACGTATCGACACTAAAACGCATTATGATCAAAGATAATATCGCGGTTCTACCTGTAGTGCTTGACCTAACCTATGAAGCAACTAATCTAGTGGAAATGAAAGAAAGACATGTCTCTGATCCCATAGTTGTCATTGTTATAATCTAATAAAATTAACTATAACCCTCCAGCCAATTGCCTTACTATCCTACGGGTCTCAGCCACGCGTTCGTCGGTCAAATGAGGCTGTCATCGGTTCCTTTGTCTTCGTCTGCTTGGCAGTCTAACTTCGACCTGCGAGAAGACTGCTATATTACACTCAGAAACAAATAATACAGAGTATTTTGAAGCGAGCTTGATGCGACAATTAGTGTTGCTATTTCAACGAGCGCACGCTTAGGTGCACTCCGAAGTGACTTGCATTTTAGTTGACAGGACTGTTAGGACGGGCAACTGTAAACCCTGCACGCTCAATGTACAAATGCGATACTCACTCACATGACACTGCGGTCTAGTAGACAAAAATGTTCAGTCTTCTTATTGTGGGCACGTTATTTCCAAACTTGTCATAGCAGCGAACTAAAATCCAGCTGTTCTATACCTTGTTGCAGTGACTATGGCTGTTATGATTTCTGCGATGATACCAAGTTGTCGTGAAATACTGGCCTATATATATATTGAAAATAGCTATTGTAACTCGCATCCTTAGTGGAGAAGGCCAGAAGACAATCCTGATCTAAAGCTGTCGCCTGCGTTCCTTGCCAAACAATTTTAGCATTGTTGAAACTATCTGAGAGCTACAGTTCCGTTAATAAACTTACAAATTAAATTGAAGTTGTAATTGAAGTCGCAAATTATGCCTTAGCTAGAATCTAATCACCTCCTGTCACCTCACCACTATAGTTTTCACAAAGGCGTATCTACTGAGGCTGCCCTGTGCCCTTGCCAGCAACGAGACAACCCCCACTCTTTCCACTAGTGTTCACCGCTGAGATCACTTATTCTCATAAAATAAATTAACTAACCGTCAGTCAGACCTCGCTCTGTGAATCGCCATCTGTCCATAATGCATTACGATTACAATTCTCTTAGATATCCCTCAATATTAATGAAACAGCGGTTGTTGTCCATGAGCAGCTGTAATCTCCACTCTGCGTTTCGGAATCTCTCTTCTCAGCATTATAATCTCCAATTTAGTAACACTGCCGTCGTGTTCTCGTCCTTCAACTTGAGTAAAGGTCTTCCTGGTAACGTCATGTTGATCGTCCCCTCTCTAAACGCCCTCCTAAGCCCCTTGGCCTTCCCCATGAAGCTGTAATATTTATTTATAAGGCTCTTTTCGACAACTGCGAATTAGATTCAAGGTACCGTAGTACGGTCCTATACGTGTTCTCTCTCTGAAATTCCCCACATTTCTTCTGGGTCGTCCTTTCAATCTCATTATGACCCATTTAGCATCCACCAGCAAGACAAATTCCGACTTTGTGCCCTAGAACTTCAATTGATTTATCTTATCCCCCCTCCCACTGTTGTTAAAACTCACCTCTGTCGATCCCATACGTTTTTGTGTCTTACTCACTTTATGTATCCCAGACTTCCGTTAACAATTGCTTCGTCAAATCCCGAATTATCAGCTCCCCTTATCCTTGACCTCTCTCTCTCTCCCTCAATGCATAAAAAAAAGGCCACGACCTGGCGAATACTTAAGTGCTCTGCTAAACATTATCGTCCTTGTCTGAGCACTTCTTCATACCCGGACCGCCTGATGTCGTTTGTTATGTTTCTGCACTCTAACCGCTCATTTCATCATTTCCGAACTACAACCCAGATACAGGTTAGGTTCGTATTCGGTGTCAGTCGAGCCCGGTGGCGTGGTGCATTTCGTGTGCGACTTGCAATCGAAGGAGATACATAGGCTTCTCACGGGTTCGATATCCCCGCCTCTGCACATTTGCATTTTAAGCGGTCCGTCTTATGAAGCAATGCTGAAAGCAGTGCCGTGGACGTTTAACGTTGGCTGCGAGTCAGCCCGGAAAATGTACTGCTACTAATGTGTCAATGAAGTAAATTTCGAATTCAGTTGAATTCCAATACGTGCATCAATATATGTCAAACTAAGGACCTGTCTTACCTAACCAAATTAGCGTGGCTGATCGCTCGTGTATGCTTGTTTAGAGTGATTATGTTATTTCTTACAAACGTTGGTCTAGGTCCAGCAATGCGATAGCGTAACGTAATATAATGGCATGACTCCTCATATTCTTTCAGAGTGATTTATAACTATGTGGAATAACAAGGCTACTAATGCGTGAGTCATGCGGCAATATAATTTGCGTAGTGATAAACCAGTATAAAACACGGGGAGAGGTGATCAAGATCCAACAGATGCAGGTTGCGGAAACTTTTCCCTCACACACACACACACACACGAACAGACCTTTGGGTGAGCCCCAGCTGCACTTAGCTAGATAGAAACTATACAAATAGCAACACACATTCAACCAGCAATATAAACTAGACAGATGTAACGTGCTATATGGGCATAGTTGTTTCGGCCAACGCTGACTGGATCAAAGCATCGGCAGTAAGCAGAGACGGAAGCTGGAGCAAAGGAACTGTGCCGTCGGGGAGAGACCTTACGTGCAGCATGTATGTGAGTCTGTGATACGCATGTGTTGCCAGAGAAGAAGAGATAGTAGTCCCTCTAGCGAAAAGAGTGGCAATTAGGGGATGAGGCTGCTGTCAAAGATAGCAGCCATGCATTCGGCGGCGCGTGTCTGTGTGCGAAATGTGTGAGCGAGGCAGGCAACGGAGAAGAGGAAGACCACCGTGACCACACAGACATAAACACAAATTTACCGATATAGAAGAGAGAGAGAGAGAGAGAGCATGTAACCTGGAATATATATGTCAATCGATCGTAATCAGTACAAATCAGTATTCTTTGTCTATCCACGTATCCAGGCCGTCACACACGAAGCTATCATAACTCGTTGTGCGTTTAGGCAGCTAAAATTGGTGCATCCGTATGGTAACATGCCTTTAGCATGGGGTATGTCCCTAGGGCAGCAGTCATAAGCACGAGACACGTAGTCCTATGTCTAGAGGCCACCTAAGCTAACATCGAATCACTGGGCAAAAGGAACTCGAACACTCCCTTAGCCCTATCCTGAGGCGATGAACCTTAGCTAAATATGATTCCTCATTCAATATTTAAACTCAATATTTCTTGAGAACTTAAACAGTGTAAATACTGCGGTTCTATGAATAAACCTCAAGTTGAATGAACGAATGAACAAGTCCTTTAAGTAAAACGGGTGAAGGGACAGGAAAAATCCTTAGCATTTACTACGTGCTAATGCCACGAACATTGAAGAACATTTTCATTACATCTAGCCCACTTGAAGGGCGTCAGACCTTCAAGCGTAAAATACACAAGGCGTACCTAAGAAATAATGTTCTGTCTATTTGTTCCTGCTTTGTTGCCGTATAAAATAATAGAAAGATATATACGAACATCGGCCGTAATGTTGCCGGTGCTGCCTATAGCCTAAACTCACACACACACGCTTGCAGATGCTATTAAGGGTGCCCGTTTGTTCGTTCTGGTGTATATATATATATATATATATATACTCTACTACTGGATTGTTTAAAGCCGTGTTCGGGAGAGGTTGAAAATATAATAACGGTCTTCGAGCTCCCTGCAAGCTACGCGCCTGAAGTGCAACGTTGGTTGTGCCGTTTCATTGACGATAGCGTTTCCCCCCTTCTTCCTAGCCTAACCCAGCTTTCCTTGCTAAGCTCGTTTCAATTCTGTTCCATCCGAGTCATGTCCTGCTATCAAAGATCACCAACCTAGTCAGGTGAAAATGAGTCCAACCTGAAGCCGTCTGTTGTTGCCACATTCATGGCCCCTTCGAGATGGATGCATTTCGTTGCATCACGTAGCTATAGTTACTACCGATTACCTGTAGAATGTCGTCTTTATATTCTTAAAGGTGTGCGGCTGTACAGCTTCTAGACAAGAGAACAACCAGAGCGAAGTGTTCCTTTCCAGCAGGCCGTGCGTGGCTAATGCGCTCGTGCCGCTCGATCAGGCCCATTGTTCTTGCGTAGCGCTACGTCGTTCAGGTCGCGGTAGGCCTTCACGCACCTGACAGACGATACGACTATCACGCACCCAGGACTGCCGGCAAGAGCTAGCCCTAGTCATCGTATCCTCAATTCGTGATTAAAATAATGGCAACAAACATGTTTGCAAGATGACAACGCTACTTCGAAAAACTGCCGGTCTCGTGTGAAAACAGGACAAAGAGTCCACACTAATGTTCCGACATCACATGGAACTCGAACAAACTATACTTTTTAAGGTTAAAGTCATTCAAAATCACCTATATCCCTGATGTGAAAACTAGTTACCTATATCTATCAGGTTAATTAGTGTTGGATAGCGATCTGATATGTGGTGGTACACCCTACTCGTTCTGTTACTTCATATAATACAATAAGATCAGTATATTGTTTGCTGTTTACTGACTCCCTTTTTCCCATGTATCTAAGCGTCTTGGGTGAGTAAAGGTCCGCTTGATTTTATCATCTTCCTCGTACATGCTTCAACTGGGAGATACACATAACAAGGCGGGCGTTAGTTTCATTCTTGTTATTTGATAACAGCCGAGTGAGGGAATTTGAGACACCGACCAATTATTGAGAACAGAGATGTACCGTAGTACTTTTGTCGGTACGTTCATAGAACTTTCATTGTTCGCGGTATTTTTGTGCTTGATAATATCGACGAACAGTATTTAAAAAATTTTTTACAACCGACATTTTCCACATAACAGTATAGGATCATGGCCCTGAGGTAATATAATAATAGTTTTCATACGAGCGTACGTCCATAGAGTTGCGACGAACTGTATATATATATATATATATATATATATATACACCAATTTCACAAAGAGCATCTATATTTCAGAAAACCAATCTTTACTCTCCAAGTAAACTGTGCTAAAGGCAGCCACCAGGAGACTCCAGAGAGAGCTGAAATGTTCTAGAGGACAAGTAGATTATGGCATATGCATATCTATGCCAGTTGCTCAGTGGCGGAAACAATTCCATCATCTGGCTTTCACCGGCTGGCATATAGGCATCACCTGAAGGGTGGCAGCCTCAGGCAAAGCTACAGGCGGTGAGTCTCATCTTCTCATCTGGTTGATGTCGCCCGCTGCGCCATAATGATGGTCAACGCTGTGGGACGACAAAACAATAGCTATGACCACATAGCGATGCCATAATGCACGACAGTAACCAACCCCGAAATGCCATGAGCCAAGAATGTCCTCCATTGACTATAACCACTGTCAGAGAGTACCGGGCTTTCCGCGCTTTGTCGGCAACAGCGGACGAGTCATAGCTGTACCATTCGACAGGGTGGTAATGATAGGCTATAAATGCATCGTAAGTGATGGGAAGTGCAGGGAACATTTTATAAAACCGATCATTTTGTGTGAAAAAAAATAGTGAAAATAATCTGTTAAATTGAAGAGGTGCTGCACATAAACATGAAGTGTGTAGTTTTCCTCATAGAAGGGTATCATCCATTTGACCAAGACTAACCCGCTAGTAAAATACAACCGTGCTGGGCTTTTACACTCCTGACAAGCATCCAGTAGTTTCGAATCATGGTCCAAGTGACAACACCACCAGGGTCCAAACAGTCAAGCATCTAGTGTTGGATATCGCAATCGGATAACAACGGTGCCTTCATTTGCGACGACTTTCATATATTGTGCAGCGCGTACTGTACAATTGATTACTTCCGTGTACATGATGCGACAAAAGAAGAACAGTTTACTATGGGTCCGTCTCATTTCGACGGGTAGAGGCTATCACTAATGGAACAAACTGTCTATCTGAAGCCGTCTATTCTCTGAATACGCAGAATTACTATGGCTAGGCAGGCAGATAGACTAACGTTATGTCAGTTTTTTTCCTACCACGGGAATCTGTCTACCAGGCGCCCTTCAACAATTGGTTAGATCCATTTCAATTGTGCATGTGTCTATCGATGATGGCGGCCTTCCTTCTTTCTCTGAGAGGCCCCTCATCACAGAACATTCGACTCAACTCATCACATCGCGCGTGAACAGCATGAGACTAGCATGCTCTCGTATGGCGGCATGCTGGCATCCCTAAGCCAAGCTATCTGAGGAAACAACATTTGTTAAAAACCACCAACCACCACTCCGTTGGCTTACAACTCTATATACAGTTTTACAGATTTTGTACACCATATTTCGTCTAATTATTACATAAAAACAAAAAGCTATTATCGTAGTCAAGTCGTCGCTACATTGAAGTTACCACTTGTGTGATTATAGCGGCGTCTTATTTGTCACTCAACTGACACCGTATGTGCCCGTGAATGGTACATCATTATGAAATAAAGTACGAAAGCAAGCGCTCTAGTCGCAAGACACATTTGTGTTGTTCTCTCAAAATACTCGAAAAGCCCAGATCTCGTAGACATCCATTGACTTCCTTAGGTCGATAACAACGACACGAAAGTGACACTGGCCCGCAACTGTCATCAGTTACTCTGTCGATCGCCGAGTAACTCAGCCCTGACGGACACTCAGTTGTTCTCACACAGAATTATATTAGCACTTAACGGTGCCTGCTGTGCACCGAAGCGCGGGCAACAGAGAATGAAACACACGCTTGCACACAGCGTACGAGATAGATGGTGGCAGAAAGGAAGACTAACTACCCATCTACGGACAGCGGAATTGCTGTTGAGAGTTGATATTTCATGGCAGTTTATCTATTATATATCACTCTGTGGATATTATTGACAACGATTGACAGGCGAGTTTGGGTGGAGATTCTTCTTCATTTTCGAAAGCCTGCTAACCATACAGTAACTCGACGTAGACTTGAGTCATACACTTGTTGCACGTAATTAATTAGGGGGGTTACTTATTTTGAGCACGCTGAAGTGTTATAACAGTTGAGCCTGTAGTGTCTTAGAAACAAACATAACCCACTACCTAAAAAGAGTCATATGTTAAGCTGAGCAAGTGCTCCAGAATAACAGATATATGTAAAAATATTGCAATCATATATAATAATGAGCTTTAAAAAATAGGCTTCTTTCGAACATGTGGAGTATGGAACCGTTGCTCTGTAAACTGAACGTCAGCAATCTCGGGACTTATATTGTACAATATAACAGCTTTAAATTACAACGTACAACGTACCGCTCAGGCCGACAACATTTAGCTGTACGGCCAAGCTATCGTAGATCAAACAGCATACAATAAAGCTATAAAACCTGCGCTTTTAGGTTTCGAAATCGTGTGATGCTCTTGGTTATTGATTATACAGTACTTTGAGCTGAAGATGTTACGGCGCTGCGTGGTCATAACTTCCGCAGTGCGGCCTGGCCTCATGACAAAGGGTCACACTATTTTTGCGTACAAAGACAACTGATAGAAAAAGTGAGGTAACCAATAGAGTGACCTATATTATTAGGTGAGAGATGCAAGCATCCTCGCATAATCCTGCGACCACGGTCAAAGGTTAACACGAGACAGAGATGGTACAAATGCCAAAGGGACGATAACAAGTCTGCTTATCTCCTCGTAGTTTGTTTCGTTTCAGTGGGGGCCAAAACTACTCCTCCTTAGGACTACTTCCGAGACACATCCGAGGCTGTGGGCCAAGTGAATCCATAGTTAACGTTCTAATGGGAATGGGCCCGCCTAATGACAACGCAGGGAATCGCAGAAAGCTCTCTTAGGTATAAGGAAGGGAATGCTAGCGGGATAGGTTATTCCATAGCGGATAGCGGTACCTCGAGGGGTGACGGGTTATAGGGCGGCAGCTGGTGGCGCCGCATCCGCGATACGGCAATGCACAGCATGAAGATGCAAGAGCAAGAAAGTGAAAGGGTGTGTGAGAGAGTGCACCCAAAACAAATTCGCCACCACAGCCGTTCATTGCGATGGAAAGAAGAGCCCTTTCCCTGGCCCTGCCGGAACCAAATACGGGGGTTCCGCAAGGGGACTCCGTGGACAGGCGACCGTATGGGATGTTGCCTTACTCTGGACTTTTGCCTGCCTTGGTGTCGGATGGCCCTGATGGATGTCTTCCTTTTCGTCTTTACCAGCCAACAACGTCTTCTGCTTGCCCCCACTGAAGCAATCCCTCTCGTCAGGAGCCACCACGACCGCTCGGACTGCCACCTGGTAACACACGTTTACGTCGAAATCCTCTAACGTTATTATACAGCCCAGAAGGCCAGTGTACTAATTGCTTTGTATCGAAACGAAGTATAGCACTGGTAGGCGGAAAAATACTTGCAAGCAATGTTGAGGTCGAAACTTGTATAAGCTGCATAGTATAATCACAGTTTCTATTTATTCTTGCAGATGTTATTAGGTCAAATTGCTATGAACTGACGGAGAACATTTATTACCACGGTGCGAACGATACCTTTAGCTCAAACTGTCAATTCAATCGCACAAGGCTAACATACGAGTAACCAAAACACAACACACACGGGGTGTAGTTGCACTCCGACTCATGCGATTGTCAGCATGAAGGTACGTTTTGTTTTTCGGGTATCCCATGTGGCTCGTAACGTGGTATAACGTCTCAAGCTCATCACCAGGAAAACCGTGTCTCTTCTACACGAGGATTTAATCTGGTGCGCTGCTCGCGGGGTCCACGTGTAATAGGTAAATTGTACCTATTTTATACTTAAAGGGGGCTGGTCTCCTTGGGCGAGCTTCATGCTGCTTAACGCTTCGTTCACCGGCCCCCGCTTCCCGGTAGGCTCACCGCCAAAACGGAGTGTGGAAAGGCATCTCCCGTGAGGTAGTTGCGCGCACAGGCCAGCAAGCGGTTGGACGGCGTCCGCCAAGGCCGCCGACTTGGCAAGACCAACCTCACGAGCGGTGGGGCTTTGGGTTCGCACCCACCAGGGCTTATTTATGGCGATGGCAGAATAATTCATGTGTTACTACTTATTACCCCCTTCCGACGGACGCCGCGGCGCGCTAACTCCCTTTTGCACCGCTGGCACTGCCCTGAGACATCGGTGCTGCTGCCGCTGATGCTAGTACTATCGCTATTGCGTTCAGCCAGCTAGTCCAATGCTAGCGGTCGGGCAGGATATTTTGTCGACCAGAAGCTGAAACAGACCCCACAGAGCTCACGTGGGTTCGGCGACCGAACGACTAACCAACGGATGCATTGGGCTTCTGTTACACACGGCCACTTCGTTGTCCCACCTTCGTAATCGGCAACGCAGTGCTCCTGCTGGTCACTGACCATGCAGGCCACTGCCGTCTGCTGGAGTTCGTCCATAGGCGTACCGCGGCGTTGTGGCTTCTCAGCTCGCTGATCATAGAAGGCGACCAAGATGATGGTGTGCGAAGGAGGCTTACGTTGACGGTTCGGTTCATGCGTATCCCCTCTGTGAGCTGTTATAGTAGCACGCCGTTGACATGCGAGAAAATACAAAGGGAAGAATTCTTGAAACTGAGGAGGGATCTCGAGAGAGGCATCGACTGCAAAACGACCGGTGACAAAATGCACAATCTTATTTCATTTATAAGAAGAAATGTACTAAAGATGAATTATAAATCAGAAGAAGATTTTTCTCTTTAGCACAGTCATAGCATCTATAGTGGTCGAAAGTCAGAAAAGGACTCTGGAGGAGTTCAGCACCATAGCGATTAAACTTATTTTATATTTGATCAAGATATTGCAAGACCACAGTTCACTCATTCCTATAAAACGGTTAGCCCAGAGGTGATCATTTATACAAGGTCTGGGGTCATTATGGGAACATAAACACAATAATCCGTCTTAAAAAATCGTGTACCTGAAAAGTTGATCTGTAGCAAGGATCAACTCAATTATTGGCCGGTGTATAGGCAAGATTAATTCACCTACCAAATGAGTATAATCCACCCTAACAGCCCCTCCATAATAAGCTGCTTATGGATGCATGGATGCCGAGTGCTCTGACCCAAGAACAATCTTAACGGGAGCGGTAAATCCAAAGGAGAAGAAATTCGGAAAGAAACTGTTTAAATACAAACAATAGCGTAGCAACTACAAACAAAGTCAGTTGAAAGGGGGACTAGATACATTTGTGAACAATAAAGCGCATTACTCGTTATGTTCAGACGGGTCTGAGTCCCAAACCTCCTCGTTTGTCTATCTCTCCATGATCCAGGATATTATATGAGGACGTTTTGTTACATCTCTCAATTACAGGAGACAATCGCCAGTCCTTTCACCTCCTATCTGCGTCATCGTTGGAGGAAAGCCACAAGACAATCGTGCTATCACATTGAGTAAATAATTTCTTAGGCGGCCCGCTAACTCAATATATTGTTAAAAAAACAACCAGTTGGATGAGAGAGTGTAGACGATGAGCGGTCATGGTCAACAAGAAGCACAGGCGCTAACCAGCAATTCTACATTAAGAAAAGTCCACTTGAACAGCTGTCGAGTACAGGAAGAGGGGGACATCATTTTCGTATTAAAGGCAACACGACACGAACCGCTATATTATTATCCATCCTTCAGAATTGTCACAAAATGAAATTGCATGTGGACCTCACTCACAAGAGTGAGTGATATAATAATAACATTTGAGGAACAAAAATTGATCCTGCGTAGATATCGTCGACATCGACACAGCTGCTTTCCGCTGATCCAAATGGGCTCGAAAGATTAACTATAAAAAGTATTTCGGGTATGTTTACTTTGATTGTACTCACGCGATTAAGCGAACTAAAATTCTAATTGCGTGTATCGGAAAATATAATGTGAACCCAACGTTCACTTTACAACGTTACTTTTAGTGGAGCTAACCAATAGGTATGATGGTGATTCTATGAAATTGTTCTGGGCACGTTCGCCCATATATGGTCGAGGTTGCTCTTTCGACTTGAATTATAGCAACCCAAATTCCAACTGTTATTTGTCGTACACTAGACACCGTAGAGGTTAACTTGGACGAAAAATATTCATCACTTACATTTGCTAGTGATATCCACGTCCCTCAGGGAGTGTCCGATAAGCTATTTTGTGTCGTTTGACACATGTAATCAACACTCCAAAATTAATTTTGCTCCGATAGTTGACTCTTAGGATATTACATATATATATATATATATATATATATAGTTATTCTTCATATGACATCATGCTTGTTGTACCTATACAACTAGTTGATAGCGCGAAAGAGAGTCTACGCGCGTCTGGAATTCCCATGATAGCAGTGATCATAAATAATAAAGATAATTATCTCAAATTCTTCAAAGTATGCTCGCTATTTCAATGTTGCCTCCAATTTAATACACGTTTATAGAACACTGACAGCCAGCTCTCATATTTCTATCAATCCCAAGTCAGACAGAAACGTTATAGTACACGAAGATAAAATAATATCTGCAAAACATTCACCGCATCGTCTTCGTTGCAGCTATTGTAAATATATTAGCCATCGAATTTCGTAATTTTTGTTCGCATTTCAATGCATACATGTCAATGGAAGAATGATACGCACGCCCATGGTATGCCAGTTTCTCTGATCTAAGCCAACAATCGTCGTTTGGTATTCGTCACGAATTGAAAGAAGAAGTCATGACGCGTACACAGAGGGCAGGCGACGGTTCGTTGTTGCTTATAGATAATCTATTCGGTCATTCCGTGAATCGTCGAATTGCTTCGCAGAAGTCAACCCGAGGCGAAGAGTAATTGGAACAGAAAACAATTATTCAATTATGCACAATGTCATACTAATTGTCATAAAAATTAATTCTTCTTTGTAGTATGTTTTGTTCTGATATGTTCGATTGATGTAGGAAGTTCTATGACCAGTTCCTTCTTTTTATCAGATATGCATACTGTGTTGCGAAGGCGCACGTGAACGACTCTAAGTGCCAAATCAAAATCTCTATGAGGACCAAATGTGCCAGCTCGCCAATGCTATGGAGCGTGGAATTAAGTAAATACGACGGGAATCACCCGCGAATCTCAAAAATAAATTAATTGTTATCTGCGGTCGGGGCTTCAAAATGGAATTTTGGTATCATGCGATTCATGTGCCATCACAGATAAGGTACTGTATTTCATTCGCACTAAGTGAATGTATCCTAGTGATTGAGATTTACAGAAGTTCACTGGAAAGAACCGATTGTACAATAGTTTTTGCCCCTTGTTCAAGAAGGTGTTGCTGAAAACGTCCTTATATTAATCAGCCTGATCTGAAAGTAACAACATTTACCTAAATTGCGCTAACAGCGTTATGGTGTAATAATGATAATGTATATACTAAATAAACCTTAATTACCTCGATGATAAAGACTCCTATGGGAAACAGTCTTATAAATATATTTGTGAATCTTCGATTATTTCCTATCCATTGAGCATTCTGAGCGATTTTCTGCTTGGTTGCAGATGAACGGGTTGCCCGCTCTCAGAGCAGGGGCTGCTCTCCACTGTACACAACAAAATCTTGTTTTATTTGCGCGACACAACTATCCGATATCAAATTGATCAAGATACATAAGTCAGCGGATGCTTTGCCTGCTAGAGGTTGCGTTCTATTGATATTTGCCCTTATCGCTTGTTTTCGACCGCGATCTCAGTCTGTCTGGGTTGTTAGTGGCTAAATATACAATCGAGAGAAAGAGAGAATTGCCAGACCACGACGTGTGCCAGGTACAGATATAAATAACGAAATTAACATGCAGAACGTGCAGGCTGCATTGCAGGGTGCGCACACGATTGTTGTTCTATTTACAGTACCAATTTCCTTCCGTTGCGATGCTATGCGCACTTACGGGTCTGTGCGTTTCTTGGTTCGACAGCAACAAGTGCACTGATTGTGCACTTTGGATCTAACAGTAGAACCATACGACAAAGTTTACTCGTTACCTGTGGGATGTGCGTGGGGTATATCATTTGCACCTGATCCTGAAGTGTACAATTCACCCGTGCAACAAGCCACCCGCAACAAGCTGCAGCCATTGAGAAAGAGCACTGTTAAAAAGTGATTTGAATCCTCCTTGTAAGCGTCTTTGAACTAAATATGACAATAAGTGAAACATTGTAGCAATACATCCCGTGCAAAAAGCACTAACATCGTATTTTCACTTCTACAATAAGGCTAAATATAATAACCGACTGTTCCAATTCATATCTCGTTAAATCGATCCGAAAATGTGTTCTGCAGGATTCCATTAAATCCCCATTATGCTAGTGTTATTGCGGGATAGCTCATGAAAGTTCAAAACATCTAGAAAATGACAGGTACCTTAAGACGTGCGATAGTCAGATGGGCTGTGTCGTAACTAGAGCGTTCTGCTTCGACTATCTATAGACTCTTATTTTGGTGCTATATATACATATATATACATATATTATTTTACATTCAGTTCACAGAATGTTTTTTGAGGCTCAGGTCACATTCACGAGCGCCGATAATGTATTACGTTATTATTTTTATTCGTTAGAGGCATGGGGATTGCAGCATGACTGACAAATGATTGCAATGATTTCGATATACTTATGGTATTTATGCGTCAGCATCTGCATTTACACTGGCCGCTCATTTGGCTATTCTTCTTCTCGTTTTGTTTCATTATTTTGTTCCATTGTTTATTATCAGCAAAATCGAACGATTCAATGCGACTAACCGTACGCACGTAAGACTACCAAAAACGCTTCCTATATTGTCAAGCATCGATTGTGTCACCCAACATAACTACCACATCATCTGCAAATGACAACAAACATAGCAGAACAAAAAACATAGCCACATTTTACTTTCTTCCTCGTTATCGCTAACTGCGTTAATATGGAAATCAAGATTAGTCATGTTAATTTTTATAGCTATGATAGCTTCAGTATATGTTAAATGATGTCTAACCCTATGATCAAACTGCTACTGTAATTGTATTTCCTAACGTGTTATTATTATTTACCACCGCTAAATCGTTTTCGCTTTACTCAGTTAGCTTGATACCGAGAATATCCCCTAGTCGATTCTATCGCTGAGATTGTGTCTACTTCCAGGGCGACGATATAGTCGTGCTTTCTGATTTGAAACGGAATGATAAATTAAGTGCCGTCGTATCGCCTGCTCAAATCTTAGACGAGCGATAGCCCGGTGCGTCGACATCAAATTAAGTCAGACGGTCATCTCTGAATCGATCGATATTCACGGACACTTTAATCCAGACATTGCACTACATCGTACCACCATAATTTAACCTCCTCTTGAGAAACACGGGTAATTGGGCGGCGGGGGGACGGGGGTTACCTTGGGTAAACGCACTACTATGGGTGAACTCTCACTTAATGCAATGGCCAAGGGATTTGATTTAAATATTTTACACATTTTTCGTTCATAAGGCCATCTGTAATAGTCTATATTACAAATGACACGGCGACGTCTCGCTTCCTATACGGCGCATATCTGGATGCGGTCCCTAAGTTACGCAATGAGGTGAAGTAACCTACAAACGCTCACTGATATTATTATTAATAATAATAATAATAATAATGACCAACGACACTTAATTTTCGAATCTACGAAATAGAGATTTGTCCAGCTGAGTAGAATAATACACCGGGAGAACTGAAAAGGTTTTGCAGATAATCCAAGTTCTAATATAACATTGCTTTACATTAATATTTCAGAGGGATTTGGTGAAATATAGGTTTCGATGTTGGTTTGAAAATGGCATCATTTCTAATGATTAATGGGGGTCATTTTCAATTCGTTTTCACGACAATAATTACATCGTGCGACGATCAGTTGAATCATTAAATTCGACCCGTTGGTTTATCTCGGGTTATCAGCGAGTCACCCCATCGAGTTGTTCATCTTCAAACTGATAACAGGTTGATGTATTCTGTATTGTATTGTAGTGGTAAAATGACTAATGACCTTCGGGCAACGACGAATCAAAACGATAAATAGTCTGAAAGGCCCCGTAATCATTTCGGTGTAATCAATCACCTTCGTCAAATCTCATGAACGGAAAGAACAGCTGGCAGCGCATCATTTTACTTAGCAATCTGTTGTCGAGTTTATATAATGATAGGGACTGAACGTATAATGGCTATATCGTCTAAATAGATGTACGACTTGTAGGTGCTATCTTCGGGGATACATCTGTTTATTGTGTCAGCATATCGCCCGAAATTCAAGGGCTACAGTAAATACAAACATCACTTGACAGCTAGAGACAGAACGTGGAGTTCTAGTTAGCAACTGGTGGGTAAATCGTTCCTCTCACCTCTGCTTTAACAACAACTTTTTTTTTCTATAGGTGTATTAAACTTAATTGGCTTCATCAAATGCCACTTTCCTTAATCAAGCGAACAGGCGTACCGTGGACGTTAGATGTTAGCTGTGGGTCAAACCGGAAGATTTGCTTTTTTTTGCTCTCCCATCAAATGTAATCAGTGTATAATTCATGTATTATTTGGGATTAAATGTGTCGATATCGGAACGGTTAAGTAAAGGTTCGTGTTTTGGATCAAGTTCTTATTCAAATTCCCTCAAAGATTTTTCACCCAATTATTCGTTCTGGTGTTTATTATAATTATTTTTTAAGTCCAAGTTTACTCTTTTCAAAATACGTTCAACTATTCTATATTTTATAGTGTCTTCCTAATAATTATCTTTTTTGTTATTAAAGTTCGTGATTTATTCGGTGCTATTCAGTTTTTTCACCGCACTATTCTCAAATTATTGACCTCTATTGACGTTGTCATTGTCAATCGGATTCAATCGCACCAACAGGTACTTGAACCAGCGACCTTTTTGTCCAGAGGTGCACACACTCCGCAATGTCTGGTAGAAAGGGACGCTCTGAAACCCGAATTCCAACTACATCACTCGCTCTCCCTCTCTGGGTGTTAATGTTATTTCCAAATGGACAGAATCTACCTACCTATCTACCCGTCTGTATCTAGCTCTATATCTCTATACCGGCCAAATTTCCCGTCAACTTCTCTTCGTTGTTAGCGACCAAGTCGCTGATGCTTCCAATAATTCGAAGTATTTTAGCAGCGTGGAAAATCGCCGAGCACCAGTAGCGGTAGCCATGTTTATTCGATTGAATTCGACAGCCATAAAAAGCAAATAAATAAAAAGGAAAAAGAGCTGTAAGGGAGGAATAATAACAACCACCAGCGTAGCAGCAGCAACAGCAGCGAGAGAGATAACGAGCGAGTCGATTGGACGAAAACTCCATCCACGAAGAGTTGACCGAGTGGCTGGCCAAACACCGTCAGCATCGGCTTTGCTTTCCGCCATGGCCGGCTGCAACGAGCCGCTGCTGAAGCCGCTTCTGGTTACCCTTGGCCGGTACCCGGGATAGCTGTGGCATCTCGGCGGTGACTTTGATTCGATTCATTGTCACTACATCAAGCCTCATGCATCACCGAAATTGAAGTGCAGCAAACCAAGAGAGCGTGGAGCGAGAACCGAGCGCAGGCTTCAACAAAATCAAATGAATACTGCTCAATTTTTGTTGTGGTATCGCCATCGAATGATCAGCAAATATTTTCTCTGATGATTTCTCGTCATTTAGTCGTATTTGATAACGTAGCTTCTTTCTCCGGTTACTACTTGTCATTTGCTTGTTTGTTTGTTATTTGGTTTGTTATTGTTATTTCATTGATTTGTCGATGCAGCGAAATAAGAAGAGGACCATAGAGAAATCGTCCTTTGACTAAATGCGCCTGACAGAAAACTAACTGCTACGAGTTTTTATATAAAAGAAGTTTACCCGAATGCGCCTCGCTGCACTGAGAACAAACCCTTCAAAGAAAGCAGTGGACAGAAAGGTCAAAACGTACAAATTTGCACGTTCACATTTCTGAAGTAAGAACAAAGAGTTGTAGAGATATTCATCAGATTGGCTTAGATAAGACGCCAACAATGTCAGGCCTTAAAACATAAGGCCCCTATTTCTATCTTACGTTAGGTGACGTTTAGAGGAAGAGCATCTAGTGATGACGAGATGTGACGAATCATCCGCAACATATGTAGCGCAAAAAACGATGGTGGCTTTCGATCCGGGTGAAAGATAAAGGGCACTAAAGTGCCACTGGTCTCCAGGATATGAACTATAGACATACATTTTACCCTATTTTTTAATCGAGAACTTAAGCATTGTAAAATTGCAGTTCCGGAAATAAACCGCAAATGCTATGTTATGTTATGTTTACGATATTCTAGCTTAGACGAAATAATTTCGTTAATGATTTTGACGGATCACAGGAGTCATAAGAAGTAGGCTCTCAAAGACACCAGGTGATGATGGCAGGTAACGGTAGTCAGACTCTACTGTGAATAATTTGGGCAGAGCTCATATAGCTCTTGAGCTGGCCCTGTTTAGATAAACACATGTGACACATAGAATCTGTGTGAAATAAAGGAAGAAATTGTTTATAAGTACACTCATGACATAATGAAAGGCGCATTTGTACTTGTATACCGAACTATTTTCATCTCTGCGAACGCAGTGAACGTACTAAAAATCCAACTGAGTATATTTCAGTATTCAAACTCCTTGCAGAATAGTGAATTGATCTATTATTATTGTTACTAATATTGTTATGAATCAAAGAACGTGATTTCGCTAAAGGGGGTAAGTTCTCTTCTCGGACGCCTACGTGACCCGGCTGCGATAGGCTTTCAGTCAGAGCCGGATGACACTACAGTCTACGAATTTGCAGAACATGATTAAGATATCAAGGGTAATTTATTAATTCGGTATAATTAACACCTGGTAGCACTCTACGAGGTGCAACCAGACAACACATGCATTATGTGGTGGTTCACATCATATATATAAACAATGACTTGATTGTACGGCACTTGGTGACCATTCAACAAAATAAACAGATAATGAATTATTATAGTTACTAATGACTATGATTACTAATGATAGTAATGAACAATTATAATTACTAATGATAACAATGAGTAATTATAATTACTAACTTATTATTACGCCAAAAATTATCCTCTTACAATAAGTGTTTATTTACCGCTTTCTTGGCCAACTTCACCTAATTTTGATTTTTTTAATCTGCACATGATAAACCACTCGTCTACGTGCGGCAACCTTCACCGAAGACGTCCACATCTCAATAGTAGTAATAGCAGCAGCTTCTGTGTATACGGGAACGCTACCAAAAGCTGAGGCGTGTCGCTGAATTAAGTATCGTTGATAGCACTCTACAGTCACCCGACAGCATTGCGGTTCCGTCGTCAACCAAGTCGGCTGGGTCACAGTACACGAAATAAGCTGACTTGGATGGTATAGCCGGGTTGGCTTTCGTTGGCAGTGTGCGTTACGAATTCACGACGTGATAAAGAGGAGCCGTGTCATCTCTGGTAGCACCTACCTACAGCGTGCAAACACACCACGAACAAATGGGTGCAGTGTCTACATTGAAGCTAGCTCGGTTCGGGTGAAATAGCACGCGCGGCCGACCACCGGACTGGAACGAAGCCATGTTCGCAAGCAAAAAGGCTACGTACGGCCAAACCTACTCAGTGTGGCTCGGCGGCTCAGTCGTGTACCTGAGCTGAACGCATCGTGGCGTGTCAGAATTAGCTCTATCGACACACGCGTCAAGTTAGTTGACCTACCCACGTTTCACACGCTGGCCAATATGACTGGTGAGCTCCTTGGAGCCCTGCCGATGTATGGTCACCCCGTCAGTATCGCACACAAGCCGCAGCTATAGCCAGCAGCACCTGAAGCTGCAGCCGGAAACAGAAAAAAACACGTGCCATAAATAGAGGAAGGGCTAAAGACTTCTCGTCGCCCTTGATGTACGAACATAACGACCAGTTTTGTTACATAGAGATTGCTAGGAGATTGCCAAACAATGCTCAGCTATCTGGCAAATAATCTAATGCATTTATCAGATCGGATGAAATTGAATTATCAAGGTAATGAAATGGCACTTATGGGACTAATAAATTGAAATTCGTCTAACTTGCGTAGACTGGTGCACGTGCAACGTGAGCACGTGAGCATTTTATGATCCGTAGTAATGGCATGCAACGATGTGCCACAAATTAGTTAAACGCAGATGAAAGCCATTGTGATTCGCGACGATTGTTTGCGCAAGGCGATGAGACACATAGATTTTACATCAGCTGCATGTACCTAGCTGTGGTACAATAGGTGCTGATAGAAAGGATCATTTGGTAGCTGAGATCCCTTCCCTTCAAGCTCTCAGTCCAAATTTTAATTTTTTACCAAATCGTCCACGCTATATGAGGAATCGGATTCATGGACTGTGTCGTCCTCAATTTCTCGACCAGGGTGTACTCGGCTATATGGCCAAGTACTGAAGCAATGTTCTCCAAGTTTTAATGGGCAGCTTCATACACGATCAACTACGCCTTCAACATGTTATGAAATACAAATGAAAGTCGGAGCGGCCTTGCCGCCTACGGCAGCTAGTCATCTATGCTGGCTTGCTTCAAGTCTCCGCCCCTACGCATTCGCGTTTTGTATAATGTAAACGATACCAGGCAAGCGAACAACAGCAATGCCGTGCTCATGATTTAACAACTACAAGAATACTTAATGATCCAAACCTCCGCAATTGAAGCCTACTCACCAGTACTGTGTTGAGTAATTCTCAAACTCAAAGGAACACTTTCATGCAACCAAGCCTTTTAAGGTATAGGTTTTCCTGATAGAGAGTCACAACGATGAAAATGAAACGAGACCCACGATGAACTCAAGCGAAAAATACACGAGAACCTGTTGTATACCAATAGGTAAAATTCATCATTTCAGCTCATTTTTTATTTGACATTCTAGGTGAATAGGTCGGGCTTATCGTCAAGATCAGCGAAAACACTGACAAGATGAGAACCCGTACCTAGCTCTGCACATTGCTGTTGGACGCTAAAAAGGCGACGTTCGCCCGTAATCCTCTCTTGGTGATTTCCTCCTCTTCTATATATTTATCTTGATCCCCCTCCGTGCAGTGTTTGTCCTTCGTGTGTATACGATAGCGAGAAGGCTGCCGGAGTCTGCGTGTATTAAATGGTTCATTGAACAAAATGACATCTTCTTACACGGAGAGATGATAATAACCCACCTTTTCCCTCCTCTCTTGCTCATTTCTTCTGACAGGATGGGATGGAAGCCATGCTGTTTTGTGACAGGTAAGTACAGTGTGTGCTTATCGGAAAGTGCCACCGCGCGGGAAGAGACATTCCGAATGAACTCGAGCAGAACTTATCCCCTACTTGCGTTGTGCTACCCTGTTGATGGCAGTTACTGCAATCTCACGAGATGTCAATTGATTTGACGTATATATATGACAACATAACTAGGTGTACATCTCTGGCTGTGGGTATGTGTGTACCGCAGATTGATTCAAGGAGAAAAGCACGTTTCGAAAACCATTTCGAACGTTTGCAAACGTCCTCGAAAAATATTTGTAAAAAGGAAATTTTCCGGGCCTATTCTCAGCCGACATTTAATGTCTACGGCACAGCGTTCTGCATTGCTTGATAAGACGAGATCATCAGTTATTTGTGACTTGATATTAGAGTGGGACAACGCCGATTTTACTTATTGCGAAGGTTGAGTAAAAAATGGAGTACCTCACATAAAAAAAGCTGATATTTATGTTTAGTTTTATGATAGGTTATCGTTTTCCCACTATTTTATGCTTATCTTCGAAGGATCAAGGCTTCGGTTCCGCATGATTTCGTTTTCTATACTAGCCACTTACACGTAACGTATATTGAAAGAAGACTGGTGTTTGCAAATGTACACACGTCAATGGTCATGACCATTGCTCGCAATAATACTGAAATGTTAGCTGACACAGAGTGTTGCAGAAAACGATTTCCTTTACATAGCAAAGCGCCTCTTTGAGATGTTCTCTACACAGCTCGGAGACATATATGTAATCCAGCGCTGCGGTCTGTCTCACCGCGAAGAAACCCTTTGGTAGTGGAACGGCAGTATATCTGTTCACGTGCGCATCTCGCGAAATACACAGCACTTGTTCTAACGATGTTTGCTACGGGCGATGCCTGGAAGTCTTTACCGCGGTCACATTAGCTGTCTCGGTCCCTCCTCCATCCGTACTCTGGTAGAAGCTTTTCCCCGGAGAAGATCCCCGGTGTACCCTTCCGTGGTCGTATATCTGGTCGTTGAGACAAGTCAGTGTTCTTTGTGCAATAAACCTAATGCAACAAGCTAAATAAACAATCTATTAGGGTATAATACTTCAATAGTATATAACGTCGCCGTATTTCCAATGGAACCTTTTTTGGTGTTTGTAAACGATAAAATGGGGCAATCTTTGGGTGCGCTTTTTTTTTTGATAACAATACTCTGTTATGTATTTCCATAACAACGACAGAAATGTGCTAAATTTAAAGAATTCACTAGCAGTGTATGTATAGACTTACGTTTGCGGCCGGCCCGTGAAGAAATGATGATTATACGTCACCTATGAGCTGTCCAAAATCAAACCACACATCTGAATCCCGAATCCTACTCTTTGGGTGTATCTCAATTACAAAGACATCGACATTAGATTTTGTTATGATTTTGTAGCTAAAGAAATTGACTAAGAGGACATATGCTTGTCTGAGTTGAATGGCGAGCTCAGTTGAGCGCACAGAACAACGTTTAATAAGTATTAAGAACAACGTTAAATAGTATTTTGAATGTACTCGGCTTGGAAGGCGAAATGCGGGAGACGAATTCTATAATGGTAAATGTTGTTGGCAAATTGTGGCAACATGATGGAGCCGTACATTCGCCAGCAACCAAAATGTATTCCGGAGCAAACAGTTCAACGACCAAAACTAAAAATACGTTAAAATGAGAAATCGGGTCTTCTGCAACGTCACCATACTGATAGTGGGACTACTCCATTATATGGTCTCTGTATTCAGGTACATTAACATAAGTTCGGTATATCGACTAATTGTATCATGTTTATATGTACATAGCTATAAGGAACTATGGATATTCTAAACCTAACTCACTTTCTTCGGCTACTATTTCAGGCTTCCTTGTCTTTTTGCATTGCAGGGACACGTCTGGCACAAGCGTCTAATGGTGTTAATTGATAACCAGGCCTCAACGTAGAGGAACACATACTGCTTAATTAGGTTTCCAAAATTGCCTAAGCGCGTTGCCTGTTACCATATATGTACATTGGCACGATAGTGGTGAGGAAGCTCAAGCAGTTATCTCGAAGTCAAGCATCCCAGCACCTTCATAACACCAACTCGCGAAGAAGATCTTATATACTTGTTACACATACAGTTGTACGCACTTGTTTATACAATATCGGCCCCAATTTCATTTGCAGTTCGTGTGTTGGTAGAAAGCCAGCGACATGCTCAGTATGTGATGTCATGACTTTTCGAGTGCGAAAACACCTACTCTTCTCCAACATGGATTTATCTGACAACTTAAGCATTGTAAAAACCACAGTTGCATGAATAAAATTCAATTTGAATGAACGAATGAGTGGATTCGTAACGAGATTTTATTTACTGGACAGTCTCTCCAAGGTGTGACTTGACTCGAATATGAACCGAATTGCCTCCTATTTTCTGACTTCCTATTTTCACAATTACACAAACTATATTTTCCGGGCAGACTAGCAGCCAACATTTAACGTCCACGGCACTGCTTCATAAGAACGACCCCTTTAAAAGCAAATGTGCAACGGTGGGGATCGAACCCGTGCATCTACGTGTCTCCTCCGATTGCAAGGCGCATAAAAATGCACCACGCCACAGGGCTCGACACATGAAGTAACCCAGTCTCTTCTATAGAGTCAATGATCGTCCATCTCAAGGTGAGCAACGAGACCAAATGGCAAAAAGTCAATTCTTTTTGGCCTTCCCTCATCTTCTCGCCATATTCGTGTAGGCTGTCATATGCGAACCAAGTGTTCACGTATCTTCCACTCACGATGCTTTGTAAGTGCGTCTGTTTCTATGGTCCGACAGCAGCAGCAGCAGCAGCAGCAACAACACTATTGTTACAAGCGAACACGATAAACATGCATGCACATATGTGGTGGCTGTTGCACTTCGCTTGCTTTTTAAAACTTGGTTCTGCTAAATGGCAGCAAACGTATTAAAAGTTTATTGGCTTCATGTACACGTCTCCCAACAGACAGCGATCAGGAGTTGGCTCTGGAACCCGCCGAGTGGATCCGAGGAGCGGTAGTAGCCAGCGGTGCCGTGTGCTTGACGCAGATACAGGCCATTCGGTACAAGTACATATAATCGTTTGAACGAAAGCACAACAAAACGAAACATCAAAAGTCCGTTTGAGTGAATTTTTAATGAAGATGAGTGCGCCTCATAATGGAGAAACGTATCCGTGTTGCGAAATGGGGTAAACCTATTTTCCACCGAGCTCAGAAAAACACCACTCAGTGACCTTGCTCCTGTTCGCGTACTCGGATCCTGTGCGAAGTGATGAAGAGTTGACGAAAAATGTTTGTGTACTTTTGTAAATTTGATTGCATTAGAATTGACACGATTTACATACAGATGATTCAAATATTATTCCAACCAACGTCTTCGTCTGAAGCATTACTTCAAATATAGAATAAACTCTACTTAGATATTGATAGCATGACAGTATATAACTGTCATCTCAATGTAGATACACATATGGGAAACGTATCGGTTACTTACACCATATGCGAAACTCTAGTCCATATTACACTTATACGCAGTATTTGTCGAAGTGTTCAAATAGAGCAGTGCAATTCCTACGGAGTACAACTACTTGTGCCGCTTTCCGATCAGGTGTTTAACAACTGATAACTATTTGTTGATGTAGTATACCACCGTATATCGACGTACACTCACTGCCGCTGCTGCTGCTCCGAGTGATGTTCGTGGTGGATCAGCCGAAGTCGTTCGAAACCGAAGCACCTACCCAAGTATAGCCCCATCCAGGCCAGTCCATCGCACGACGATGGGTGATGTTCCTACCTAGCCACTTCCACTTCCGCGGTCAGCCTGGTTAGGTTGATTCGAGTCTATGGCCCCCGGCAGTAGACTCTTTTTTTTATCTGTCCTACAACCAGACGTTTCCTGCGGGGTCAAACAGACTCAATTACGCCAACGACTGTGCTGCTATCAAAAGGAGCGGATGGTATCCCCAAAACCGCGTGAGTGTATCCCCCACCTACTCGGTTTCCTTCGTCTTTGCACATTGTCACTGCTGGTGACGAACGGGGTGGACAATATACGTCCCTGTGTAGGCCATCATAGATCAGTCAGAGTATACAGATTTGGGCTCTCAGAACGGCCACTCAGCCGTTCAGTTTGCTGTTGGTAGCGGTCTCTTTAGCCTCTTGTTCATGTTGCTGTCATTGCTGCTCCCATTGGTGCCGTTATGACTCTTGTGGTCATGGCTCTTGATTTTTTCTTTGCTGTAGCAAGGGAGATATTTTTTGTTTATCTTTTCTTTGTGATGCTGCTGCTGTCTGCTCCGTTAGCTGCTAAGTCGGCCTGTGGGGAACTACCATAGACCAACAGTAGCCGCCTGCTGCTTCAGCAGTTTCCTGAAGGCGAGTTTGTCGGACAATCTTTGACCTGATCGGGTGCCGGTCGTCTCCCAACCGCAGTAGCAAGATAGCATCAGCCACTCAAGCGCCAGGAGAAATTGCGGGATGGAGAGAGAGAGAGAGATGACCGGGGGACGCAGAAAGAGAAGGCAAGGCAGCAGAGTTTAACAAACAACGCTGTTGTTGTTGTTGTTGTTGTACTCGTTCGTGTCACAAAACAACTAGGGACGTCACAAACAGATCTTGAGTTAAAGTTGGTAGTGACATAACTAGACAGGTCGAATAGAGATGGAAATAAAAATGGCAACTTCAATTTCGAGACAATATATGGTGAAAAATTTAATCGAAACTTAGGTGGAGAAAATAGTTAGTTAACTAGATAAATAAATATAGAGAGCAGTCTGTTGTCAAAGAGGAAAATTTGCTCAGAACTTAGGACTAAATTGATTTCAGATTAGGCGTGCTAATTCATTTGATAACATGCTAGTAATATTGCATTTCGAGAGTCAATCGTCCATATTTCGAGAGTCAATCGTCCAACGTTAACTGTTCACCGTTTGTTGAAGTGAGAAGTTGATCTATTAACCGAAGTTACTGCCTCCTCTCCCCAACCCTTTTCATTCTACCTGAATGCGACTTCCTACATGTTATCACGCTGAACTTCTATCTAGAGGAAAACTCCCACCAAGGCCTTTAACTGGCTTAACTTAATTGTAAATCAATGAGGGTCTATCTGCTTTTTAGAAGTAATAGTGGCGTTGTTGAGAATATCGGGCCCAGCAATCCTCTTATGCTGGCTTAAAGTATGAGGAACTCGCGGAGTTTGCTGGTAGTGATGCGGGCTTGATGACGAATGGAAAACTAAATTATTAATCACTTTAACTACTCGATTGGATACTCGCGTCCATTCGAGTTCGATGCATACACGCTGTGTTCCCCAAAGATTATGGTAGCCAGCCTTAAAGACTGCTTACCCTTGTTTTGAGTTTCCCTTGGCAAACGAAAGCGTACGCACGATGGTAGGAACACTAAGGAGTTCGTTAGTTACCTTAGGGCAACTGGGTGGCCGTTGTTGTGAAAGTTGGTTATCCATCCGCTGGTGCCGACGCACTCATTGTCTGAGTCTGAAACAAAGCAGTGAGTGCCGACGGACCGACCGACCCACCCACCGATCTTCACTGGAAGAATGAGGAAGCTCTTCAAAGGGGAAGACTTCTGTGAATGCGCGGGCGCGCGGCCAACTAACCACCTACCCATCCACGCAGTCAGACGGACATAATACATCCAGGCCGGCCGTCAGGCAGGCCACTACCGACTTCGCCAGCGCAGTTCAGGCGCTATCCCTTAGAGACATGAGTCTCTTTCGGAGGTTGCTCCTTATCTCTGTTTAATTGCTACCTACAGACCAGTCAACGAGCTTGGACAGAGAAAGCTCTATGCGCACGTGGAAGGCTTCTTCGGCCCTTCCTAAACAGCTCGTAGTGTCGGCTTCCCTCTGCTATAGCATTGCTATCGTCGCATACATGTAGAGGCTACTTACCAATAACTTTATATCTGCGTTTTAAATATATATTAGAGGTGAGAGAATAAGAGAATAAGCAAAGGTGGCCCCGACAGGTCCTCATACTAATACCTAAAGGTTAAGAGCTGAGGCCTGTCAGATAGGGAAAAAGCTGAGGGTCAGCTCGAAAAAAAAAAAAGGTGGATTTTTGTACTGTCCGGTTTAGGCTACAGAGAGAGAAATAGATAGAGAGAGAGAGAGAGAAAGATCGCCCTGATTGGAAAGATCATGAATCATCTTGTTGCTGGATCTATCTTGAATTCACGGAGGGGGAAACTCCATCAGCCACAGAATGAGGTGGCATTTTTACGAAACCGCTTGTCTTTACGTTCAAGTGATCTTAGACGAGAATGAGCGTTATATTCTGCTTCGCTGAGTTCCGTGTATCGGAATCTAGCGCACTTTCTTGCGAGTGTCAGCCTCATTGTTGGAATGTTGGAATCACACTTATTGAAACGCGCCGAATCCACAGATAACTTTTGAGAATTCTATCGTTATGTCAGTCGATTGTCACATGATCGTTCTAGTTCAATGCGCAGTAAATCATCTAGCATTTGACGAGCTCTATCAGGATCATCGTTATCATCGTTACGGGAAATCTCATCAAGTTTCTCGCGTGAACATCTCTGACTTTGGCTGGCAACCTCCTGTGAAGGCAGAGCACATGGGGTGTTCCTTTAATGCGATTTGTATGCACTGATATCAGTAAGTACAGTTGAGATAAAATAGCTAGGCTAAAATTCTTCATCCAAATCTGATGAAGCAATGCCGAAAGCAGTATCGTGGACGTTAAATGTTGGCCGTGGGTCAGCCCGGAAAATTTATTAGCTAGGCTAAATATATGTTTTAAATAGCTCAATTAAGAAGGAAAGCTTCTCGCCAAAGGATTGCTATTAGGCAAAAGTCATCCGGATAAGTAGCATTCGCTGTAGAATTCCAAATATCTGACCCCTGTGACTCTTGGATTTAACGTAAACCATAGCACCAACGGTGCAAACAAACCATTTAATAATGATAGAGAAGTAGCATTTCCTAACTTTTCACAAAGGCCAACACGGTAACCTTTTCCGCTACCTGTTCCACTTGGGCGCGACTTCTACTAACGAGACCTGCCCGAGGTACTTCCTTCTCGGAAGCGCGCTGTACACCGTCAGCGAACGGCAGACATAGAGACTTGAAGTACCAAAATAAATAGCGACTTGTGTCGTTTGACGAGTGAGGAGATCGGGAAGTGAACTGCCGTCACTGAAACGGTAACTGTGCAACTTTTTCAGCAATAAGGAGGACCACTAACCCGAATGACGCTGAGATCACGTTGACACATGTGGGCTGCGCAGCGGAGTAGTTCTTCCTAATTGCGTAGGAAGATACAGATCAGAACGACAGCCGTGTCTCGTTTCTAGGTTTCAGCCAACCTATGTTAAACCCGCAGAATCGAGACAAATAAGGTGAATTTATCCTAAGCGTTCTTGTGGAATGTACCGTGGACCTTTAGTGATGAATGAAGCTGTTAGGGTCTAGGTTGTAGGCGTTTAGCAATGGAATCTGAATACTTAAATTGAGCTCGGGTATGTGCGGAGAAATGGAAGTCGGGTATTTATAGACGCTGCATGCTTGCAGAACTAAGGGCCATACCAATAGCACAAAATGAAAAACAATACATATAGATATAAGTTTATACCGTAAGCACTTGTAAGGCTGTCACGAAGGTGATTAGATTGTCGACGGGCAAGTGAGTATTGATGGAGACCATACATGGAGAAATGGCCGATAGGATGGCTCAATCGGTATTGTACATATCATACGTCAGTCTATCGCTGGCGTGGGGTCGATCCGTGCCGAGGGCTAAAGGATTAGGTTCAAAGGGTACCGAAAAAAAAGACGCATACACCACAACAAAACGTGTATGACAACCAATTGAGGCCAATAACCGGTGAATGCAACGACGGCACGCGGTAATTCGAAAGCGGTGACAGGTATTGGAGCAGGCTCATTCCTTCATAAGTTCCTTTTTGGCCGGACCTTGCGGCCTGCTGCCAAGGAATTGAAGATTCGGGTGTAGTCAACTTAAGGGAGACGAGACTGAGAGTCAGTCGCACATAGGTTGAAAAACTTTTAATATACATGGGCAATTTTAAATACGGAGTTAGATGTATAATATATCTATAGACCATCGACGGGTCCGTGTCATTTTTAATACTTGGTTTTCAGGTTTTAGAAGAGTGTATATGTCGTGTGCATTGCAATACAGCGGAATTATTTATATATAATTAGATATCTAAATGTCCTTCTATAAGACACATATCTTACACGTTGTGTGCAACTTATGTGAAAATAAAGAACCAAACATATTATATATAAGCGTATTTAGTAAACTTAGCTTTTTTTTGGCGGGGCCTCGTCATATAAGCACTCTACATTGTGGTAAGGGAAATGTGTACTTCAGGCCAACTACAAAGTGGAATATTACTTGCCAAATTGGAGTTCTTGTTTGCTATTGCGTCATAGCACAAGCTAGCTGCTGTTACTGCTGCTGCTGCCAACTTGTTGCTTTGTCAATATTACTGGTAACTAAAAGGAACAGTGGCGTCGCAATTCTTATAAAAAATGATGCTGGTAACACAAAATGCCTCCCCTAATGAGGGTGTCGCTAAGCCTCCCTCGGACAGAAAGGTGACAAGCAGATACCGGCGATCCATTGCAACAATTTTTATTTACTTCCAATTATTATTAAGAATACTTGCCAAAAGAATAGTTACGAATATGTAGCAATATTGTTAAGAGCCGGGGCCGAGTGGCTGTCGCCGCTCAACTCGACTATGGATTGACTACGGGCTCAATTTCACATTTCCATTAGTTATTTCAGTTATTTCATCTCAGACATTGTTACTCTTTTTTACCTCGTTCGATCCAGACGAGACATACATATATAAGAGACAGACTAGTAATATAGTGTGTTCAAAGTGAAGATAAGGTTCGCGGTTAAAGCGTGAAGTTGATGTGTCTACTATATAAATGAATTAGAATCAAGTCATAGGTCCACTCCCTCAGATTCCTATCATGTAAAATGACTATACCGGCTTTAGCAAGATCTACCAGTCGTGACCTTATGAAATACCAGTCGTGACCTCTTCCGATCTACCAGTCGTGACCGCCTTATGAAATACGTTGAACGACGATCCAACCTCTTGAGTTGTCAGTTCCGAGCTAGAAGAGAAAGGTATATTGTACGCACACTGTAGATTACCACACACAGTAGTGTGGTAATCTTCTTTTTTCTTTATCACAGTTGACCCTCAACTGTCTTTCCATAGTCTGCTAAGAAATTTACATATTACTACTACAAGTGGCTACAATTCACGAAAGAAGAGGAATGGAGGGGATGGGGGGAACTCGCAAAAGTAAGAGTAGCGGACCAGCTGCAACCACTCTTGCTTTTTTTCTTTACTCTCTTTCTCTTTCTCAGCGAGTATTGCTGTTTTCGTTGCTAGTCCACTTTGATGCCACTGCCACTACCGCCGTACTCAGGGCCACAGACAACAACAAACTGAGACGAGGCACTTCCTTAGCCATCTTTGTGGAAGGAGGCATTTTGTGCTCTTGCGTTAGCGGGGCGTTGTTATGGCTTTAGCAGCGGCGAGGTTGTTGTTGTTGTCGCTGCGGCGGCCTCTGTCAGCCCTTGCAGTCCTTTGTCTCCGAATGAAGAAAGCTGTCCTTGGCCCAAGCCACTTCACCCCCAGCTGACAAATTGGCCTCATTGCTCGGGAGAACACGAACAACAAACACAGTTGGACTCGGCAAACGTGAAAACCGAGGTAGAGCTGCTTGGGTAAAAGACACGACAGGAAGTGTGTCAGAAACTGACGCCGCGTCCTTCTCTAACCAACGTAGCCTCTAGGATGCTTACCCTGACCGAAGGAAACTACTTAACTTAAGATGGAATAACATTAATTATTCGTCGCATGTATAAGTTTTATTTCTTTAGCATCGGAGATATAACATATTGTGTAACATGCTTTCACGAAGTGATACATTTCTAATGACTTTCTCATCCTGGTTTGTCGAACACACCACCTCTTTGGGCTCAGCCGTTGTATATAGGCTACTTCGCCACAATTGAACAGGGCGAATATTCTTACCAATGATTTTAAATGTCTACGGATTTGTGTCAATGTTCCCGCCAAGCACAAAGCCATCGACCTGTACGTGTTTGGATAGTTTACTATAACAATAATAGCAGTTGTACAAGTTGCTGAGCTAAACATAGTCTGTTTGCGATCGACAGGGGTTAACCGACGCTACTTAATACCATATCTGTTGACTAGATGTGCTGATACATAATTGCGATTCATAATGATAATAACAACGCACGTATAAAGGATACGAAACAAAAGTAAAAGTGTACAATATAGCTACATATAATAGATAGGTGGTTACACATAGTGCCACATGTATCTTGGCAGTGTGGAACCCTTCCCTGGGCGTTCGATGAGGAACTCATTCGCAGGACTTCCTATTTCAATTCTAAAAGGTGTCGTTTCATCATCGGGTTTGTTAATGCGCCGCTTGTGCGAGTCAACACGCTTTGACATGGTTCGTCTCACCAAATGAAAATGGTATAACACAGAGATACTGAGTTATTTGTTAACAACCGATAACGACATCAAATTTCTTAATGTGAGACAGGACAATAGGCAATCTTCAAGATTGCTGCAAAGTATGTAGACCGCTATACTGTGAAGCATGATATAAGTGGATTTTCCCGTACCAGCACGGCAATTCCTGTTTGGGCCTTCACCATCTAAACATTTTCACCCGACCTGAGAAATCTAGGTTCGAGTCCTTACCGGCAAACAACTGCAAACGAGCCTTAACATTCTTGTTTTCCAACGATAAGAGAAACGTTAAACCACTTAAAGGCTATAATCACCTGATGCACGTGATATAACCACTAGTAGAATCACTTTTCCAAAAAACACTCCTTCCTTTAGATGGATAGGTTTACACAAAAATGTTATAAAAACAAGCAGCTATGGCAAGCTGTGATTCGACGGCTGTTCCTTGATTTTAGACCTGTTTTATCATATCGATTATTCTCTAGAATAGGTTGGGAGGAAAACGCCACTGGCCTTCCTTCATGCCGCATACTGCAACGAGAGTCGGATCAAGTGGGGTACTAAATCGAGTCTTCCGTCCAGATTGGCCCTTAGCTGATGACGAGGAACGGACCTCGTTGAACACCTCGTTGCTACCATGAGCTAGGGATGCGAGGCAGGCCTGCAAAATCACACATGAGACGGAGTGTCTTTTGTTATGACATGATATCATACTTGTTAGGCTGACACTAAAATGCCGCTCTGTATGAATAACATGCGTACTTTATGTTAGATGTCCATTACGTGGTTGACAGAATATCTCCTTCGTCCAATTATTGGAATGATCTAATGATCTATACTTAGATTGCGCATAAAGGAGACACAATTGCATATATATAAAAGGAATATCGTGTAAAATTGGAGAAATAGTAAGAAAGAAGTGTAGCTAATTTCAAATACAAGGAACATACAAAGAACTCTGAATTTGCCTCGCGGACTTCGCCAAAGTCCATCGGATCGATCTCGTGCCTGGCCTGCATATACAGATCGATATGTGAGAAGTAATAGGCGCACGCGAACGTGTTAGAGGCGAAATCCGGTTCCACGCCAAACTTGACCAGCATCTGCAACCGGAAACAGGCACAGTTACCTCGCAATCTCAAACAAACTCGTTAAGAATGTTGACCCAATACATCGTCTCTGAGCATATCTAACAAAAAAGTCCAACTATGATTAAAGCGGAACAAATGATCTTGCATTTGTTACGAAAGCACGCGTTCTGTTTTTATGACAATATTGTTATTATTATTATTAACATATTATGTATCAGTCTCTTACCTCTCCAATGATGCCATTTGCTTGTGCTTTCGAGACCGTACTATTGAATAATGGATTCTCACATGTCTCTGTAATCATACATAATCAATATTTAATTATGAATATTAGTATTATGATTAATATTTTTATGTGATCATATTTTATCATTAGGGCAATGTGAATATTTTACTTGTATCAGAGGGGTATATTTAAAACCGAAGCCAGTTCCTTGGCCAAAAGTCAGGAACGTGCGTACATCAATGACAGATTACTTAAAACATAACTTGCCTGGAGACAGAACTGATTAGGAAGATCAGCCTTCAGCAAACTACTTCTCATTTGGGTCCCTGCAAAGGTGACTTATAAATACTTTCTGAGTAGGAAGTCTTGACGCTGAGCACAAAATTCTTAACAAGTATCAATATATATATATTTGCTCTTATCGCCCCCTGGAGCTGGTCACTCACTCAAGTGGCTTCCAGGCCCTGACCAGTGTATGCCAGGTTATCCAATATATGCTTTATATAAGTAAATATTTAGATAAATAGTAACATGTATTTCGAAACAAAAGTAAGAATGAGGAAAGTCCATGAAACGTTTTCCTCGAGGTCGACAAACTTTGCTAAGTATTTCACCAGCAACCATTCTTTGTCAACATCTTCTTTTTTATGTACATTCATAGCATGCAACGCTCTCAAAGTAATAATACCGATTTAACCTGAAAAAGAGAACTTTATCGGCAAATAGACATATTGTCCCCAGCTTCATACATAGCGATTTACACCAACGAATTCTCCACTGTCTAATCCAAGAGGCAGTGTACACTAATAGTGCAAAAACATACCTTCCACTGACGGCGGTGTGACAGACGAAACGAAGCCAGCAAACGCGATAAATGTCCACACAATCATGACGCTGCCAGTTGGAAAAATGAACGCACAGCACTTTTTCACACGAAGACAGGAATGGTAGTTATATTCAGGTGGCATTCCCTCCCGTTTTGTTCACTCTTAATATTCGTACATTACGCTCAAGCTCTTTCCGGTAGAAGCCAACTCGCACGGTACGAACGCACAGCGAAAGTTGTGAATCAGACGAGATACACAACGGAGCAGCAGAACGACGAGCATGGACGAACAACTTTTACTGGCTGTCTTTTGTATTCTAGTCCTTTCTGCGATGCGAGATTCTCGAGGAGCGAGAAGGTGACAGCGAGTAACAAACAAACACGGCAATGCCAATGATTGGATCGGTTACAGTTATTATTAATATAATTATTACTGGAACTAGTTCGCTTATAGATAAGCGGTTGTTGTTATTGTTCTTGTAGCCCTGCGGCCACAGCAGCACCAGCACAGCAACTAACACATCTTCGGTCGGTCGATGAGATCTACGCCCGTCTCGGGTCCGCACCTGTAGATTTAAGCGAAATGTTCCGCACTTGTCACGCTGCTGTCCAACAGCAGCACCAGCAGGGTCCGAGTGAAAAATGGGCGAGGAGTGAGAGTAGTACCCGCGCGTATCATTATTATTATTCCTACGTGATGCGGCGAACACCACCGCCGCCGCCACCGACGATACCTTCAGCCAGCGGCACCGGTGCGGCAATACAACGCAATGAAACGTAATGCAATGATGGTAGTCGGGCAGGACGAGTGATGCTCCTTCAATATCGACGGTGCAGGTGGACGCAAAACGATGTGCTGGAGTGACGGCTGTGTCGGCGGCGGCGGCGGTGGCTGCCGTAGTCGGTATTGCCGCTGGTGCGAAAACAACCTTCTACAATTATGACATATTGCTACATGGTGTTGATGCTGCTATGCTATTTCATATTATTACGATTATGTAATGAACGCTATGCGTATTGTAATGGATGGCAAAAGATGTCACTTGCTACATATACAGCTGCGACAAGAAACTGACTGAAGCCTGGATCGGCAAATTTGAATCGGGGTGACGCCATAAATGGGCGTTACGCAGTCGTCGTCGGCGCCATCGCTTTCGGAATTCAGTGTTCAGTACGAAATGACAATACATCTCTATGTTGATGTTTGGCTGATTGTGACTAATTTTCAGTTCATATCAATTTATAATAATATCTGTATATGATTTATGTGCACATTTGTTTTAACAATAACATAATAACAGTCATTATTTGACGAACAAGTTTTGTTTACTTTTATGGCGGAGGTTAACACCATCAGCATTTGGCTTCTCAGAGGAGATCTGTATTTAGATGCAGAAGAGTTACATTGTTTCTTTCAACCGAGAAATTCCTCTGGCAACAGCGGCAGATAGAGATGTTTGTATCATCTACTGCTCTCATCCCATCACGGTCTACACGCACGGAAATATGAATAAATCCTGCGATTGGCCCAGATTAGCGACTCCTATTTGGGAATGCTTCATCTATCGGGAATGTGGTTTCATCCATCTCTGCGGTATTGAGGGCAGCACCAGACTCGGGCAAACACTGCAAGCTCAACATTGAACCGTTCTAGTAATCGATTCATAGCAGTGAACAATACTGATTCTCTGAGTGATCCGTAAAAATTCGTACTCAGACCAGTGTTGTATTCTTGTTGATCAGAACCGAACGGAGCTTGCATTTGCGCCGGTTTGACCTCGGGTTAATGTTTTACCAATACTTTATTCCAGCGGAGTGTACACTTGCAATAAATCAATCGGAATCTGCCTTTTTCCAATACCTGCAGACAGAATCTCTGAGACGGTCGGTGTCTTAAAAATAATACAGAATAATTTTCGTTATATACAAAGACGTAAAATATGTTTATGTATCGCATATACGTACATTATCTTTAGTGTTGTCCAAAGTCTTTGAAATAGCCGCCGAGCGTTCACACATTTTATATATTCACTTTAGGACTATATGTTATCCGCAATATCTTGTTCCCATTCAATTTTCTCCACATATTTAGTTCGATAACAATGACATTGAAAATTTGACGCGTACAGGTTTCGTATTTTTCGCGATCTTATTATTAGAGTGGCGCCCATCGCCTCCATTTCAATGCCGAGTACAGATAATGAGTTGACAACGCCATCGAATGAAACCTTCGTCCATCGAATCGAGTGGATAACCTACCTAATCGGGTGGCGCACACACGACACACGAATGCGCAATTATACGGAGGAATATTATACAACGGGACTGTAACGGTTAATGACAGAAATGGAACGGCCACCCTAGGACCAATATTGCTGTTACCATGATACGTCCACTACCAAAGACGATTTATTGACTGTCATTGCGCAAAGGCTGAGTAAACTTATTTTCTGACATTTTAACAGTTATGTGGAATCGAGGTAAAAAGAAACACCCGGATCCAACGAACATCCAACGTCCGAACAGTTGTTGGCATTATCCCTGGAGAAAGTCATGAGGAATATAGCCGAAAAAAATTGATATAACTGATATTCATTTTTCGGACGTCGCTCAATTTCTTCATCGGTATCTTGTGTTATATGTAGCACCTGTTGGAATATTGGTTAGATAGGGACGATGAGGTTGAAGAGTTCAAATTGACACCAACAGCAAACACAATGAGACAAATCTTTGCTGACAAATTTATTGCTTTTGCTAGTCATCAGTGAGCTGGCGATTTACATTGATTATATGCCTAACTAAATTAAATGTGGCTGTATAGAATCAAAATAGGGAACGTTCAGGTAAAACGGTATATCGAAAATGAATGAAAGAAAACGTGTGACTATCAATTGAAATCGTTGATACATACATTTTTTTTGCTGACTTGAAAACCACTTTATGAAGACGGCTGTGTTCAAATACTTTTTTCAAACCTAATCATCATCCATCTATAGCACACTACCGTCACCAGGTTATCTGTCATAACTCTAGTAGTAATGATGCCACCCCAACTCTAACATTTTTATAGGAAATAAACGAGTGACTCAAATCTCATATCGGATGACCACATAGATGCGTCATATCATCAGCCTTCAGCGATCTGCAAATGCAATATTGCCCAATTTGTTGTCCAGTCGAATTACCACACATTTGGACCTCCTCGGGACGAATACTTCTTGGCAACGCAACGATCGTATTAAAACAAGGAGACGAGTAGCAACAATAGTAATCATAACAATAAAAACAACAAAACGCAACAAGTATTCTATCGGCATCCACAATGTGGCACTTCTCGGCTGTTTCACTCAACCAAGTTCGTGGTTCGTCAATTTACATCACAGCACCACGTTGTTTCAAGGAACGGATACGAGATTCAGCTAAGCGATCGATTTGAAACGAATGACAAATGCCAAATTTAACGAGTCGGCTAAATAGAATTCTACAAAATAAAACGTAGTGGTTGTTATCACTATAATAATAATAATAATGATAATAATGCTAATAGCAATAATATAGGTTAGAGAATGGCACCCGCCGGCCAATGCCCCCTTGTTCGTAAAATACATAAACATGTTTGTTATTAAAGACCTACGCTGTTGTGTTACTTCGCATACCCCTTTCCCAACCAAAATCTATTGTGGAAGTGTAGTGAAAGACGCTCTCTCTCCTCAGAACTATTTCGCTCTATATATATATATTTTCACCTTGCTTTGTTCTATTTATGTATCTGCTTGATCGTTGTCGTTAAGCTTGTATTCCGGTCACAATTCACAATTGCAAAACAACATGCGTCCTAGCCAGCATCCAACTGATGACTCTTAAACAGATCCCAGTCCCAACCGTGGCTATTTATTTATACAATATATAAATAGTACAGATCAAAACCATCGAATTAATTAAGGTTATTGGTTCGTCCAGGCGATCAACGTAATCATCACCAAAGATTATTTTCTAGCCATCCTTTGTCCTACTTCATTCTTTCTTCTCTATTTATGGCCCTTTATTGGCTATATTTCTTGGAACAAAAAAAAACACAAAATTTATATCACGAAGCCCACTATTCATCTGTCATCGATTGGAGGAACTAGACGGATCATGAGGTGAGCAGGTCGTTCGCTCGACTGAATCGACTACTTTAATCTTTGCTTTTTTGAACCACCATGTTATCCACTTTGTCCGGCTCGACCAACAATGATCTATTGACAGTGCGATACGCTAGCCGATGACGACAGTGAGATACGAAGATAGATGTAATTGATACTAACAACAAACGGTGATATAATACGTCTTGACCTAGCTAACCGCCGGCGAAACGTTGTTAAATTGAAGATTGTGTATTCTGCCGACACCATACGATGTAGGCACACAACAAAAGTATCCATATCTATAGTTCGATCGGTATCTATTTGTTTGCCGATGTTTATATAATTATTGTATAATATAAAAACACACAGTGTTTCTTTTTATTCCCTCTCTCCCTTGTTCTTTCACCCTCATCGTCTCTCATTGCCATTGATTACGATGCTGTCGGGTCATTAAAATCTTACGAAATTTCGCCAAAAATACGGCCGAAGTGGAGAGTTATCGATTTGCAGCCTGCGAGAGAAAGAAATAGATTTTATTCTATTTGATCGGTGGTGGTCACCGCTACCAGCGTAAAGCTCAACTGGCGTAGACAGACGGTTACTAGACGTGGCTTGGCTTGTTAGATATAAACAATAGTATTTCATTCAAAATGTTGTTGCGAAGAAGCTACCCCAACCTCTGCGTAGTGGAAAGGCACGCTAGTTATAATTTTACTTGGGCTGCTCTCAGTCAATGAGCTACATTTCAGTCTGTGTGTACTGTAAAGTGGCCTGCTGCACTTTACAAAAGCGTTTGGCCTAAAGAAGTTGACCGCCTATGGATTTGAAACGCATTTCAAAAGGTACCTTTTACAAGTGATACTTGCATATTTCATATACGTACAATGATGCATACGAAGCAAGATGATAAAATGAAGATAATATATTTAGAATAGTACGATTAAGACGTCGGGCGTGAGGCTATTTTGTGCTTACCTTTAACTATAGTCGTTCGTTTCTGTATGGAACAAATTCTTCAAGGTCTTCACTGTGAAGAATGCGAGCCGTTTACGTTTGACTAGACACCGCCTGGCGAACTCTCTCTTTCGGCACGAAATATTTTTTAAGAGAATTCTCTCAATGCAAAAAGAAATCGCAAGGCTTATTCAAGGTCGGCTGCTATTGACGTTAGCAAACGATGTCTCGAAGAGATCTGTTCTTATTGATTATTATTATTATTATTTGCTTACGGTTGAGAGCGCATGTAGGACACGGGACTCACGATTGAGCCTACTGCTGCTGCCGCCGCCGCCTGGGCGATTTTTATGTTGTTTGCTGGTACATCATAGCATGTAGTTGTCACGCCTGCCTTGGACATCGACAAAAACTATATCGGAAATGAATGGTTGCATCTGCGGGGTGCATGGCGCTGAGCCTTAATTGATCGTGGATATCTAATAGGGACATGATTCCTATCGAATGCAAGTGATATTTATGTATCATTAAGGCTCTACTATGCCAAAGTGCGTGCCCTATATGGAATTCACTTTCAGATTATCATTATCTAACTCCGCCGGTCCATGGCTATTCGTCCTATTCTGACCCTTAACAAACGTCAGTTTAGCAGAGTGCCTAGCGAGTGTCTGGTTAGTCAGATGCTAATAATCTCGGCGCATAGAACTGAAGCGCATTTACCATCAAATTCTTAGGGGTCTAGAATCTCACGCCTTGTTAAGCCATTTTATAAATTGTAACATTTTACACATAATATGAAATAAGTATATTAGTTTAAAGCATTTTATTATACTATACAATCGACTTTATGATCTCAATATGTGTTGGCGTCTCCCATATTAATAGACTCCAACGAACCAAAAGTAATTGTGACAGCATATGCTAGTGAAGTAATGCAAATGACACAATTGCAGATATGATTGCTGGTGGTTCTCTCGATGGCACTTATTTACTATATCACATGCCTTTACATTGAAACTAATACTACAGACAACAACCTACGGTACTATTGTAATCAGGTTATTTCTTAGAATGATGAGCATACGTTAATTATCAAGACAGCAGCTTACGATCTTGCCCCTCGCATGTAGGTAAATAAGATGATTTTACTGCACATAACGTGCTCCACTCTGTCTCAGGTAGCCTTGATCTCCTGCTGCTGAATGCAAACTTATGCGATATTATGCATCCCGAGGGCAAGACCTCTCCCCCTTGGTACTATACGCGTTGAAGACTCAGCTCATTGGGCTCAAGGGCTAGCAACATTGTGTCGTAGTCGTGCCTATTCAATTAGCACGATGAATGGGTCCTTCTCGGTGCTATGCTTACCTACCACCTGCCTGCTTAGTAACAGTCGCCCTTTGAAGTGGAATTTATTGGCCTTGTCTGACGTCTGAGGGGGTTAGAACTCCTCGACGACCCCATCCTTTCCCACTTCAGTCAGTCGAGGATGTGACTGACACTGAGTAATGTCTCCCTGTAGACTTCACTACATCCATCCGTTCTCCTGTTTTGTACTGGACTCACGCACAGAACGTTGAACCCCCTGTGCAAGATCGCGCGTACCCGAAGCACCTGGCACTACCACTTAAATATAGGTAAAGTTAAATAGTTCGTGATATTTGATATTCGCATATTATTGTTTATAGGAATTCTATGAATATGCACCTTTACATAAGTGCATCGACGACACCGAGTGACCCCATACCGCAAAACACATATGCACCACTATATTTTTGAGTTAGCCAGTCTCATTTGTAGGCCATCGTCAAAAGAAGGAATACACTGCTCTTTCGAAGTTCTGTAATAGCCCCGGTTCTCAAGAACGGTGATGCAAATAATCCGGAAGAACACGGCTAGTCTTAATGACTGAAGTTCTTGGCAAGCTTCTCGAGTTTGATATAGGTAAGGCCGTATACGAGAACGTCAACGTGAAATCATTCATTTTTGAAGATGCTTATAGACCAGGCCTCGAAACGACTCCTTAACTACTAAAATCTCTACATGACTGGGTACATCACATAAATGACTCTGAATGTGCTCCGAATGCATGAGTCACACATCAAAAGATGATGTATATAAAACACTACGGTCCTACGGATGGAACGGAAATTAGTTAAACGTACATACGTAAACTAGCAGAACATGTATTTAAAGTTAAATTAGATGACGCTTGCACAGGTAACGAAAATGCTACATCAGGCTCTCCTCAACTGATGTTGAGGTCCTTTCCTTAATTTGGTCCTTTTCTTTATTTACGTTCCTTGTACGAACTCCGTCTGTGAAGCGTCGCTTGGCGATACAGTTTTTGAAAGTATGATGATGACATATATATGTATTCCGGAATCAAAAGTAATCAAGATTTGAATAGGAGGTGCCTTCGACAGCGTCCGCGATTGGTGGTGTAGTCCAGACGTCACTGAATTGAGTTGTTGAGTCATTGAATCCGTCTTCTGCATGCTCGACAGGATGAGTTACACCCCATATCGGACGCGAAAATGCGATGCGCGGTTTCCCAATGGATGATCTAATATACAACTTCGGCAGACGATCTATTCAACACTATTTTTCTAAAATCACGACAAAGAAGCCTCTCCTGAACAATATGCTTTCCCGAAGAATAACTCACCATAACAATAGGGATATTGCCACATACAATTATGACTAATGAATACGTTCACAACATTATGATTATTCGTCTTAGAATACACAATACGGCCCAGAACGGGCGACACCCATTCAAAAGACGGCCCTTTATCTATCATGGTCATGCTATACATAACCTCCACTGAGTTGGTAAATGCAAAAACATGTTTCATTGGTTTCAGAATATTGTAATAAAATCACTTTGGTGAAATTGGCACAAATTGAAAAAAACACAACATACCCTGCTACTACGGGACCTAGTAGAAGAACATGTGGGTTCTTCAATTCGCACCGTTGTGATATTTGCATTTAAATGATAGGTCAATTTTATGAAGCAATGCCGAAAGCAGTTTCGTGGATGTTAAATGTTAACTGCGAGTCAGCCCGGAAAATTAAAAAAGAACTACGTGGCCTAATATTAGTTATAAGGTCAGTAGAAATCTATATGAGGCTATCTTCATTTTCGAGTAACTAATTTACGAATATTATTATAATTTCATTTATTGTGGCGGTAGCATCTATCTTTGTTCTTCTTAATATTGGCAAGGCGGGCCCTTAGCTTTCACGCACTACCCTTATGTGTGACTCTGCTAAATCTGTATTCGAGGTCGATACGGACATCCGTGGACGGAGATCGCCATGTTCTTGTAGACAGGCGTCTATCGACACTGGCCGATGCTCTACGAGTCTACAGGGGCTCAAACTGTCAAGTCACCCGCAACGCGTTCGGTCGTGGCTCCTCCATTGGAAGCCTCTTGCACTAGCTTTTCCAAGCGGACTACCACCGCTGGAGTTGGCAAACGGGCTCAACGAGATCAAGACAGACTTCACCCATGGGACCGGCTCAGTAGGGCAGCAGTTGCGTCTCGGACCCGTTCAAGTGGAGCAATGGACCGACGAAGGAAACTCCGGTGTTGAGACGATCGACGACACATTACCTCTAACCCTTTCCCGCTGTGCGTTTAACGTGAGGTTATTGGATCTGTCCAATGAAGTTATAATAGATGGAGCTAAGCTACTTTGCGAAAACAGGTGAACCAGGTGAGAGAAATAGATAATCAGCTGTTTCGTTTGGTATTCAACGGTCAAAGGAGAAGAAGCTTTTGAGTACCTCATGCGATCATTTTGACAATTGTTGGTTACAACCAGTCCACTCATTCTTACGCATAATGTTGTAATATCTATGAAAGAAGTGGATGACATTCGTTTTTTGAGAGTACATTATGGTTAAAGATTCCCTATTGATGTGGTGCTTTTATCTTTATTCAGGTGATAATTTTTACGGTGCACTTGGCACTAAAGCGGCTGACATTTATCTGTATTAGAGCATTATTATGATTTGGCACACTGGGCAGGTCTCTCTCGGATCAGCATTTGCCTCGTCTGCGTCTAAAACAACAAATATATTTTACTTTGAAACGCCCGTCTCATTTCCCCAACACACGGAGACCATCCTTTAAATACCCCCTCTTTATTCCGCTAATTTTACAAAGAGGGCATACACCTATTCTTCACAGATTTCCTATTGGTGACACATTTACTCTGAATACCGTAGGAAAGAAAAACTACTTCATCCGGCGTCGCTTTCGTTCCGACGCATAAATACGGTTGGCTCGATTGTAGGTTTTCCCAGCTGCTGCTGCTGCTGGAAAATGACAGTGTTAGAGTGAGGGCACAGTTTCGGCTAGATATCCATCTACGGTAGGTATATCCTCGCTTCTAACAGCCGAACACGGGAACAGACGGTTGAACAGGCATCCACCTCTGGTGCTGTAAAAGCACTACTGGCTCTCTCCTCTACACAACGGTCATTGAATTGGCGGGTTGGGACTCGACAAAACACGGAAGCCTCGGGTACCTCGAGAAGGCGAAGAGGAGGATAGTTTCTTATCTTAGTCACCCATGGAGTCAAAAAGGGATTGATTCCACTCCGGTGGACACTAACACACACGGAACGAGACGGGAAAAACATCGCCAATCCCACGAAAGTGCACAACTATCAATTACAGTGAATGCTCACTTGGAGAATGCATTTTTAATTGTTGGTTCTATATCGTGCCAATAGCCAGGAGTGCCTTTAGCTACTAATGGCCTAGGCCAGTCAGGGCCGTTCTCTCAAACTTGTTCGTCACAGACAGCGTTCGCCCTCGCCCGATTGGTTGGTTGAAAGAAGCTTCGTAGTCGGCTGGACTCGACTGCTACCTCAGCTACAAACTGCTCCATCGTCTGTCTGCCTTGTTCATTTCAGGTCAGTCTTGCTCCGATTCGAGTGAGCTGCCAAGTGACGCGGCTTTACCGTTCCCCTGACGGCGATGATAGGTTGACGAGGGACAGGTCGGCCCGGGGGTGCGCGATTTCACTTGCCTCTGCAGCAGCGTCAGCCCCCGGAGGCGTTGAGCGAACGTCCGGCTGAGCGACCGGCTGAGCGACAGAGCAGAGAGAATGAGAGGTAAAACGAAAGCCTCTAAGGCAAAAAGAGCACACGGGAACGGGTGTTACAGCGAGGCAGGCAAAGCAAAGTTGTCTACCTACTGTGTACATCGTCCTCTTCCTTGTTTGGCTTAAGTGAGAAATTTACGAACACTCCAGGGTGCCGCTGTCAGGTCCATGAGGCGTCCAAGTCGCGAAAAGCAGCGTAATTGCATGCCGACGTTACCTACCTCTGCAAGAAACGCTAGTCCTAATGGCACTAATGATTTTTACGCACGGTTTTGTTGACCTCAGTATCATGCACATTTTAATTTGGGTTATTTAGAAATACCCTTCGCCCTAAATTTATCTAGGGCGCAAATGCACATATTAGTACATTAGTAGTTATACCACCACATCTGTATTTTATTCAAACAAATGCACACATTGTATTCTACTACACGCGCGGAGATGAATAATTAAGGTGGGTATGAATAACATACAGGATATATTCAAGCTCATCTCTTTTTTTAAGGGAGATTTTAAGGGATGCTACGGCTACGGCACGATATCCGATTATATCGAAAAAAAAGCTGTGGTACCATTGTGAACTGATTCGAAAGACACTGGGCTACCTATACTGATATGCACTTAGCAGAATTTTGTCGAATTGTCATGACATTTTTATAGCTTTTACTGGTGAATAAAAGATAATCAGCATAAAAATAGAAATCGAACTTTTAGCTTGGGTTACTCGTTATAAACTTTTCACCCACATTGTGCTCTCTAAGCGGCTGGTTGATGAGAAATGAGCATAACTTAATGCTATCAATTCAATCTCTATGAATAGTGACAGTATTTACATACTATTCATTTTTAATAAATCTCTCTCCCTCTCGCGTTAATTTCTCTTTCCCTTTTAATAACTAGTGGCAGCTCCGAATCGAGAGGTCTGAGAAAACTTGTTCGACTGTGAAGACACCGTTTCGTAATGAATATTGACGTAACATTGCCATCTAGAGCCAATTACGCTATGGGCAACACGGCATGAGAAGAACAAAGCTCCTATTGCTATGTTTTATTAATTTATGTCCTTCTTGTCAATGCGATCTAGCACAAGGCATAATCTTTTGTTTCGCAAATTGCGCTAGCTTGCATCTACATCTTTGTTTATCTGCCGAATTGAACTCCTTTAAAAGATAACTAAATTTCCCTGATACATTTGTTATTCTGGTTTGAAATATGCTTGAACCGTGTAAGTGATTAACCACCCCGTATATAATTAATTCCCCTCAAACCTTACGTAAGGTATATCAATGACTCGTATTGAATCCAACTGGTCGTTAGCTGGATCGGGGGTGAAGCCTTTCGAGAGGCTGCTGGCTTGAATGGGCCCGAGCGAACTTAAATTTCCGCCGTAACGTCCTCTCAGTCTTCATCTGCGTTTTTAGTCTACATAACTAACCATTGAATGCTTCATTCGATCTATTGCTGGAAGAAATGGCAGGGCAATCCCTGAGAGCTTCAATATAAGTATAAAAAGGTGCTTCGTATAAATATAATTGAGATGGAAGAAAGAAGAGGAAGGAATGAATGAATGAAGAGAAATAAAGTGGCGTCGAATTTTTTCATTTCAAATCTTCCCTGTCGCTGCGCGTCTATTCTATCCTCGCTTGGCCATAGTCCACTGCCTCCCCCCAACCCTGAAATCTCTCTGAGACTCTGCGCTCGAATGGATCCATCAGCAGGGATATATGGTGAAGGTCGCTCCATCACTTTCTTACTTTATCATCAACAACATTTGATGATCATACGGCTCTGCCCGGCCACTGCAATTCGTCGAGCAGCCCTCAGATCTGATAATTCTGCTCAATTGTAGGCCTTCAATGTCGGCCAGATGTTCCCGAGAGATGTGTCCCTGACTTAAATCGCGCACGACCAGGCATCAAGTTTAGCAGGAACACTCGCTGAACACGCTTGTAAACTAGGCAATAAAATATTGTGTAATTTGTGTAAGTGGAGAATATTGATGACATTATTAAGGGTATATGCGTTTGCTCGCAATATCCGGAATGTAACGTCTACTCAAATCTAAGGAGATTTTGGTCTTTCCCTTTAGCTGTGCATACCTATTTTTCTTGTACACTGGAAACAAACACTGAGGTACTTTTTATATGTTCTTATGCTGTTCACTCAGACCAGTTAGACATAGGATAATGCCCCTGCAATGGGGCCTACTTTTGAGCTTGTAGCAGGCTTTCATCTTCATAAACTCCACAAGGGTCGACGCCACCGTCGAGATCATCAACAACCTCAACAAGCGGCAGAGCGAAAACGCCGTCCAACAGCCTCGCGAAGAAAAACGCCCATTTCTATACTCTTCCTCTCTCTCCCTTTAAAATGATCTCTCAATTTCCTCCAACCTGCAGGGGTGGGCATCATCACAGCGATAATATTTCAAATCTCCCACAAACGGATTGACCCCTGCCTCACGCCATCGAAACAAGAAATATAGAAGAGTTTCAAAGGAGCGCCGATCAGCTTTAACGCTGTTCAATGGAGTTGCTAATTATCATGAACGCGAATATCCGCTGGCTTGACGAATGACAGAGGTTTTCAAGGTGCATATTATGTGTATGCAACTACGACAGCTACGAGGAGTCGCGTAGTGACTGTACCTAGCAATTCGATAACCAGTCTCAGCGCTGAAAAATGAACGTCACGAGCTTGCTTCGATCGTTCGACATGAATTTATGTTACAAGATGTTTGGAAAGATAGACAACCCTACGGGCTACTAACAAACGCTTCAAGATTTTCACAAAAGTTTGACGTCCTTTTAGATACAGTTTTATTGACTTTTTCTTTTCCTTTTTCTCGTTAGCATTTATGGAGCAATTAAAGTAGAATGAAGCATAGTAGTTAATCACTAATAAGAATTATAAGAGTAATCAAATGACTATCTTGGTTTATTATAAGGTAGAAATACAGTTAGGTTAGTTGTTTACCCGTGAGGTTTTCAATAAAAATGCCTTTTCTGTCGTTTTGCGGCGCCTTTCTTCATTTGTACCTTCGTACAGCGTCGTTTTCAGTAGGGGCAAAGTTTTTATGACTTCGGTATTAGCTATTCTATATTTGCCCACTTTATCTATCTCAACTCTATATAGAAATTCTTCAAAGGGGGGCTAACAAGCAGCCGGAACGAATAAATGGTCGTACTTGTATTTATGATAGCTGAAAGATATAACATCCCTATATAATATCTTTAACCTTTAAGTTAGAAATTTGATTAGGTATCATATCAAATACCTAGTGTATACTGCGAGCGAAAATCTCATAATTTGAAAAAATATAATAGTTGTCTCATAGGACATGCTTAAAATCACTTTTATTTTCTTCAATTTGGTCCACTCGGAAATTCGGGACGCCCTAGATGGATTAAACAAATAACGTTATAGTAACGGAGTTAACATGTCGCTGCTGAGAATGCTATCGCCGTTGTCTAAAGTATCCGGTTTTCTTCCTATTCAATATACACATATTACTAGCTATACGAATCACTGCATTGGATAGTTGCATAGGTGCGCACGAAGCCATAGCCCTCTGGCTGAGGTTTCTCCAACGTCGCCGAGTCGCTCGATCTTTTTGTGGCGAACCCCTAACACCACCACCACCGCCGCCGCCACCACGTCTTAATGAGAAAATAATTGCGGGTTTTGCTGCTCTAATGGCGGTTATTATTATTATGGTGTGCGTAAGAGGACGTTCTACTGCAGGCCGCTTCTGCGACCAGCTCTTAAGAGCGATTTTGACGTTGGTATCCACCTCCCATCCATTGGCAGAGGTTTATAATGCAAGATCATGACGTCATCAGTGGATCTCGCCACAAGGATGTTAGTGGTCCCCACAGCCAAAAAAATAACAGTAATCGAAGGAACTTGACCACCGCCTCTCCACCCCTTTATTTGTTCCCTGAATGATAAACAAAGCTTGGACTTGAAGCCATTTGGCGTCAGAGTGCGTGGGTGTGTTCTAGTAAGGCTCCACCGACCAGTATGTAACTTGGTCATATTTATACATGGAAGAACTTACAATTAATTGTCAAAGGACAGGACGAGGCCAGGGGGCGATAATCGGGTTGCAATGGTGCGTCGAACTAAATGTGAAGTAGTTGCAAAATGAAGAAACGATACTATTCAAGATATAGAGAACGTCTATCTGGGTAAAATATAAAGTAGACGATATGGCATTGAACAGACTCCGATGTTGTATGGCATGACGATTGCGAGGCTTTTAGATTATTGGTCATTAATCCAACATCTTATAAGGTTTTAATTGGAGAACTTCGCGTTTGGCTCCTCGGAGCGATAATTTGCATGCCATTCACTGGATACAACTGTGACATAATTATATTATATCATTCTCATGCTCATTGGGCAAGTGTCAATTCAAATTAAAAGAGGATATTTTTTAACAAGAATTTCTTTACCTTCTATGAACTACTTTGAGTAAAACACCTGACTAATAATGATATCGCTAAAGTAACTTTGAAACAGCAACACGAATACTTTCGCAAGGGGGTTCACTGAGCTATAGGACCTACGTATGTGACCAAAACATCTACTTCGATTAATAAGATAGGCTGGCCATCAGTTTAAACCCGTTGTATTTATCGAGTCTATGCGATTGGTAGACAATGATATGCGCTATTTATTTAGGTAAATTCTTGAAGTCTACACTGGGCCCTGTGCGTTAGTGCCCCGCTGAAAGTCAACCAAAGATTAATTTAGATTGTATCAATTAGTCAAAATCAAATAGGTCAATCTCAATCGATTCTTGGTCAAATACGTCAAAGTACACAGTAAACTACATTGGTCTCTCAATGAACTTCGAACGAACTCGGAGAATAGAGTAGTTGTTGAAATGAGCGAAAATTCAAGAGTTTTCTGCAGCATCAGTGGCAGCCAACTACGCGGTCGTTCGAGAGGTTTCGTGCCGTGTAGAGAAGTTTTAACGGTTGGACCAATATTTGAAATTCCCCCGTTCGACAGCATCCACGATGTTCTTATCGTAAATTCGGTTGGCTTCCCACTATAAAAACGTGCCCGCACTCAATATTCATGACTTTGCATACGCGAGAAAACCTCGAGCTCTCGTTCAACTTCGGTGTGTGTCCGTTTAAATGCTCTGCGTTTAAATAGGAAAAGTGCCCAGTCAAGAGACTGTAGTTGCTTCTATATCTGATAGTCAAATCGAAAAGTACATACGCAGATAGTTTCGATAAATGACAAATAAATACCACACAGAGCGCATACGACACACGGTCGGGAAAAGGCAAGCCCTGATATAGGGATTCATATTCAGGCGATGTGTGCGCAACGATGATGTGTAAACAAAATATTTTAGTTTATGAGCATGCAAAGTCTGCTATAGTGACGGGACTATCAATGGTGACTGTGCGTTTGTCTGACCTTTGTAAACACAACCACGAGACTACGGACTCAATTATCACCCGATGCTCTCACGACCATTTCGACGATGTTTACTAGAAAGTACAACTGCCAATTACAGTTTTCGAGGTGTATAATAGGGATCGCGTGACTCAGATAATTCGAATGTATACAAATGTAGTTGTCTTGTTTGAGTTGGTTGGAATCTCGGATAATTTGTACGCCCATTCAGGACCGGATTGTCTAATCACTCCAATAGACTATTCGATAGAATATTCATTTCAGCCAGATACTAGAGGATACGTCAACGTAAGTTTACGTACTCATTTAGAGAAAAATGACGAAGCGTATGGATCAAGCAGTGAACGCGGCAAAAGCCCAATTGAGAAAAGCTAACATTTCATTTTCCAGCCTCCTCAAGGTATGATACAGCTTCTTCTTCCCTCTCAGACGTCTGTAGACCACGCGAACAACAACAACGTATTCGGAAAGTCATCTCCGTATATTGGCGCACTTCAAACAATATAGTACAGCCTTGTCATCGAGCCTTGATATTGGGAGCACTCTTGGGCGGGTGTAGATACACACATGCATACAGTGGTCGAAGGTTCGACCCGAAGAAGTCGTCGATGTTGGGATTCATGTTAAAATTGCCCTGCCCTCATGTAGGTCTGTTGGAGAAACCCATGATAAGTCTAGTAAGACCGACCAACCTTCGTAAATAATCTGGAGGAGGCGATAGATGTAGTAATCCCTAGCTAATTACCTTCCGATTGCTCTTATCGATCCCCTGGCTTGACTCAAGCAATGCCAGAAAAGCAGAAAGCCCCTTTAAAGCTTTGAGCCCAATGCTACCGTAAGGTGATCTATAATTACATTCAATTCATTGGAACAATTAACCAGTGATAAGATTCGTGTCATCACTCCTCGCTATAGCCCGACAGCGCCACTGTCTTGGCGTGCCACAGGTCAATAGCTGTTTCACTCGTATTTAATTACCTTAATGGATTCTTTCGATGTGTTTCTCTTTAAGTGTTCTTGAGTAGACAATATCAACTGCATTGGTGCATTTTATTGTTGAAACTGAAATCTTTCGGTGCTGACACATCCATTAAAAATTATTGCCCATGACGCATGGACGGCGTATCGCTCATTAAGCTGGTAGGAGCCGCCACCTGTTAGTAACATATAAATATATCGGCGGTCCAACATGTGCGTGAAGGCACTTGAGCGAACGCTCGTTTACACTCGACTCCTTCGAGAACTATATATATACATATACACCTTATGCCTTAGATACGGTACTAGGCGCAACTAAGCGATAAGGAATATTGGTTCATGCACGACAAAGCTGCGAACGATGGTTGCACCCGAAATAGTCCGGAGGCAGGCTACCTATAGCTGTTGGGAAATTCTAAAATTTTACCTGGTTTCAAAAACCTCTCACGAACATATATGTAATATCTGTTACCTAGGTAGACGTATATATATATATATATATATATAGATGTATATATCGAAGCCAGTTCGGTGGATTTTTTTTCAAATCATCGAGTTTGCTGAGTTACGAGCAAATATTGTTTTATAAGTTGTCGTGTGCACAAGGACTCTTGAGCGATACTTGATCGACATAAGAAGTACATAGGCATGCATTATGGTACATTCATTAGCAGCTCAGGAAGGTGAACGGTGATGGGCTTTAGCCGACCAGCAGAGAGGCGACTCTCTTGGAAAGCACAGATATGTCTCGACTACGGCGAACCTAATTACTGAATTAATTTTGCCCTCCTATCACTACCATAAGCGCCAGTGGAATGATGTAACCTTTATGTAAGTGTCTACGTAAGTAAGCGTCATCAAGGTCGATCACAGAGGTTAAGGGCGAATTGTCATAACCGATCCAGAAAGGACAGTACGACCAGAGGCCCACAAAGGGGTTTGCCTTATATTATGCCATCGTTTCAATGCTTCAGTATCCGCTCCAACGTATTGTATAAATTCGTGTTTTGTCTAAATGTGCGGCGCCATCCTTATTCGGAAGGCTGTGTGGCACTTCCAAAACGATTCGCTTCAGTTGCTGTGACATAAATTGGAAACTGCCGATACTTTTGGCCTGCCCGAATATAATCATATTGCTTAACTGTTTTTTTAGGGGGAGACCGGAGCAATTCAGATACTCACCTGAGTAGTCGACTATTCGAATAGACTTATTTTGGTCTATTTTCAAAATACGTTGGATCGACTAACTATTTGGTAAAATGAGACTTATTGGTGGTGGGGTCATGTCAGTACTCGTTTCAATTTGTATGGGCGCTGCTAATCAGTCATGATGGTTATCATCATTCATTCAGGTTAAGGACACAACACCCGAGGCTTCGCGTGGCCTTGATGTGCATGCATTTTGCTCACTTGAAGAGGGCCTAACTACACTATATGAAGAGCGTCTATTTCCACTTGAGTGGGAAACTCAGTTTCAACATTTCTCATCTCATTCCCGTCTCACTGAGGCCGACTTCTATGCCAAACCTATCATCCTCATCATGGGGCCGTATTCAGTCGGTGCGGTATATTTGGTTGTTTTCTTTGTTTCATTATTTTGTCTCACTACGAATACGCAGTTTTATTTCTCTCAGTATACATCATATCATTCACAAACACGTTCAGCTGTATGGAAATTCTTCGTTCGAACTGTCAGATTCTCTTTATTAATACTAAAAATCGACATGACGGGTAAAACCCATTGCGAATGCATCTTCTGTATTTTGTCTCAATCAGAGTGCCAGTGCATTGGCCGTTATTATTGTCATAAAGTGTCCCAAAGGTTAATATATGGAATTGGTAGATCCCATAAGTCAAAGGTGTGTCCGTGGTCATTAGTTTAGGACATCTCCATTTACAGCCTTGACCGTAGTTAGAACGTGATCCCTACAGCTGTGCAATTTGTCTGTCGTAGTAATGGTAGTTGTTTAGCGTTGAATAGGTAACCTGCGAAAATTTAGTTTCTTATAAACAGCTTCCTCGTACAGCTCATATTGCGAACGGCATCCGCAAATATTTAATTTTTAACGCAGATGCAGTCCTCTGACCAGTCTCGTTTATTTTATCTTTTAATTTCTGCCGATATTAGGGACTATCACCATAACATTTCCAAGCTCCGTTGTAAAGCGCATTTCCATTTTACATTCCCAGCAAGTCCTGCGACATTATTCCAGACTTCTGTGTTTAATCTGTGGTAACCACGTACCCATTATCTCGCTGCAGCAGGGCTACACGTGTTGTTCATGTTATACGGTCCAGTTCAAAACCGAGATACTTAGGTTAGGGACTATAGTTAGAAAGTCCGGCCTTGGGCTGGTTTGTCGCTCGCTTTTGATTTTCGACATGTATCCTATTTCGTTCAGTATTTGAATCTAAGCCTTAATGAATAGTAATAATAATAGCAGGTGAAGATGTTTAGCTTATCGGTTTCAACACGATGTTTGTGAATTTGGTTTAGGAGTGAGAGCGTACTGATTGCCATAAAGGGATATTGCCTCTATAATCGCTGGACGACCTTTAATGCTATTTCATATATCTGTATTGTATACACAGGCAAGACATCACTGGTGGAACGTCTTTTGGGTCGGCCGTATCCGGGCATGCGTGTTGGGCCGGAACCAACGACAGATCGTTTTGTCGTAATTGGATATTCCCCAACAGATAACACCACACCAGGTGAAAGAGAGCTTTTGCACGTCGGCGTTACAGAAATCGCGTCGTGTGCGTCTATGTACAATGTTTCAACAATTGTGTACATTTCCTATGATAACCCTCTTAAAACATGTGCAAATACAAAGCCGGCAAAGGTTGTATTTTTTTCAACTATGTAAGTGTCGGAGTCGGAACAGATTGCCCTGAAAGCGCTTTTGTGTACATGTTAGGAGGAGCCTTGATCCTGCCGTCGAATCGTGAAGGGACAGGCACACGCGGCCGAGGTGAATTTTCCAAGATTGGCCTCGAGAGGTTCGGTGCTGCTTTCCTTGATCGTTTAGTTGGCGCATCCCTGAACGCCGAAATCCTCAAGGAGATCACGTTCATCGATACGCCTGGCGTTATCTCAGGATCAAGAAAGTAAGTAAGAAAAACGTTGTCATTTCTTAGATAGCTGACGGGTGTCGAACAGCTCGCTGAGAAATATCACAGTACAGACCTCACACTACATGTCTAGTTGTCGCAAACCGCGATTCGGTTAATATACTAGAAGTGATTTGCGGATGTAGTTTTTCCTCAAATGAAGCTGCCCAGTAATGCCGTTTGCTATGCTTGAAAATAACCGGCTACATGCATACGTTGTGGATACGTTGTTCGAACAGTTAGAATGTGTTATTTGGCGATAGTTTCCAATAACAGATGTTATCTATGTCAATTTCTCAAACCGTTGTTTCTTGTTAAATGTGAGCCTAGTTACGACTATGTTGGCGCAATGGAGTGGTTCGGAGAAAAGAGTGACCAAATCGTGGTTATGATCGATGCACTCAAGCCTGAAATATCGGATGAACTCAAGACAGTGCTTCAGGCAATCAAGAGATACGCTCACAAGATACGGTTCATTATTAACAAGGCTGACGAAATCGCGTCGGACGATGAACTTTTGAAGGTAATGTTTTCTGAAAGCGTTGCATGTGTACACCTGCAGCGAAGAAAAATTAATGATTACATCCAGATTGTCAAGCCAGTGTTCGCTGTACTGTTTATGGGCGTTTTTGCCCGGTTGAATTGGGAATAATCTTCAGTTGGGTTTGGTTGTGTCCGCAATGCCAACTTTGAAGTGCTATGTTAATTAGCCACCGCAACGACATTATTCATTAGGGTAAGCCTGTGTATCCGAGTTGCCATGTGTCGACTTTTTTAGATCTCTCCCCGGGGCTCTGCGAAGTAAATGTTTATCTTATTAACGCGTAGGTGTATGGGGCGATCCTTTGGTCGTTGGGCCAAGTCCTTGGCACACCCGAGGTACCTGATATTCTCCTCGGATCGTTCTGGAGTCGTGGCGCTCGAGCAGATTCACAAAAGTCAGGCATCTTCACGGCTAACCTGCAACGACTTGATAATGAAATAGCCGAACTTCCTTGCAATTCCGCTATGCGTAAGCTCGACCAAATCATGCGAAGGGCCCGCCAAGTTAAAGCACATGGGATCCTTATAAACTATCTAAAGGAACATTACTCTGCTGTTCTCAAAAAGGTAGATATACTACGAATACTGTTTTTGTACATTGATAGCACATGGGACATGATAATTTCGGCTGTTTAGAAGAAAGACCTGCGGATGCTTTTGTACGATAACAAGTGTACATGAAAAAATCTATAAACAATATAGCTGTTGTGTTTTATTTTTGTTGTGAATAGTTTCGGATTTTTTTTACACCTAATAAATCGCTTGCTATATCGGTGTATGCAGATGATTTCTTTCAAACTACGTACGCCTCAAATATTCGTTAGTCCACTGAAATGAGTTTGACGTAAGTGTGTATAACGTTCAGTTTGATGCAAAATAAAGTAAGATAAGTAGACATTATACATTAGAGTTTTGCATAATCCTTATAATGATGAAATTGTCTCAGCTTTCATGATCATATTGTAGGCTATGCTTTGAATTATGATAACAGAATCGACTTCGGGTCGATAACAAGTTAGCAATCTGGCGGCGCTCGGTCACATAAGGACAATAAAATTGGAGAGGAATCGACTCTGACCACTCAAGAAATATTCTGTAGAATGCCGTACACTGTGTCACGTAAGAAGCAGAACAAGAGAGGTTAACTTGGCTAACTTAAGTTGGTTCTGATCGCGTTTAATCGGGTAACATAATCTTGGCGGCATGTTGAATGTCAATCACTTTTTCAATTATGTCATGCCCCTCCATGCAACAAGCGACATTGGTCATATCTCTGTCAACTATGAGGAACATTGGTTTATATCTGAATATTTTTATTCAGATATAAACCAATTATATATAGAGGAGCTAATTGTTGGTGTTTGGTTCTATGGTCCTTCTATATCTCTTGCTACGCCTCGTGCAGGGAGCCTCTGCTCGCCTTTCTACATCGGAACTGACAGAGATCTTCGAACAGTTGGTGTCCAAGTACAAGATCTCTATGGGTGACTTACCAGAGGCTTCGGTTATGCGCAAAAAGCTACGATGGTCATCAGATTTACATAATTGCTCTACAGAAAAGATTCTTTCTCTATTAGAGGATGTCAATAAATTTATTAACGCGGATATTCCAGCTCTCTTAGATATGGCCCAAAGAAAAGAGCCCCTACATGTTCGAGCAATCTTCGGCCGGCAAATGCGTCAGGTATGCTTTGATGTGAATGTGCGGTCTGGGTTGCAGAAGTTGGAAAAAAAAATTATGTGTAACGTTTGCATTACGTAGTTCATTGAAATATAGGCAATTGGGTTATTTTCTGGGGACGCGATGACCCTTAAATCGAGACCCTTACTTCGAGACATATAACGAGCGCATTTGCTAGACCTGTCCTACGCCTGAATAATCAAGAAACTTGTCAGGCTTGGCGAACCTTGTCAGCAGACCGGTACAATCTCGAGCAGAACCAATGCACTGTATATTCAATGTAATATTTCGCTTTAAGGTGGTTGCTGAGCATATCTCCGCTCAGCAGCACGCCAAGTACGCCGAGATGTTCAAACGTTTGTCGAGCCATGAAGGGCCGTTGGAACTCGTTGAAGTGAGTGCGGCACTTCAGGAAGAAAACTCGATGCTCGATCCTGTCACATTTTCCATACTTTGGAATTTTGTCGATATCGAAGGAGAGGAAAAACTCGACAGCCAAGGCTTTGCTATATTCATGCATCTTGTTGATCATTGGCGTCATGGTACGTTTTTCCCGGTGCTTGACATCTACAAACAAACAGTTTTACACTATAGACATCGCCATTTTGAGAGTCTCTGCATAACATTTGTAAATACACCCTTCGTGGAAGACTGGAAGTAGGGAAACACTAATTAGCGTTGAGCATGTGAGGGCTAATTTCGCATCGCACACACTGCACTGCACTGTAACGAATTCACCAATTTCAGCTGTGAGTTGAATATTTTCTTGCATTAGACATTGGATGTACATTAACACACTGCTGGGAGAAGTGACAAGTTTGTGATCATGTATACATACATATTTATATACAATGTTTGCGTTTCAGACGAGAAGTCATCATGTATTTCTCTCGTTGAGAGGCTGATGGAAAATGACGCTGTAACAACCCTACGACCTTCAAACAGTGAACTAAGAAGCCCCGACCATGCTGAATCGAAAAACCGCCGATCTTGTGGAGACGTTTAACCCATGTTGTAATAATAATAATAATAACTAAAGGGATACATTTAACTATAATGTTGACACAGCTAAATTACTTGAGCAATCTTTGTTTACGTCCAGCATTGACCGTAACTTTGAATTCGACACAATGTGGAGAAGTGCGCCAAGCCTCGCTTGCTTTTCCCATCAATACATTCAAAAATAGTCGCTACTACGGCATAGCCTACAAGTCTAATTTATTAAAGGGCGTAATTAAGTCTTGTCGTTGCTTGAAACGTCCTCAAGCAATTACACAGTATTACCTCCATAACTGCTAAGGTGATCTCCGGTAACAGATTGATGTAACGCGCATGTCCATTGCTTCAAATAAAATGTTTGGAGCAGAATGTTTGGATGTTTGGTACTTAGGTGGAACTCTCAACACTCTCAACAATATCCGAAATGTTGGTGTGCGAACTTTGTGAAATATAGGTGAACACCTTTCCAATAGCCGCCATCCCCGGTGGCTCTAGCGCGATCTCTTGAGGTTGAAGACAGGTGGTAGTAGTACCTTGAGATCCTGTCACTGATTTGGGACTCAGTAACACTTGTCCAGCGAGCTCACTTATCGACTGCTTAACTAATCGAATTCTTGGATTTTGAATTATTCTAGGCAAAACTAAAATGGAATATTCGGTTCGATTCTTGCTTATGCAGACGTTAATTCACACGCGATATTGATTGACACTTTCGTATTGAACTACTGTCGCTCATAGACGAACGCAAGATTCCACCCATGTCGTCACACTACAAATGAGCAAGTGGCGCATCCTATGTATATAATCTAATATTGTTGTTTCTCATAACCATTGTTGTGTTATCACTGCTATTGCGACTTTCACCATTATTATTATTTATTCTCAGACTTTGACAGTAACCCCCACAATTGTGTCTTTCTTGCCGAACAGGGCGGATAATCCTCCGTCCGCTCCACCGCCTGTGGGTGGTATACGGGTATGGTGACTTGGATGAGCTATTATATATAGCTACGCCTTCACGATACTGCTAAGAACATGTGCCATCGCCGCACAGTTCGCATGCTGTTGTTTTTTACCGCCAGCGAGAAAATATGATGAGATTTTTTTGCCGAGAGAAAGAAAAAGACAGAAAGCAACATCGAAATCGACCTCTTCGTCGCAGCCGGGCGAAGCTTTCACAAAAAGACCACCAGCGGAGAGTGAGTCCAATTTTCGTTTGAATTTCGACTTTTTTCGTTCGAAGTCGAACAACTGGTTCGTGTCATGTCTCCGTTGGATGGCGCATATGGCAACCATGATGACGCCGATGATGGTTTATGACGGGTCATCTCATTGTTTGTCGGCTCGTAACTTGTTGTTGACAGCAAGTATATTTAACAAGGGAATCAACGAACGAAGCGGGTTCAGTGCTGCTTTCTCGGGTCCGCTCAAGCCGAGTTTTGTCATTGGGATGCGTTTATCTGACAGCAGCCACACGTAGCAGATCGCGATGTCCAATTGACAACTTGCGCAGTCATCTTCTTTGACGAAAGTCATGCGCTCAAATGAATTATTCAAACGATGGTAGACGCGTAGCTCACCGAATGCGAACATGCTAAGGTGTGGTAATGGTCAAGATCTGCGTGTAAACGAAAGCGGTTTTATTAACATAAGCTATTGGCTAGGACATTTCGACTGATCGTTGAAATCACCATGTCTTATACAATTGGCGTGCTCTTAGAGTTTCATAGAGATGGACGATAATCTCACGGACGTCATCGTGGTGCATCAATGATGCACCATCACGATCCGGTAGTGGAAAAAAGGTAAAAAAAGCTTGCCGGAGTATTCACGCACATGGTCTACTGAGCTTACCATAAATTATATATCCAAGCTATGTCGCACATAGCCCGTATAGTAAAGAAACGTTCAGTTAGAGAAGGACCCATCTTTGAATGAAATTCCTCCTCCGAGTCATCGTCCGATAAATCCCTAATAAAAGTTAAAGGTTAATTGGTTTATTAAAAGACCTGCAATTTTTATAAAATGAAATGATCCTGTTGAAAACCCTGTTAAAAGTTTCACATATAATACGTTTGGCTTTAACAAGTTGTACGATACAGCCAACCAAACAGTACCAAAGTTCTCAATGCACGTCGTTGTAATGTAATGTATTGCTTGATTTGTACAGGTCGGCATATCAGTATACTGGTTGCCTTAGTTAACACAGTGGGCTAAGGTTGATTATTGTTAGCTGCTTCTGCGATTAGTTTTGTGATCTCAGATAATAAGGCGATCGATGTGCTGGAAAATGGGAGTGGTCAACTTGGCTTAGTAAAGCTGTTATCTCGGCACCTATAGTAGCTTTAAATTAGTCGACACGTCACCGCGGTTTATGAAACACAGAAGAAGCTTCAGAGAGTGCTCCCGCACCAAAGCCCGACCCCTAACCATTACTGACCTATTGCGCTATTTGGAACAATCAGCTAACTCAAATATTTCAGCTAAACTCCGTCTGGTATCTATCAGCAGTTTACTGAAATTCCGTTATGTATTCACCTCTGCGACAGATTCTAGAAGATTCCTTTCGGGATGTTTGCGTTCAGACAGAATTTGATTTTCTGAAGGAGTGATGTACAAGCCGGACATTTTGTTGCACCATCAGGATAGAGGTGAACTGGTTACACCCGTGTCATGATTTATTTGACAAACATAGACTAAAATCGTGCGTCTACGATGTGTCGGCATCAAGCTCTTTAAGCGTGTCCAATTGTTTCACGGATGCCACACAGTGAGGTCCACTCTGCCAGCCGAGTCAGATCAAAGAGAGCGGAAAAACGTTGGCATTTGTTTTTGAAATGTTTTTTTTTTCGAGCCACCGTTTGAAGTCGGCCCGACTTTAAAACATAGCGCGCGTTTGCTGACTACGTGTGTGCTATATGCACATAGTCTCATAGGGTATGTAACATGCCGGTAGCATAGTTGTTATATGGTTGGGAATGATAAGGCATAAACGATAACAACAAAGGTCAAATGGTTCGGATTCTTATGATAAACTTTATTAATTTGGCCACTCGACTTCATAACTAAGATTCAGTATCGTCAGTTAAATTTACCTGTCGAAATGAGAGCATGTATGACACAAATGATGCTTAGAATATCTAAGCAAATTGTACACAGTCAATTTTCTAGAAGTAACGGCAACATCTGTTGTCGCACGACGTGGACAAACCACATGGCGATGGTTGAGTAAGAATCCTACCTAAGTTGAATTGATACAATTCAATGCGAACGATGCGGTGCGATTAGGTAAACGCCACTGGCGTTACACCATATATGAGAACTCCAACACCAACATGTGTAGCTTCTGCGTGTGCCTGTATCTGCTGAAATGGACATTCATTGATTAAGGGCATACCGGTCCACTTCAGAAATTCACATTATTTATACAACAATTCTGTTTTTTTGGTTCTTAATCAGTCAAACAAACTCGTTGTAGCATTTGTGCTATTCCGAGGTTAGTCTATTTATTATTATAGACGATTATTTCATTCTGGTGTCAACCTAAGCTTGGCCTTGAACGTTTCCCATTATGTTGAGTTATGTATAATGCCTTATACTTAATGTTATGCTTATGCATATCCCTCATATCATATGTTCATGAGCACATACAATAAATCACCACGACCATCTCTCCGTTGAGAGTGAGGTGCTACTTTGCAGGCAGTTCTCGTTGGCTCCCTAGCAAAATAGACTTGATTACATTGTAGAGTTTTGAGTCTCCAGCACCCGGTTTAGGAATAAAGGCCACTCGCCCGGGTAACCAGTGCTACCCTGTGTACACTTTGCTGCACTCTGCCATACCATCCTTTCCATGAGCAGCCTTTTAGCGGGTTCATCAAAGGAGGGGAGTCTGCCCTCGCCTATCCTCAACTCCGCGTGCGACGTACTGTCCATCTCTAGAGTTTCTGAATACACTGTTGTTGTTGTTAACGTAGGCCGGTCGCCGGTCGGTTAATCTAGTGCTTTCTGGCGATTGCAATGAGCACTGTTGCTTTCAAGCCAACAGCTGTAATATCACCAGACCTTGTGACAGACTTAATTGCTTTGTCAAGAATTGTGAGTGAACTATTTAGGTCTTCCTCTACGGATGTTGGCAATCGCCTGCGCATTATGCCACAACGACAACATTAACAACGAAGCCCAAATCACTCAACAATATTCGATACATTTAATTAGGGAACCAATAGTGCGTGGTCCGTCCTTCTATATATATATATATATATATATATATATATATATATAACCAATAGTGCGTGGTCCGTCCTTCTATATATATATATATATATATATATATATATATATATATATATATATATATATATACATATACATATACATATATACGTGTACAAATTTGATAAATATATTACTCGGCTGTATATTCATGAGTTTTATAATGTATCCGTGGCTTCTGTGGCACCATTCATTACAATTTTCCACTTGTTTTGAAGACCACCCCCATGTAACGACTATCAGTAAACAACATCTTCGAAATCTGCGCCTCAAGATATCTTAGTGTAAGAGCGAATTGACGCCGGTGATCAATATAACATACACAGCACAGTTTGACAAATTATCGCTAATAGGGCAAACATTTGAGACCGCGATCTCGCTATTTGTCACTACCACGCTCTGACGAGATGCCGGGTGGTCCTTCCGAACCCCTGAATGGACGAGTCGTTCGTGAATGAAGGAACCAAGAGACTTCGCTTCATACATCAATGTTCGTTGTGCAGATGACGACGACGACGAAGGTCCGAATCGACACACGAAGAAAGATTGACCGAATATGATTGTCAATGTGCATTATATCTCTACGAACATACTACATAGACAGACACGAACACACTAATTACCTTCACTCGTACTTAATAGTTCCGAAAATTGTTATTGTATCTGCCGTCACGATCTCTCTCTCTCTCTCTGTCTTTCTCTGGCTACTAAATCTGTTCTGCTTGTTTTTCTTTGACCAAATCTCGCTTCTGACAGCCGAGAGAGATTGCTGACTATTGGAGTTGTCATAATGACATAGGATCTAATCCAAAATTATGGAGACAGTTCGAATTTGTGACTACTTTTGCAAATTGCCATTTATTGCCACTTGTTGAATATAGAAGCTTTCTTTCCCTCGCTGTTTGCCCTCATTGAATTAGAATCAGGTGAGGAAATAGTTTAGCTAGAATCGATTCGTGAGTGTTGATTTCGGCTTCTTTTTTCGGCTTGTCATTTAACAGAACTTTCGAAATGGAGGTCTTAATGGCTCTATATCAATCGTCGAATCATAATAATATTACATCGTTGGCTAGGTACGATCGTAATATTTCCTGGTGACAATGTGGGCAATATAAAACGGTAAAAAATATATGACAATACGAGAGATTGTAAGGTAATACTATTATATATATATATATATACACAAGGTTCTGTCAGATATACTGTCAATTTGTGCATTGTGCAAACAACTGTTTTAATTTGTATTTTCTGTTTAGGGGTTTCAAGTCGTTCGATTAAGTTTCTATGTAAAACATGTAAGATATATAGAATGCTTCAATTGGTAAATGTTGTTTTTCAAAGTTGATATCGATTAGTTAGTTATTCAAGTTCAGGAAGAAAAACCTTGCCGTTGTTGATCCTTCCTTGGGGATTACATATGAAAAAATTTTTTGGAAACCGTTTTGCTTTTCTTAATCTGCTTGGACGACCATTACTACGACTAATCGGTCACGACACATTTGCTGTCTTAGGAGTTCATATGGGTTCTCAAATCGTGGATCTGACATCGAATTCTTGGTGAACAAGATCGCGCTCGATTGGTCATGTCACGTCTAAGCTATCGTAGTTCAGACCAGGCGTTGCACATTTGTCGAGTATAATTAAGTTCCTACACCAAATTGTACACGGGTCATTGAACACGATTAGAGCTGATCCAGAGTTTCGAAGTGAATAACATGGATGGCAAGTTATCTAACTTTATCCGTTCGTCGAGTCACACTACATGATAGAGCAAATGAGCCAAAATATATCACAAGCATTCTCAGTTCTAAATTGGCCCCACGTAACATTTCATCACACGACCCATTTACCCAAAAAAAAGATGACATGACCTTCTACGTTGTATAGACTATTTGTGTTTATAGCGAAAACGGTTCCGAAATATTTACGATCTGTGAAATTATTCAATAAACACTAGTGCATCTTCGAAGCTCGTCAAAGCTTTCGACGTTCACATAGTGATGAATTCGATTGATATCTGCCAATTTCCACTACAAACACTGTTTGTAAAAATCATCAGCTCGCCAGCCGATGACCGGTTGTCGAGTGATCGATTAACGCACACTCATGCACATACGTCTATTTCATACGCACATACACCACAGTTTAATCACACGGATATCACAAAGACTCCTTCCATTATCTGCCTCTCTCTCAGACGGTCTCTCTCTCTGTTTCTTTTTGCGCCAGCAATCAAATTCACTCTACCGTTGAGCGGCTTCTGCCGACTGTCAATCCAAGTTAACCGCTAGCCATTTGCTTTCGGCCCTTGGCTCCCCCTTAGAGTTAGACAGTAACCATTTGATTCTTTTCTCTACGATAGCCTTCGGCTGTTCATGCTGATCTTCAGCTTGTCGTTCTTCCTATGACCGTGTAAGTATGTCTCTGTTTGTGTCTCTGTGTGCATGTGTGTATCTATACGTGTTGTGTATTTGCGCTTGGGCTCTCTCGACAGCCGCTCCGCTCCGCGTTTCGTTTTCTTCGCCCACCGATTTTCTGTCTGTTCTGTGATCTTGAGACTTCAGCTTCAGTTTGTCGAGAGAGAATTTGATGTGACAGGGGGGTAGGGGATGCTCGTTGATACCAATCCGCGTAGTACCAATGATTTCACTCCGTCTCTATCCCGGCATATTCTCTCGCTCTATTTGTTGTTCGATGCGTATGTTAGATGGGACACGGGCCAGCAAACAGGAAATATGGCTGTGTGTCAGAGAAACCGATGAACGCAGAGATGAAGGCAGAAATGAAGCAGCTCGACCCTTTTTACTGGGAACGAGGTATAGTCACCCTTAAGCTGTTCGCAGAGAAGTGCCTAAGCGTAGCTCTTAATAATATTTATGGCTTGCTCAAATGTAGCCAATGTTGTGAAAAGTCGCTAAGTGATTAGATAAAGTATAAAAGCACGTGTGAAAATGCCTTTAATATGATTTTGCATTGCGAACTCAACCACGGCAGATTGTTTAGTGAGAAAATTGCAAATTATTTTCGTCTTCAATACGTCTTCGAAAGCGAATTTCGGTATGGATTTGGCGGATGTGCATGGCCTAAGGTAAGTTGTCTAAGTTTACGAGGTCAGTGCATTATTACGATTGTCAGAATACATGGGCAATAATAGGTAATTCGCTCCCCACGCTCGAGTTTGAATTCTAGCCACATTCTAGCCAAATAACAAATAGTACTAAAAAAAATAGTACTAAACAAAATTAGAAGTAACTATTTCATTTACACATTAACTGCGTAATGTGACGTTCTCTTCTACTTCTAACATCAACTGTTTCTTTAATTGTCAATGTGGTTGCATCAATCTGTCTTCATTTTTGCACAGAACGATCGGAATCACTCAAATAACGTAAACCGCTAAGATGATATATCAATATCCATCATATGATTTTAGACTTCATCCATAGACCTTACCTATAAATATCGACGATCCTGAATCGATAGACATTGGGTGTATTGTAGAACCGTGTATGTACTGAAAATACACAACAACAACAACAACAACAATAGCAACAGCAGCAACAACAACAGCAACAAGACTACCATTTGACTTTTATGTTGAGATTATATCGCATGTAAACCCGGCCCCCAGGGATTTATTACACATGCGCAGGTGAAGAACCTCTAGGTTTCCTATGCCAAAATATTACACATCATTGCACTTGTTTTAGTATAATATATTACAACTTTCTAAAGAAGCTCACTTATTGCGTCTATACTAGATTTAGATGTTTCAAAAGGTGCTACTACGAGCCAGTGATACGTTCGAATTCACTTGGTATTTGTTTCGCAACACTGTCAGCGCGCTGTAAATGTGATACAGCTGGATAGCTTTGAAGCCATCGGTTCCATGAAATAGTAGCTTCCATTTGACACCGTAGCGTTCGCGTCTCCACTATTGTGCTTTGATATCATAGGCACTTCAACGTCCATTATTGTTTGTTTGTGCTTATCTAAAACATAAAGCCCGCCTTTCAGACAAGATACGTACGTCGACTGCGTTAGTAGCACGGTCGAATTTGCTTACGCTTCTCAATCAAAACAAGTTTGCCGCTGACACCTCATCTAGGGTTCGTTGAAGTTTCTTTGAATTGTTGAATCACCATGTGAGCTCTCCCAATAGTAGCAGTTGGAGAACAGGGAATCTTGACATAACTCAGGGGCGTATTCTTATGGATGTAATTGAAGAGAAAATATACTTTGAAAATTCCAGAGAAATTACCAAAAATTAGTATTTTCTGTTATATATATATATATATATATATATATATATATATATATATATATATATATATATATATATATATATATATATATATATATATATATATATATATATATATATATATATATATAATGTACAAGTATTTAAGCTGCACGAGGGAAATGGCTCTAGGGCATCCCCGGTTGTCTTTACCGAGCCAATTGAAGTTTTTATTTATACAATCTATCCCTTTCGAGTGGCTGATTCTATGCTTAAGTTGCATCCTGGGCCCTTAGTTGCGCTATCGAAAATGTTGTGGGCCGTTGACAGGTTCCCGTGAACAACGCCTACGAGGGCGTACACATCGTGAACCTCCCTGAATATTTTAAGTTTAAATAACAGGTGGGATACAAGCGGTGCACAAGACGCCGCGCTCGGGGATGACATAATTTCAACAATGTTCAGCAAGTAAATGTTTTGCAAGTTAAAGTGGGCGCACAGTTGGGTACAACTCAAGTCTGCAGTAACGAGAAAATATACGTTCTCTACAGGCTTGCGTCACAGCAAAATAACTTGAAGCCTACGTTTGCTCATCATCCGTCCCGTATTCATATTGAGCACTTTCGTGCAAAATGGTTTAAGTTCACGGTTGTTAAAATTTTGAAAATTAACTTTTTCACAAAGGAAAAATATGTTATTTATTCTTCTTTATGCTCAAACGACTAGTGGGGCTAAGCTGCGTTTTCAGCCCAATTTTGACAAATATCGGCTTGTGGTGGTGATAGCCGTATCCATCGAAGTTGACTTAAGCCATTTTGCACAGGAAGTCGGCACCTAATTTATTAGAAAACTAATTGCAAGAAAAATCTTCTTCTATATTAAACTTCTTATTCACTGTACATACGATCATACGTTTTAAACTAGTGTTATAATTTCATACTTGCTAATGCTAACAGTCATAGAATGAGTTCCAGTTCAATTTATTTTTTCGATATGTCTTTATCGAGCAATGGGGCTCAAGACCAGTTTCCATGCCAAACATGGACACAATGCATCGATGGACACCATGTATCAATATATTTTTCTTATATAACTATCATCACCTACGAATCAGGGATTACGTTATGGGGATTTTCACAGCTTGTGCAAGTCGTGGATAAAGCAAAAGCCTTGTCGGGGATGGGTTCGTGCACATATCCGTCAGCACAACGCGAACTCTAGCACGGGCACTTTGTCGTAGCGGTCACACAAGGGGAACAATATTACCACGCTATGAATATATTGGACGTCACGCGATTAGACTGATGTATGTATGATGTGTGCATGTATATATCCGTGTATGTCCGCGCGGAACCTAAACAGTCACACGCAGACAGATTCTAGCCTTAATGTGTCTCTATCTAGACGCGCACCTCCTCAGCAAATCGGGTCGAGGCCAACCTCCGTAATAGTGGTTGTTCGTAAGTGATGCATATGTTGCAATTCAGTTGGACCGCCAATGACTAGGTAAAAGCATTCATGAAGAAGATGTTACGAGAACCTGCTAAACCACACCCTCAGAGAAATGCCGGGTCAACCATCGAGCTTAGGATTTTGGCAAAGGGTTATTGATTTGTTAAAGCCAGCGTGTGCCGCAGAAGGGCAACATAATCTACACCATATGTATACAGCCTTGTGCTTTCCATTTGTGCAACCTTTTTCAGGTATTCTGCGATGCAATTTAAAGTGTTAATAATTAACAGAAAAAAAACTGATTTAACCAATTGGCGGAAACTGATTGTTAAAAACCGGATTTTATCACGAATCGTTTCTGTTGAATAAGTTCCAACGTCGAATAGATAGACTCTATGATACATAACACGAAAGTCCACCTTTCCATTAAAACTTTCCGCAGGTAGAGGTTCCGAGTCTTAATGTCATTGTGTCTATATTGTGTTAATGAACGACGAGTGTCAACACCATGATACTCTCAAACGAATAATTAACTAAGCCGAATGGTTCAGGTCAGCACATATGGGATGAGCCAATCGATTTTTTTCGTATAGTGTATATATATATTCGGTTTCGTTTCTCAGATTGGCTACAGAATTGTGTCTGGGAGAAATGTGTGCGTCTAAACCCGTCGAGCTCTTCCATTATTATAGCTAGGTCGATTGGTGAGAGCAATCATCCGTTATGACCGTAGTTTTCGTGTCCGCGGCCGGTATTCTACTGTACGCTCACGCTATGCTCAACAGAGTGAATCGGACGGCAAGGTTCATCGTGCAAATACTGCGCCACTCATAAACGGCGAGAACAGTTGCAGCGCGTCGGCGGCCACCGGCGTGGCCAAATGAAGAAGATGCTCCGAGTCTGAATGGGAACCATTCACAGACGGAGGCGGAGACGCCTGCCCATCCGGGGATTCGTTTCGTAAAAATGGCCTAGAGCTGTAGGGAATCTTTCGGCAAACCGAGCTCGGCGATAGCTTGACTAGCATCGTCCGTCCACGACGCTGAAGCGAGTAGAGCGCATTTTACGTACGAAAAATAAAGCGAGGATCGAGAGAGAGAGAAAGGCTCAAAACAAATAAGGACACAGACAAGGAGGGAAAAAGTGTTGCATTTTCATGCTGCTGCAGGAGGAGACGGGCCAGTAAAATGGGTGGACTGAATCATAATGCCATCCTCACGTTTGCAGCCTCAACCCGTTTCCTGACGTTACCCAAAACAAAATGGTTTCTTTCTCTCTCCCCCGTGCTCGAGGGTAAACTTCACCCGATTCATGAGCGGTATCCTGTAGAGCGTCAGACCTTCTAAGACGTTCATTACCAAGCCGGTAAAGCATCTACTCTCATAACTGGATCTCAAATATTTTATTCTACTCAGCCTAGTAACGAGAACAACAGAAAGAAAACTGAGAGGACGTATAGGCCATACGAATAAGTGGAAATATAACAGGTCCGCATGTTGTGGGTACTGGTCTCGTGTCCATCACTCCATTTTTCCACCACCTGTTTGAGATAAAATTGACGTGCAGTACTGCGCGTGCTAGTTCAAATCGCTTTGGGTGTGTTTTTGGTGGAGAAAACCCAGGTAGCTCCTATTTCCAAGGTCGAATAGATTCTGTATGAGTGGATGTGAACTCCAGAACCGACCACGGTGAACAGGGATCTAAACTATCAATAGCAATCGCAGACATAGGGCTGAATGTGCCCAACAGGTCAGAAGTAGAACTTTCCATAACCTGTTTTAGTTGGCAAAGGGGTGTCATTGGCCTCATATTGGCAGCCGGAAGAATCTTCAAAACACGAAATCAGGACATGAAAACATTGATAGACAACGTAAACGGATTGTATTGCATACACCGCACCCGCGTGCAGCAGAATATCCAAGGAGAAAGACCTATATTATATTCTCTACAATATAACTCGCTTTTATCAACAAAATTACGCTGAAGTGATATAAAAAAAGAGCTCCAATATGGCAGCCGGCACAACTCTAAGAGGACGCGTTGCCGCCGAATTCGATAAGAGCTTTATATAGAAGATTAACATAATCGACGCCAATTACCATCGATATCCTGTCAATAATGCAAGACTATCTACTCATTTCGGTGTAGACTTGACGGTGAAATACCTATTTATGTCTAGAATTGTTCTAGCCATCTATCGCAGCCATTAATCCATTCGAGTTTGCTACGTGTCGATGGCTATACACAGTTCTGGCTGAATAATGGCGCATTTACTGAGACTCGCATTGAAGCGACAATCGCCGCTCGCGTCGAATATCCCATCCTCTTCTCCCTAAGAAGCAAAACACTTTGTGTCCTAAGCGTTTCTTTTTTTTGGTTATATATTTTCGCAAGACCCTATCTTAAAATAGGTTTGCTAATGTCAATACGATAACACCGAATCCACTGATACGGTGTTCCTGATAACGGATGAAATTACCCGAAAAACGTGTAAAACACGCTGATAACACCTTGAGGCGTCCGACTGTGCCACGTGATAGGAGACCATTGTGGTTTCACCGAAATGACAGACGGTTGTGTTAGTTCCACTGAGACGTTTCCAAAAAGAGGACAAAGAAACGGCAATACGCTCTGCCCTCATAAAAATGTACCTCATCTCTCTTTTTCATGCCATGAAAAGCGTAGACAGACACGTGTCTGTCTGCAGGTGGAGACACGAGCCAGACAGCGGATCTGGACAAATCATGGTGACTGGATTGTTTGGGCCATGCTCGGAAGATGAATATACGAGTTTATATGATAGTTCCTTGGGCGAACAACGGCACACAGATATTGAAACGAGTTATTTCTTATTTTAAAGTGAAGAATATTTCAGGGGATCGCCTATAGGCGGATGTCTCAAGTAGCTCCAGAGAAGAACAACCGACTTACAATATGTTATTGAATGAATTTTTTAGCCATATGCGAATTAACGTCTTTAATATTTTGGATTGAACGTGTTTTTTCTGTTCCGCTTCTATCATTGATGATATATGCACTGTTTTCGAGCATTAAGATACTAGTGATCTCAAAGGATTCGCTCCGATTTCTCTGAAGATTATCAGTAAATTTCGACACAGAGTGACCAGCACTAAATGGGCATTAAGACATATAGAGTGTTACAGACATTGGTTTAATTCTGAGTTTCTAATGGATAGATTTTTAATTCGATCTCTAGAAAAAACAGCACATACGTTTTAATTTATCTTCTTTTCTAGTTGTAATGCTGTACAGTTAAATATATATTAAAGATATTCGCCTGAATCAAGCTAAACGAGTGATTCATTAGCAGAACATTGTGCACTTGTCCGTTTTACAAAGTTAACTGTTCTGCTTATTTGGTGTTAAAATTTGCATGAAGAAACAATTGACTTCGAGCAATTACGGTTGCTCCTAAAAAGACTAACAAACTAATAATGATTTGTAGAGACTCATTGACATGTGCTTGTAGGTAAAAATTTCCCCATCCCAAAGTATACACATTGGACCAGCGAGTTTATTTGAGCAAAGAAGATAGATCTGTCTGTGCATCGGTGTGTATGAGCGAAGTTTTTGCACACAGTGCCCAGTTGGACACCTACGGTGTGATTTATATAGCTCAAGATTGTTTTGATGAGAGATGGAGGGGGACACAGGCAATAATCACGAACAAAGATATCTACAATATTTATCTCGTTCTGTATTCGACCGTGTGGTCTCTCCCTCGCTTTATTGAATGGCCACATTTAGTATTGGCCTCTGTTATAGCAGGCCAGCGTCGTTACAACATTTGTGTGTTTACACACAAGCAAGCGTTCCTGCATCAAATCTCAAACATCCGATTCTACTACTACTGCTATCATCATGAAGCGGAACCGGGGGAAGCGGTTAATCAGCCTTGTGGCCTTTTTCGTATTTCGACGGAAGATCGACCAGCTCCCCAGATAAAAACACCATAAACGATAGAAACTAAGGTACGACTATCATAGATAGCATTTCTCAAACAGAGTCTACATCAGCCTTTCAATCAGCAGCGTTGAGCGGCGTATACATAGCGACACATATTAACTGAACCTCGCAAGCCAACGACCTGTTCACTACAGGTTAGTTAACCATTGCCGATCAACTCGTACCTAATAGCTACTTAAACCCTATACAGGCTAGGCCAGCTTGTTGCGTTCTTTCATGCGTCTTCTATAGTATAATTGACCTAATAAGAACAATTATATTCGTCTATTATATATATCATAATAGATCATTGACCTAATTGATCATAACAACGACCTCGTGGCTTGTATGTGGACTATGTAGTAATCTGTTCGATATCGTCAACGAATGTACTGAAGCCACTCTCAGCCTTAACTCCGAGTGCTATGAGGATGCTAGAAAACGCAATAGCTCTAAGAATTTTAGATTCCTGCATATATATATATATATATATATATATGAAGTCTATCTTCGTGTATAAAAAAAGTGTATACATTTGCTATGTATCAGCCTTTCCTCATTCTTCATCTGGTTGATGGTTGTGTGTTACTGCCTCTCGTTACTGGTTACTGCTGCTGCTGCTGTTGTTATCGCCATCATCATCGTCGTTGTGGCCGATGCTGGTTTATAGATGCGTGACTCGTTGTCAGGGCAGGTGATGCTCGCTGCCGGGTGGCTTTTGCGTTGGATCTTCACAGTTCAGGCGCATGACGATGGTCCATCCGGTGGTGGTGGGGGGGCAATTTAGTTATTATTACTGACGGGTGTATAGGCAATGATGCACCTAGATACGGCTCGCGCATACCAATCTACCCCCGCGCGATCATCGGCACACGCACATAGATAGATGCAGAGACACACACACACACGGACCGAGACCGGCAGGCAGTCACAAGTAGTGAAAAATGTTACAGAGGCCACTTAGGTTGTTTGCTACAGAGCAGATATCGCCCCGAAGACAACCATGCATCTACCACGGACACAGTGCCACCAGTCTGGCTGCATGGCTGCCATAACGACAGCGTGCCATAATAATAAAGACAAAAGTTGATACTTTTTGACAAAAATGCTTCCCGTCCATCCAATGAAATGTATAGTAAACGACGAAACTACGACATAAGAAAACAAGTGGTATTTTTTCTGGTATAAGTGAGACTAATGGATGATCAATCCACAAGGTCCGTTTGTGAGATATAAGTTATAATTGTTTGCAAGTGCGCCATCACTTATGTTTATCGAATCCCATCCTCTGTTATTTGACTACGATCAAATATTGAATCAAGCCACATCGGTAATTTTCTCACAAAATCTGATCTGCTCCATATATGTATCTGGTCGAAACTTGGTAAAAACTTGGTCGATTATGCATATATGTGCTTTCTGTTTAGCACATATATGCATAATCGCCAAAGGTTATACGCGTAGGTACAACATTGAACATCTACAACCAAAAACACCAGCAGTGAACTTGATGATATCACCATACTATGGTCAGTTATTGATTTGAATATATGCTTAGGTTGACTGATTTTTTCAAAACAATAGAAAAATTGCTTGAAATCGAGTTGCTTTATAGATCGCCAGAAGGAGTATATATTTTTTAATACCATTCGCTTTGTCTTTATGAAAATATTGACTTCTCCTGTGTATTTCTCTCTCCACTTTGGTTTACGCACTGTAGTCACTAATACGTGTCGAACTCAAAGTGCGTTGAAGACATGTTTATCTATATAAAATAAATTTTTCTCTTGCATATAAAGGCTCGCCAAAATATGCGTACCCTTGTTGGTTCAAAAACTGTTTAGAGAAATGTGTATGTATTCCTAACCTTACCTCCGAAGGTACTTTGAATGTCTGGTGAGTTGAGTCGGTACGGACACGCACAAGTGGAGAACTTTCATGGAGTTACTTCTTTCGGCTGTGTTGCGTCATATCCGTCTTAGGTTAGTAAAGTGGGTAAATTTGAAAGTTTGTGCGTGGAACAGTTCCCTTCAAGCCTTGGCCCTTCTACGTACGGACAGACGGCTGGGTTGGCGACACCCAAGCAAACCCAACGCAGATAAACATGGATGAGCACAGACTCTCACACAAATTGCTAAGTTGCTTTTGGTTAGTTGCGTCCGATCTTTATTCTGTTTAGACAGCTAGTTGTCGGCGTGCGAAGCAGTGAGAAAATTCGTATTTGGTCTGTGCGTGTCTATGGATAGCCTTTCTTAAATCAAAATCAATGGTGTTCTTCCACAAATCATCCCCATTGAGTTGGCACACATTAAATCGGCACAGCCGGATAATGTTAATCACTGCAATTTCCATTCATAGCGAAGGCAATATGCGCGCCTTGCCATTTAGGACTCAAGCGGAAAACCTTCAGTCAGCGCGGTGGCTTGGACGGCTAAGTCTCTGGTTATCGGAAGCCAGAGACCGCAGGTTCGAGCCCCGCTGCGTGACATATAAGAGAGCTTAAGCATTGTAAAATTGCAGCTCCTTTAATAAACCAATAAAACCTTTACCTTTACCTTCGTAAGAATCTGACCTATACATGATGATATCGATACGTGGAAGTAATCAAGGGGATTATGTTTAACCCTTCTCTCACTTTTTTCATGTTCTCGGCGGAGATTGCAGTTCCTTTTGCAGAATCTCCATGGCGTGTAGTGATGCTGCCTTTCTCCTTGTCACGATCTAATACATGAACAGCCCCATTCACTCCGACATATCTCGGGTCTTTAACTATCTCATATGTATGTTTAGCAGCCAACTGGAGAGCGACAACGGCATTCCTCTGCAGCCGCTTCAGCTTCGTTCATGAATATACCCGAGGATACTCAACACCCAACGATTTCCATCAAATAACATAACCACCTAAGCCTGCTTTACATTTCGCGTCACTCGGTTTGAAATTTAAAACCTCTTAGCTTTAGTGCGCTGCTATTTGAAACTGGTATCACTTTGGTCTACGCATCTGGCAATTATTGTGTCTTATAACACAGAAAGGAGTACAGGGTAGATTTGAAAGGAAGTTAACGAGCAGATATACTTGCCCGTAACGAGTGCATCTTCTGTGGGTAATAATAATAATGACTCCGCGTGTATGATCCACTTATGTCATATTTAGCATCAACGAGCAAAGTTCGCATGTAGGAGGATGAGTAACAGAGCCACGGGTTCTAAATCAGATTCAGAATTTGCATACATGAATTGGAATTGTGGTTACATCAGAAGATATCCCCAATTATATTTTCGCAAAGTATAAATGGCCAGTACGAGCGTTAGAAAAAGAAAACGTCTTCGGAAATACGAAGACATATAATTAACGGAAATACGATGACATATTAATTCTCGCTAGAAAAGGAAAAAATATGATTAATTTTGTCCAAATCGCTTAAGTTCCCTAGAACATGAAGTCGAAACAATGGAATCGATAAGGGTGCATAATCAACGGTGTTTCAGGGCAGAACAAAAATAGTCCTATACATTATTTGTAATAAACAGATATATGAGCTAATATTGTACATGCGGAAAGGTCACTTTTCCGGGCTGACTTACAGCCAACATTAAAAGTCCGCGATTCTGCCTTCGGCATTGCAGGCCTTCGAGTGTGTGACTTGTTCAGGTAAATATTGGGAACAATGCGGAAGAGTTAAGATATTGCAGGAAACATCTGCGAGCGGTATCATGTGATAAACAGTTTCTAGAGGGCATTGTCACATGTATTACTAAAACGCTTGGTAAATAAACAGTTTACCATTGCATTGTATCGTTTACCCATGAATTCTATCTTGGCCCGTGCGACTTCGCAAAGTATACAACTCACACATTCACCGAGTATGACGGCAACTATATACTGCAGCCATAGGAGGAGTAGTGAAACAGAGCTTATTTGAAGACCGAATTTAAAGACTGGAGGTAGTTGTTGAACTTATCTAGTGGGCAAGCATCCCTGGAACATCCCTGATAGGTAATGTTTCTTCGAAATTTTTCCTGCTAAAATTGAGTTCCGTTAAGGTAGTGAAAGTCTATATGAGTTCCAGAGGGCTCGTATCTCAGAAAATCTCGCGATGGAGCTGTTTGACACTAAACAACAGCGAGGGGAAAAGCTGAACGCTGGAGCTGTTACCTAGGCTACATAAACTAGTATAAGCTAGTATGATAGACAAAGTTGTTTTTTATTGGATACAAAGTTTTGATTGCCAAAGAAGCCACCGGCGGCGGCAGCAGAGGATGATAGGTAGGATATCATCGAGTGGATGCGAAACGGACGTTGTGGTTAAAGGGCGGGTGATGTACAGCTTAAGCGGTATTTCGATAATATGCATAGAAGCATCGTTTATTGTGGGCTCGTTCCAACTAATTTAACAATCTACTTCGCTAAAATAACAAAATCGATTACGATTGCGATTGTTGTGGACTTGCTTACGATAACAACGTGTAGTACTGAAAACAAGTTAATACTATTCACAAGGAAACTTTAAGCATTCAAGGGGCTGCTAGGTTGGTTGAACTTCAAGACATTAACGGTGTCGACCGTCGTACAACTCGACCTTTCAATAATACTAGTAATAATAATGATTGTAGACTCATGATGTTGTTTGCTCTCAGTAGTACAAAGCTGTTTCTAAGGAGCTCACACGAGAAGAAGCCCAGGCACCTTCGCATCGTTGGATTCTATGACCATCTATAGTAGTCATTGTGTATGGTGCTAAAACCAGTATCTCTATTATTGAGTCCATCTGTATTGCACACAGTGGACTGCTGCAGTCGGTGGAACCACCCATTCTCAGAACACGTCCATTGTTGCTATACAGCTGCTGGTATCATGGCTTCGAAAGATTTTTTTATTACGAACAATGGCTTTTCGCAATGTTTTATTGAAGAGCGCCCAAGTGGCTGGATCAAGAATGGTCGAGCGGGGCCAATAATGGGTAGGCACATACATTGAAGAAATCGCTCAGATCTGTTTCCGCGTTTTGGGCAATTTCACCATTTTTTTCCATTCAGCAGCGCTGGGCTGTACAAACGAACGAAGTAAATTCGAATGCGCCCGAAGAAGCCAGTGCATCAGCATTTGCTTGGTTCCAGCGCACGATGCTGCCGCCTTCGCCTTGTGGGGCCCTTTGCGGCTGGCAGGAACGGTTGTTGCGTTTATAAATATTATCGGTCCAAGCAACGCACATTGATATACAATAACATTATCCAGCAAATGTCCTCCTCGATGTGCCAATAGAGATACTGGAGTTTATAACTCCCACAACGTCGGTTGTTCCTCTCACCAGTCAGTAGTCTCCAACCGAAATCGAAATTTCTTTCCTCCTTACCTTAATATGTATCCTAAAAATGCCACATCGTATTGTCGTATTAGAGTTTTATAGAGGATTTTACTAACATACAAAACATTGGACCTTTGGACATAATAAGTCAGACAATCCTCTGATTTGGAGACTAGTAGAATCACATAAAGCGCCACATTGTCAATCGGAATAATAATAATCAGTGTTAGTGACAATCGAGTGCACGCAGGCTTTTCGATCCGAACAGAGACTCCGAACAGGTTGGGTTAAGCAAAGGTTCACGGGTGCGATGTCGTTTCATTGTCTCGGAGTCATATACAAGAGAGAGAGAGAGAACGGGTCTTGTAGAAAGCACTGATATGGGCGAATACTCAGGAATTGCAGGGGGGCATTGCAATAGAGTGGAAACAAAGCCAGCATACATATATATATATATATATATATATATAACGTTAAAGAAAAGGCTTATCTGCATCGAAGAAGCAGAATTGTGAAAGGTCTGTTGGTGCACTCTCCTAGGAACATTAGTTCTCGGAATTAACTCATGGTGTCCAATGACTGCCATACGCATTGATTCCGTAATGTGCACCGTAAAAAACTTGGTCATACGATGGCTGCCTCGGTCAAAACAGAGAGATGCAGATATTGTTATAAAGCTTATTTCATCAATGTAGCTCGCTCCCGATAGCTTCGATTATATGCTCAATTAATCATTACAAAGTATAAAGCATACAGAGTCTTCCCATGGCCTTGTTCATCTATTCATATTCAATGCTTTACTATTACAAATCATATCCTTTTACCGATGTATAAGCGAGCAACAACCTTGATGCTGTTCTAAAATTGGGTCCTATTAAACATTGTGCATACCTTTAGATCGAAAAGTACATCATGTAATATGCAAACATTCAACGTTTGTATCTTATATTATGTGCTTTTATTATTCATTCAATTATCTTTCATATAGAAGGCTGAATTGAGAATGACAAAATATAGAGAAGACGACAAATTACAATGTTTAATAGGACACAATGTTAAAAAGGCATCAGGCCTGCTGCTCGCCAATATATTGCTATTATAATATAGGAATGCTTTAGTAAATATTGAAATACGAATGAACAAACAAAGCATTTCGCCGATGATATTTTAATAGGACAGTTCGACAAAAACAAACAACAGCCTTGAGCGAAACCGTATGAACACTCCTTATGCTTTTATTTGTTTCTGATGACTCTTATTTCATTGTGAATCTCTCTCTATTGCGCTTATATGAGCGCTTCGGAGCAGAAAAGATAAAATGATGAAGGTGTTAAATATAATAACATAAATGATCGTACGAGTGCACATACTAGTTAATTCATGTATACATTTCATAGATACGTGATGACAGTTGTATTTATTTATATTACGACAGCTATTTGTGCCGGACGTACGAGACGTGTAAGTATTATATAAGTAACATTTTATAGTATATATAATATACTCATGCAACCTCTGTTTTCATTTCGCCGTAATGTCAAGAGGAAGTTGCATCGGAAACGTTATAGCTAGATGTGGTACGCATGGACGGTTTGAGCCCAGTCGAGCATTAGAAGGTTGGCTGGATCGAACCGCTTCTGGCTCGAAGCGGATAAACAAACTATCCTCGAGTTTCAGAGGAACACCACCAAGGTTGCCACTAGAGACCGGGGAAAGGAACTGCCATCTGTATTCATTTGTTCCCGTTATGAACAGGTGACGCCAAAGACCTACTAGCAGGTTCGAAGGTAAATCACTTTATTAAGCAACCGTCGAAGAGGCTCGGGCTGACCTTACTTAGGGAGAACCAACCGTCGGCTTCTTTCGGAAACTAGTCAATGTGACCTTCGTACCCATAGCGTCGAAATGCCCCCTAAGGACCTTTTCCAAATTTCATTGCCACGTGTAGACTTCATCTTTAAGGAGGCGACAAAGGATTCGAGTATTAGAAAGGATATTGAAAGTTTTCGCTTACTGAAGATAACAAGGTACTGCGCAGGTAAATTCCCTCGTTCTAGGAGAGGAACTAAGCTAACTTGATAAACTAGTATTGATAATTCGTGTATTTCGTGTTAGATGGGGCTTTTGCAGTAGCTATAGGTGAATATTAACTAATTTAGAACGGAATAAATCAAGTGCTATTATTCGTTCATATATGGTCGGCGAGGATTAAAAATGCCATCATAAAAATGCCATATCACTAAGTGTCAAACGGGACGCAATAAATACAAATATAAACCCCCTATATGCACTATATCACGCCGTTATTCATGAACGTTTCTATGCCATGAATATAAACGCAACGTACATATACAAAACAACCTTAGTCTGGTGGGTATAAAACTATTCAAATTATAGTTATACCAGGGTGACTGTTACACCTGACGGTATTAATGCCAGCTCGAAGTTTGGATACATGACAGAGGAATATTTACCAGGCTCTAGTGCAGCACCACGTGTATCTATCAATAAACAATTAGATGTGGACATTATACATCTCGCTCGCGTGGATTAAAAACTGTGTACTTTTCACCAATGATTTATATTTAGCTTGTTGTGAGTGTTGCTAAAATTATGGAGGATGTTTCCGCTGATCGTTCGACTCTGCCGGAGCAACGTGCGGTGCCCCGTAGCGCATTCAGAAATTTGGCTACATAGTTATTGCCCTTACCGCTAATAAAATTAACGACTCTCAGGGCTCCCCAGAACCCAACTTCTGTGAACGAGGCTCAGAATAGTTTACCGAACTATTATAGATGAACAGGCTAAGATAAACCGCCTCCATGTGCACAAGGGCAAAACGGACAAAGAATGGTTGATGAGTGTAACATCAGAAACGGTGTTGTTACTCCTTTGATAGGAATAGCCTAGGGCAGCCGTGCAAATTCTACGTGAGGATGGCACGTTCAAAATATCAGCCTGGCCTGCACCTATCGTTTTCCGGACTCGTGTCGCCCAAAGTGGTTAGTATCGAGCGTAGCATCTACCAAAGAGCAGAACGACCCGTGCTTCTAGACGGCAACAACTACCAGACCCTCGCGCCAAATATAATTGCGGCTATTCTAAGCATACAACAGTATACTCACCTACACGCCTATATACGGCGCGTCGGACTACCGACTTCAACCATCGCTTAAACCGCTTAGTTTTGTACACACCCAAAACACAATCTACGAGATATGATGCCATTGGCTTTACTAGAGCAAAGAGAACGCTAACCGCGTTTTCCATTTAATGCTTTTTAGGTTTTTTTTTGTATGTCTTCATGCATTAACACCCACTATAATTACACTACAAATTCGTTTGGCATTAAGTGGCTCCACCAATAAATTTCTTCTACACGAGATTCAAAGATCACTCTCAAAACCGTGGGCTCGAAAACGAACATAAAACGCAACAAAAGGCAATTACTTCGTTGGCTGCATGACTTTTCAACTTTAAGATGAACAGGCCGCAAACCGAAACAGCGATCAAGTAGCGAAAAACTAGTACTATACGGACCTTTGCAAAAATGTAATGAGACGATCAGTGTATTTGGATATCAATCCTCTTGTGGGAGACCTAGTCCGCAAACTGTTAGCATTCCGAACACCGTTCAGAGGGAGCGTTAAAGCTGCCACCATTCGCTGCCATCATCGGCGGTTTTATTATAGTTTGTCTCATAATGACCACAGTCTCGGCAGTAAGTCGAGTACGTCGAGTAAAAGAATATACTCAAGTTGATAGAATGCTCCTTATCACCTCGCTCAAACGCCAGCCTGGTCTGATGCGATGCAAATTTGGCAACCAGGATCTCTAGTGAAGAAAAAAAGAACGAACATCCGTGTTATGCAAGCGGCACTGGTCGGCTAGAGAGTGAAGCGTGCCCCTGTAGATGGCCAACACGAAAGGATTGGCCTTGCAAAGAAATCGGGGACCCTCGAAACGGAGGTACAAAGATTCCCTCTCTCGATCAGCATCCGCTGGAGTCGCCAGAACGAGGGTGAAACTCAAAGGACGAAGACAATGTTGAGGTGAAGCCTATAGGGAAGGACTTTCCTCCTTTGAATGACGATTTGCATAGTATTAAATTCAACGTTTCAATTTTCAATGTTTCCCTTTTCTGCTGCACACTGATGAAGTCAGAATATATAGCCAGAGAGCAAAAGTATACTCCGATGAAGATAAATAACAGTCACTAGACCGTTGTCTATGTATGATATAGTTTCTAGTGGGAAGCTCGACTTTGAACTCATGTTCGAACGCTGAAATCACCGCCAGAAATGAAAGATGAATTATATAAACTTGATACAAAATAGTAAAGTATATCAATTTGTTGTTGGGTGTTGCTAGGTTCTGTTTGGTAGGCTGGTTGCCGCCTGCAATCTATCCGGCAGCAATAATAATGACACTTTGATGTTTCGGTCGTGCAAGCTCTACTCGACTGAACCTTTTGGCTCCTTCTGTTAAAGGACGCTCCTCCCTATCGGTGTCTGCCTTCTCACAAAGTGGGACAAGTTCCCAACTCTTAAGCATCATGGGCAGTCAAGCCCGGTGGCGTGGTGCATTCGTGTGCGCCTTGCAATCGGAGGGGACACGTAGGTGGACGGGTTCGATCCCCACCTTTGCACATTTCCATTTAGGGGTTTGTCTTACGAAGCAATGCTAAAAGCAGTACCGTGGACGTTAAATGTTGGCTGAGAGTCAGCCCGAAAACCTTAGGCAGCATGGGCAGAATGATATAAATATTTCAACATTTCTCTTTTTTCAAGGGTTGTGCGAACCAAAATAGAAGAATATATGTCTAGACGCCCTTCATTAAAGAAGTCCGTTTAGACGCGATGACGCTCACTTAGCTATCATGTGATTCTATCATGACTTCTATAAGCACCCGTTTACCCAAATAAGCATGTTTGTGAATTTGGAAATAAATCGAATAAAAAGTGCAATAATGGGGTACTGTTGAACTCCTTGTTGACTACAGCTGACTTCTTTGGGCGTTTGCCCTCGGGCGATTCACGAATCTCTCTGGAATGACCTTGGCATATAGAATGACCCGCACATACTATCGTTGCCCCTGTCCACAGTCCACTGGCCCAACACGTCCCTGCCCAGAATGGCGACACCGCTGATTGTTAGTTAGCGTGGCATGGATGAATAGAGTGCTAGACGCTGGTAAATTAACTACAAGCGTGCACAGACACGAATATAAATAAATCTACATGTACTAGACGGGCTGTCCCGTCTACTCAGATCCCAGCATAATATCGCTACGGACGCCTGCGACAGTGATAGTAATAATCAAAATATCCTGAACAAGCGGTGGACATACATATTGGTTATAGGCGAGGACCCCAGAGAAGTTAAGGGATTCAAGCTCACGGCTGAGGCTTTGGGGGTAGGTTGGCTCCAGAATGGAACAGATTGCTGGGGGTTGCTGATACGTCTGCTCCATAAAAACAAGTGCATACTATATACGTACATAGTATAAGTGCGGAGGCCAGGGGGTAGAGGGAATGAACACACATTACCTTGCCGCCACCGCCGAATCTACGAGGTCTACATTTGACTGCATCGTTGTTAGAGTGGACGGATGTTAAAAAGGTGCGACCATGAAACGGTGCAGCTACAACCGACGAGATTAAACCAACGATACCGGGGTAATGAAGGCACGCTCTTCTACCTAGATGAGAATTCGAGTGAGCTACGTTTCTGAAAGATTTGAAAGGTTGACGACAGAAAGCTGTGTGTGTATACATATATATTGTATAATATGCTCGGTGTGGAGGGAAGACACTAAGTTTGAAAAATCAAGTGAATGAGCATTAGGTTAGACGACAGTAACTGGTCATGTTTGGGCTCGGGTGTCGGGCCTGGAGTCTCTACTACGGTTTGCGCTGTTCATGCAGTCTATGTAATATGTAGAGGAACTGTGAATAATCAAGGCTTCACTTTCGATGTGCGTATAGTGATTATGGCGAACTGAATCTATTAAGCATCATTACTTAATGGTAAATAGCAAGATCGATCAGCTATTGACTCAGTTGTTAATGATGTATAGTATATATTTTGGTTCTAAAGGATCTAAGTATAAAGAAATCATTTGAGATGAAAAGTCAGATCAACACACGTTGTTTAGAGATGCTGTCACGTACATTGCCAAGTGGAACGTGTCGGATGAACGCGGGACACAACACCGCTATCTCGGTTAGCCCGTTAGAGCCACAAAGCTTAGCCACACTCGCATTCAACAAAATTTGTATGGCCGAAGTGGCCTTAAGCCGTTCCGATGATAGCATGATTCTTCAAATTTAAAGCTTTCATTTCAGTAAAACATTATGTGCATCGATACACGATCTATACTAACAGTGCTGTTACACTTCAGACAAGACTTACTTTCGCTAGAATTGAAAAAAAAGATCCTTTAAAGGAAAATATTGCTTACCTCATTAGCACATTAGATTGTAACGTGGGCATTCATAATAGCTCATCATGATATAGAGTAGGACCAGTGCTTGCATCGATATCTACATGTTTCTTCATCGATATCTACATGAACGGCCACTTTGTTCCTTTAGGATACAGCACAGTCGTTCTTAAAATGCATTTTTTACCAAACCCATACCTAGAACATGTGCCCTCCCCCTCTCGCAACTGACTGTTCGCGCTCGTTGGTTATCACGACAGTCATTCCGGCAAATGATTTCCATTTCCGCCGGTGCCAAAATCTGCCGAAACCGAATTAATCCGACAATGTAGACTAGATACTAAAATTCTATCTACAGATACTTGCAGATCTACAGTGACCTATACTTCGATAGATATCGTGAATAGTTGAAATTTAATACGTTTATTTTGCAGTAAGTAAAGCTATTAAACGTTTCATTAACAAAAACGTAATGCTTCGAGAATATGCTTAGGACTATATCATTCTAGCTATCATTAATGTAGTCATTTTCAAACCTTCCAGGATCTTACAAGTCGCAAATCTAAATCAAGGGGCCCATCATATCTCTCTCGTATACGGCTCAAGTGGAGACAAAATGTAGGGACGTTCATGAACGGTCCATTGTTTATGCTCTAGTAAAGAATGATACACCGACAAGTACCGTACAAGATAATAACAGCATTCGGATATTTGCCCATTGTTATGCCGGCTTTGTTTGTTATGCATTCTAAAATTAACAATGTATTGGCAATTAATTATCTCTTCTCGCCAGTTAACATTTGGCTTGTCTGAAAATCACTTCCAAGCAGTGCAAGCATTTAGACACACTTATCGTATTCTCTCTACGAAGGGAATAGATTTCATGTTACCCCGCTTGAGTATTACCCCTGAATCCCACGCCAACCCCTGGCAATTGCTGTAACAGCAGGGTCCTTCTAATTAGTCCAATTACGGCTTCGACACATTCCCGTCGCTTCGGAGAGACTCGTGCGCGCGAGTTGTCCATTTTTAACTTCGCTGCTCGGCTGCACATCGGTTATCTGTAGTCGGCTCTCGACTAAAACTGCCCCCTTTAGGGCCACAAGTGGTATAATATCGTTCAGGCACGGCATGGAAGGGTTATAGATATGTATCATATGTACCAGCTTTCTGCCGCTAACTTATCTATCTGCGGTCGATTCCAGTTTGGACTATTCTCTAATACATTGCAAAGATGAATCACTATTTAAGTTACTTTTATCCCATAAAGCCTGACTTTTTCGTGCACTTGGAATAGCCCAATTATAAAATTGATATCTATCGGTTTATAGTCATGAAGGGCAACTCTAATTATCAGTCAGTTAAGACACAACAATTAATAGCCGAAAGAGCCACTGGTGCTTATATAGAAAGACAAAAATTGGTGTTGAGGTCGCAACGTCGCCTTTTCAAACCTTTTTAGTTCGGAACAAAATGCGCAAAAAAAATAAACAGTGTCATAGCTCACCCTCCTGGGTTGGTTAGAGCAGGCTTCTCATAAAGGGATTAAATCAGATCAGAGCAAAATTTACCTTTGTTACTGACTCGAGAGGTCTTTGACAGGTCTCACCTATCAGACAGTGTCTATCAGGAACTCTTACTTTTTTTCTTTACCAAACGGCTCGATCGGGGCCGTCCCCTCACAATATCTCGAAAAACCGTGGTGATGATACGGGTTTGTCCAGCTTTGCAAGTATGTATTAGGAAAATCGCGGTAAAAACCTATTGCATAATATGAATAAATAAATGTGGTTGCATGCGAAGGAAAATAGCTGTTTTTTTTGCTTGCACATATCTGCATTTCGGTACTATCACGGGGGTAAGGCTATCAACACCGAAATGAAAATGGTTGGGTCGCTGACAGTTGGCTTTACGAAAATGAAGGAATGACCCCAGAGTAAGAGGATTCCCTGAGGGGTTCTCACATACGAAAAACATGGTCCAAGAACAACTGGTCTCTCTGAGAGATTTTTGTACGAGTTTCCATAGCGGATATTAGAGGCACAGACATTGATCTTGCAGAACAGCATTGCTGTTCCATCATGTATTATATCTAGCTGAAGCCTGCATGTTATTTATAATACTTATATAACTCGGAATTGTCGAGTCCCAAATTTGGTTTCGAAATGTGCAAATTTTTGTCTTACGAGCCCATCAATAATAGGCATGGTCAGCCCCATCATTTCGTTAAAAGACGATAACAGATTCACGTTCTCTTAAAAAACATCTTTGGAAACACTGTTGCAAGGAAGATCCGATATCCTCATTCTCATGAGTTGGCCATATCGAATATACAGACACAGCGTTCGTGACTGGCAGAGGCTGCCCCGTTTCTTCTGCGAGTATTGACGTTCTATCTCTAGGTGTTTTCTTAGCGAAAACTGTCAAGAACTTCCAGCTATAATATAATTCTTTCGTAAGTCAAGCGCATCGTTGTGTCATTTAGTGTTTTGTGTACTACTAACACTACTAACATTTACAATGATTTGAGTTAGCTCATGTTGTATATTATTGTTTATCCATTTCGGATCACCACTCTAGTAAAGGGTGAGAAAATACACTAATGGTCTTCCTATTGTTTTTGGTCATATATTGCTTATGTTATCACATTATTCTTGAATGAATTATAATATGTACAATTATATCGCATTATCTAAATTATCAGACTGCTATAAATTTCTTCCATTGTTTGATTTAATGTATAATTTATTGTAAACTCTCGCATATCTAATGCAGCGTCTAAGTATTAGCAATAATCACTAACTTGTTGTTCATATTTTACAGCACTATAGTACCTCCTACGACCTTTAGAAGTCGTTCACACATAACGATTGTACATACGATATCAAGCAACATTCGATTGCCAATAAGGATACGGAGAACACCCAACACAAGCAAGGAATTAATGATGAGCCACTACAAGCCAATTAGGAAGATAGCAGATCACTAAGGCAAAGTCTCGTTGTGTTTAAAACCGAAATTGGTTGTCTCTTTGACCGAATTATCCGTCTTTTTCGTCTCCGAGGGCAGAAACAGGTCCATCTACTCGACACCCAATGCAAGGCCCCTTCTGCTTTACTTAGTAATTCTCTATCCGAAGGCAAGAGAATTCCTGGTAACTGTCGCCTTTGTGATAATTTGAACTCAAATACCAATTACTAGTACAGCCCGCCGCTTCCTGCGCCATGAAATGCATGCGCTTCTTCCTATCTATCTCACACGCCTTGGCTTTCTTTGCCTTTCTACATCTAGGAGAAACCAGGCTCTCTAGCTATGGTGGCCTGACCAGGCCCTTTAGCTATGGTTACCTTCTGATGATTAGATTTCCATGGGGCGTGGCTTCGAACTATTTTTTTCCAAATAGTGCACATACTTGAGTGAAACCTTGAAGTAACCATAGCGTCGTAAAGACAGATTTCCAATGATAAGATTGAGAGTCAAAAATCGCGTGGGACTTTACATCAAATAGGAAATAAACAGTTATTTTTTTAGTTGTCTCTTGGGGGCCAAACTCTCAGTAAACTTTAAAAGTCAGTCGATTTGTCAAACATATCAACTTCAGCACATTCTACAGTTGGGTGAAACAGTGCATAAATTACAAGCATGAGATCTGGACATTACTACACTGATAATAAAATTAAGTAAGTAGTATAATGTTGATTTAGTCAACAAAATCAGCTCTGGAAATGATAAGAAGCTTTGATTTATATTTATTTGATATAACTACGATATTATAGATCTTGGATGAGTCTTACGCGCGGTGGTCGGATGCGGCAATCGAATATTTTACATAAATTCAGGAGGCGCACAGTACAAAACCTCCAGCAGAGGAAACGCGCCTCGGTTTATCTTTCGTGTTGAACATAACGATCAAATTGTTTGTCATTCAAAACTCGTACAATGTATATCGATCCACGTCTACGGCTAACGTTGATGGCGTGATTTATCATAGGCCTAGTTTTGCGGACATTTCTTTTTTCATTATAAATTTCTGAATTTTTCCTGAAAGCGTCTTCGGAAATCCGTCGACGAATTCCACGTAACGTGGGATTTTGAAGTGGCTCAACTGAAACAAAAAAGAAGGACGCGCCCCACGTTTATATACGAAAGAGCATGGGGACTTTGTTTTTACATTCTAGATTTACTAGAAATTGTGCATTCTCTCAGGGTGCGCATGTTACATCTATGAAAGATTCGTTTTTTAAAACGGATTGTTTTTTTCTCCTCACGTCTTAAATATTACCTTTCCTTTGCATCTTGCTCTGAGTTCTTCAGCAGTTAGTGCTTTTTTTCCTCTGAGTTTTACCCAAACGGCCACCTCCTCACCTGGAATATGCCGTACAAAATGGATATTTGCTGCTACCGACAGTTGATACTGGGGACTTTCATTTTATTAACAGGCCAGACAGCTGGGTATTTACTAATTAGAGAGAGAGATAGGGAGAGGGAGGGAGAGACTAGGTCTAAGGACTGATAGAATAAACGGTTGGACGGGTGGTTATGATGGAATATTTTCTAACGGCTCACCCATTCTCGAGTCAGGCACTCCAAATACATGAGCCTCCTCAATTTCAGTAACGGTCAATAGAAAATCTTCAATCTCAGCTGGGTAGATATTTTCGCCACCTCGGATAATCATATCCTTTACACGGCCGCTGATTGTCACGTGTCCTTCTGGCGTCATTATGGCCTCGTCCCTGGCAATTAGAAGGCAGTTTTATGCTCTCAGATGTCCATATGTAACTAATGGCAGATGCTCTTACAACAAAGTTCTTAATTTGTTTCAACGAACTACAGAATACAAACACTTCTCTGTAAATCTGAATGAAGACGAATAATTTCAACGTAAACTTCGACACCAGAGTGACGGATCGAAACGTACCCAGTGTGATACCAGCCATTCTTGATTACTTCAGCAGTTTTGTCTGGTTGGTACAAATACCCCTGGGTGATATGGTAACCTCTCGAACACAGTTCACCCCGTTGTCCAAATGGAACGACGTTACCATTGGAGTCGATCACCTTCAGTTCGACATGATCCAATGCGAGTTCAAGGAAGCGACCATCTTCCATTGGTGTTGTCACAGTGGCTACAGGACTCATCTCTGTCGCTCCATAGGCCGGCTACAAATTATATTTGTTGATTTTTGCAAATAATATACTAATCAGTATTCGGGACTCGATATGATATGTAAATAAGAATCAAAACAGCTTATTGCTTGAACACCACATACCAACCTTAAGCACAGCACGAGGTGAGACGGTTATGCTTACAAAAATCCAAGTGTAAATTTAAACTCTATTCGCTAAAATAATATAGTACTTATGATGACTGATTGCTGCTACTGTAAAACAATTGACACACATACTAAATAATAAATTAGAACATTATTTGCATACGCTAATAAATAAATATATGAAGCCTACCCAAACGGATATTCCGAGAACTTTCTTGACTCGCTGAATGAGCTCAACAGGGACAGGGGATCCACCTGCGATGAATTTCTTCACAGACGGGAATGACGCATTCTGAGGTGCGTTCGATAGAATATCAATGTACATAGTGGGCGTTCCATACACGATTGTACACCTAGAACGTAACATGTATCTTATTTTCTATTAAAAATAGATTCACCAGGTTCATTAGTAGCTACGATAAATGCGATGTGTGGCAAATTCGATTCGGTCATGATAGTATAGGGTGTAACAGCATCATGACGCACTTGTACTTGTCGATTGCCGTTATCGAAGCCTTTGGATTAAATCGAGGCGCAGGCAGAACTACTGTAGCTCCATGCACGGCAGATCCTAGTGTACCAAGTACACAACCGAAACAGTGAAAAAGTGGCACGTTTACTTGTACGACTGTATTAGCCTCGTTCATACCTGTACATAGAGCAAAGTCGTTACTTGAAGTCGGTACACATGAATTAATAAATATATCCGCGCAACGTATTATAAAGGCGTGTTAAATCTCTATAAACAGAGCTATGCCGCCTTTGAAATCTTCTCTCAGAGTCAAAATGGTTTTGTAAGTACATTTTATCTTGCTATCAATATAACTAACGGATAGCTTACGAGAACGATCGAAAATATTCATTATATGTTTTAAAATAGGGAATAGCATAGGACTCTAAGTTGGATGCGTTATATTTTTGAAGGCAAATGCCACGCGACTTTTGTTCGGTGATCATGACGTGATAGAATCCATCAACTAGACTAGATTGGCGGGGCTTTATATATATATAATCAGTATTGCAAGTAAACAATTAGTATTATTCTAGTTTAATCTCTTATTAACTGTGGCTAAGATCCTACCATTATAATCATGCATACCATTATAATATAAGCTACCATTATAATCATGCATTTTCTAATTAATAGAAAATTTTCCAAAGGCCTCAATTCTACATGAATTTGTTTATAGCCCAAATTAAGTTGCAAATTCTTTGCCAATAATGTATGCAATGCATTGACTGCGAACATTTGTTGTTCACAAGAGCAATTCTACAAAACAACAACAGCCATGATGATGATGGTACTGATGATGGCAATAATAACAACAGCGATAACACTGCAGAAAACGAAATATAACAAAGAGTCCGACCGACTTACCTATTCGTGCCCCGAAGGTTCGTGCATTATTGACGAGACTGTGATGGGTTAGCGGGACGCCCTTCGGCTTCCCGGTCGTACCTGAAGATGAAACCGCAAAAACGAAAAGCAGACACAGAAGAGAAAAAAAACAAGAAAAGAACGAAACAGCGAAAGGGGCAATAACAAAAGAGAGAGAGAGAGAGAGAAAGTCATTGAAGATCGACGAGGCTACAACGAAGAAGATCCCCTCGGTGGTGCACCCGGGGGAATCGATACAGCAGCACCAGCAGTTCTCTATGCAGGAAGACCAGGGAGACAGAAAGCGAACGACGGACGAGAGGAATGATGTGGGCAAATGAAGCCCCAAGAATAACCTAAGTTATCTCACTAGAAAAAGAACGTGGCCCGCTTGTCACAAAAGTAACCAACGTTTTTCCCTACGCCCGTTCCAGAGTGACAAAACAGGCCGCTTCGACGCCTCTCTATCACCCTTTAGTCTAGCATTGCTGCGTGCTCTTTATGTGGGGCGGAGTCAGATTTTGCTTGATACATGTTGCATGACAATGATAGAGAAGTAGAAACTGATGTAGGGGAATATCAGACAAGACTGATAATACTTCTAGTTAGTTGGTAGGTGTGCGATTATCGGGGTAGCTAGCTACAAGGATATTAGAAGGAGAAAGCTCATTTCCATGTTATTATAACCTGATGGATCAACACTTCACTAACCAGATGTAAACTGGATGCTTGCCACTGTGTCCGCGTCGACTTTGCTATGGATACCTTCGCACCGAGTGCGCAATTCATTATTGTCGCCATTTGCGAGTAGTTCAACGTACTGGATCGCGCCCCTATGTAATAACCGTTAGAAAGTAGATTAGTATATCTCAGATAAGAAAGAAGAATTCAATTTTGATGTGTGCGGCTCTGCAGTTGATTTTATGGATGCCAAATACTCGGGAGTGATCCAACGGAACACAAGGACATTCATTGCCTGATTAATCATTATCCGGATCATATATACAATAATTGCACATATTAGCCAAGATCCAGTCGACAAAACATATGATTTCTGTTGTCAGTGACGGGAAACAGCTCGGCGTTTATCTCGATTTGTTTGAATATATCGACTAGAGCCCACACCAGTCTCTAGAGAGTGCTACCGGGGTAACATCGTTACCAACGAGACTCATGGCCTCGCTAGAGGTGGCAGGTGATTTAAAAATCTCCCTGTGATAGATTGGCGATCACTCTTTGCAAACGTTTCACTCGTCAGCCGCAGAATGCCTTCTGTATTCATACAAACCTCATCTTCCTATGATGGTCCAAATCAATGTCTACTAAAGTCTAGCGCCTACATAAACAAGATCCCACCTTCTCTCTATATATCTCCAATAGGCTTACGCGCCACCAATGCATAGAGGTGTACATCTCTTGTAATTAGTTCAAAAATATGCATTACAAACTCGATGCAGGGTAGGTGCGGTGAAGAATCAATGTAAGAGTGATACGTACGCTCGCTTTTCTCTGCCTATCGTAACGATACTACGAAGATGTGGCAACTTTTTCAAACGAAGATCATTGGGCGTTGCTCCGGAGTCCAATTCAGGAGCGAGGCATTTGATAAGGCCGTAGAGATCCACGGGGGTATGAGCCGGATCACCCACGATCACAAGAGAACTTTGGGACTGTGTCAAAACACAAAAATACGTAAAGTGAGTGTGATGACTATTGTCTACAAATATTTGGTTTAATGAGGAATTTAAGAATTCCCCAGTCGACATACATAACACCGTACGTAATATGAATCGCCTGAAGGTAAGATTCATAAAAATTGGAAAACGACACAATAAGCAAAGAATCACTCAAATCATATCCCTCTAATCTGAGCATACTAAGAACCGTTGTTTGTGTTTTATCCCATGTCTACGGAAGAACTCACCTTAAATATATACGTGTAGTGGATAATGCATAATAATCGCCTACAGGACTTAAGTTCGGTTGGAACTCTTAGAAACACTTAAATGAGCAGAACATCGATTAGTTACAAAAAAAATCATATTCTGTTACGTGCCAGCGATGACAGTGGATGACTCCAAATGCAGCAGTTACTACAACTGCGTAGCACCAGCCGTGATATATCTTTATTTTTACCCTGGGAATCGTTGCATTGTCAGTGAGTTGCTCGTCGCGCTGTTAAAACAATTCCCTCCGGTCTTCCAAGTTTAGGGTACACATAGGATTGCCACGCTATATGAGGCACACAGACACAAGCAGTGCACACCACAAGAAGCGTTTCCAAGAAGTGCTCCCGTGATATTCGGCGTGAGCAGCTTCTTATGGAGGGGCACACGCTTTCTGAAAACATCCATCGTTGATCCCTTCAGCACTTCCGAGTATTTTAGAATCTGAAGAAGCAACGCTGAAATCCCCTGAGTGGATGGACGCCATTCCCGGCGTGTTTCTTCTATATGCTTTCAGCGGCCATACGACGAGTACGTCGCATGGACGTACCCTTAGCCATTACCACGCTCACTCGTGAAAACAGCCCGACCGATTTCATCTCGCCTGGCAATACAGATACGTCTCTGCATCACTCGTAGTACCGTAGCTGTAGTTATTACCACTATGACGTTGTACTTCAGAGAAGACAGCATAGGGAAGTATTTCAAATGAAATATTCGAGCACAACTATTGAGCTTCGCAGATTAACAAAAACATATTTTGGTAAGTATTACGCATAAAAATAAGCCAGAAAATAGCCAACATATATAAGGCTGCAACTACGGTTGCCCAAGTAGGCTACTCTTCAGTTGACTAATAGAGAGTATGTGGGAGGGCTAACGATAGCGCAAACACAACGCATGACAGCCAGTTACCTTGTCGTCGATGGCAAGATCAAAAGGTGGCAAACCATCCAGACTTAAGTAATTGGATCATACAGTTACCTGTCAAAGACTATTTATTTAGTTGAACTATGAATCAATTCCTATTGTCCTTGGCTGCACTATACTGTGACGTTTAAAAGCACCCTATAAAACATTACAAAGGCTAAGTTCGGCTTAAAAACAATCTTGTTTTTTTGTTATGTTAATCGACACTTTGAGGCCCAAACAAAGTTAACAACACGTTGTTGCCAGATAGATACGAAAAACATATAAATACCCCATTTGTGCATTACTCCATTGCTACCTATTGCTCCTACCAGGTTAAGTGCGTGCTCGATTTCCGGGGGCTGGAAGGCAGGATTGATGTTGACAAGCGCGACACCGATCTTTGCACAGGCAAACTGGGTCACTGTCCATTCGTAAACACTTGGAGCAAAAATGGCAATGATAGAACCACGCTCACAGTGTCCCAAAGATAACAGTCCCGCTGCCAGAATGTCCACCTGTAAGAGACAATGAATGTATTTAAATGAGTTGCTGTTGTTGTGTAACTTTTATGACACATCACACTGTTACGTTCTAAACTTATCTAAACTGAAAAGAGTAGTTTTGTTAAAAAACCGAGCTCAAACTCCTTCGCAACTGGAAGTTTATAACTTTAAGGTTTATATTAAGGCTTTAAAACAACACCACGCCACGGGCATAACATGCAGCAGGTTATCAACACTGAGAGATTTAATAACTAAACTATAGGTTACAATGATGTACATGCGAACGAAAGTATGGTAAGGCTTTATACATAGGCATGTGAATATGAAAGACATCTGCAATAAGGGACATCACCGTACATCATGAAGATAATCTGTATATGTCTTCCGAATGTCCTGATGCTGAACGGCGATAGCATAGGAATCTCCGACCTTATCTGCGCTCCTTCTTAAACTCGCATACTGTGTTTCGAAAACTAATGGTGTATTGCATCCACCGTGCCAATAACTGCCATGTCGAGTCTTATGACTGTAATAGAACAACGTCAACGAGAGTATCAAGCTATTGTTAGTTCAATGTTTGCTAAATTACTTCGTTAAGTCATTACGTTTCTAATCTCTGGCAGTACTCTTCTAGATCGATATTACAGACGCAAGGGTATTTTGAGGTGATCTTAATATGATACTACCATTCCTCCCTACGATTTTCAGTTTTGAACAACGCTACATTTTACTGATCTGCATGGAATAGCTGACAATAACAACAATAATATTCTAATATTGGCGTGCTATGTTTGCCTTCTGAGATCGCTAACATTCATTGCGCTCGACGTAGTAACATGTGTGAGAGCCTTGTTATTCAACGGACACGAAACCTGTTTTTGGCCTGTTTGAAAAGGGAAGGGATTTCAATTCACTTGTTTTTTCCGCTGATACCAGTTATATTGTTTTATTCGATGTCGGATATTGATTATGATTGTGCGTTTTAAAATAAACAATAGAACAAATAAACAAGAAGAAAACGATTTTCTTGGTACACAAGATCAATTTGCAGTTAAAATGATTCGAGCGGCGTAACCGCAGTTTCGTTGTTTCACCGTAACGGTTCAGTTAAAATGTTTCTAGTTCATTGAATGTTATGATAAGGCGTCGTATCACGTGTCCCGATTCAAAGAATTCTATGTTTTGGTGTTCCGCTAATTCGTCAAACGTTCCTGGGGACACTTAAAGAAATTCTCGATTAGCTGCTTCGGGTGTGTTTTTCGCCGAGGTAGGTACTAGTCATTAGTATTATTATTGTGGATATAGCCCATCGTGAGGGAGATATATGGTTGAAAACTACCCGAAATGAAAGAAAAATTACACGAAATACCCAATTATCAAAAAAGCTCCTACAGAGAGGCCTACGTTTGGTTTGACGACCTGCCAGCTTAGAGGTGCCAATCCTACCTTCCGTGGAGCTAAGGGCGAGTTAACTATCCATGCGTTTCGAGAATCGTGCATCACCCGTCCCCAGACAAGATGATGACAGCCACTACCACGATCTTGTTTACATAATTAGGTATTATACTCAATTAGTTAATTTATGTGCGTTCCCATTAAATTGTAACAAATGCTAATAATTGCATATTTGCTATTTTGCAGGTCATTATTTTGCATAGAAGAAACGTGAACTTCCGATTTTATCATGAAGATACGACCAATGCCTACGTTTTTACCTGCGGGCAAGCGTCCAGCTAACAATTCGGTTATGGGTCAAGGGGTTCCGAACGTGGTACCCAGCCTAGAGGTTTGCATGCATTTGGGTTGAAACACAAAAATCTATTTTTTTCGAACGCCAAGACTTTCTTAGCAACCCCTAAAACTCTCTCAATATCTCCACCTATGATGCAGTCATCAAGGTTCAAATGAGATGATAAAGAGTCCACCAACCCCTTAAACGCTTAGCTGACTAAGGCGGGGCCAAGCGGTTCACCCTGCTGAATACCAGTTGCCGAGGATAACATATTTTCATTGTGAAATAGCGGAGATAGTTCATGCTTGGTCAGATAGATGAGAGATTTTGGGTACATGATCGATAATTTTCTTCTAAATGATCTGGAAGTAACTTTTGCTGTGATCCTACGTAATGTTGAAGAACACGCGATAGATCGTAACTAGTGATCTATTTTACGAAGGACAAAGTGGCGGGCACCAGATAAAATGGGGTTCCGTACCACCTGAAGTTAGACCTATCTTCTAATATCAATAACTGCTGCTAGCGCAGTTCCTAGATTTGTCGCAACGTCACATAAGGCAAGAGATCCCGAAGGTGACGAGGTAACAATATAATTGTTTATTATTCCTCCTTCATTTACTGTTGTTATTATTATTAACGGGTGGCCAATATATTTAACGACGTGTATCGTAACTCGGTCTAGCTTGGCTGACTGGCTTTTAGATCAGCTATGATTGCATGTCCTTATTGCAACTAATAATGTTCTAACAAATGATAGCTGCAATCCAGATCGTGGTCACCGCTGATGAAGTCTATGAAAATCTCGTCCACACGTACGGGTTCTCGTTGTATGCGAATTTCACTAGTGAAAAGATGCTCTCATATCACATATGGAAAATTGAACCCGAAGGACCTGCTACGAATGCTGGACTTTATCAAGGTTCGCCTCGCCTGTTTACCTGCCGCGTTTCTATTTTTCGAATGTGACTTATGATTGTTGTCAAGAGACCCGAGTTGCTATGCTAATGTGCACGACTCTCCTTTGTTTACTTTTCACTGGTCGCGGTTATGGTTTTTCGTTCCAGTTTTTTGCTCTAAAGGAATAAATTACTAGTTTCTCGGCATTGAAAGCAATTGCTCAACATCTCTAATCCAATTCGTACAAATGTATTATAGTAAGTCTATTTTATACAATATGTAATAGCTTTGCTATACTTCTTCTCTTAAGGCTGATCCCATAGCTTTTAGCGCGGAATCTTATGGTGATCACAGTCCCAAAATTTACTTAGCAATGTACCAAGTAGGTAATCGATCCATTACAATTCTTGGAATAGTACCGCGCTGGAGTTACAAATAGTTGGGTATACAAATATATTGGTGGGAGTTAAGACAGTCGGAACAATAATTGAATCTGTTTGTTCTTCCAGGGGATATCATCGACGAGATTAACGGTACAAACTTAGCCTCGAGATATCCCGATGAAGTAGAGGCTTTGGTGGACGAAGCAAACGGTACACTCTCTTTGAAAATTTACCCGTATTCAACGATCAGGTTTTTTTGTTCTCTACGGTATACACCGAAAGTAGCCCTGAGATTGCCAGCAGAGCTTCTTACAGGTGAGAAGTTTTACCCCTTTTTCTCTATCTAACTTGAGCATGGTGCCTTGCACGGCTGGCTGTAAAAAAGTTGGAATCCGTGAGATGACTTATATTATTACCGTTGTTGTAAATCAAAAGGGAAGCTTTTTTATACCAAAAAAATCTACGCTAGGTGAATATCTATAATGCGTTTCTACACTATGTGAACTCCCGTGGTATCTGCCTATCCAATTTTCAGTTTATTCAATTACCAGACACGATCTTCCCACTTTAAAAACCTATACATTCATATAATGTATAGGTTTTTAAAGTGGGAAGAAAAGGGTGAGAATTCATATACTTTTAAGACGAATTGGCCGTAACATCTCCTACGAATTGAAACCTCTTCCTTGCCCCTTCTCTTTGTATCATGCGCGGCACTTTCAGTAGGTCCCCCATTGAAATTGCCGAAACAAGCGAGGCCACGAAGTCGTGGTCTTGATGTCGTTATCCTCTGGACAGAAGATGCTGACATCGATATGTATGCCATCCTGGTCATTCAGCAGGTCTACACATGCTTTAATATTACGACCAAGTATCAAGGCAGGGTAAGAGGTCCAAGACTTTTCTCAGTGCTCTTACTTAATATGAAGCGCTACCGAGTTCCTGTATCGAGGGAATTTTTAATTCGCTCACTAACCCCCTCCGTGATTCTTACACGATATGTTGTTTGTCTGTCTTAAATATTAGAATATTCCTGTTTTCCCTGGGGACATCATCGAGATGATTGATGGAGTCTTAATTGCCGACCTTGCGCCCCAATACCTTTGCGACTTTCTATTGGACACGAGCCAGAGAGAGTATCAGGTAATTAGTACAAGTCATACACGTTTGAAGTCCATAGCCGTATTTGGTAACGAAACCCTTTGGGCACATCAGTGATAAAGGCAATGTTTTGTACTATTTCTTTTTGGAAAAATTAACTCATATCTTGAATACAACAGAGCGAGCTCAGTGCAACCCATCCCTGAAATTGGGTATATAAAAACCTCTCTCGTTATGTGATAAAATCGTATACTATTTAAATTGTGCACTACTCAATAAATAGAAAATCTTAGGATCCCATCGAGTGTAATACGGAGGCTGTCTCGAATTCATTTTGATGGTCAGGCCGTGCGTCACCCGACTGAAGGTTTCGGATTTCTGATTCTCAGGTCCTTCATGAGGGTCCTTTTCGTTTCCCTGATGGTGGCGTGGTCCACCTCCCTCGATAGCCGCCGCCACTGTCGAAGTGATTGTTTGCTTACCCAAGAGTCCGATGTTACATATATGTCTTTTATTTAAAAGGATACGGCCTTCAAGGAGCTCCAGCTTGTGCTTATATTTTCATTTCTAGGCTAAAATTCGTGATGTCAAACTTGTAATTAACCACATTCGTGCCTTATGCACGTTTCGCGCTCTGTAATTTCCCTGCCCCGCGTGCCCCGGTATTTTCTCTATATTCTATAGCACGACTAGATGCACTACCGCTCGAATTTTAGAATTATGTTTATTTTATACTCAATAAAGAAATGTTACTTGTTCCACCAGCTGCTTCCGTCACGCCGATAAATCTGCCACAATGACGCACATGTAATCCACTTAACTACTATGACCGATATCTCATTGTGTACATTATTTCACCATCAGATCGGACTTATCACGATGTCAGGCGCTCGAACCTACTTACGCGATAGAGTCTACCGCCTTGATATGGAATTTCGTCAAAAAATCATTCAGACGATAACCAAGAGTAATCCAGATCTAACACAAGAGGTTGTTCCCCCACCGCTAGGTCTGCCGGTGCAAGGGCAGGAAGTCATCCAAGCCCCCGTAAACGCAACCGAAGTGGACCCAAGCAGAACCTCGGTCACAAAGCCAGACTTCGCAGTTGAAAAGAAATCCTTGTCGATAGATCCACCCTTGTCGAAGGACCCGTCAGTACAAACCGACGGGCCTGATACCATGGCGGTAGTCGGCGAATCTCCAAGTATATCCACCGTACCACCTGCAGAAGGTGGTAATAATAATACTAATAATTTATAATAAGAATTATATAATATAATTTATGTGGACTATATTCTCGCTTCACAAAGCAACGTCTAGTTATGTGAAGTAAAGATACAATTAAGTGTCAACAAGGTGGGACCCAATCTAAACAATAATAGAATTCAACGTTAATGAGACACAAGTGATTGCAATTAATGTTGATGCCAAACGAATTTATAAGATGTCATTCACTTTGGTCGCGCCTGAGTTTCCAACGCGTATTTACTTGTCCTAGTTTTAAACCGAATTGAATTCACCGTATATTAGAGACGAGGATTGATAGCTACGTGATCTGATTGATCACAATTGCGTATTGTTGTTTTATGAGCTCTAGTTAGCTTGCTAAGAGAACACCTGATGTATGATAGATGCGCAGATGATCCTCGAAGTCTCGGATCTGTTCCTGAGTTCCTTGATTTTTGATTGAGGAAAATCCTTGATGTTTGATCTTATTGTTGAACACAGGCTGCATACCTACAGGAGTCCATGACTAGTCAACACACTCACGATATTTTGTACGAGTCCCACCGACGACGAGTTAGCAAAGCGGTGAAGGCTGCGCGCGAATCTCTTCGAAAATCAATCCTTCTGACGGTGGCAACGCTGACATTATACATCTCGCCAGTGAGGTTGATTCAACACCGCCGATAGTAACACCTTGATAACAAACAAAATAACCATATCACCATTCTGAATGAATAAGCAGCCCATTTTACATATGATACTATTGACGCCGGTTTGAATCCAGGAGACGTTCGTCCGGCATTGGTATTACCGAGATCCGTCTTCGTCGTTGATGCAAACACGATGTGCTGTGCACTACTCATACATATAGCATCTATTCCTTACTATGAATTGATTTTTTTCTAAACACTGAATATATCACCACAATTCCTATTTCAGTATTTTTCGTCCTATTTCGACGACTGAGTTGTGCCCATGTTCATGCTTTGAGAGATGTTATATAATCCCATAGCACAGACAGACAGAAGCACACGCTGCTGTTATCGGCAGAAGGAATAGTCACAAAGTTCAGCTAGGGGAAAAATATTAACTTTACAGTTGGAATATTCTTTCGTTGTAAATCTTTCTTTCTCGTTGGAAGCAGAGACTTTCGGTGTTTTAATACTCATCCACGTCCATCCCACACCTCTCTATCTTCCCTCCTGTTTATTGTGCGGCGGTGACGTATTGCACAGGTGATTATCGTCGGTAATTAAAAGCGGTCGGTGGTAAAAGACTGGCTGCGTTACATACGTGATTATCACACGTCCCGCGGCAGCACGAATGCAACTAAAAACTGTATACTGCAATGCTAGGTCCCCTTATAATTATCGTTGCTGTTAATCTGGGAATTGCACTGTGATGACCCGCTTCATTGCTACAAATATCCCGTACATATATACTTTTAAATCGTACAGTGTCAATTAATTACTTACAGAACATACGCGATACTTGGAATTCTGATAACTTATTTTTCAATCGCGTCCAACGGATACTGTTTTCTTTGTCAGCACAACGACAACTACTGGACAGCTGCCAGGCAGCTAAATAAGTTCCGTTTCGGGCAGTCGCTCCCTGGGAGTCCTTACGAGGTCAACTTTACACAATGGCCTGATTGATATTATACCTGCTTCTCTTCCTGGAGCACGCGTCGAACAATTAATAATGTGGATAGAGCAGTGTCCTTTTCCGGTCAGCGGCCATGCAGTGTACCCTAATTAGAAACGGATCAATTTCATGAGAGACCTCGTTGTAGACCTGTTCGAATAAAGCTGCTCACCGCAAACAGCAGACCGATCACACTGATGAGCGTAGACACAGCGTGTGATACCAGTTCATGTATCACTAGAAATCGAAATATAATATGTTCCCGAACACTATTCCCCGGGTCGAAAACACTGAACTTCGAAAACACCACATTGATGATCGTTGACTTATTTTAACTCTCCGTATACTACAGATAGCTAGGGACGCCTTGAGCGACACACGCGTAGGCAACCTCCAAAGCTGTACGAACACGCACACACACAGACACACGCATCAATACAGTGAACGAGCCACCGGTATCGGTTTGTGATGGGAGGAAAACTTGGCTCGAATATTGTTTTCGAATAGACTGGGTCGATCGTAGAGCAGGGAAAAATTGTCAATTGCAGAATAGAGGTCTGCTTATTTCCGTCGTTGCTGGACTCAATGACTATGACAACTGACACACGTTCGTTGACTAAGTGGAACAGTCCCAGTTAAAAGAACCTAATGGCGGGTGTCAACAGACGAGAGGCCAAAATTCGCGTCTATCTATCTATCTGCTTAAGCGCACTTGTCCAATCCAACCGCCGGCTGCAGTCGACCACTGAATGGCAGCAGCAGCAGCAGCGATGGGGGTCGAGAAAGGAACAAAAGCCGCCTTCCCCTGGGGGAGAACAACAAGCGACAACCAAGAACCTGTTGCCGATCTAGAGTTACTAACAGAGAGGATGAGAGAGATTGTTGCACTGTTTGTACCGCCACCATCGCCACAAGCATACAGCAGTAACAACTGCATTGTTGCTTCTGGTGCTACCTTTTTAGTTGTTATTGTGGTGGTGGTGGTGGTTGTTGTTGCCGGGGCTACTCATGTTGTTGTTATTGTTGTTGCTGTCCGGCCATCTCATGACGTCGACGTGTTGTCTTTCCCTGTTGAGAAAATATAGCAGCAGTGGCTGCGGCATTAATGGAGCCAAATGTTACAGTGGTAATATAACAGAAGCAGTATCAGCCACCAAAGCGGTGTCGTCGATGCGGTGTCCCGAGCTAATGAGAGAGACAGCGAACGCGGACGGACAAATGCGGATAAGATTGAAAGAGTGACATGCAATGGAGATAAGGTCAGATAGCGAGGCTCATTTGAAGCGGATTGCTATGAACGGCAAAACTGTGGCAGACCCTAGAGGCGTTGTTTTAACGATGAAACGAATCAGCCAAAGAATCTGTTGACAGAAGTAACGACAACGGTTAAAAGATTCGAATACTGTGAAAATATGGTGTCCTTAGAGGTATTTCATGTTCAGCGGGCACAATTATCGCCCAGTGTTATTATTGACAAAGAAACGAAAATAATAGATATTAGCAAGCTCCTTGAGCCTTTCTTTTGAAATTTGCTTACTGAATAATGGCAATATATGTTTGCTGCTGAGTATTTATTTATTTCCGATATACGATACATATTCTAATTTTTTAAACGACGTAGTAGTTACCAAGTAAACACTAAAATATATACATGTAGTAGAAACGGTACAATCATCATCAGTATTAATGCATTCATTTTGGTCGGTCACAAGAAATCGAACACGAGAGCTTTCAAATCTAAAATAGACTTTCTTTATCGGCTACAAACGCGTCTATGTACACAGGGTGCTTTAGGTATACACGGATATCTTTTTGATTAAAATACCTCCTGGGAAATAATTCGCCAGTCACCAAGCCACTGACCATTGGCCGCTAGACAAATCGGGGTCGGTTATTTCATCGACAATTACCCAACAATCAGGAACACCACGTGGACAATAAGTGGGTAGGAGTAGGATTAATTGAGATTTCTATTGAATCAGAGTTGGAGTATACACAAGGTTGGTCAATAAAATTCCAGTGTCGGCATGTTCGGCTCGCCAGCGCGATGAAAGGTCTGGCATTTTGGTGGGGAGGGACATCCTTGAATGGCCGACGACAAACAACATAGCCGATCGTTGTGTCATCTGTTTTTACGACATCAATGAATGGAGACGGACGTAGATGCACGGGCTCGATCCCCGCCGTTGCACATTTGCATTTAAAGGGGTTGTCCGTCTTATGAAGCAATGCCAAAAGCAGTTATACCGTGGACGTCAGATGTTGGCTGGGAGTCAGCCGGAATATTTACTTAATCTACGAATGGAAACATGTCGGACGGTGTCGTTAACATAGAGCGATTATGGAGTTTACAGATAGTCGGCCTTATCGTTTGAATCTGTGCGTTATTAGATCAGTGAATATGAAGCGGGTCGAACCAAGACGAGAGAGATCCAAACATGGCACCGAATGCAGAAAATGTGAAAAGGTGCATGCCATTGTGCTTCGGGATCGTCAGGTTAAGGGTGATGAGATAGCGGAGGTTTTGTGTAATGTGTTTTGCATGCAGAATAAAAAATTGCAGTTTCACCAGAATAAAGCACCTGCTCACAAGTCACACCCTACGCTGGCTAAACGGATATGATTGGACTTCGAAATTGTCAAGCACCCATTTCTTCCGGATATAGCCCCGAGCAACGACTACTACTTCAAAAATCTCAAATCGCACTTCAGGGGTAAGCGCTACGATTGATGGTGCAAAGATCTCATAAGAGGGATTTTTTGGGGTCTATACAAACAATGTTGTATTCGAATGTTGAGAAGAACATTTAAGAAATGACTGAACAAGTTCCATTGAGTTTCAAGGAGAATATATTGAATATATGTATCAACAGTTGTTCCGTAAATAATATTGTTTCTTTTCTATACAGGAAACGAATTGATTCATCTGGTATATCTATATCGTACATCCACTGTAGTTCCACCAGAGGCAGTTGACCACGTAAAGTCTCGAGTATCGATGGCTGCCTAGATGCAAGATAAAAGTACTCACCCAACGATAGTTCTACGCATGCACTAAAACGAGCTACACACGTGATATCACTTAGCCATGTGCCTGCATATACTCCACGATATCCACGAACAATTTCTCTGTGGTACACTCCATCAATAGAACATGATGGCTTTACGTCCCATGAGAGAAGAAATATTCTGCGTTACGACAGATGTTCGGCGGGTGATTTCGTGGTGTACTACTAATAACTACAAACGCCAATACGCCAATGATCGTGTCTGATGAAATGACAGGATGATGCTGTTCTCCACAGATATATAAATATACTTTGTTGTTGCTGTTGTTGTTGTTACCGCATAGTCTGAATGCTCTTTATGCTCGGATAGCTTATTTAATTTATTTTTAAATGGTGTAATACAAATATTACAAGGTAATTATCATACGCAGTTACTTCCGGCCTATTAGGATGCTGATAGCACACGATGGATGCTTATGATCAAGATGCATAAGGTCAGCGACTACTAGGAACGCGCAACTATGGCATGTCTACCAAGCAGGCCGATAATTCCCTCTCTATCTCTCTTTCTTTCACTGATGCACGCACTAAGTCACTCAGTGACCCATAATACACTCGTGACATCTTGACGGCGAAGAAAGATGGGAAGCCAGGCTAGAGTTCGTATGGCTTAACTAAATATAGTTAAGCCATGGTTATAATCAAAGTGAATATAGTTAAGCCGAAAAGGCAGTGGATCGTTTTCGTTGGTGTTCGCATATGTCAGCCACTCATTAGTTACACAATGTTATTCTTGTTTCACGTAAAACAACAGAATAATGCAATGTTCGGGATTTGTTGTTAAAGTATGCGCAAAGCTTTATTTCTGGAAGTTGAATTTAAATAAAGAAGCAATTTAAATGCTAAATTGCCCAATGTTCAAACCCATTGACAAAATATATGCAAATATATCTAAGGAAAACGCAAGTTTATTGGGAATTTCAACCAACATATATACAACACATTATTTTAGCAACAGTGTTTCTTGTTCGGCTCGCGTTTGACGCCTAAACCAAAACCGGTCATGTTGTCAGCGTTATCAAAGAAATTTCTGAATCAACCAAGTCATTCAGCTTTCATCCTAAGGATCGAACACAATTAACTGCTGAGGTTCGGGACAATCGACTAACACAAAGCTATGGCAGCCACAACGGCTCACTAACCTGCCTGTATCGCGCGAGTTTCGATCGGTGGCTGTGTTGGACGACAATCAGCCTCAGAAGAAAAGCCGACTCATTTTTGCTCCACCCTACGAGCAAGGTTTTAACGCAGCTCTTTGTCATTTTCCCCCGTCCATAGGCAACTTCAAAATTTGACCTAACAATAACTGAGATAATGCTTAGATACTGCACAAGTACATTGTGTGAAGCATCTATATATAGAACTATGTGAAGAAGCATTATGCTATGCTAAATAATCTAGAGTGAACCGGAACCAGAGTGGCGATATCTATAGCGCAGGAGATAGAACCATAGATGATTTTCTAGAAATTCTTTAATTCGTTGTTACGTGATGCATTCATTGGTCGTTAACTTGGTTAAAAATATTGGTTTGTTAAAAACATTGTTGTCAGCGAAACTCGCAGCAGGTCGACGACACAGCTTGTTAAAAATGGCTAACTGGCGGCTCACTTCTACATGACCTCGTCACTCTGACTGGTTATCTCACGTATCCTACACCCACGTATATAACAAAGAAAACATTGCAAGTATTATTGTTTTTTATTCCACATAATTTTTGTACTATCTGGAACGTCAACATCTAGGTAACCAGATCGATTGTTATGATGATGGCTAAGCGCGGTGACCCTAAAAGTACCAAGCTATTTTACTAATATCATGTGCTTCGAAACTAATTCGATGTTTTTTAACTCTCTATACTCACCCTATCTTCCACGGCATATAATTAGGCCTGCAACGATCACCACAGTAATCACAGAACTAAAATAAAAACAATATACAAACAACTGCTCTCTGCCCCTTATTACGAGGGGGAACCACTATGCTCATTGTCGGTTCCTAATTGGATTGATCCTGTCTGAAGTCTGATCGATGGTAAAATTGTTCGATCCAGGTATATGGACTTCGTTCGACACCTTCTGAGCAGTCAGCGTCGCTTTGCAATTTCTTCTTCCTCAGCCAACACCTACGACCCTGAAGCTCTCGAGCTAGATGGTTTGGTGTCCAGGGAGTTCGAAACGCCGCGTCGGATTAATCTACTGTTGAGGTCGTAGCCTCCCAGCAAAGGAAGCATCTCCTGTCGCCTTCCTCCGTAGAGTCTCGCCGTAGAACCTCGTCTCCGAAAGCAGCTGACAGCAGCGAGATTTTCGTGTCGGACCACACGTCCGACCGACGTTAAATTGGTTTCTATGGTTCCCACTAGATTCGCTCCTCTCTACTATGGCAACGTAAACGACAGGAGAGTCGTTTTCTGGAAAGGCCGCCGAAGCAGGTAGACAGCCACCTCCAGCTTCAACCCCTCCACCCCCCACCACCTCAACAAAGAACGAAAGTCTTGCGAACTCTCAGCGTTTGTATAGGCAGCACCAACCGATTTATTTTCATTGGCAGCGCAGATATCACAATAAATAGCCGAGCTCTTGAATGGGAAAGGGTTTTATTTTGGGGGAAAATCAGAAAAATATCTTCGATTTTCTTATCGCAGCCTGGGTATGATCATATTATCTCGATGGCGTTGCAAATCTCAGTAGAACGTATATTTCAATATATCGCTATGTAAAACAATAGAGACAATTATTTCTGTTGGCACTGAATGTGTTCTGTTGGTGAATGGCAAAAAAATAGACCTGCGTTGATAATTCATTAGCTTTAGCTACAAGCCAATTGGTAAAACTGAAACAGTTTTTATTTCTTCAAACGATTGTGTGAGTTTCCCACGCTGCTATGCTCATTCGTATAATAGTACTCGTTATTTGAAGCATTATTGCTCATGATTTCTACAATTATTTGAAGCATCAATAGTAGAACATACTTAATTTAACGTTCGCACAAGGTCGCATAATATTACTGTATTCCTTATTATTTCCCTTCCGAAGCTTCGTCGCCGGTAGCGACCAATAACACACTGTATCGTGTATTATATAAATAGACACAAGTCATCATTGGACAGCCAAAAATAGCTCAACCGATGTTAATCTGTAACCCGTTATCCCAGTGTTCCACTATTCTAACGATTTGTTCAGGTTCGCCCTCTTTGATGAAATCCCGATGGCAGGCATGGCAGACTCTGTCTCTTCGTAACTATTTCGCCTCAGACTACTTTGAGTATTCAGACTACTCACTGACAAACCTAATTAAGAGCAATGCTTGAATGATTTCCCGACCGCACTGAGATGATTTCTATGAAAGCTAAGTTATTGATAATACTAGGCGCTCTTTAGAATTGAACAAAAGCTGGGTTGGGTTAATATTTTCCAGATGAGTTTTTATTGAAGTGATACATGCTGTACGATGATCATAAGTAATTTTGACCAGTATTGATAGCGTTCGAATTAGTAACGATTTTTTACCTGGAAAGCACTGTTCCAAATCACACTCTGCGCAAAGGAGAACTTTTATGGATTTCATAATTTTTGACCGACGCCGTGTTACTTACACTTATTTTTGACGCTCTGTCGTGTTAATTAGTACCATAAGTACACCGATTTCTGTTTAGGTTCTCTATGTGGGCGATGCCATTACTTGTTTTTACAACCTGAGTCGTAAACAGCTCAACGCACAGAGTTGCTATGCTTTGGACTTTGGGTGGCGGGCACCCGGCATTTGTTCTATCAGAGACGACTCTTGGTGGCTTAAGTCGTTCACGTTGGGCCGACAACTACGTGTTTAAGACTTCTCGTCGCCTTACTGACGCTAAAGGCGGCATAGGTTGGATAAATTGACCGATAGTGGGATATGTTCAGGCTGCAGGTCCTAATCCCCGTGGCCGTGGTTAGCCTCAGCGAGATGTTGATATTTCCTCCCGTTGACATTTTTCGCAGTAGCGCGGCCAGACGAATAACAAGTACCAAGAAAAGTCTGATGGGAGAAAGAGAAAGTCTGTTCTGGGGCCCGCCTGCGACAAACGGGAGTTCATGTTTGAGACTTCTTGTTACCGGCTGGCAAAGGAGAGCATTCCCCAATTCATCAGTGGCAATTCATTAATGAAATTACATTGGCCAGCACATTTTCGCTTATTTGAACTCCAACTTATGTTCGGGCACACTCAGAAACTGTCTCTAGCTGATACACAATAGTTGAATAAGAAATTGCCAAGGGGGCACATTTCAAACGACGCGCAACTGTTTCAGAACTATATTTACAGAACTATACAGAATTATATTTTGTCAGATTATCCTGACCACGATGTGTATCAGATTATCCTGATCTTGTTATATATACACCTTTTATCATAATTTGTTTTTTTTATTTGCGAGAACCTAAGCATTGATGTTCAATTGAACATTCAATGACAGTTGTCAATAAGGAGAATCCTCAGACGAGTCGAACGAACTATCCGGCGCGTTTACGTACGATTCTGTGCTACGACATGAGGCTAAGGGATGGATGTCTTTAACGTATAATGCCTGCCTGTTATAACGTAGAGTTTATCAAACAGGCCAGGTGTCTGGTGAAACAGGAGCAATTTGTACGCACTGTCTATAAAGGTTAGCATGGGCATATATGGGCGTCCCACCCTCCGCCTTCTGCGGATGTGTGCGCCTGTAAATGTATTTTTTGCAAGATCAAGGACACCGCTCTCGGATTTCGACATCCTACAGTCTACGATCGGCCGTAGTGAAGACGAGGCCACATCATGCAAAAGCCAAATCTCCGTGGGATGTCTACACTGTTTGGTAGTAAAAGAAGAAACGGCTTGTTTCGTTCGCCGTGTAAGCCATGACCCCCAAGAAGCTGCACTAAAGCGTGGTAATCCACGGATCTCAGCGAACTCAATTCAGCCCCGGCTTTCCTTGTTTATAACTGTATACAGCCTGCTATATAAGTTATATACGTATCGGCGAGGTACAACATACTAATTGAAAAGCTACCACTTGCGAAGACATAGGTAGATGTATTCGTGATACTTTAGTGATACACACGGAACGGTTCTTCCACTTCGATACAAATGTCCCGAAAACCCAGTACCTATGCAACAATTATCGATAACAATCCCTATGTGTCGCCTATATATATATATATATATATATTCACCAAGCAGTGCATATCAGGTAGGATAGTCACCAGAATATAGTCGGTGAATTGTTAGCACTGCTTACAGCTCAATCTGAGAAAACGATGAAGAAAAACCACTGGTTGTTTGCGGTAACGCTATACGCTTACACCAGAATACCATTGGTAGCACTAAAACATTTACTTGTTACACTTATTGTACACGAGTAACCTGGAAGTCGCGAATGAGTTTAAGACTCTGGTCTTTCTCAATCCACTGTGATATAATATTAAGACCAAAAAAAATTCATATGAATATAAAGAGAGGATATATTTTGCCTTCGTGAATCCTTTGGAAACTCTCATGCAGTTTGTGGGAAGTGGCGTGTAGAGATCAGTCAACTCAAGTGCTTCATCTCGACTTAGAGCATGTGATGCGCCTTTTTTAATGAGCTTCTCTATGCGAGTCAAGAATTGGAGGTATCCCATTTCGTTATTGACTACGACGTCAGCTTTAGGCTCTATCAATGAGTCTTATTTTTGTCTAGGTTTCCCTTTTATGCCTAAGGGAGCAGAGCGTTTTGTCGATGCCATTTGCGTTCGTGGCCGCTGGCTCTTTCTTCGGAAGTTTACACTGGCGTACTTTCAATGGCATGACTGGCATTTTGGTAAACTCAGCTGGTAGATCTTTGTTGATCTTCTTTCTCAAATTGGCTGTAAAATGAGGTGAAGGTGGTAGTGCCATGAGTCCCATTTTCCGGGGATCACCATCATCATCATCGGTGTCCTGTTCAGTCGAGGATGGCTATTTGAGCTGCCGCACAGCCTTATGGATGCAAGTGCATGCAAAGTAACGAGGATAGCCACACAGTGTATGAGGTCATTCGTTCTCTTTTAAAGATTTTTTCGAAGAAAGCTTTGAGCAGTGCAGATATGATCAGCTTTACAGGTGCGTCGAAGGTGGTTATTTATTTTTTGCAGTTGAAAGGGCACCATACCACTCTCTCAGAAGCTTGGCCTCTTAGATATGACAGGATTTTCTGCTTATTCTTGTATCCACTGAATCAACATCGTCGCAATCTCGTCGTTATGTTGATAGTGTATTGTGTATCTGCATTCAAATGGAGACACCGCATATTGGCATTATTCTTATCATCATATCATCATCACATAATACATATATATATATATATATATATATATTACAATGGCTTTATGTAAATACAGAAATAGAGAGATAGCTATAATCGGTTGGAGTATCTTGAATGAACACGGGACATATTCCTCGTATAGAATATATGGATTATCTCTATTCCATAACTAAGCGTTTCATTTATTAAGCATTGGTTATTTCCGCTTGTCCATTACTCTCGCCATCTTATACACTGTGATCATTTCAGTTGTTATTCACATACCCAATGAGCCAGCTTGCAGCACAACTAGGGTAGTATTGTGCACAAAAATCGCTTATTTGACGATTTAACTTTTCAGGCCCAACAAGAAGAAGTAGAGTACAATGGCATAGAAGAGGCCAACCATTCGGGCATCGTCGTCCGCCATCTGAGGAGACTAAGCGTCTTTGAACATGGTGGTTGCATGGGGCCCGGGGAGAAAATACGGTCTTGTACTGTATATATGGTAAATGGTAAATGGTAAATCTTTATTGGTTTATTTAAGGAGCTGCAATTTTTCAATGCTTAAGCTCTCTTATATATATATATACTGCATGTAGCTCACTCCTCCATCTGTGTTCATGGGTTTCTATGTGTACCTCTGTTTACGGGGTATCTTTGGTAAATGACGCTGAGCTCCTGGACGTACGTGTGCACCGTACATACTTGTTGCTCGAGACTCCCGACAAATTCTATTCAACGTATGCTCGTACCGGTATTGTCGACACCGGAAAAACGAAACAGCAACAGCCTATGGTGTTGCCCAAGAAAAAGTAAACATATATATAGGTTGTTTCCAGGAGAAACTCAACGTGTCGCTTTGTCGACTAACGGCCAGTGGATCACTGTGGGAATTGAGAAGAGTAGGACTAGCAACTTGCGAGCCATCCTTCCGGCCATCCTAAAAATGACATTTTAAGACCACTGTAGTAGTGTCGACCCACTCTCGTGTGCTTGCCCGTCTAGCTCGACTCGAGAGAGAGAGAGAGAGAGAGAGATAGGACTTCAACAAAATGAACGGGGGTAGAGTTGCTTGGTTGGAGGTTGGCTGACTTCACCGATTCGTTGCGCGCACAACCGACCGCGTCGTCTCCGGTAGATTAAGCGATGCGGCGGTCCCATTACGTGAGTAGGCGGCACTTCAAAGAAATGTGCTCGCCAAGCAGCTGAAATGGTTGGGTGGGGAGCGGTCAAAAGTGGCCAAGATGGTTTGTTGTCCAATATTGGAAAGATTCGTGTACCTCGTTGGCTCAGGTTGTGACAACGTTTGGATGATGCCAGCTGACGCCGCAAAGTTTCGAGGGAAGAAAGCGGTATCCTGGGAAATCTCACCTATTGACTACTGTGATGGCCGGTAATCGGCAGCTGAAGGGAGATATTTTCATATCAGCTGTATTTGTTTGTCAAGTAAGCTGGATAACACTTGTATCCTGTTGAAATTCAACAAAATATAATTACCGATAGCCATGATTAGCCATGAGAAAAAGGTAAGCATATTAGATGCATTATATAGAATAGAATTTTTTCAAATATATTACATATATTGTGGTCTATATATCCTTTTTTTACGTGCGCATATCTTGACCACAATATATAGCACCGCACGTGCGTTGCTTAATACCCAAATAAGTGGGCTTTCCATGTTGGCTCTTACTGGTATTGAACCGCGCGGACCATTGAGCTCTCACAAATTGAGTGGGATTAATATCGCCTACGCGGCATAAAACGGCATATAACGGTTACCTTAACTTTTATCTACGTTATTTCACTCGATAGATTTAACCGATCATAGGTTGCGAATAAGCGGCATATGGCTAACGCTGCTCGTTTCGATCTTAGTAGCTGTTCGGTCACACATTGTGCATTCTCGATCTGAGCGACAAACGTCTCGTCACACTTCTCTGTGTATTTCTCGTCTGGGTCGTCACGCACCCAAAGCGACCCATCTACATTCACGGTATGTGGAAGATCGTGGAAAGGAGGAATCGTCTGTAAAAACATTCACAAATCTGCCCTTGCTTTTGCTGTTGTTCCAGTCACATTTGGTCCATTGGTGATTGCTACACACACATACACACACTCGAGCATATACATACATATTTGGTCTATGTGTTCGGCAATATCTTGGCTGGTCGACGCTCCCCCTCGTTACGGTTGCCTACGGTTGTCTCCCATCATTCTCGATTTGTGCGTTGTGTTCTATCTAACCAGAAAATGGTAACCCCGCCTTCCGTTCCAGCCAGCGAGGTACTCTCTCTCTCTCTCAATCTCTCTGTAGGTCTCTCTGCGCGATCCTGTTTGCTACTGGCGCACTCCATCTTTTCGGCGATGGAGCTGGTCGGAACAGGCGGTGCACATATAGGGTTAAAGTCGAAGCAAACAACAGGAGAAGAAGCCGCCTATGTCGATTTACTCTGGCACCGTGAGCATCATGATCAACATCATTGGCTAACAGATCTTCGCCGATGCCATCGGCGTTCGCTACTAGAAGACGGGGTATGGGCCACACCCCCTCCGATTGAGTATTAGAGAGCATCTATTAAACCTGGTATAGATCGGCTTCTCTAGAGGAGGGAAGTCGCACAGCAGTGCGCACTAAACGTATTGTCGTATTGTGGCGTGTGTATTTCTTACTGAATGTGTATGTGTGTGTGTGCATGAGACAAAGAGAGAAGAAGGTATAGAAGATAAGCTTGATCTGGCCTTTACTCGAGATAAAAATCAAGACGGCTGACTGACTGTATGAGAGGCTGAGCGTTTATTGAAGGGCAGGCTTTAACAATTCTCAGACAGGCAGATGATTTCGATGTGTTATGAGAATGAACGCTGGCTATAAATATTGTATCGGGCAACACTAGATATTGAAATAGGAATGGACGGGCTGATCTTGGGGGCACATTAGCCACAAATGCCGAGTGAACCTACTCAATGTGAAATACATACTGCACTTTATTTGATGGATTATAGTTAAACGTCGTTGCTATTTACAAGCTAATAGACCAACGTTATGTAAAAGTCAGTAACGCAGCTCGTTCACCGTGTGAGTATTCGCACTGCTAATAATAGCCAATCGAATAGAGGGTGTGTACGCTTAATGAATATTTATTGATAAGCAAAATACCTTTATTAAGGCGAAAACGCGGTCTCGTGTCTCTATGCGGAGAGTTCAATTAGGAATTGGTTGGTGTGCGGTTCACCCAAAAGATATTACTGCGTCCAGGCAAGAAGAGGTGGCAATTGTGATTGGTAGCAATAAAGTGGTGATCAATCGGAGAAAATTATGCTGTAATAAATACTATAGAGAGAGGAAAGCGAGGGCCCTTTTCTAAATGACCTTTTAATCCAATGAATAGAGAAATCCACGGTTGTTTTTGTTGTGATACGTACTCAGTTTTATGCTACACAAATAGCCATGAAGGTTAAGCGACACGTGGTGGCTACTGTCGCCGTTGCTGTTGTTGCAGCAAAACAGTGATAAAAAAATTCACTTAAAAACTCTGCTCATTCATCATATAAATAGAGTCAATGCGTTTATTAGATTGGAGTTGGAACTACGAGAGAGAAAGAGGTAGCTGAATTAGGCCACAACAGACAACATTGTTTTATCTAATGCGTGAAAATATACGCTGACGAAATTCGACATAGACTCGTACCTTTTCGGTGCGTACGGTTAGGCAGTAAAAGCTCTATACATGAGGTCATCAACGAATTAAAAGATAATTCGATATGAATATAAATAACGACAATGAATATAAATAGGTCGAAGTTAAAATTGGCAAAGGACAGAATAGGAAACTGACTTGACACTTTATTCAACAACAAACGTGAAATTAGCTAAAAATAAAGAGTCCAGTGGCTATCTGCTCTAGTACTGTTTGTTTGTTAATTTTGGGCTGATCCTTATGATAGCTGCAGAATACATCGAACATTATCTATAAGAAGTTGGCTTCCTCCAGACTTCAGGATGAATGGCTTTCTCTGACACTGGCACCAAAAACAACAGTATTTAACATCTGCCAATCATAGGGAAAAAGCACCCATACTAGCCGTATGGATATAGGTTATATATCTCTTCTTTTGCTGCTGCTCAGCGTGCACAAATATTGAGCAGACGCTGCTGCTTCTTCTTCTGCCGTAGCATCAGCAGTCGTAGATACCATGGACGGGGCTGGAGGCCGATGTGGAGACAGATGTCACACAGATCAACTACTATAACTACAACGATAACACAGAAGGCAGGACCGTGATAGGCTGGCATAGACCTAAACGGTGTCGCCGTTGTTGCTCTAGATAGAGATAGTGGTGCTGCTAAGCGCACACTCGGACATATACAGAGACGCCACGGTCCACGCATAAAAGTGTCATATCGAACGAAGATGCTCTATAAACGCGGATGCTGCCAAAACGACGTTGTCCAAGTTGACTTCATTCTCAGGTTGACTAGAATCGAGCCAGTTTTTATGTCTTTGTATCGATAGAGGATATCTCCGATGTATTATAGCATACTTGCATGAGATCGATTCCTACTTGAGTTTTTCTTCTAGCTCCTCTCTCTCTCTCCTTCCTCTTCTTCCAACCAAGCAATCTTTTCAATGCACTAGGTTAGGTAATATGGTGTTGAATTGAGCTGTGCGTGAGCACATGTGGCCCAGTGTAAATCTGCTCTCTCTCTCTCTCTCTCTCTCTCTCTCTCTCTCTCTCTCTCTCTCTCTCTCTCTCTCTCTCTCTCTCTCTCTCTCTCTCTCTCTCTCTCTCTCTCTCTCTCTCTCTCTCTCTCTCTCTCTCTCTCTCTCTCTCTCTCTCTCTCTCTCTCTCTCTCTCTCTCTCTCTCTCTCTCTCTCTTTCTTTCTCTCTCTCTCTCTCTCCCCCCTCTCTCCCTCTCTGACTTTACTATCCCGTTCCATTGCAGATAGCGGATTCCCGCCTGCCTTTTACATATGTTGTCCCCTGTGCCGATCGCCGCTGGATTGGGCGAGCCTCCGTGTACTGCTTATGTGTGTGTGTGTGTGTGTGTGTAGGTCTGTGTGCTCAGGCCTATCTGGATGAATGTGCTGTATGTGTTTAGGTTACAAATCGGCGAGCAAATCGGCCAGTATAACGGGAAGCAAATACAGCTCACACTGCACAAGACAACTATAGCCTAACGGAGAGGTAAATGCAGGCATCAGATAGATCAGCCAAATGTGTTGCGCCGCTGCCATGGCAAGATTACCAGAAGAAGGCACACGCAACAGATGCGACCATAAAACAGTGGCGGCTAAAACAGGAACAGTTCAGCTAGGACTATATAGCAAAATAAAGTAACAACGTTGCTTTCAAACATATCAAGAGAAATGATCAGAGGGAGAAAGAGAGATGTCGATCTGAAAGAAGTCAACCGGAGTCGGTTGTATTCAGAAGGGCGTTTACATCTTTGGCTTCCATAGTTCGCATTCGTTAACACGTTAAAGAGGGGCGCGAAAGAGATTTCTCCGTGTTCAATGAAAGCCTTTTGTACTGTGAACGTAAATTGCGTGGACGTTTTTCCTTCCCTGTTCACATCTCCCGGACTTTGCTGGTGAGGTATTTTATCAATCAGGGTTGGTTTAACATGAGCGTATGTTATTTAGCAACTGACATTAATTTCTTCGCTAGTCTGCATATATAAGTATGGTATGCACATAATAATAATAATAATAATAGTAATGTATATTGGGTGTTTGTTTGTTTTTGTGCAATGTGTCTTCATGTTATACAATCACTGCTTGGTTGTAGGTTCATGTGATGTTGTCACTTGAATAAATATCCAAATATTCGTTTTGATGACATAGTCAGTGCTGTAACTACTGTTAACACCTTTTTGCTGCCTTGGTCGTAAAGGGATCTGATAAGCAGATAACAACAACAACACGAGCTGTTCTAATAGATAGTCAGGTTGTCGTATTACTCTCTCATTCTCGCGCTTTCCATGATGAAAGCATTAACGTGGACGTTTAATGTCGGCTGTGAGTCAGCCCGGGAAATTTCCTTTACTATTTCGAGCTGTATGTCTATACTAAACCGAAGGCATGTATGAAAATGCACCATTGTTTTGTTCCGACTTGTTTATTTTCAAACAGCCATTACATTCAAACCGGTTCATCCGTTTCTGACCCTTTTCATTTTGGCCGGCAGCACCGCTGCTGCCATTCTCGAAGCTGCCATAGCCACGATCGCCTACCACCTACTTCTCCTATATGGTTCGGTGGTTGGCTGGTTGTTCAGTGGTTCACTTCTCCGGTGGAGTCGATGCAGTCGCAATTGTTTAGTGGAGTGGACGTCAACCGGAAACTCCTTCGCTCTCTCATCGTCGTCGTCGTCGTCGTCCGTTACTATGCTGCTGCTGCTGCTGCTGTCGCGGCACCGTCTCCATCCTCATTGCGAAGGCCGAAAGAGGAAACTCGTCGCTCGTTTTGACTCCCCATGGTCGCATGGAGAAGGTGGCAGTTTCGAGTTTGAACTAGAATAGAATAGAATTTTCGTTCGTGCCGTCGAAACCACACCGCGTGGCGAAAACGCGAGCGAGAACGCAACTCTCAGCGTCGATCCTATCCCAGCATTCCCGTCACTCCCAACCCTCAAATCCCCAAACCCCACTTTCTTTTTCGAGTGAGAGAGAGACAGAGAGAGATAGACGGGAGGGTCCTTGCTGAACGCTGTAAGCAATAGGGGGAGTGGTTAGAGGTCCTCGTGAGCTGAAACGAACCAACGAACGAACGACTCCGGAGCTCAAGCGAACGTCAGGCAGAAAAGAGAAGCGAAACGGTAATATGGCCTGCTCGACTAACGGAATGGTTTGGGTTTAATGGTGCAAAATGACTCCGCATACTTTCCACCACTCGCACTGGCGACGTGCCTCTATCTATTTAACTATCTATACAACTATTATTATATCAGAGGAAGGGAGTTAACGGAGAAATAAAGCTGACGGTTGAGGTGGTGCAGTTTACGTTCGAGTCGTCGCAGGAGCTTAAAAAGCCCGTGCTATAGTTTTCGGCACATACAAAGAATATCGTTGGATATAAATATAGACGCATGCAGAAGGTGACCTGGGCCGATTGATTATGTTGATAACGCTGGCAATTATTATTATCAAGTATTAAGTATTATCACTATTATGAAAGATTTGTACTTAATAAGTAAAGACAATCAGCATCAAGCAACAGGAATACGTGAAGGAAAACCATTAAATTCGATTATATAATGCGTTATCTAGAGTATAATGAACATACGCTTTATTTTCAAATAATAATAATAATAATCAGCGGATGTCATCCTATCCGTTATTTATTATTAGTTAGATTAGTCAATATGGGTCTGTATAGCCAATCTAAGTTTTTTAGTGAAGTGTTCTGATCCGAAGCTTGAATCTTGGAAACAAACATACATCATGTAGAGAATTTAATCGTACGCATCGGAATAAATAATAGCATACTATATATACAACGTATATAATTAACTAGTGCATGTAGCCGTGATCTTGTGTTATGGGATCTTGGGAAGAAATTCGGTAGGATAATTGCGTAATCCTTCCGGCCTAACGATTGAAACCGATCTTAAATTAACGATTGCAAGAACTTAACCGGATTTAATTCCTGTATTTCGCTACTTCTAGTCAAGGGCTTCTCTCTCGCCGATGATGTTGCAATCTTTCACTACGTCGTCAATACGCCAGATGCCCCATTACGTCAGAAGTGTTCTCCTAGAAAATAAAATAAGTCTTGGCCAGTGAACTTTCTCTTGCTGTCATCTTAAATAATTGGGATCAAATCCCACTTAGCAACACCCGTTATGTATCAATTCTGTCCTTCAGTAGTTGTCCCCATGCTGCGACTTATGACCTAGTTAGCGCTTATATTTCAGTTATCACAAGGTAACAGAACATTCGTTCAGAGAGATAGTTACTCTAGAAATAATTGAAAGCGACCCTAAACCTTCGTATCAACTCTAGAGAAACTCGACCAAACTTAAGTACGGCAGCAACTCTCCACATAGTTGCTCTTTTACCAGCCCAAATCAGTTAGGTTTTTTCATTTTAATAGAAACATATGAACATTTTGAAATAAAACAAAAGTAGCTGGTTCAGTTACTACGTTGCCAAATAACTAGATATGAGTACTAGAGGTGCAAAATATTCCGGGGAACCATAGATATTCGATAGGGTCGTTACTATATATTAGAATACCTGACCATTGGGTTTAAAATGGAACTCGTTGCGATGAAACTTTCTTGGTGTATGACGAGTACTGAAAGCGGATTCTAAGAACCTTCAAAAAGCGAAACGAAAAACACTTATATTGACAACTGAGAACTAAACATGTTTAATTTGTTTTTAATAAGTAGTTTTCTTGCTAATAGCAGTAATGGCAATTGCTTTAAATAGTTTCACATATCTCTTCTGTGATCGGTCTATTTAATGCGATAGCCTATAGGTAAATTTCGGCCGGCGAAGGTATCGTAATGAGACCAGTTGACTCTATGGAATTTTCCTAGAACAAACTTATATGTCATCTATCAGTCGATTTCCGGATCATCTGGTTTCTGAATGGCGTCCTTCAATTAACTGGTCCCGTTACGATACCTTCGGCGGCCGAAATTTACCTATAGGCTATCGCTTTAAACGGACCGGTCAATATCACCTCTAGTGAATAATCGGATGCTCTCAGCTATCGTTAGCTCAAAACCGCTACCTAAAAGAATTCACCGATAGTCAATTACACCATGTGGTGGTTGCCGCCTATGCCAAATGACACGGCGTTGTATCGGTCTTCGTTTGCCAGGTAGAATATAATAGAAGGTAGTGTGTTCTGTGGACTTAACGTGACACAATGCGATGACACCATGCATAACGGCGGTGGAAATGGGAAAATCAGAGGTAGCTTCTTACGACGGAGGTAGCGGTGAGTGAGTGACTCAGTGAGAAGTTCATAGTGAGGAAAAAGCCAGGTAGAGAGAGAGATAGAGACGAACCTACCGTCAACGGTGGCTTATGGCCCATTCGGACCATGTGAAGTCTTCCGGATCGCTGCGCTTGGCTGCGTCGGACGCTTGTCGTGGCAGTCGTGAGGTCTATCGCCATCACAGCGCGCGGAGGCTCTCGCTGCAATTGCTGTCACCTCAGCTTTGCGTAAGTGTGCAATTAACACTTAATTGACGCTCTAGTCACCAAAGCCACGCTTCATGAGAGCACAGGATAGGAATCGGGCTTTGTTTGTAGTAATGGCCGAGGTTTCCAAAGGCCGAACAAAACCAGACTCACCCGTCGGCCGTCCCGGGCAACCTGTTCCGACTGGTTTTTTATGCGTTTCAAGGTCACCCGTTTGGTATATGAGGTGTCTTCTACGTGAACTAAAAAAATCCCAGTTTCAGAGTAACAACTTGAAGACAAGGGAGAGACAGAGAGAGCGTGTGTGTGTAACTAAGATAATACAAGTCACTTTACTCGTGTAGTTAAATCAATACGCTTTTAACAAATATATAAAACAAGTACTTGTATTTACCCAATGTTTACACACCTAAAACCATACGTTTTCTATACAAACATCAAGATGCACATACTGAAAAGCTGCTGAGGCACCTTGTAGTTGTTATAAATTCATCTTCACGAATCATACATTTGAATAGAGCCTCTTCATGAAACTCCAGTATATATATTTTCCCCCTTGGCATGTATCTACGGGTTCGAATGTTAGACAGCGTATAGGAAATTAGATGAAGAGACTCCGTGATTCTCAAAGTTGTTTCCATTCTTAATTTCCGATCAAAATGGAGAGAAGCAGTCTTCTATTATTACGATATGTCTTTATATTATATTACTATATGCTTACTATATGCCGTACTCATTTCTAATAGAATTTGCATCTTTAGCTGTTCATAAACTATTGGGTGGAGGTTTCGCAACTACAAGGTACCGCTCGGTAGTTCGTAGTACACAAATTGCGATAGTGAAAAGTGTCGATCATCGTCATTGTGAAAAGTGATTTCATGACGGAAATGTTTAGTGCAGTAGTAAAATGAGCTGTTGACGTTAATGCGTAATCGAGTTGAATTGAATCGAATTGAAGCGAATCAATCCCATTTCGAAGTTTATTTAGCCCAGTTTCCAATCTGACAGGAGGTTTATTTATTTCAGCTGATATACGACCTAACGAAAGAGGTGAACCTGAGAGAGATACGGCAAAATACTCAGCGTTGAAATATTCCTTTCACAGCTATTGGGTTCGAAAAATCCGATTTACCACTTAACCTAAGCGATCAATCGTGGGCTCAGCAGCACTTAAGGTATCTAATAATATAAAGCTGCACAATTGGTAAACTTGTTACAGCTAGGATTCTGAGCACTCACGTGTGTAAATCTAGTTCGTGCATCTATAAAGAGTATGAATGATCGGTTTACTCTCTATAATCGAGTTTGCCTTGCCTCAGCGATGAGGATATACGTGTTACTACAATCGTGTGATGTTAACATCACAGTCCCACTGGCAGCACTTTCTGGATGAGTCGTTTCGACCGTGATCGGCCATGTGCATCGAACTCACACGAAGAAAGTAGTCAGAATAGTTGTTAACCATGGAACCGTGGTTGGACAACTATTTAGTAAAAAAAATGAAGTGAAATATTTGACATAGTCTATTAGTCGAGTTGTGGAATTTGTGGTCATGGGAGAGGACCCGCTATGAAATACTAAGTAGATAATAATATTTGTATTTATCTGCTCAACGGGCAAAGCTACGGTTACTCGTTACCTGCTTAATATTAGGATGACCCAAAGATAATGAGAAAATGAGATGTGCCGTTGGTTATCGAAGAGATTCGAGCCTAAAGTAATGGTGGCACTTGCCATGGATTTCAACGGAATTTGCTACTACGAGATGTTGGGCCCAAAAGAAAAAATTGACTCTGCTCGATATCTCGAGTTCTTGAAGGGACTCATGAATAATTGGCATGGCGATAGGAAGCACTGAGTGTGGCTGCTCGATGACAATGCTAGGCCACATCGTAGCAATGAAATTACTTCCTGGCTTAAGGCCAAGAGCGATGGCATCACCTCTAACTTATACTAAAAAATCTTTGTTTCAACTTAGTTTAGTCAATGTTGAAATTTATCTGTGTCTCATTATTGTTGGGTCCTAATAATTATCATTATCAGTCTCATTATTGTTACCTAATAATTGGAGTCTTAGACAAATCGAAAATATGCAAACTAGTCTATTTAGAATTCCATATTATTATACTTATTTATATACTGTATGTGCTCGGCGAAGTTGCCGAGTCGTAAATATTTGCCGGCGCTCCCAGGATTCTCACTAAGACACATGTGATCTGGCCAAACAGCTCCAGAATGGACTCTTAATCGTAATCATTTACCCCAATGATCTTCCTCGTACAAAATCATCAACAGCTAAGGTAGGTAAGACTGCTGCGAGGTTTCGTTAACTTTCCGCAGCACGAGCTGTAGAATTTTCACACAGACTTTTTCCGTGTTGTTGGCCTATTCGCCCTTAACCTTCAGCGATGATTCATGGTCGTCCACAGCTGGGTCTCTTTGTCACGTGATCTCACACCAGGAAAGAGAATCACAGGTAAAAATGTTGTTCAACAAAGCAGACAGTTATGTCGAAAGGTGGTTCGGAGTACCAGTCATATATAAGGTAGATGACATATTAATTTCTCGTGCCGGGAGTCAACACGGAAAATAAATACAAATAGCTAAAATGCATCAAAACGAAGATCAAGACTTCGTGCGACAACACTGAGATATGAGTGACAATACCTGGAGACCAGATTGTGGATACGAACGGGTGTAATTGATCGCAGCATCGAACTTTTACAGATTTCTGTGGTTACTTAAAAAGTGTGTCATAGTTTGTACATATCACATAACAGCACAGTAGCATATGGCGTAATAAACAACTCCTTATGACCTCTATCCCCCACCACCACGTGAATGTATTGTATTTTCTTTTCTAGGTGCTAACATGGTAAGGGGATACATTTGTCTATATATTGCCGAACCCTCACTTGGCGACAGCGAGCATGGGATTGTATTCTATGCAATGTAATTTAATCCTTACTGGATTCAAATTTAACTGAATCACAATCAAACATACGAGGCGGATACATTTCCCTTTGAAATTGGTTATACTGAATTGCAAAAAGACAAGATGCAAGCATACTTAACATGTTACACAAATGCTAGGTGTATGTAGTAAGGTTGCGATCCGCTGAGATCATAGGGGATAATTTGTACTAATAAATTAATGTGAAAACCCAATTAATAGACATGGTATGGAAACCTAAGAAGTAGAATTAGTGTGAAAACCATTGTTTGTTTGATTCTTTCCTTTGAAGAGGACGTGTTGCCATTGTAGTGCATGACAGTGTGAAGACCTAACATAACCATACAATATATGTTGGAAAACTTCCATTGGCTGTCTTAAATATCAGTAGCGCAGTATGGCCAACAGGTACAGTTTGATGTTCACTTTTATATATATATATATATATATACGCTTTGTTTGGAATGTTGGCTATCGTGAGCACAGAGGTCGATTCATCTCTCAGACCACATTAGCCATGCGGTTGCTTTTGTTACTTTCCTGTACTCAAGTCGCGTTAGATCCTGTATTTTTTGTATTCATGTTACACTGTCGCAGAAATAGATTAAGGATTACAATGAAGATGTAATCGATTTCACCCATCGAACTTACTTTAGAACATACCTTTTATGGCCTGCTTTGCGTTTCGCACGTAAACGCTAATGGAAATCCGTTAAATAAGTAATCTGTCCAACGGTCAACCTGAATTCATTTGGATATCGTCCGAACGGTATCAAGTTCAACAACCCAATATGAATGTTATATTTACGATCGGCGAATTTTCTTCGACCAAGTTAATGGTCAAGTTCAGAAATTTGAAATCTGATTAGATTTTAAGGCCAAACTATGAAGCCTTTGAGTCTTTTGTATATATATATTTATATATATATGAACTGTTGGAAATACTCTTCCTTTCATGATCGGGTCTGGTCTAAGCTATTATATGAATAATATTACCATACTAGCTAGTTGAGTAAGCATGTAATTCACATACGAATTTATTTGTTATGAATATCTGATATAATATATATCACGCAACATAGTACGCAGATAACTCTTTAACCATTTCAAGAATATAGAAAGAACGACACACCTATTGCACTGAAACCACCATAGATACACGTATTTATACAGTAGCAGAGCTAAATTCATCCAGATTCATACGAATATGTAGTGATTCATATCAATATGTCTGGTGACGAATCTACATCAATGATATATCGCATAGCATAAGCCAAATGGAAAACGCATTTATTTCGTTAGCCGGGCTGACCTATCTCTCTCGGAGAACATCTCCTCATACATCCCTCTTCCATTCGTCGTGGAAAGAACAAACAGTTCGTGCTGTCATTGGGTCGCGTTCATTGAACGACATCGAACAGCGGAAGAGTGACATCACGGTGCTATAATATTTAGCTATTATCGAATAGGTCGAAGTCCCTATTCTCGACCAATGTCATCGGGTCTTCTCAATACATGCAGCAACCCATCCATCTATACAGGGTTTCTCTATGAAGAAGAATCAACATGGGAGGCTGCTGGTGTAGCCGCGAGGGAGATGGATTTGAAAGAGAGAAAGAACATTTTTCGGACTGGGACGAGGCCGAGGAGTGACACTTGTCAAAATGATCGCTGCGCGCGATGGCTTTATCTCTTTGATGTATGTAATACGTACCGTTGTATTGACGACAGATCCAATCTAAGCAAGGGCAGGTCGTCGCCTGTCGTAAGCGAAGGAAGCGCCTCGCTTAAGGCACGCGTCAGCGAAACGTAAGCTGAACCGGCAAACGTGTCATCTCGTACATACAACTCACTTTCGATGAATGAGTGGTATGGCCACAATGGCGAGGCCCACAGCAATGACAGCATCAGCAGAAGCAACAGTGATGATAAAACACTGAACAGGATATCTAGAAGCGAGCGTTTTGATAGTCAGTCCACATTGGACAATACTCGTCGCATGCACACTACCTATGTAGGTGTATGCACGCAATGTGAAATACTTCTTTTAGCGTAACCGTTCATACCAAAACAAAGAAAACTTAGCAACTGGTCCGTTTGGCTTTTGTCCAATGGTACAGCTTGCTATATTCGTATATAATATTACGTAATATTTTCCAATCGCAGAAGCTTTTAGCTATGAAACATATCACAATTTACCAATCTATTCAGATTCTCGATCAGAAAGTGCATGATCAGAACCAGTTTATCAATGGCCGAATAGATAAACGCTTTCGGGCTAATTCTCAGCTAGCATTTAACGTCCACGGTGTTGCTTCCGGCATTGCTTCGTAAGACGGGCCCCTTTAAATGCAAATCTGCAACGGTGGGTATTGAACCCGTACACTTACCTATCTCTTCTCCATGGTTGCCAGGCGCACACGGGTACAGCACACCACCAGGCTCTACCTGGGCTCAAAATTTCAAAATGAAATTCTCGCCGGCAAAAAGTCCATCGGCGGCGGTATCGTGCTCACTTGCTATAATCTGAATATAGGCAAAAACACTGTAATAATGGTACCTAGCAAACCGTTCGTATCATTTACTATTACTTACATCTGACACACGCGAATCGGTTGGCACTTCCTCATCGGAAACGTATCATCCTCTTCTGTAACGGTGTGCCGTAGACCCACATGAGAAGATCTTCAAGGGGGGGCCTAGCATACACAAAAATGACGAAATTCCCCGACTCTCTGCCTGCTCATCCGTTTGACGCCCAGCGTGTACAAATGGGACAGGCGAGCTGTCAATAGTTGACGTCCACTGCGTAACATTGATGAAATGGGAATAAACAAACGATGGGGGGTAGACGTTCTGTCTTCGTTGCCAATTGACGTTATCATATCACACGTCTCGCTGAACAAAAAATTGTGCTATGCGTTTAAGTGCCACTAAAGAACTTAGCTTAGTCACAGCCGTGGAGTGTACACATAGCGATTTTAAAGGTTGGGATTCAATCTGTGGGACGTAGAAGAAAACGTCATTGCAATATCAAAGCTATATAATTTATTAAACACTTGCATTAAACGTTTAATCACGTTATATCGATTGCTCTTATGGCTGGGATCGTCCACGGTTGTAGTACACATTTTAGATAGGGTTGTCTATTTTGATAGATTTAACCTCAGTTTCGATCTGCAGATATGTTGGCTAATGATGGCTCTTTTATTGAAAAATGAAAAAAAAATTCTATTTGACAATGTAAGCAAATAGATATATTCTAGCGGAGATGAACATGAGTCTCTTTCACGTCTGCGTGATTAGCATCAGCTATAGAATCTGCAACGAGTATAACATTAGTCTGATCGTTGTGACGCGCACTAAAGCAAGCTTCCAGCAATAACACGATTGTCAGTATTGCTCGACTTGACGCCGGATAGCTACCATAATCAAGTTAAGCGATATGCGATACGCTGCCTGTCAATACGCGTAGCGAATTTGTCACTACTGTAACACGTCGAAGAGGAATTATCGCTCACGATAATTTTGCGTAAAGCAATTTTAGATACACATTCACTACATAGTGAAATTTGACAACTAGCACCACCAATCCCTAACTGACGTGACGGTTATAATTTAAGCTGCACAGTGTCGACCAAGTGCCACGCACGGTTATGCCTTTCAAGTCGGCATTTACGTCGGTTTGTCGACTTTGGCCCTCATCCCTAGCCGCTCGTGAGACATTTCATACTCTTCTCGATTCTGTTGGTTCCTCCGTTGAAACAGTCAGTAAACATCACTCAGAAATGAGAACCGATTTGTTTTGGCAGAGCGCTTGTCACACACCCAAAGTTTACGCTGTTGAGAGAAAGCTGGAGAGAGAGAGAGATTGATAGAGGTAGATAGAGGTGCGAAGGGCCACCCGGCTGGGGGTTTCCACTCGAGTCTGGTTGTGCGCATTTTTTCATTTTCTTCCTGCTCGCTTGTACATCACATGACTTCGACTTAGCTATCACTGCACGAACACATCTTATCCAACTCAATGATCGCGTTCTTGCTTTACTGTTTGTCAGCACAAGCAACGACCTTCTCAAGATGAAGATGAAAATGAAGCAGTCTCAAGCATAATCCAATACAATACAAATTCGGCGCAAGTTCTCGAGGACCAAACAAATCGACACGAGGAACGAATCGATAGGGCGTGAAATAGCCAGGTCGTATCTGTGATCAGTAGTCAGAAATCATTGTTCTGGTGGAGAATTACTGTTTCGCTGAAGAGTAGTTTAGACCAGGGGGAGGTGCCCTCTTGAATCAGTTTCGTTTGACCCAGGTAGACAACGCAATTGGCAATAGCCAACCTGTCAATGGAGACAATGCGAATTTATCTAAAGCGCGTTCCATACAAAAGAAAACACCTACATAAGGAACAGTTGCTGTATTTTTATTTTCTGTATGGTTTGTTTACAATTTGATCTGTTTAGAGAGTAAGCAAGCGTTTTCGCTAGGGCTGTTCTAACGACAACCGATAAAACATTCTTAACAATGGGCCCCACAATAGAATGTATAGTTTTTGTGTACAGGAGGTTCTGTCTGGCAAACTAAAGCTGTTAACCGTAGCACGTCTGGTTAAACATTAAAATCTTTCGGGGTGGGTTTCTTATATCTAGGTTAGTAAATCATAACTGAACTGAGCTCAGTATATGTTAAAGGATAGTTTCTAAATGAAATAAGAGCAGCCTAAAGTATATAAGTTTAAAAATAAACAGACAGTCCAATTTGAAGGTTGGTCTTTCAGTTAGTATTATGTTTATGTAGTTGAAGAAAGGTAGAAAGAAATAGAATAATCTATTGAACTCAACTACTTATAATAAAATATAATACGATAGAGGGTAACCGAAAGAAGTGGCTTTCGTGTTATAGATGTTTGTATCTGTATTGGGAATCAAACGATGGAATTGAAGTCATCCGGGAATGTGGATTGGTATCAACTGATTTATCGAGTCATTTATTGTTAATCACTTATACAGCATTAAACATAGAATAATGAGAGATTTTTTGGGGACAGAGTGTCAGGCCGAGGCCGTCTGTATTTCTTATGCCTCACGCAATAAAATTTGTGAGAAATTGTCTAATCAATATATGTACTGAAAAAAGCACGATCTGAGGACGAATTAAGATTACGACCGTTCTATGCTAACAGAACAATAAGTTCTGACGCCCTTTATGGCCCTTACCTTAGTCAGATCGAATTCAATAGAAGGCGTACACTCCTAACGACACTCATGTGTAAGTTGAGGCCTTTTATACCGTGAAGAGTTCACTGATGTGCGCGGGAGGTCAAGGTGACCTACGGTCGCCTCAAATTGACTCAGCTGTGATTAGAACAGATGGCTTCAAGAAATCACAAAGTTTATTTCTATCTACAGAGCTGCACCTCTAATACTCACAATAATGGCAAGGCTATTGGAAACAGAAGTGGTACATATTCGATTTAATAGGTATTGGAATAGTAATAATAATAACAATAATTGGCCAATTATAAGGGTCATGCTTAGCCTTGATATTGATAGATATCTATATTTAGTTGGCCAAACGTATACTCAATCAGGATGCATCGGTTTAATTATCATTATTTTCTGTGTTAATGGGTTTCTTGTAAATGCTTCATTTATATATTATATATTCCTCCAATTGAGCGTAATCAAAGATTTATAATTCATCAGTCTCAATCAGTTTCATTTAGCAACGCTAACTGCGGCCGCACCCTGCATGAGCATCAAATTAATTGCAATTAAATTAATGCCCTGTCCAGCAACGCAGCACAACAAACATTTTAATTAGCAGCTGCTGTATGACACAGTAAAAAAACCAACATCGCCCTATTTGTGGAAACTTCAATGATCTAAGAGCTCAACTTCACTTGCTAACGAAAAACAGCAGAGCTGTGCATAGAAACCGCAAGTTGCATACGAGATTGGACGGGCAGCCGAGTTTCACAAAATCGGACACTCTCATCTCCCTCAGCCCCCCGGGGGGGGGGGGGGGGTCGGCAGTAAGAAATAGCTGTCTCACTTTTTTGTCCAGCCAGCAGTTGAAATTTGCTCCTATCCGCACTTTCTATTTGCACCCGTATATCGTGTGCACGGAAGCGTGCTACCACGACTTAGGTGATGTGGCCTGATTCTCAGTTTGTGACTCAGTGTGAGTATTCTAGTTACTTGCAAGAGCGGGAAGGGGGACACATGTTGCGAAGGCGCGAAGTTGGTCTGGGTGTGTGTGTGTGTGTGTGTGTGTTTGTATGGAAGGGAGACACGGGTCCATCTTTTTTCGTCTCTCGCCACCAGCGTTTCCGTTTCCGCTTGCCATTTGTATGGAGGTCGTTCTATTCCTGTTCGAGGAAGGAATTCTTGTAGCCGACGACTCTTTAGATGGCGTCGCACGAACTCACGAAGTTTTACATGCACGGCCACCACCTCATAAAGATTCATTCCAACGTAATCGAATTTGGCCATTTGTCCTTGTAATCCACTTTACTCATGAGGAAGTTGTCGTTCTCATGCACGTTTATTCGTTCGATAGATAAGAAAGAAGCTGGTTATGCAGTCACGTCTTAACTTACTGCTGAGTCCTACACACGCGAGCAACCCGTACACACAGCGATATTATATATCTGTGGGTGGGGACCAAAGCATGATATGGCTCATTCTACCAGCACTTAGCTAAGTCCTCCTGAATTTTAATTGAATTTAGAAATAGCATAGAATTGAGATTTAGAAAAACACTTGATGGTACTTTATATTTATAAGTATCCAATTGTAACATTAAATGTTACCTTTGGGGGAACCTGGAATCTACGAGAAAGTCATTTGCTTAGCGCACCTGCACCTCAGACATCAGACCCTGAGCCTGACCCACTGATGGCCAACCGACTAGAAGAGTTCGACAACTAACTAGCTACGGGACAGAGATGAGTACGGTGATTTTTATTGCAACGCCTATCCTTTGATGTACAGAGGGGAAACACAATTGAAGTACTGGTCACAATATCCACTTGAGATCAGGGAGGACTCGTAAGCATATGGGCCCTTTTTTTTATATACGTTCAGACAATTAATTAGTAGTACTTAGTATAGCTGATTCAAATAAAAGCTCGAAACGCATGCCTTGTTTTATAAGTTCTTCGCTCTAATTTGCCTACACCAGCACATAACAACTACACATAAGAACTCAGCACGATTGCAACGTTATTCAAAGCATATACAATATATCTATACTATTTGAGCGGGAAACCATACTCAAAACTAACGCTTAGTTCTTATTCTGTTATTCACGTAATCTATTATATAACACCGTATCCTACGCCGTCGAGTGTTGTCACGTAATGTGCATATTCATGACGTGGGTTCTTCTTCCGTATATTCTGTCTTGCTGCGAATGTGTAAAAATGCAATGAAAGGTTGAGCTAGAAATGAACAACCGGAGCTGTCCCGGGCTTCCGTTGGCGAATGCTGGTGTTCACTTCCTTCCGTTACCACCGAAGTTTAAACAATTTGCCTTCGACCGTCGAGAGTTTAGACGAGCCACAGCGTGAACTTGTTCGCCACGATGGGCTTGACACTATGGGGACGCGGTTATAGCTGGATCACGTGACCATGTAAAAATTGCCTCCCGCTGAACGCGCGCGGTAAAAGTTGAACGAGACTCTCTGCCGTAGAAAATCTAAGTACGAAGTCTTCTTATTTTGCGTATGTGTATTGTATAGATGGAGACAAAAATACTGTTACACTACGAAATAACGTTATATTTTTGCTTGAATAGCGTCGGTTTTATTCCGGTTACGAGAGTATACAGGCCAATTTGCATGCGAGACGGATTTCATGATTCAAATAGTCAAAATAATATTAAAGCATTCATTATACCGGAATTATATATTTAAAATATTTTATTTCTCGTTTTCCATTCGTTACCACGTAATCACATTTCGTCCACCACCAATTTTAGAATTATACTCGCAGATTGTATCAAATAAAATAAAGATGAGCTTGGTTTTCTGCTTGCTTTACTGTCTCTTGCGATATGACGTAAACGGACATAGTGAATCCATACGTCTTGCTTTTGTGATCCATTCAGCTCAGCCCGAACGTACTCAGCTTAATCGCAGGTCGACCACGGTCCGTGGCCGCTGTCGAAAACTTTAAATTTATTTACCAGCAGCAGCAACAAAGGCCACAGCGGCAACGCAGCAATATCAAGCACCAGCATCTCTAATACACCGATACACATGCATACATAGGTGCAATGTAGAATGTCAACGATACGGCACATGCCGCGTTAGGGTACCCGAAAAAAGCCGAGCTGATCTCATCTTCACAGGCAACGATAGCACGAGAGAGCAAAAGATGCCTTATACTAATAGTCAGTCATTCTCAGTGACCTTTACCGTAAAGGCTACGGTCGTCGTCATCTCCGCCGCTCAAGCGAAAGTGAAGAGGCATCAAGCAAAGAACGCCAATGAACCGAATAGTCGATAATAACAACAACAGTAGAGGTAACACACTCGATATCATTGAGGAGGGGAAGCAATCTGTGCTGTGTTGTTGAAAGAACGCGGCACCTAATTAGCTGAGCTCTTCGATTTCGAGACTACAAGTTAATGTATGCCTGTCACGTGTATCTGTACACCGTCCGTCAGCTGAGACTGAGTATAGCTAAAATGACACATAGCGCTTATTTAATTAGGGTGAATAGTCTTCTTGCTGATGAGTCTCATGAAGGTGATGACAGCCGAACTCATTATTGAAATTCTAGATCTCTAGCTTGACTTGGCCTTAATAGCGGATTTGCCAAATAATTCATTACTCCTGATTCTAATTTATTCCAATATCGTTCGTCGTACTCTACACTTGGCCAACAGGGCAGATTTCCAGCGTACGTCCCCTAAGAAGTGTTGCATTTTCAATGATATTCACAAAGCAGAAAATCGATCCGTTTCTGAGGCCTGATGTCCGACGCGTTTACATCGAGACGAACTAGAAGAAAAGCCACCTGAAATTCTTGAAATAATTTTGTTCAATAACAACTCCTTAGATCGGTGCAATGTGCCTACATGTACGGGAATTAGACAAAGCGTTCAGTGAAATTATGAAACGCGAAGGAGAACTTCGACAAAAAAAAATATATACAAGAGCGCGCGCATTGCATCGATCGGTGCGCAGCCATTTTTACGCTCGCTTCCAGATCGGTTTCTAGAACGATACGCTTCTCTGACCGACCTCTAGAGGAGTATTTGAAAAAGCGACGACTAGTGATGTGTGATCCCAGCGCAGAGAATATTATGCATACGTAGAAGTGTATGCATTTCGTGGTTATGTTCCAGCTGTGAGGAACTTACCTTTCCTCGCTGTTAGGCGAACCCCCGAACACCTCAGCCAGCAAGTGAAGACATTTATTGAGATATTGACTTCCATAGATGTCGTCACTTAAGAAGATCGCAACAATTGAGAGTATTGGCTCATCTACTTGCATTGAAGGAGTAAAATTATCAGACCGTGAAGTTGAACAATCACTGTTGTTGTAATTAAGATGCATTACTGTTATGGTTAATTCTAGCCTCAAACTTAATATGAATATTTAAATTTTTCAGGCTGATTCATAGCCAACATTTATCATCTGCTTTCGGCATTGCTTCATAGGACGGACCCCTTTAAATGCAAATGTGCAACGGTGGGGTTCGAAGCCGTGCACCTACTTCCGTCTTCACCGATTGCAAGGCGCACCTGAATACGCCACGCTACCGGGCTGGATCAAATGTGAATTTTTAGTTGCATAAAATACACGAAACATGCAGGAACGCTTCAGTGATTGAGCAACATATTCTAGATTGCCTAATTACGTCGCAAGTGTGTAGCGCACCTTTGGACAATTGCAAACTTGTCATGTAGCGTCCGAGACCCTTTATTTGGTTCTCTTCGATATATTTCTGTGAGACCGATAATATGTATACTGTGTGAATGATGACGTTGTTCTGGTTGTTCGCTTACCGTTCGGGTTACTCGCTGCCGCAACTTATCGGAGAAGTTTTCAAAGAGTTACTAGTGATTAATTAGTACATACTCTGGTGCTGCTCACTAGATACGCCAAGCTACTAACAGCCTTACGTAATTTATACTGTGAATCCCAAAATGTGCCAGAATATTGTTCAGCGTACGTGAATTAAGATTAAGACGGATTTAGAAAGATAAGTCAATGTGGACACAGGGATACATCAACCCGGTTAGCTTATTTAGCAGATGAAGCGGCTGTAGACGACTGGTAAATAGGTGGACCAGAGAGATGACGAGCATCCAATCATGTTGGTCGAATGATTTCAGGCCCTGACGTGTGGGCCTAGTCGTGATCACGCTATTTGCAGGGAATCCACCTTCTTCATGTCATCGTTATCGGTGCTTCACAGTACTTAGGGCAAGTAAACGTCATATTCTAGTACCCTCATATTTACTGTGTTTATGCGGCGATAACAATATAATAGCAAGCGAGTGAATTCCGCAAACGATCGCGGGTCCCGTCTCCACTACTTGATATGCTGCTACGGCAGCAGCAGGTACTACTACTACTACTACCCCAGCTCCTTTTGCTGGCGCGACTACTTGAGGGTGAATGTAAATGTGGAAAATGTGGAAACACGGTGCACGACGACCTGACGCACAAAACCGCGTGAGTGAGTCAGCGAGGAGCTAAGTTGTTCGGTGCCCGGAGTCCGCTAGTCTACCATAGTAGCGAAATGGGAGAGTTTTCGGTTCTGTTAGCTGAAGAGAGAGAGAGAGAGAGATAGCCACGAGACGCTAGAAACGGCTCATGCCACCGGCAGCATGTTAAGAAATAGCGAGCACAAACGCAGCTGCGAAGGATAGAGATAGGCCAAACTAACGGCGGCAGGATGGCGGCGACGGAAACTGGTTATGACGGAAAGAAAACGAAGCAGGAATGTATTCCAGCCCTTCTGTAAGAGAAAGATAGAAACGCTGTACATTGAGGAGGGTTAGGCCTGGAACAGAGCCGTATTCCCCGTGGACACACAATTACGCTGTCTCTCGGCCCCTTGCCCATCTGGCGTCGGCTATTCCACCTTCCCACGCCCTTTTGTGTACGCACGCCAGACTACCCCCGACAGCTATGCCAGCCTATCTGAAGGAGTGTGTGAGCTGTGTACATTAGTATGGAATATACGGCTCTGGGAGGAGGCCGTTGCGTACTAAGTATGAGCGAAAACAAAACTCCTGCTAAAAAATATACAATGCATGTGTACCTTGTTGTTATATTTAGTCATTCAGTCATCATATTTAGTTGACGCATGGGCGAACAATGCATGTATGTGTAGAATTTAAAAAAAATATTAATAACGAATAAGATTAGATCTGTTTTAAACCTTGCGAATACTAAAGAAAAAAACACATCAATAGGACGGTGAAGCTAATATAAAACATATTTCATTGTACGAGTAACTATTAATTCTCCTGTTTTGAAAGGACGTCTACCGTGACACAACATATGCAGCTTGCACAGGCCGAAAGAGGCCAAAAAGCCAAAAGCCTTGGCATCAACTGCAGGTGTCTTCGCTTCGAGTTTCTAGAGTCGTATGGGCGGCTAGGCTACAGAAGTCGAAACATTTTTACTTTGAAGGTGAATAGAGAACAGAATTTTTAGGATGGTGAGTTCGTCGCTGCGATAGTAAAGATTTGCCAGTATAGATTTCTTAGTCCCAATAGAATAAATTGATATCTAGTCCTAGCCTGTAAAGTCACCCCGACTGTTAGTCCTTCGTATTAGAAACAAAGATCAGAAAATCGTGAAATACAAAGTACTGACATACACTAGAAGGAATAAAGAAACATCATCGACGACACCTAATTTTTCGTTATTTCATAAAGTTGTTCGCAAAATTACTCAGATTAGTAAATATCGATAGCTATCGTAACATAAATGCTCCTCTGTTACGGCCGTCGTTGGACCGATAAGCATATAGGTATAGCTAGTCTCCTAGAAAACGTCTTGTTAATTCGACTGTCTGTGCGATCGCACGATATTTAAGGGATAGGCAGAAATGTCTCCCATTGTCACCGTCTACAATAGACAGCCCTGTCACAAATTCAGAGACACAGAGCTATGCAGCAGCTTGAAACAGCTCTGAACGTTATCCCCTGATGAACAGTTATTAACCATTTCTCGGAGCATTACAAAGAAAGAGACTACATAACAATCGACACTAGTTCCTAACTCAAAGTAAGGCATACGATTCCGTATACCTATGGGATTATGATTAACATTTGTCTTCGGCTGACTAAGACTCAGTTGAATAAATTTAATTATTTGCAAATCCGTGTGTACAGGTATTCCCCACAGGCGAGCGGTGTTTCCCTTCGCGCCCGTAACCGACTGGTGGTACTACTAAATATTTCGACATGGATACGCTTCCGTCCACGTGGGCTGCGTTATGTAGCGTATGATGTCGGCTGTCATTTCTTAATGCTAATACATATCCCCTTCTGAATCTGTACCGGATGTATTGCTAGTGAAGGCCGATGGTGGCACTGGCGGTGGCAAGGTGGGCGAGGAAATGTTATTCCGATAGAAATTCATTCCCATATGTATCGGCTGTACCGGCCGTATCGGTTAGCAGAAGCTAATCAATAGCGTAAGTGCTGTGCATATGTAACAGCTATCGAAATCCTCCTGTCTCGAACTTCCTGTCTGCTTTTCCCGCTTCCCTCTTAGGCGCGCGCTCCCTCTCCCTCTCTCTCCCTCTCTCTCACACACTTTATCTCCGGCTCTGTCGCTTTATATATCTCTTCTCGTTTCTCTTTCTCCCTCCATCTAACCATTCTGAGGCGATTACCTCTCGACTGCAACACAGTACCAGAGGACGAGGGGAACGAACAAACCGCCGACCACTTCGTAAGGAAGAAGAACACGCAGGCGTTCAGTGACGGATGCAGAAGGCGAGTAACGATATAATACGGCTAAACGATAATTTCCCAGAATGAGATCCTCAAACTGCTGCGAGTAATGGTTACGTACATGCTAGTGTAGGGGATCTACGCTAGAGAGAATGATGAATTACATCAAGTACAAATCATTGAACTCAAGTAGGAATGCCATTGAGCGTTCGTATTTGTTAGCCGTATTATCTACAATACCAGATACACTAGACAGAATTAGTTTTCTCAAAGGATCGAGGCTCACATAGATACAGACGTATACAGCCATATTCCTCACTCAAATTCATTCGTTCTGAGCATCCTGCGTTATCTCCGGAACGTCATCCGCTTGCACGATCCGCCATCGGCCAGTATGAACGGAGTTTTGAATCCACCCAATAACCCACAATGGATTTCCATTGTGGGATCGTTTTTCCTTCTTTCTGCTTTTTCTAGTTTGCTGCCATTGCATTTCTCTTACGGGACCTTATAATTGTTATTTTTTTCCCATTGGACTTTCTACTGGCGAGTAGAAGCTAGTCCATCATTGTGTATGCCTTTTGTTCTCAAAGGTCCCGACTTCTATTTATAAAGGGAAGGGCGTCCCAGAAGACCATCAGCGGCTTCGTCCAAGTATTGGATCCTAGGTAAATCAGCTCCGAATGTTTAGCTAAAATATAATGAAGTCAGACCCTTAGCCACTATTGTTGTCGATGCGGCGACGTAATCTAATCGACTACTTTTAGCATCATATATATCGTCAGCATTAATTTGTTGAGTCTTCTTGTCTCACTTTCCTATCTTTTCAGTGTGTTCAGTATTTACAGGTCACGGACGAAATTTCTAATTTTCATCTCCAAATCAGCTTCACGTTAACTCCCCTCGACGTGAACAGGTTTCATATTCACAATAGTCACGCCAACAACTAAGAATTACAGCCTACCGACCAACAACAACAATGTGTAGTCTCTCTGTATAGTTCGTCCATCTGCTTCCTGCGTCCAACGCCATAACCGTGGGACAACGGCGGAAAAAACTCAGCCAACGACGGGCTCCCTCCGAGCTCTTGCCTCCCTTCCTTCTTTCAATGTGTTCTCCTTTGTCTTTTCCACCCCCACCCCCCATCTCCCTCTCCCTCCCTCCCTGCGTTCCTGTTGCCCGCTGTCTTTTTGTGGACGTGAGCGCCTATACGTATCTCTGTATCCGTGTGCGTTCGTTTGTTCGTTCATATGTCCTGTTCTATACTGTGCTGCAGTGCCGTGCGCTTCTCTTCCTGCCCATACAGAGCCGTTTCCCGCATATAGCACAGCATGCAATTTGGGTGAAACTGTAAAGCGAACGTTGCCTTCTCTCTGTCCCCGTGGCATCCCGACCATGAAAAAGCGGATAGCGCGAATCAGTTACACGCACCCACTTCACACACGCAGACAGACAGATAGAGAGAGAGAGAGAGAGAGAGAGAGAGAGAAAGAGAAGGGGGAAGGATGAGACACGCAACACGACGACATCCGCATAACGTCGACGTCGTTGCCGTTGTTTTCTACGGCTACGGTGGGCCACGGTAGCCTGAGCCGAGAGTTGGAGTCAGTCTTTCCCGCGGTCGGTGTCTCTCTCTATCTCTCTCTCTTTTCGTATGCACTGCTGTAGGCGCTGGCAACGGTGGTGGTAGCGGTAGCACACGCGTCGGGTTGGGCTGGCCTGTCTGGTCTGCCGCCGAATACAGCGCCACCATCGTGCCAGCTGCAAATGCGATGCATTCAGCAGAGAGGCGAGAAAGTTTGCAAACGATAGCCAGACAGCTAGCCGCCCACATTCGGGAGTTAGTACTACTCTAAGGGTCTCCCTTTATCTCTCATTCTCTGTTTCAGTTTTGCGCGCGCGGATAGCGGTCTGTCTTTCTCACCGACATTCATTCACTTACGTGTTCTCTCGCTGCTTCTTTGAAGGGGAAGGCAAAACAGGGGAGTGCACTGGATGTTTATTATAAATATTATACATCTCTGTACTTGCGAACCACCATACCGTACCAGATTGGATCGGACCGGGACGGGCTGGGATTCTTGCGGACCGACTGACCATACGTTACATGGGCGGAACTTTCGATGCTTCCCGGTATGAATGAAGTGGATAACCTCTCTTGTGGCTGTAGTGACAGTCGTTGTAACTAACACCAGCAGCAGCAGCAGGACCGTTGATGTGTGGGAATTCAGAAGCATGAATTGAGTAAATGTGAGAAGGTATGCAAATCAGATGAAGACAGCCACTCTCAACAAAGGCCTGCTGTGAAAGAACATGATGGTCACGACGCTCTACACAGGGTACTCGTACTTGCCGGACTAACGTTCCTCGAACAGGGTGAATAAATAGATAAAAAAATAAATAAACCTGTTGCTAAACTGCATAAATTGGGAGTTGTTATCACCGCGAAAAGGTGCGCTTTGTTTCAAACTGCAAACAATGTAAACAAAATATCAACCTCGGTATTCGGTGTCTTGGGCTACCTGCCACATCGGCCTTGTATAATATATTTAACCTGGTAACCCAATGGTAATTCCTGGAGATGTCCAATAAACAAGTTGCATTTATCTTCCAAAGTCCACCAACTCACAACGACCCAGGCGACTATGTAAGAACGCTGTAGCACCTCAACGACGACAAATAACAGGAATGCGTTGATCGTTTGTGCCCTCGCTTGCTTTCATACATTTTCTCTCTCTCTCTCATGGTGCGTTACCTACGACGCAAGGCCTTCAGATGGAATGTCCTCCGGAATTTCGTATCCGGTCGACAAGGACAGTAACGAATGTTAATAAACTCCAACGAGGTTGGCAAGGTCTGAAGGATTCCCATTTGTTTGAGTAGCCCTCCTCCCGTCCGTAGCACATTAAAGCTCGAGAAGAGGTGCCTGCCTCATCCAGCTCCGGAGAACAATGGTCCGAGTGGTAAGTTTAGCAACAATACGTATTTCTACGACTGTTCATTAAGAGTCTGTGTGTGTGCGTGTGTGTAAGAGAGAGACAGAGAGAAAGAGAAAAGCGTTGAAATAATTCAGCTGCAGGATCTAATTACCCTGGGAATTGAGCTACGTAAATGGTGGAGTGTTGATCCGAGGTTCCAATTTAGGCAAATCTAGGCAAAATAACTTCTATTTGAGAATAATATTTATATTTTACCCATTGTAGCTGCTCTCCAGAAAAAATAAACTTAGAAGAACTCAATCTGTTATTGCGATGTTCTATCTTGTGAGTTGTATCCTTTCGAGATCATAGGATCTCCGGTTGACCAATAACTCGGTCGCTTAATAGGATTGTGTAAATCGTGTAAGTATAAACTTGCTTTGCGCAATACTGTGCCAAGCAAGTCTGGATTTACTGCTTTGCAATTATTCGTCCAAGAAGCAAACGTGAATTAAGATACCTAATTAGACTTGACCAGTCTCTCGTAATCATTGCAATACACCAACGAATCTTACCGCTTTGACAACAGTTGGAAGCAGACGAGTATCCAAGTGGGTTATCCCCCACCCACAAAAGCGGACTAAAAAGTTCTTGGGTTGAGCAAGGAGGCCTGCCTTGAACGGAGGATGGTTGGCCAATGCAGAGACAGCTGTAACCTCGGACATAATATTATAATACCACGGTTATCACTTCGACTCTGAAGAAGGTGGAATCAGGACGGCGGCCAAGTCCTATAAAAGTAGCGACTTGCGGTAACGGGGCCATACTGTTATTTTTTTCTTCAAACGCACGGACACCACCAGAGTCATTCCAATCTCCATTAAAGTGGGCCGATCTAGTGTAGGGGGATTGACGTGTAGGGACGACGAAATGCTAAAAAGAATCCCCGGCTGAGAGTCCACCTCTTCTCTAGATCGGCACGCTTAGCTTTACTTCGATAGTTCAAAAGTTTGACAACCTTTAAATAGACATAAATTCGTATTGGTTTTGAATATAATAGCATCAGGTAATTCAGAATAACTTGGTCGGCAGATAACTAGGGATGATCACCCATTTGTTTTTCAGCAACGTTGGGTTGATCAAAAAGAAGGCGACAGAAGGTGCAGTGTAGAGAAATGCACTGAAGGAATCTGGGCTCCTTTAACCTGTGTGAAAAGGGATACCAAGCTGTGAATAAACATACATTCAAAATAATAATTTATAATAAAAACTGGAAAAAAAAAGAAATTAATAATAAATCCTGTCCACATGAAATTACAGAATCACAGAGAAAATTTCATATAAGCATGTTTATTTCCTCAAGTATTATCCTATAGTAGATGCAACATAAAATGAGTCCGGTACTCATCGCAGTATAAACCACAAACATAATTATGTATTTTTTTTTGAGCTATATGCGTTGTCATAATTCCCTTGTCAGCTATAATCCATGAACACCAACAAAACAAGCAAACTCGTGCGTATATATTTATGGTGCAGGTTAGTCACCGCTGAAAAACGGATGCACAAGCTTCTTCCACCACCTTAAAAGGAGTTTCAAACATCAAGTCAAGGCAAATCCGTCAAAACTAAGAACTACAAGGGCTTCTCATGTTTACCAAAGTCCCTATCAGTTAGATGTTTGCGCTTGAACCTGGGGAGCGCCCTCTCAGATGGCAAGACCACATCGGTAAACTTACCCTTAAGTGTTATGCTATTGTAACGTCGATCCGAAGCTCCAATGATATTGGGTTGCCGACGGCCGGTCTGCTTATCGTGTACAAATTGCTCCTGTTGCCTGTGCTTTGTTACGGCATAATGGATTGCGGTAGCGGTTACAAAGGGACAGAGCGAAAATTATTCAGAATAATACTCTTCTTGTTATTTTAGGCAGACATCGCATGACTCGGTTGTAGACGTTTCCTTTCGTATAAACGAAATCTGTATAGCTCAGATAGTCCTCGTTACCTTCAAAAAATGGTAAATGGAAAAATACTAGGCAGCACCTTTTTTTCAATCTATCCCACGGGAAGAAAGATGTCCGGCCGCGCTACTGTAATTGCTAAGTCCTTAGTCATTAAAGGGTCTAATTGCCACGCTCTTGCATTATAATGCGGGAAATTGACACGGGAATGAAAGGTCGTCGGTAAGTGTTGAATTCCCTTATTTGTCTGTTTTTTTTGGTTGTGTACATTTGTCATGTTTATATGCGACCCCTACGCCGTCGATGTTAGTTACCACTTAACTCTTATTTAGGTTTTTATTAAGAGAATTTGAGCACTACGAAATTGCAGTTCAGCAAAAATGATTCAAGTAATATCCAACAATATCAATTACATGTGCAGCACTTAAATATTAAACTTTGCTATTATACGTATAAGCGTAGCGACTGCGGCAATCGTATGAACTAGGGGGCTCCTTACTACACTCGAAATCACTGGCCCATAATCTATCTAGTTACAGTGGCAGACAGAATGAGCAGATATACTTTCGAGACTCGGAGACAAAGGCAAACTCCTTGACAACAAAGCCGTCCCAAACTTTCTGAATGAACAACTGTAAATCGTCAGAGAACAAAAGGGAAGACGCGCTTATACACGGTACCGTCGCTGATCAGATAGAAAAGCCTGTCTAAAATGTACATAATACTAGCTGTAGAAACAAAACGTTGTCACCCGTAGGGAAAGGCTCCCCACAAGTGCCGGTGAATTGTACAAAAAGTGGAAGCAGTCCAGTAAGAACTCCTATCATCGTCAAGAAGAACAATAACGCAGTTGCGGAGCGATGAAATAAATAAATAATGAAGCACTCCAGTAGCTGCGTAGTGCTGCTGAATTACTGAGATTGAATGAATATTTCTTTCTCGTATTTCTCCCTCCTTAATAATAATAATAATACTTTATTGTTAAACTGATCGACGAAAGGAGACTTTGGGAGGTCGCCAGGATCACAGTTCAGGTACTATAATAGGTAGTACGGGCCTAGCATATGTATATAACTTAGTGAGAATAATATCATTCTCCTTATATATCGTTTCAGTTTTTGCTATAAAAATTTAGGGCTAAACAGTTGTGTTAAGTGCATCCATCTGGTCATCGAGAAAGCAAAAATATTGTATAAATCTTTACACAATATTTATGAATAGGATTCATCCAAGCAATTGCTTTCGGTAAAATATAATTTCAGCTTCGCAGATTGTTTCATAACCGAAGAACAGGAGGAAAGACATATTTGGTCTAGAACGAGCCCATAACGCCAGCGCACTCATGTAAGTAATGTGACTTAGACATTCTCAGCTAAATTCTCGTTATCTATAGGGTCATTAATGCGTCGGTCTGGAAATTGCTGGAAATTGCATCCCTATTTTTAAAAATTGCAAAATTAATTGAACTCTTCATCAAACATTTATAAATGAGGATAGATCTTTGCAGAAATCGAACGTGAAGTACGATAACAGAATCGACTGGCCGTATAATTAGGCCCTTTATCGAATGAAACTTTTGAGAGGACATCCCTTTCCTCATTCTTAGTTGAGTGAGGCGTACCGTAGTGATAAACGAGGTTCGAAAACTAACTTATATATCTAGGTCTATCTATACTTTCTTCCGACTAGTAGTGAGCAGGTAATTGAGCTCTGTCTGGAATACCAATGTTGGTAATTAGTTGTGTACTTGGTGGGAACCAACTCTCTCAAGGTGGACTCCATAGTGTCCAAGAAGCTCTATGCTATTGACAAACGCTTCTCGAAGCCTTGCATTCGATGAATACGAACATAATACGAAATGCCTCGAGGCTATGCAGATATTAGACATATTCGATATGCACTAACAAATACATGTATGTATATCGAGTCATCATTGCCATCATCATCATCGCCTTGGGAGTGTCCTCATCAGTGTGGTCTTGGGTTTGATTACTCCTTGTACCGTGGCGGTGGGACTGATGTGCTATCCTTTTGCAGGTGGGGGATGTTGGTAGTATGCGAGGATTCACCACGCTAGCTGCCCTTTACACCGGCCATATTCAAATTAATCTTCATTGCTGACAGCAATTATGAGATTGTTAAATGTTGAATATGCCATAAGATAGTTCATATTAAGAGTGAGAAAGTAAAACCTTGACCATGGTTTTGCCGTTAACCATGGCCGAAAGGCTCTGACACTGTTAATATTTGTAGCAATTCACTCCGAAACAGACGTATAACTGTGGATGCAACTGCGAAATAAGTCTAGAGTAAATGTATTATAAAGCAAACTAGTATTAAATGAATTATCGGAAACGCTGTAATACTGCAATTTCAGTTCTTTCCAGCCTTGGTACAAGAATATATGACTTCAACTTGTTCTAAACCTTTAGTTGATAAAGGCATATTTTAATCGAAGGGATTGTCACATGCATAACTTAATCAAATATGGGCAAAATGCTACCTGCCCCCGAGATACTTATGATGCGCCATAGGTATAATAATAATAATAATAATAATAATAATAGTGAACCTTATGTCATTCGCCAATGTATTGCCCGGTTCCATCGCCATTGCGACAGTGGCGACTGAAAAACAAAAATTGTTACCCGAAGGGACGGATGAGCTAAGTCGTGCAAGCGGAGATCGTGTTACTCTAGCAGCTCTTAGCTATTAGAATAATATACTTAGCCCCCCCCCCCTGGAGTAGAATAAATTCAAATTTAGAGAAGGATGAAACAGATTAAGCTACGCGATGGCACTGCAGTCAGATGTAGGCGGGGCAAGGTTTTATCGTGATGAGCCCGTAGTAGTGATTTCTAATTTTTTTTTGGGTTTTGAATATTTGTTTCTCTCATAGTGCAGAGGAGTGTAACTATGTAAATGACTTGTGGTCACGCGAATAAATGACTTAGGTATATTCACTATAAGCTAAAGCACAGCCAGGGGCCATTCCTCGAGAAAAGATGCCGTAAACGAGTAGTCAGGATATTAGAGATTTCATCTTTAAAACCACCGCACCAGTGACTCGAATGTTTGAAAAAAGAAACCACAATATGCTTCAAGATATGACAGAATCTTGACCCATCTATTCGGGCTGGAAATCGTTACAATCGAATGCAATTTGATATACTCATACAGCAACTAAGCCTCGACCAAACGAGGTCAATATACGAAGAGTTGTTAACGTTTACTAGTCAATTATAAGAAAAAAAATATATATATATATAAAATCGGTTCAATTTATAACAAATAATGACATTTACAATGAGCCATTTGACCTGTGGTGCACTAAGAAATAACTTAATTTAAACCCACATGCTGAATTGGTTTGAGCGTACTAATTGCATAACTAAATTCATAGTAGTGTACAAATGTACTCAAATATATCGGGAACGCGACGTGAAGTTTGTTAATCAATCATAGAAATATATCTATATAAACAATAGCAGTGATAAGGGGTAAATAGACATATCGTAAAAAGACTGGAGTTAATAGTTAGTTTGAATCGACCTCACCCCTAAGTATTACATTATGCAGAACGCGGTTTTCAAGAGCTGCGAGAACTGAGAACACCTCTTGCCTCCGGACTATTTTGCTAAGCTTTCGCAAAGCCGCACAATACATAATTCACGTTTATCGCTAAACGAAACAAAGCCCTAGCGGATTATGCTGTTCCCCATAAAAACTATGTTTATACAAATAAAGGTCCCGTTAAAAATGATGTATTGCTGTATTCAAAAGTGCTAAAGCAGATACGAAGATTATTTCTTTTGCCCACTAAGCAAAACATATGAAATTCAATAACGTCTTATAACAGCGATTATAGCAACATTAGGGGTCAGTATTGGGTGTGTTTATATATGTACTTTTTCATCTACAATAGTCTAGATCTTTTAACAGAGTCCTTGCGCTGGCTTAAAGTTCGCGTGATCAGATTCACAAGGTGCGTTGATTTGGAACACTTCCTGTCAGGTTGGCGCCGTTGCCTTCGGCTTCCGTTTTTATTTCACCTGCGTGCCCCGACACAAGCTTCGTCGTGACTGGTCGCGTGCCCAACGCCTCCGACAGGGTCTCAGCCCTGCGCTGCAGCTCTCGAGACGCACTAGATTCTGATCCCCGAGGAGGGTGTTGGTTGGTGGTTCTTATTACAGCACACGAGACATGACTCGTTCGGACTCCCGCGAGTTGGAAAGAGTTCAGTGGACCCGAAAGCGATCTGGGGCGGTCCAAGGATCAGCAGTCATAGGCTCTTGTGTAAGTGGGACGGGGGAGGCGGAATGGGCAGCCAAGCGACGTGAACACCTCTTCGTGCTGCAGCGTCGTGTGTCGATTAGCAGTTGCCGCCGGCGCCACTGCTGCTACCGTAGGATACGGATGATAACTTGATAAGTTACTTTCTCGGATAGATGTTCGCGGGGCCATACTGCGTAGCCTTAACCCTCGCTGTCCACCCAATGAACAGAGGCTGCGCCGCTCGCACCCGGTCGCAGAACGTTTTTACTCGCACGCCAGATCAGTTTGCAGCGAGCTACCAACGAGCCGTTTCAAAGGGTTGAACAGCTTAGATTGGTGCGAGAAAACAGCTTAACGACGACGTCGTACACTTTTGTAGCTCACGTAAGCTTACAGGCGTATGCCCTGCCACATGGGCACAGACGTTTGCTGTCGATGGATAGGTGCATTCAGCGCATTCGTGGGACGCCTCACGGACGAATTGTGTTAACTCTAAAAATCAGGGGGATCTGTATTGTCTGCCAGTCAGTCCACTCATCACTTCAGTCCGCTTCTGGCTACTTTAGAGGTGATATGTACAAGAGTATGAATTATTATATATAGAATGGTTGAAATTAGGATACGCTGTCAGATCAGTGGGGAATTATGCTTGACCGGATGACGTATGAAGTGGGCCCTGTACAGTATGGGCAATAAGAATCTTAAAGGCACTCCAACGCTCTGAAGTGCGCCGAAAATCTAAACTCTTCAGGAGTGGCGGAGTTGACCTTTTTCAACCCAAAAAGGGACAGGGTCTGCTAGAAAAGGATGGTTGGTATCTTCGCAAGGTTCTCCGTTTGCCAAACCTTCTCTAGCTGGCTAGCGGTACAGCAATAAGTAGGATTCTCTGTAATACCGAATAAGTTTCGCACAGGTAATTGGAAAACAGGAGTACGGCTGCAATAAGTGGACGTCTCAAATTTTGGAGCTTATTCAACCACCACTCAATTTCGGAGTGAGTTAGCTCGAAAGCAGGATACACTGGTGCAGAACAACTTCGCCAGGTCTCTTTCTCTATTCTCCTTTTTTCCTGTTCATTTTCTTAAAGAATTCGTTACTCTATTGAATCCTTATCGAAGTCCAACAAAAAAGCCAGAAGGAAGTATAGATATAGACAGCAAAGTGTTTCCTAATTACGTTAGCCTAAGTCGATCTCTCAAGTCGGCGAAAAGTACAGTTGTACCTAATCATATGTGCGAATTAGCTTGGCCTCGCTGTTTGGTCAAGCTAATTTACACATTATACAAGCACCCGACGAAGCGAATGCATTACCGCCAATATTTGAAATTTGGTGAACGTAGGAACAGGTTGCACTATTGTTCTTTGCCCACGCGAACCGTCCAGATGACCTCTCTTCTATGGCCCTTTCTATAACTAGCAGCGCTCGGGTAACTTTTTTTATATATACCACCACAGTAGGTAAGTGGACTCTAAGTGCCTGATACACTCGCTGTTGGCATTCACACACATTTATTGAATATGTCTAAGGCTGTTACCTACTTATTAGAAGTGGTTGTCTAAACGATCTGAAAAGGTATCCGACTGTGTTCCATTTACTCCCGATACAACTGCTTCGACTCGAATAATGGAAAAAAGAACTGGTTTGATCGATACTCGCCTAAGGACGGATTCGGTCTATGAACGCTTCGGACCTATTTAGTGTTTCGCTTACATCGCCACGGACAAGGTTTGAGAAGTATTTCTGGTGGCTACTCTTCAACGGAATAAAGTGAGACACTCGTTCAGCAAAGCTAAGCAATCGTTCAACCGCAGCCGGCGGGTGAACCGATTTCTACTCCCGCAGGGTGCTAGCACTACACCACCAGGCTACAAACTAACACTCAATCTCACGATTCAAAGATCCATCACCATTGGGACGACACCGGCACTACCATTGCATTTGGTTGCTATTTGTACATAGATACTTTGTCGTCGAATAAATTGTCGATGGGATATGTTATTGAAAACGACCGACGCGCATATGATATAAAACATGAATAAATAATGAGCCAGTGCATCGATTCACCACAGCATAAATTAAGGGCCATCGTAATTTATTTTCTCTAATCGTAGTTATCAACATAAGGGCAAAACGAAACTAGATTATGTACACGATACTTATCACAGCTGCCTCCACACTTCTTGATACTTTTGCTTGGCATTATCCGCGTAAGGATAAGTATATTTTTCACCCTGTTCTGAGACTCACTTTAGATTGAGTAACACAACTAATAGAATCCCAAAAGTTGAGTAGAATTCTACTCACATTACCTATTCGCACTGTTCGCTGGCATCGATTTTTTTATCCAGAAGCGCGTCCACAGACAAAGCTACTGCGGCAGCCACCAATTTAAATTGGTCGGTAGCCATTGTCGATAAACTGCTTCCAGCTGGATCCAAGTTGCAATGTCTGATGACCGGACACGATGGGGGTTTCGTTGGCTGTATTGACTTTCTTTCTGCTATAAATAGCAGAGGATTCAAACGTAATCCACTTCACAGTTTCCTTTTCCTCTTTTTCGTCTTTTTGCAAGTCCCTTCCCTCTTTACATTGTAGTCTTCGGGCAAATGTGGCCTAAAGGAATCCGATAATGCCTACCACGGCGCTATCGTGTACCCCCGCAGACGACGCGCTCCACAGTATTGCTCCTCCACTCCTTAGCGTAGAGCACTTCTTTCCTGCTACCAACACCACTCGTCCCGTTCTCTGTCCCAGACCTCTCCGACGACCCTTCGGTTGTTGCCAGCTAGCTACGCTCTATCCGAGGGGCAATCTATCAGGCAGTGAGGTGTGTGCCACACCCGTGGCGTCGGCCTGGAATCGCCTGTGGAACACTGTGCAACAGCCCAAACAGCAAGTGCGTACAAGACTGAGGAAGACAGGGAGGGAGAGAGAGAGAGAGAAAAAATAGAGACCACCGATACAGGCCGTTGATGATACTATCCGGCTGACAGCCTTGATATGGCTGGCGTCAGAATGGCCTTGGTAAAGCCATCTTTTCTCACGTATGCGAGAGCAACAAAAGTTAGTCGTGTGATGTCATGATGTTAGACAGATATCGAGAAAAAGAGAGAGCGAGTGTGGAAAGAAGATCCAAAATTGAATGATCCCAGAATCGATCCGCGATAGTCGTGTATGTAGCTCACTGAATTCTCGGAACGCATTTTTAGATTCTCAATAGTAATCGCGACACGCATGTTACTTGGTATAGTTTGTTGCATTGTATAGTTGTTGTTGCACCATAATTTTTGGTGTTGTTAAAGGTGTCCGGAGATTATGTCGAGAAGTACGTCACTACCAAAACTATCAGAATAAAGGACATTGCTAATCGAGGAATACAGAACTCCCTGGCACAGACTGCTTTCTATAGAGACATCGATTTATAACACTTGGAATAACGTTGAAGATGGTACCGAGATTGATCCCCGGTAAGGGCGACCGAGGCCGGCGAGTGCCTTGGTGGGTTCAAGGCCCACAGTACAGTGGCAAATACTTCAGCAGTGACTCCCGGTGTGCGCCCAGCATTTACAGTAAAACCTTGTAAAATAGGTTTTGATAAATTGTTTATATATGAATCACTTATCATAGATGCTGATATGTATTGGAAGCTGTATAGCACAGCATTGACTGAATTATTATTAAAGATATTAAATTATCTCATTGAGCATATATTAAATTTCGACGTGGAATGAGGTTTATTAAGGAGCAGGGTATGGTCCTGGCTTGGATACGTGGGTTAAACTACCCGAAACTGAATAAACTAATGACTGTGTGATGTCGTGTAGGTAGTATGTAAAATATGACATCAAAAATAGCTGCAAGGTGAACACAATGCATATTCCATTTGGCGAATCAAGATTTCCCAACCCTAAGTCACCGTTATTACATTAAGGGGAGGGTGATCTACTTAATACCAGGGACAGTTGAGCCTCTTCCGAAATTTGACCTTCTATTTCTAATTGGCTATTGCATCCTTCCTGTCAGAGATACTCACCGTAAACTCAAAAAGACACAAACAAATGGTAGAGATTCTGGATGGCTTATGTCATGGTTAACTCATTTAATGACATAGAGCGGTCGGTAGCCGGTAATATAGCTATCGCTTGATTCCACGACGTGCGATGTTACCAACCATCGATTTTTTCTGAGTCGTGTCGCCAGAGTCTGTCATACATCCAACTCAACAACCCCGCGTCGCTAAACCCACAAGCATCCCTCAGCTAGCGCATGCTTCTGTTCCGTTGAAGCTGGAATCTCAGAACATTGGAAAGGAAGGAAGTGCCACAGGGCATCCGGTGGCACCGCCGACAGCTCTACCTTTATCGTAAAGCTTTACCCAACCATCGACCAATGTCTGGGGGTGAACGGCGGCAATGTAAAAGTGTCTGATTCGGGCAATGTCTCTCCTGTCCTCGTTTTGCCTCACTCACCTTCATGAGGCTCTCGAAATATCCGCCATTTCCTGAAGTCATCGTACCTCATACCTCTAATTGTAAAACGTACTGCCACCTTATAAACGGACGAAGTTTACGCTGGGCTGTGTTTTTTGAAAATAACTAGAAAGCCTTCCAGCTCAATTTAGAAAAGAGACCATTTCGCTTGTGAGCTATTGCGAAATGTATATATATATATATATATATATATATATTATAGCCGTATATGTTCTTTGTTATTTCTGTGGTGTACAAATGAGATTAATCATGAACATTTCACTCCTGTTAAATTATTGGTTGTTATGAGATACGTGACCAAGGGCCCACTTTCATAGCAAAGCAACGCTTTCTTAATCAAGTGTCAAGCCAATCATGTGTGTTGCGCAAACAGTTCAACATATACAGGCTTTGAGCAGAAATTTCCTAGAACAAGCTAATCCACGGCTGAGGCAGAAATTCCTCGGTCGTTAATGAGGATCAGAGAGTTTCTCTATACGCGTAGACATTGGAGAGTATAGACACTGCCTCCTACATGTCGAATAGCAATGCAGCTGAAAGCCGTGTCACATGCTACGCTACGTTACTCATCGCAATCGCGTTGAAGGTGAAACAAATTGTCTGAGCCACGTCAATGTGTCTGAGATCCAAACCGCAAATGCAAGCAACGAGTGGTGGCTGCATCAGCACGTTGAGCACATTGAAATCTCTTCCGCCAAGCCATTTTCTTTATAAGAGGAAGCGTATTTGGTTCTCGCGGAAATAGGACGTCTTGCTTGCCTATGCTAGGTCCTTCAGTCAAGTAGCAACTTAGGTTTTTTGAGATAGATGAGAAGATATAGCATTTGAATTTGTCGAGATCTCATCAAATGAAAGGAAAGGAACTATGAATGAAAGGAATGATCTTCTCAAGCAACGCTATCTTGCGGTAGAGTGTGCGATGAATGATTTCCGAGTAATTCGCATCATACGAGTAGATAGTCAGGGGTATACCGCCTGAAGCTGAATAAGGACACTTGAGTGGTCCCGTTATCTGATACTATTGAGCAGATGTGCTGGATACATTCGTGTCAGCCGAATGATAGTTCGCATCACGGGCGCGTTTGAACACTGACGAACATCTATCGCTTCCGGTATCGACATTTTTTTCTGATTTTGGGTCGACACCATCTCACAACTCCAAATGTCCCTCCCCGATGTTCAAAACGGTCAGTAAAAAAGTTACCCGATTTGACAGCTCTAGAGGCATATTAGCAGTGTTCAGGAATGTCGCTTCTATATGAATATCCCTAATACTGCTGTTCAACGTGAAGAGGTTGAGTCAAATTGTGGTTTAATTAGGACCCACATCTTTGCGTACCTCCAGCTCCATAGAGATATGTTTAGTTGTCCATCCTTGGTGCTTATTGAGATCCCTTGAGAATATTCCATATTATTCTTCCGGGGCCGCGTTGCATCATTACCATGCTGTTAACTGTTGCACTTCATATTTTCATGATCGATGTCTATGAATATTTTTCTTCTATATAGACAATATGATTTCTTCATTCGTCTGGTTGTCATCTGCTGCAAACCTGAATTCTTCTTTTTACATCCCACAGCTGTATCCTCTATACGTTGCACCCTAAAGTCAGTCATCCATCTCAGTTCGCCTCCAACCCATCCGTCAGCGACGGTCGCTGACCCTTCATAGTGCCAAATGCTCTCTAAACGCCAAAAGATCTCCACAATGTATGCTTGTCATGAAAATATATTTCTTACATATTTATTAGTTTGTAGGTGCGCTCATCAGACGTAAATCCGCCGACTAAACACTGAGACCAAGTTATCGAGCTTCTTCCTAACCTCACAGCCCAACACCGCTCTCTTCCATTGTAAACGACGTTACCAGCATCGCCTTACAAATTCCCATCGCATACCTTTCTATCCCTCCGGCCGTCCTCGGTCCAGGCCGGTGTGTTGTGTTCTCGACTCTATGCTGCTGTGCTGACCCGGGGAGGGGGAGCATCATTCCTGTAACGTGAGCAGAATCGCGTGATCTCTTTACATAAATTTCATTAATTATTGCAGCCGCAGCTAGACACGTGGACTGCTGCTACCAGAGGACAACCTTGTCAGACAACATGTCCACTCTTGTACAAGAATGTTTTACGCCCCCTTACCTAGCATTACACGAGCCACGCGTAAACCCTTCGAGCTGTTCCACGGTACGAACTAGGAGGTGCATCCAAATAAAGGTTGACCGAGACATTACCAACCTCCTCCTCCTCCTCCTTGGGGGGTTAGCTTGACGACAGCAATCCGATCGGTACGTAATCACACGTTGCTTAATATCATTAAAAGAATACTGTAATATTCTGTCCGTCTTGGAAATCCTGCTCTCGATCAGTGCAGCTTGGAACTTCGTTATGAATAGATGTCATTTGGTTGTATCGACGCAGTAAGGACAAAGATCATGACTGAAATGGCATATTCGCCTCACACAGTATATAAAGAAAACGTATGTTTCTTAGGAGGATGACCGGAAAGATATCTATGTGCATCCAATGGATTCGGTCGAGACCCTACACAACAACCCACACGACTTCTTGTACGGGTTTCTACTAACTAACTCGTACATTAGTTCGCTTTAGAGAGTATTTCAAATTAACAATACTATATTAGCCTTCCATGAAGATTCACACATAGCCTATATACTTTTTTGTATCTAGTTACAGAGCACTACTCACAGAAAGCTTCGTCATACAGCTTGAGCGCATGATCGTCTTGTCGGCCGCTAGCATCTCCGAGAATAAGGAGACAATGTCTCTCGACGAGTCCGAGCACACATACATACGTTGTCACGGAGCCATCGAAGCCGTAATTGTCTCTTCCCGATTAGTAGCGATCCGCTGGGCCCCATCGTGATCTCAGACTCCCTTACCGTATCCCTACCCAAAGTTAAGCATCTCTGGCCTCCTTTCGGCCATATCGTCTTCGAGACGATTCAGACGACAAAAGACAGGGATTGAAGCCATGCAGTTGTGACAATGACGACGTCGACATGAAACATCCAACGTATGAGAGAAAAGTAGCAACTTTTCCTGTTGTTCTTTCTTGAAGGCGACCGACCATGTGCTGAAGACCAGTAAGCATCCTTTCCTCGAGCAGCGTCGATTCCTAGTGGACGACAACGCCGGACAACGTATATGATGGTTTGTGCAGTGAGTACAAGTGGCTGCACAAATAGTGACTCTTCTTAACTAAAGTGATTTCGATTCAGACCGACAAGAAGGGGCCAGATTGCACCAACGGCCATTCGGTGCTTGTTGTGGAACATGATAGCCTATCACAATATGGAAGGGTGTGCTGTGTTCTAACTTTCGTGAATCGTGTGGTACTGGAACACCTTGTAGATTGCAGAATCTCGCGCGAATTAGTAATATCGTTACTCTTATAATAAAAGGTGGAATATATACAACTGTATAAAAGCGTTGTCACAAAGTATCGACAATTCAGGCTGGACGAATCTGCAAGGCAGACATTGCGTTAGACATTTGGTTTGAAGAGCCGGTAAACGACTTTTGTTTGGTTGTTTTGCTGAGCGATTATTCACCGAATAATCGTTGGTATCAATGGAGGACCTCGACCCTACGGAAGATGGTATGTCATAGTTTCGATTTGTTGTTGATGGGATATCCATTGCTAATCAACTCCCAAAGCATCTTTCTGACCAAAATCTGTTTATTGAGGAAAGTAGGATACAAAGGTTTCAGTTCACTTCACAGCAATATTGATGATGTGTGCAATTAAGTAGAAATTAGAGGTGTATGATTCTCACAGTTAGGACACGTGCATTTCAGTGGACAGAAGAAGGCTCATTTTCCAACGAGCTAAATCGATTTAATAGCGAACACAAAGTTGATTTTCGAAAAGAAATTGGTTTGTAGACTATTTGAACTCGGAACTATTAGAAAAACGTTTCTAATCGGTCGATTGATTTGCCATGGTGCTATTGAAGTCTCGTTTTGCGGATGGGCAGGACGGGAATGGCTTAGTAGACCGCTTAGCAATGCGAACGCGGTACCGTGGACGTCAAATGTTGGCTGAGAGTTAGCCCGAAAAAGTTTAGTTTAGACCGCTTAGCAAAAGACAGATCAGAAAAAAGTACAGAAGTTCCGTCATAAGACATATAGGTGGCAGTAGAGAAAATCAATGATGCCGAGCATAAATAAACAGTGATGATATATTTGTCTGAACAATGATGTTAACGTAGGAATCCTTAATATCAAGAGTCGAGAGTCCCATGTTTCGCCCCACTTAGGTAGCAGACCACAAATATAATTTAATTAAAGAGAACGCACAATTTCTGGAGATCGCTGAGACATTATACTGCATTACAATACCTACTAAGCGATTGCGGAATTACCATATGGTTTACATATCAGATGAAGACATAAAAATAGGATATCTAATTGGGTGACGCATGCACATATTAGCTAGTACCAACATTTGGCGTTCATCGTACAGTGCTTAACAGTATTTATTTTTCATTTCTAATTATAGACGAGTTTTGGGAGAACAACAGTACACATTGGTGTGGAACATCATGTCGCTACACCGTCGCTCCAGCGTTAGCTATTGGAACACTCATCAATGTGGGACTGATGTGTGTCCTCGGTCGCCGAAAGCACCCGTTGGCTGCTAACGAATTGTTTATGTTCGCCATCGTCCTCATTGAACTGATCTACTCGGCGTCCTTCCTGTGCGACTACTACCTATTCGGTTCATTCATGCAATCACTCAGTATGTCCACATGCTCCACATATCCACTCACGCATTATACTGACGCGAGTGTAGGCGTTATTTACTTTGTAATCCTTCATATATATATATATATATATATATACTAACTTACAGCTTACAGCAAGGAAGCAACATATTGCAAATTATTTAAAAGTGACGCAGTGTACAGGCCTGCTTAAGTGTGTCTAGCACGGACGAGAAACGAAAGTTCTAAATTACTGGGAATTGGTAATGAGGCGTTGGAGCAGAAGTTCATTGTAGTAATGCGATAGAACAACATGCATAGATTGAGGCAACATGCAACACCATTCATTTTATGATGGTGCGCATTTTACCCACCTTGATGATTATTGGAACCAATTTTCGAGATAAGGTGATATTTGAAGGAGAATAGAATAACACTTTTATGAAGATAATGGTTGTGGGAGAATATACATGACAACAATACTTTATGTGACACATCACTAATACTAATAATATAATGAGAGTGTTTGCCTCATGTGAAAACAGCAAATAGCAGAAGTAAACCACTATATGTGTGTGAGATTTGAAACATCTTATCTAACTAATTCGACTGTACCATTTATCAGAACACAGTTTAGCGCTTATTGTTCTAATAGTTGACGTGGTACAGTTTCTTCGTTTCACAAATGTGTTTTATGCCACAATTTTAAGGTAGCTTTACTTTTAAAATATACTTGAACTATACATAGTACTATCACCGTCGCCGACTTCTTTGCATTATGTTATATTATACAATGGGAGACCTGTCTATCAAGTTCGAATTTGCTTATCTATGCTTATCATGTGAAAATGTTGTGAATTCAGGTGGTTTACGTGATCCAATCTGGTTCTGTCGGCTCCGTTTTATGCTGTACGAGTCGTCGAAGGTGGCATCGCCAGCTCTAACGGCGTTATTCGCCCTCCACGAGGCTATCGCACGTCAGCGCTCGGTATCTACGTCGCCCCTAGCTGTGTTTCTGTTACGGCATCGCGTGTCGCTCGTGGTGGATCTCACGATCCTCTGTATGATTCTATCAACGCCGATCTTCTTCGTCATTGGTGCGTGTCCTCGAAACGTCAATGAAGACGTCACTATTTATTAATCGCTCCCGACCGAGCACTATATGTGCATGTAGGGTTTTCACAAGTTCTCAAATAATCCATTGGTAAATCGTAGTTAAACTTGCAGGCTATGTGTTATAGACTAACATAACTAGAGATCATACAACGAGTCCCCGTGTCAACGTGCTTCAACTATCACCAACAAACGGTGTAGATTCTGCAATAGCATTACTTGCTAGCATTGTCTATATGGCAAATATTATAATCCGAGTAATCTCAATTTCACTTTTCTCACTAGATGGTCATCTCAGATGAATCATCAACTTACAGACGCCTCAGAATAAAATTGAGATGTTTCAGTTCCCATCGTGAATCATGCACATACTCTGTGTTTCCATTCTCGGACGACAATGCGAATTCTAGTTTCCACCTGCACATTGTCAAGTAAAACAGACAGTATTTGCTACGACAACCACCAACATTCAATATAGTTTATTCTCGGTGCAAATTAGTTTTTGGATATTTGAAATAATACTGCCATTTTTGTTTTGAACTCGGCAGTTTTTTCCTCGTGTCAATATGCAGATAGTCGAAGGTGTCCAGGACATTTCTAAAGTTATTCACTGCAGCCCCAAAGAAGGTTCCGCGCAAACGAGCCCAAAAAAGAAATCGATCCACGGTCTCTTCTCAGAGTCTTTTTTGTATTACTGCATTTCCCTCTTAGTAGGTAATACTACGAATCTCGTAAGGCTGACAAGGAAATCCCACATGATAGATTTTACCTGAAGGTTGTTTTACTCTGAAATCATTGCTGTAACCTCGTTACTGGTTCGAGATGTCCTTCTCTCTATCCACACTCAAAATACAACAAAATTCTATCTAAACCTATTAAAGTCGACCGCATTAAAAACGAAACCTTGCGACACCCCTCGTCGCACAGCTATGACCACAAACATAACATAACATTTGCGGTTTATTTCCGGAACTGCAATTTTACAATGCTTAAGTTCTCGATTAAAAAATAGGGTAAAAGTAAGAGTGTATTATCAACAAATTGTTCATGCAATTACGATTTCACAATTATAATAGATTATTCTGTCAACAGATATTTACATTCACTCAAATTATTTACAATTCACAATATTCAGGGTATCTAATTCACACAATTATATAACATTATAACTGCAATATTTTCTTTATCTCCTTGGCAAACTTCCTGGTAGATGTGAGCTCCCTAACCTCCTTCGGAAGCGAGCTCCAAACCAACGGCATCTGATAACAAAGCTGCAATCTCGATGACTGCGTTAGTTCGTTAGAAATTAATCAATCGCGTTCTTATTTAATCCCGAACTGTGTCAAAATGACCGAGTATTCTCATTACAGTGTGGAACTTCTATATTCTGTTAAATCTCTTTCTCGAATTTAATTAGATCTGTATCAAATATGGCGTCTCAAATATCCTAGCACCTCTGAGCACTATTGGTGGACCAACCACTACTCCTATGCAAAGATTTACCATTGGGACATACTCGCCCACTCTCGCATAACAACGACCATCTGCTCCGTTGTACGTCTTCCTACTCGTTCGGCAACTATTCACAAACGATTACGAACAGTAACTTGAGGTTTATCGAAACAGGTGAAATTTACCAATGACGTTTGATAATATTGAAGCAAAGAATAGTTAATAATAACGACAGCTAATATTTATTCACGTGTTTGTAACCCAAACTCCACGACGCACCCACCTCCGCAGAACAATAATTCTCATCTATGTTCTAGTGCTTACATCGCACTTTCAAGCCTCTTCTATATATTCATTGTTGTGACATCCGCAGGTCAACGGCACGCTTCCGAAACGTGTTCATTTGTATTCTACAAAGTGGACGAACGGACGATTTCTGTTGTTGGAATGATTTGCACCAAAATTCGTTTCTGTCTATTGGCTGCTTCGCTGCTTATCCTATGGATCGTAACTGTCTACCTTTACTTCAAGGTATATATATGTATAAAATATATAAACATATATAATTAGTTTAGAGGCTATTTTTTGCGTGTAATTTGAAAATACACTTTAAGCAGGAAGTGCATATTGCATATCATACGTGCATGACAGTATACAGCACAAAAAATGTTCAACACGCCTAATACGATGTTTGTTAATGGTCACTGCACTTGAGGCACGTATATACATATATATATATATATATATATTTATATGCACGTAGCTCGTATGCGCACTTTGTTTTGTGAACTACCTTTTCTTGTTAGATATAATAGTAAAATACGCTGTAATTGCGTACGTTGCATAGGTGACATCGGTCTCGACGTCGGTAATTGAGCGCCTCGTTAATTTTTGGTCGGAACAGAAGCTTCTTAACAGCCTCACCATCAAAAGTACACTTCTTGTCACTCCATTTGCCGTAAGTTTCTTTGTACGATAGTACGAGGAGAGAGAGAGAGAGAGATTATAAATACAAACATTAAATACAATCAGTTAAATTAGCTACGATTGTTTCTACATCTGAATATCGGCTTCACAAGTGTATTCTGATTGTAACTTTAGTGTGAGTTGAAACTGCCTCTCCTATATTATGCGAATTATGCAGCTTTCATTCTAGATAAGACAAACTACCTTGAATTAGCTTAACACTCGTACTTTTCGATTTTTCATGTGTTACAACAGGTAATGATGGAAATCCGAGTACTACATATTGATATCCCACTCTGGCTAGAGGATATTTGTGATATGGCTCTTTTATTAAACTTCATTTCGAGCGCACCACTTTTCCTTATTCTTCAGCCCGAGCTGAGATTTTGGCGCGAATGGCGATGTTGTTCTTGTGCTCCCATAAGCAGGGCCTTGAGGACCTTGACAACTGGTGGCCGTAGAAAATCGTGTCAGGATCAACAGCAACAACAACAACAACAACAACAGGCAACTGCAGGGAGTGAGACGGAACGTATCAATGTTTGATGATATAGAATAAACTACCACCAAAACAGGTGGAGATAGCATTACGACAATCAAATTGTCAAAAAAAGTGGAGGGGCGAATTCTCTGTTATGTGATCCCCGGAACGTAGATACACGGCGAGACCAGTCAGCGTCATATGGAAATTACAATAAAATTGCACACGTCTGTAGCCCAAACGTTCAAAATGACTTTAAGGAAACGCGTAGGAGTCAGGGATACAACAGTACACGAGCCTAAGTATCTTGTCTGATATAGCGCAGACAACGCTCCTTTGGCGTCACGAGTGAAAGAGTTTGTTTTTTTCTAGAACAACGTGAACTATGTCGAGATACATCCAGCCAGAACGGTTTCTCAATGTCTGGTGGTTGAGGGGCGTACTATCCACCGAAACGAAATTCCCCTCCATCGAAGATCAACACTGTTTTGGCATTGCCGCTTTGTATATTCGAATCCTATAGCGCTACACAATGCGCGCGATCCACATCAAGGTATCTCTGCGTGTTTTATTTTACAGACGTTTACCACAGAATCTTCTGTAAGTGGAATCGGGATATATATATATATATATATTGGTCATGTTCAATTGGTCATGTTAATAATAGATATAAACGACAGTCCATGTGTTTATATGTAGGAAATGCAATATTGGAATACCTTGTGAGCAGGTTTGTATTTGTTCGAACTGGCTCGAATGCTGACACATCCGGAATATATTTCAATCATATTTAAACTATCTCTCTCCCTATTCTATCCATGCCCATGCGTAAAGATGGTAGAGTCAACGAAAATAACGTGCCTAACTTTCGCAAAGAATTCTGTATCGACCGCTCTTCGTGTGGGGTTCTTGTTCCGTTGTATTTGACGGGACCAGGACAGAGTGAGGTGGGCACTCGCCGTCGTAGCTGCTGATTGCCCCACAATTCACAATTGTCCACGGCGACATAACACAAGTCACGTCCGAATGCTGACCGTCGATTGCTGCTTCTCTCGACGCTCCTGTGGTGAAGACACAGTCATTTGCCCATCTCGGTGCTCTTCGACCTTCGAGTCCAAGATCCCACCCGTTGCCGCCTGAATCTCGAGAGTCGCCCTCGGACCTCTGGGTCCTGTACGTCCCTGTATCAGACGAATTCTACAGTAAACAAGTTATCTGTCAGCTAGATCCTACATTGTTTCCCTACCGCAAACAAAGTCCAACCGTAAACGTGTCCCATTCTGTACTGGGGTATTATTTAGTTAATTTTCTATACATCGACTATTAGAACAACACGTTCCGTGTCTGAACCGCTATGTCTTATATAATAATTTACAGGAGCCACGCCGCAACAGTTATAAATATTGTTGTCAATATTGACCCTGGGATGTGAATTAGAACTTAACTACTACTTTGATATTACGACCTGTCTTTCATGAGAGAAACGAATCTTATAATGATTGCTTTCGTTAAGAAATGTTTGAAGAATTATCTGCACAGAGAGCAACTTACAAACCATACAACTTATACTAAAAGTACCACCAAGTCCCTCGCAGACTATAAATGGCAATAGGTGATCGATTAACCATAAATAGCTGCACGCCATATGATGAAACCACAGTGAAATAAATATTAGCTTGAATGAATACTGGCTCAGCGAACATATCGAAGGAGGTGCCGATGGTAGCTGTAAAATAACTGTTCTGCTAGTCTGGCTTCGTGGCTGGTGGCTCGTCAATGCGCTTCAGGGGGGGAGGCCAAGGGAAACGGTTGTCGGTCGGAGGTCACGATGACGTGACTCGAGTGTCAAGTGAGAACCGACGGATAACGGTGAAGCCCTTGAGCGGTCTGTGTTCGCGTTCGAGTTGCTTGCGAGGCCCTATTTCTCATATGGGGCCAAATGAGCCTATCCCAACTGCCGAGCAATCCCTGCATCCGCCGTGGTAACCGGTTTCAACCTCGACAAAAAAAAAGGAATTTTTGGCCCAGATTTACCATTCCGGCTATATAGAGTTAAAAGGGGGCTTAAACACTGAAAGTAGGTGCTCCAAACGCGTCCCCGTGATGGCTGTGTCGGAAACGTCAGTAGTACACACAGCGTCGTAGCTTGGATTAATAGAGCGGGAACGATGGGACATCAACCCGATAGCAGGTTCACTCCTGCTGCAGTGTCAGAGTAGTAGCATGTATTATTTTAGAGGGTACTAGTATTTACTGTCTTTGCCATATATATGCATTCACGTCGAAGTTCCTAAAACATCCAAGACATATCCTGTGAGAGGCTCGAATTTTCATATTCGACACGGTGTTGGGCAGTATGACAGTGATCAAGGTAAGTCGAGGGTTCTCATGTTAAATAATAGAAACAATAATCACTTTCAGGACTGCATTGATATGTATGTGCGTGTAAGGGTCGGTAGCAGTGACTGTCTGTACATATTTGATACGGGCTGATTCTCAGCCAACATATAACGTCAACGGTGACAGTGACTGTCTAGATAAATTCAATGAAGACGCCTGCAAAAACACTTTAACGTTCCACGTTAAAAGGTTCTACATTTACCTGTGGTTGGCACCATAAGAATTCAAATTTATAGATAGTTTATATACCTTTGGCGGTTGTAGTTTAGCGATCATCTCATCTCGAAATATTCTTCAGGAAGTAAATATTGAATCATCCATGAATGTGACATCCCCGACGAATTTGAGGACAGAGCGCGCGCATTTAGGAACAGAACAAACATCGCATTGTCTTGCCTTCGCAGCATTCGAGTAACGATTAAGCGTGGTCGAGTGAGATATCTGACTCGTCAATGTGGTGCAGGGAATGTATCGTTAACGGGTGTATGCCCAAACCTAGTATTGTGCTAGCCATCGAAGAGGCCAGAGGGTATCTGTTACGCAGGCAATGCTGGAGGTTTCCTCGTCGACCGCTGCAGGGCTGCTGCCGGACTGCTGTAGCCGAGAGAATTCAGAGCCATTTGCCGGGCGGACCGAGGAGAGTTCAGTGCGTCAACGGAATCCAATAGCGCCGCCTTCACCCCATAAATTCCAGCCTGACGCTTCGGTGCCTCTACCCATTTGCCCATGAATTCCACCCCAAAAGCAAGTTCTGCCTTCGATATCTTCAGCCATCGGCAGCAGCAGCACCGGGCGGTCGCGTTGCTCTCATTAGTCCCTGGACTCATTCTGGTGCATCAACGCCGCATGGCTGTTTGGCCGCATAGACAAAATGAAGCGTCCAATGCTGAGGGGACACAGAAGCAGCGGCGGCGGCAGCAGTAAGCGAAAGTTCAAAACGAAGATGGTAACATTTCGAAAATGTTCCACTCATACAACGAACAATTGAAGGAATATTGCACAACTCCGCCAATTATTGCACTGGCAATGTTTTCCTACTTCACTGAATGGAAGAATTGAACCGCGAATATATTCAGCCGTGCATATGACGGCATCAACCCTTTAGAGAAGTCTCTCTCTTTGGGAAAATAAATGTTACACAATGTGGTCTAACAATAAATTTGATGAAGTAACATTGGCTATTCGATTAATCGCTAGCAATATACAACCCCAAGATAATGTGGCATCTAACGCAGTACTCCGAGCATACTACGGCAGGCACGTATGCCATCCTCAACGGAATTAGCTCCTACTCGAATCGTTCAGCATTTTTGTAAACATATATTTACCTGCAATCTTTCAACTAGTATTCGTGTGTTCGATGTTGTGAGAGTTACCCACGCGTCACTGCACTCAATTTGTTTGCTTGCATGGTAGCTCCTGCAAAACAGAACAAGACAAATGAGTAAAGCATCGAACAAGCAATCGTATCCTCATCTGCATGTTGTACGTCTATCTAATCATCTTCTAATATCTATCGAACTTTTGTAGAGTCACTTTTAAATGACTGCATAGAAGAAATTACCTTAAAAGGTCAGTCATGCAAAGAGCTCAAGCGAATGCTTCGCTGCGATTTTACATAAAGCCTCCACGAGAATTCACTTAATTCATATGCATTCACGGTTTATGTGCGACAAAATCCCAAAGGTGCGCCTACAATAATCTCTTAATAGGAATGGGGCCTGGGGAATATTTCTCGTGCATTCCTGTAAATTTTCAATACAAATATACTCTATATTTCAATAATAATAATAATAATATTAATAAATTAAGTTTTATAAACAAGTTACTATTCTTGTGATCCGTGGAGAAGTTTTCAAATCCAAACAATCGGGAGAAAATAAAATTTGACGAGCCCACCCAATAATAGTGACTGCTGCTCACACATATTTATAAACGATATGGGAGAGTTCTGCAAACAATGTGGGCAACCTAGAAGGGTCCTAAACAAACAACGAGGTCAAGAGCAGCGGTGCCTTTGCTTGTACCGCGAGCAAAAACACTTTAACTCGCGCCCATCATTGCGTCTCAGCTTGCTTACATGCCGGTAAACTCAAACTCTGGAAGCGTCCTTGCATCACACTCGAGAACTTCTACAATCGACCATATTTTTTCTATGCAGGTTATCTCCACTGTGACGTTCTCATGATCTACCATATTCTCGTTTTAGTTCAAGTGCTCGGAATGAAATCGGTGTTCTGCCGCAGGAATGATGACGCATACATGCGCATTCACCGTTGATTAACTAATATGTCTGTCTGTGTATCTGTCTACTCCTAATGGATGATAGGTGCCTCGCTTGCTAATTTAAAGCTGAAATAGCTGTAAGAGGTTCAACGGTTTGAAGGGAACCGATAGATGACGCCTCAGTTTCGCCCGAGACTCTCTCTCGCTATATATGTATATATATATATATATATATACTTGTCTGCACAACAACAGCTTCAATCCTTCACCGTGCGGATCGTGCTTGTAGAAAATTAATTGAAAAATATATCATTGGTGTGGCGTTCTCAATGACGATTTTTCTAAATATAATATATTTTGTATCTGACCAGTAGACACCTAAGAGGCCCGAAATACATTTAAAGCATAAAATATCTTGGATATACTATACATAATGGTAGTTTACGTTTAGCGATCTGTCGAGTCCTCCAAGGGTGCATCGATATATAGTACAACACACTACAATAAGAAAGCAGATGTTAGCCACCGTTGAGGTGCCCTGTGGCGGGTAGACAAATAACGATGAAGTAAAATACAAAGCAGTGATGATCAACGAGCCGTATTTTAGTTATCTACGCTCATGGTGGATTCAACCGCTTTAAGCGTTTACCGATAGTGGTAATTAGCAGAAGCATCGAGCATATGGCATCAGACAGCCTGACCCCGCTCAATGTCTCGACTCGCTTATTTTCAGTTATACGCATCGCACACCTGGCAACAGGCTAAGGGTCAACACGAAGGGGTCACATAAGAGGCCTTGTGCGGCACGAGCCCCACAAGTCTCACATGTGACAAATTACCCCTCAAATACACTTGCAATTTTTATATGTTGACTTGCTTGCTAAGCCGAGAAGTGGAGTATCAAGGCACTCCTAAACGAAGTTTTTATTGATTAGTCAGCTGGACGGACGGCTGCTACATAACTCGTTATAGGTCACTTTGATGAGCATCGAGGGAGATTCGTCATCGGTGAGAAGTCGACATCAACATCAGGTGGCAAGTGGTTTGACTAATTCGTGTAACGATTGAATGCTGATTTAATAAATGATCGAATTAAATCAAATCAGTGGGTTACTTTGTACGGCTTTACAGTTATAAGTTCCCTTCAACTGATTATAGATTGTTGCATTGTTGTTATATATTACTAGAAAACGCTAAACATATTTGGGAAAAGCTATTTCGTAATGTTCAATCGAAGTATTATATATATATATATATATATATACATACGCCTTGGCCAGGTAAATATAGGATAATTTGGATATTATGTAATGTGATGAACAAATGTATCAAACGCAGAAAATAGATATATTTTTACGAAAGAGTCACCCAGTCAGTCTTATAAAACGCTTGCGTGAAGGGTTTCAAATATTTCAAAATTATGATGCTGAGTAACAGCCGGTCTTTAACTGCGCAAATGATCAACTTGATGAAAATCTTTGTGACTACCTCGGGCACACAGGGGTCTCTCGCCCATCGATTTCATCATATCCTATTCGCAGTGAGCACCATTCGTGAGCATAATTATTGCATGTGTGCTAACGATGTGGGTGTGTCGCGAAAGATATCTATAGGCTAAGATATTTATATGTATGTGTTGTTTATTCAAACATACAGTAATTAGGGATATTTATATTGTTCTTTTCTAAATCTATGCGTAAGTTTCATCAACCCAAGGATGTGTCTTACATAAAAGGTTAAGAGCTGAGGCCTGTCAGACAGGGGAACAGCTGAGGGTCAGCTCGAAAAAACAATTCTTTTTTAAGGGTGTGTCTTGCTCAAACGGATTACTGCATAATGAATTTAAGTTTTTGCCGTTTGCCGAAACCCAGGGGTAACTCCAGGAGGTGCCCTATACCGAGTAAAAATATACGGCAAAAACCACAAAAATCTAGGCTCGATTTCGATCTCGAGCTTGACAGGTAACACGTCCACTCAAGATTAACAACAGTAATTATTTATTTTACTAAGCACTAACTCGATCTGCACTATCGTATAGACGATAGTGCAGTTCGAGTTAGTGCTCAGTATATATATATATATATATATATATTGGCTGTCACAGTCACACTGCGCAATGGGTGTGTAACCTAGTTATCAAGAAAGTATGATCCCCCAGTGGGTATCTGGTTGAATTTTGAATTATTTTATATTACCATATGGTTTAGTAAAATAATAATATCTCTTTAGATGGCAAGCATTCATTCAGTTCGACCAATCATTGTGAGCCATAACAGCCTCTTTAATGGAAGTTCAAGAGCTGCTAGAAGATCACACAAAGCCTGCCATCATTAGGTGCCTCATGGACTACAAATAGTAAAACTAATCCCTCAGATAGGCACACAGACCCTGTAGAGGACGACGGACTGGTCTCTTCTCAAGCTTTACTGTTATATGCTCACGTGGTGATTGTGCTTCAAGAAAAGTCTCCAAGTGTCAGAGAATAGAAGAAAGATATAAGCGGAATCGTTGAAATTGGCCTGAATTACAGGTTGCTACAGTTGAAAATTGGCGTTCAGATGAACTCCGCCATTTGGTTAATCGAGTCTCTGGTCTAGAAAATGACGACACGCCAGTGCAAAGTTGCGTCAGTCCTGCGTTGGAATTGTGAGCAATTACGCTTACCCGTAAAATGAAACAACCCTAACCACTTGGACTATTACGACAAGGGACGAATGTCTGAGGGAGGGGATATGGATGGGATTTTAGGCAAGACCCCCCAGCTGGAGCTTTAGACCCAGTCAATGGACACGCCGGCAAGCAGAAGACGTAGAAGGCTAGTGATCAATGAGGCCTTTTGTCCCGTGTCTGAAAAAAACTTCGGCCTTGTTCGCTGGACTCGCCATCTCACTCTCCTATCGTTCACGATACCCAACAGCACAAAGCGGTCTCGCCCGTTGCTGAATCCGGAAGTCGCTCAGACTGAGAATCCCAAAAATAGGGAGCAAATTGATGGGAGCGTGAGTTGAGAGCTGAACTCTAGAGTTGGAAATAGAAGGAATACACAGAGGCGGAAGGCAGAGACGGCTGAAAATAGGACCTAAAAACAAGTCAATGGCCAGGCGAAATTGTGTTGCTTTTATGCGTATAACGTTTACAAAATGTATTTAGTAATTTTATGCATAATGCCTATCCATATCAGGATTTATTTGTGTGATGCGCTAATTTCGGTAGATGATGGTGATAATATAGATTCGATTTTGATTTTTGATTTTGATGGTGAATTCAAGTTGAATGTAAATCCCTAACTGGTTGTACTGAGTAATACTTGTTATTAGTCAGGATACGGTCATTGGTTGACCAATATTAAATACATTATGCTTCGAACCCTTCATGCTGACTAATCTCAGGGAAACCCCTTAAACGTTTCATCATATTACAGCTAATGCCCTGATAATGGTGTGTTGAATATTAAAACGGTCTAGGCTTAGGTACAGATTAATTATGTTTTCTATGACACTGTTCCACCTCATGTAGCTCTAGTTTGGAATCCTTAATTGGTTGCGACTAAGACAACTGATTTAACGATAAGTACCTTTTCGTTTATAGTTTTAGAAAATATAGAGCTTACTTAGGTATATTTCTTTCTTTCTTTGTCACTAATTTGTCTCTTAGATGTATTACTCCGGCGGTGTAATTTCATATTCATTTTACAGATCTCAATTATTTCGCTCCCTAACAACGTCCTCGTGTGGAAAGTAGTTGCAAAAGATGCAAGACTCCTTCGGCTAGGATTTGAGTTAATAAAACAAACCACAATTTAATTACATGTATTTCCCAGTAGCAATCGCTCAGAACTACTTAATTAAAATAAGATAACCATTATTACCCGCAATAATGTACAACAGCTTGAGCGTACCTTGATTGATTTCAGTATAATGACTCGCGCATCTGCAACGTGTGAAGACCTCAAGGCCTTACAACATAATCGACGTAATGGCATTTATACAGATATCGATGTACCGACGCTAAACGCGTCTTCGCGCAAATGAGGAAATGTTAATTTACTAAGGATTAATTACTACTTGATTTCGACAGGCCGCTTCATAAAATTGTGTCTCACCTAATAAATTCCCTTCGTCATGAATTTAACATCCTAATTACTGTTTGCATCTATCACTGAAAGATGAGTCATATGAGAATACATTCTAAATATAGAAATAAAGTACACTACTAAGACGGCTCTTTGCAAGTCATAATTGACACCAGCTGAACATCCAAGATGCTATATCGGAGAGTGCACCCTCATCCACTGGTCGGACGACGTCGATCATTACAAGATGATGTTGTTTAATTGGATATTAAATGTGTTATGAATCCCTTCATAGATTAGATGAGTGGGCCAATCAAAAATCCACAAGAAGAATGGATTAACTGAAACGTGTATTCTAAAATAGATAGATACATTTTACACCTAGCAAATTCAAATTCAAACAAATGTTTATTGACGGAACTGCTATATACATGCTTAAGTTCTCGTAAAAATAATAGTTAAAAGAATTATTGCAACGTATATTTTATATATAAAGGGTACACATTTTTTTTTTGTACAATATGTAAACATTGGGTAAGATACAAAACAACTATCCACAAAAATATCTACATCTGATTGATAAAAAATTTTTTCACCTCCGCTGCAAACTTTTTTGCCGAGGAGAGTGAACGAATCTCGCGAGGAAGAGAGCCCCAGACTGCCGGCAAGCGATAAGCGAGAGCATGGCGGCTAGATTCTTTAACGGCAAAAGGTATCACAAACTCAGTTGGTCTGCGGGCCGTTCTTCGCACCACAGTGGTAATTGGGAAAGTAATGTCGTTTGGAATACGTCCCTTCGACATCTTAAAGGCAAGAAGAGCTACGTGAATCAAATACATAACGCTCAGCTTAGGCAATTCGTACTTCCCCAGAATGTCGGCGACGGAGTCGGAGCGACGTCTGCCAAAGATAGCCCGTAGTGCGTCATTCTGAACAACCTCTCCTCTCCGAAGAATCATGCTGTAGCCTCCTCCCCAGATAGAGATCCCGTAGCACAACAGAGGTACCAATAAAACTTTATAGAGGTGTAACAGGCCATCCACAGGAACCCCACGCTCTCTCAGGCGACGCAAGTTGGCCACCACTGCGTAGCATTTGGGCATGAAGCTCCCTATGTGGTCCTGCCAGCGCATGTTTTCATGAAGCGTAAGGCCAAGGCACTTCGCAGACGATGACCAGTGCATCGTTTCACCGGCTACCTGTGTCGGCGACACCTGCACATTTCGTTGAGGCGGGCGAAAGAGAATGAGGTTGGTCTTGGTCGTGTTGATTACCAGACCGAATCTTTCGAAGGTGTTGATAACCCCCTCCACCTTCTTTAGAGCCTCTTCGATGTCGAGTTGCAGCGATGAAGGCCGAATTCGAAACAGAAGCGAAGTGTCGTCCGCGTATGCAATGGTCCTACAAAATTTCCCACCAGCGATTTTGAGAAGAATGAAATTGACTAGAATTAGAAACATAAACGGCCCTAGAATGGATCCCTGGGGCGTGCCAATGTCAACTTCCAGCCAGTCCGATTCGATGTCCGCTACTTTCACCGCCTGTCGCCTCGCGGACAAGTACGAGCGAAACCAGTCAACGACACCGGGTTGGCATCCAAGGCACTTCAAGGCCTGCAGGAAAAATGTATGCCGAAGACAATTGAACGCAGCAGAGACATCCAATAAGACGCCCAGACATACCTGGTTGTTCTCAATGGTGTCAGATATTTCCTGCCACAGGTGGGCCATTGCGAGTTCAGTCGAGCGTGCCCTACGAAAACCGAATTGACTAGCTGAGAGAAAATCTATCGAGTGAAGATATTTCTCCAGACGGACCATCACTACCTTCTCGATCACCTTGGACAAGTAATCAACCAACGAGATTGGTCGGTAATTTGACAGATGCTTCCGATCCCCCTTCTTCTTATATAGTGGTATAACTGAAGCGTCTTTCAACTTGCGTGGAAATGTCCCCCTACTCAGCGACAGATTGGCTATGTGAGCAAAAGGTCTCGCGAGCACCGCCGACGCACGTTTTACCAGAGCGCTGGGGATCCCTGCTGCGCCTGTAGACCAACTAGCCTTCGTAGATTCAAGCACTGTCTGAATCTCCACACAGTTGACTTGGGAGAACTCAAATGTGGTGTTTCGACAGGGCCAGATCGATGTAAGCTCCGGCTCGATATTATCGTCGATCCGAAGAGAGGCAACCGTTTTTGAGCCCACCGCAGCAAAATGAGTATTTAATTCATTCGCAATCTCCTGCGGACTTGTCAGTTCGCCGGATTCGATGACCAGGGCTGTTGGCAGTGCCGCTTTTTGTCTCTCCCGTCCACAGGCAGCGTTTACAAACTCCCACAACTTCTTTGCATTCCCTTTATGTCGCCCAAACTGCTCTCGGTAAAACGAGCTCCTAGCAATTTGAAGGTCGTGTCTGTATCGACGAAGACTATGATAATACGCCATCTTAGATTCTAAGGATCTATTTCTCAAGTACCAGCGGTATAGTTTGTTCACCGAATGGCGCAGACTCCGAAGTCTCGCATTGAACTGGAATCTCTTTTGCTGTGGAGGTCTACGACTCACCCTGACAGTGAAACACTTATCGTATTCTCTCGTTATAATAGAGCTGAAAGCCTCGAAAGCCTCGTCCGCGTCCACCGCCTGGTAGACACGCTGCCAGCTCAGTCTGCTAGTGTTCCCCAAAAACTTCTCGATGCTAACACCATCATGTTGTCTGACTAGATTCGTCTCACTGTCATCGGCGTCCCTTAGACTAACGGAAGACCTGCCTGTGAGCGAAACGACAGTAGGATAGTGATCTGAGAAAAGAGGGGTACACCACACGGCTGGAGAGATGTTCAAGAATTCCTCACAATAACCAATCGCAATGTGGTCAATGCACGTCCCTGATGCTGGACGGGTGACCTGATCAATGATGTGTTGGAAACCTCTTGACGAGAAGAACGATAAATAGTCTTCACAGGAAGACCTAATAAGGAGGTTCGTGTTAGAATCACCCATTATGATACACGGCAGAGCACTATTTCGCGGGATAATATCCTCGAGTACATTGAGTAAGGTGTCCCTGTACAAAGCGTGACTAGAATAGAAACCAATTAAGTAGCCAGTAAAACCAGGCTTCTTTAGCAGGACGCGCACCGCCTGTACGTTGCCATCGTCGCTAGTTCTCGTTTCTGAGTCGACTACCAAGCAGCTAGAGCGAATATAGATGCCTACGCCACCTCCTTGCCTATTGCCCTCCCGTCCCGCTCCAATGAAACAGAAATCAGAGATACCAAAGCCGCCATAATCAACCATTTTTAACCAGGTCTCACTTACCACCACCGTGGCAAGCCCGATGCCCTCCTCCTCCAGGAAGTCAGTTAGAGTCTCGAGTTGACCCGATTTTCTCAGCCCTCCTGTCCCAGCATTCAGATGCAGCGCTGCAAAGTTACTAAAGGCCGTTGTTCTCCCACCATTCAAGCCTGGGACTAACAATTCAGCATCTCCTTGCCACTTCTGGCAATCACTCACATTATAACAATCTGAGTTGGGTAAATGAACATTTGTCATATTATATTGTTACTTTTCTTATTTTTGCCCCCGCCCCCATAGTAAAAACTGCACTTATAAGAGGCTGTAGAACGCGCATAAGGTTTTTTAAGTGATTGGCAGCTCGAGGACTCATCGCATTTAGGAGACGTAACAACGGCTGCATTGAAATCGCCATGTTCCCTCCTCTAAAAATGCGCTTTTTCTTCGGCGCCGACTTCCGTGGTCCCGACTCATTCGTCGCCGGTCGCTTGGCTGCCTGTGGACCCGGTTTTATCTTCACCTGCCGTTCGGCCGCCTGTGGTAGCCGCGTCATGCCCGGCAGATTGACTCTTGTCTCCGATCCAGAAGGCGTGTCTAAAACTAGCGACCGTACCACTGCAGCGTACGAAGGCTGAGACGTTTCGGCGGGAACAGCGGGCACTGACCCCGTTTCCGGCTGCGGGGGGGTAGACGGAGTATGCACTACCGCGACTTTGCGAGCCTCAGGATGGTCCGCTCTCAGCTGCTGAATCAATCTACACTCCATCCAGGCCTTACGCCTTTCAATTTCACAAGCCCGCAGCGGGCAGTTCGGAGACGACGCCGAGTGTGCTCCCTTGCAGTTAACACACCGTGGCGCATTTCTGCACTTGTCCATAAGATGCCCCGCTTTTCCGCATCTCTTACATGCTACCTCATTCCGACAGAATGAGGCGATGTGACCAAGTTGTTGGCATCGAAAGCAAGCGATGGGGGTGCCCGCATGCATCACGACCTTATGGGCCCTATAAGCAAGAAATACCTCTGCAGGCGGAATTTTGTGGAATTGCAATAGTACGCGATCTGTTGGGAACTCGCGGAGCTCCCCATTAACGCGTTTCTTTATGCATTCACGCTTGACGGTAGTGACACCTACTTTCTCCAATGCTACTAGGATTTCATTCTCCGAGAAACCCCTGTCGACTAGCAGGCTAAATAATGACATAAGATAATAGCCAATAACTTCAACCAATTCAATTGTACTAAACATCATGCAGTTGCTGTGGTTTAAGCCGAGCTCCCAAGGCTTTGTAAAAAATAACTTGTATATGCATGACATTTTGCTGAGCTCTTATTGCAAATTAGGACTATTACGAAATCAGAATATATAGCTATCGCTCTCCGAAATGTTTGAAAGCATATATTGATGTCAATAAAAATACTTGATACCTTGAGAATGGTATGTTCACAAAAGAACTGAAATGACCTATTGTCAAATGTCCTCCCAAGACAAGCCACTGTATTTTTTTGCAGACGGCGTATACGAGTCCTCTCTCGAAAAAGTTTCAAAGGCACTCGTTCATTCAGTGAAGCAATCCTACACTTAGCAGATAGCATTAATTAGCACGCTACAAAGAACTCAAAGTGGCTAACTTTTTCATTTATTAATTAATATGAACATCATTAGTAGCCAGAACAGTTAGAAAAAGAGGGCCACGGCGAAACCGAGAAATATATGTGTGAATCCCATTCTGGCGGGTCTCCATTTAACAGCCTCTCGTCTTGTACGCCCTTTGCTCCAGCTAACGTGAATCTGGAAAAGTTCAACATTCCAGTTGTAGTAGTAATAGTTACACTATTAGTCACACCTGCGCAAACTGCGGTGGAACTACCCGCGTTGACTTCAGGTGTTGATTGATGGCAGAACAAATATCTCGTTTGCCCCAGCTTTTACTCAGGATAGATGGTGCTGCGAGTGTGTCGACGTCGACGGAATGAATTTCGTGAAGTGGATAATCATTTGCGTTACGAGATTTGTTGAAGTCTAATGCGACTATCGTCCGAAGAGTAGCCGTTATGTAACATCGCTTGCTGGTTTGAGGGACTAACACTGCTTAGTTAACACTGCTAACACAGCTTAGAAAGATTGCGGGGACTTTCCGAATCCCTGTGCATATTGTTGGTGCATGGTGGCAAGGACTTGGTTCAATTCGAACTTGGTTTCGTTACTATGGGTTGTATGATAAACATAAATAGGATCGGTTCATTCTACACGATGAACATATGGGTATTCGCATGAGTCATTATAATAATATCCTGAATGTTCTAGACATACATTGAACCAAAGTGGAGACGGAAATTATTAAAGATAAATACTTGCTACCAAAATAGACCAATTTGTCTTGTACGGACGTCAATACAAGCCCAGAGAGTAGAGAACATGCAAGATTGATTGGATAGATAGAGTCAGAAAACAAAGCGAACGATGCCGGTTAGAGACGATTCGGACGATCTTCGGCCGAAATCCGATCAGGAAGGTAGAGAAGAATTGATGCCCAGTGTCGGGAGTAATAATATAGCGAGACAGATTAACATTGTTACACGTGTACATTGTACAACATACAAAACGGCAAGAATTTTACCAAGAATAGCAATAGTACTAATCCTATACCTTAAAGCATGTTAAGGTTGTATGTGACATGTAGGTTTATATGTACACGTCGACGATCCCGAAAACGACTCTTATCATTTTGATGATTTTTGTCGAATGTACGCATAGTTGGAATGGGAAACACCTAGGAAAAATCAGATTCATTTGTTAAAATATGTTTCGCTGTAACGTTGTATAGTGAGAACAAGATGATATCTTGGGTCGTGATTTCAGCAAACATTGAAAATTTGTAAGATATTCAAACTGAGAAGTTCAAACTAGTGTTTTTTTTATTTTCCGCCTCTTCTGGTATAAGATCGAATGTTAAAATCGTTGAGCATTCCTGAAAAATAACAATGTAACAGGATGACTTCATTGTGCGGTGTTCAATCCCATAAGGTTTAGGTTAGACCAGGGAACGCAGCAGGATAGCCTAGGCAGTACGCCAATGTGTGATGAAAAGCATATCAAGACAGGTATAAATAACAGAAAGTATAAATACATCTATGGAGCGAGGTGGACTACTACAATACAATGTACACTGGGATGAGCCATAGCAAAGGGTATAATTCTGCTCTCCTACGAGGTGACGTAGGTACAAATATAGACAAGCGGGCGTGTATAACTATCGGCTAATCCCATAATGCAATATTGCGGTTATCTCTGCCCCAAGGGACGAAACAAGTTGCCTATATATATAGCAAAGGTTTAATGACAACAGAACCTATCCATAGTTTTTGTTTATCGTTCTATCAGTGTCATCAATTCGTGGCCTCCAATGGACGAACCAAACCCTTCACTACATATACACGTATTTATAGGTAATAAAGACGAATGTATCTGGTGGAATCTTGGGTTGAATAATATTTTCCAATAGATCAATCAAAACACAATGCGACAATGGAACGTAGATCTCGGCTTCGTTTTTCTATAAGTAAGAAATTTAGTGTTGCGTTACATGACAATTTGAATTAACGGTCTGTGCTGGAAACTGGTGAGATTATGGAGCAGTTCCAACATTAACTCCTGGTTATTATGTTCAAATGAATATCTACTATATTTTGTATCATATACAATATAATATAGAAGTCTGTTCAACTATTGACTTGGCCGTGTGATATGAAAGCATATCAAAAGGAACCTTGGCTAGTTAGGACGAGAACTCATTATAGAGCCTAATAACAACTCGGGCTTCAGTTAGTTAAATCCATGTAAATGGTTCAAATTCGTTCAAAAACTTGAGTGATCGTTTATTTATAATGTTATAATAAGATCTTTATAATAGCTTCAGCTGACCTTCACCACAGCCCATTTGATATAATATTGACAGTGAAGCAATGCCTGTAGTCAGTTCCGAAGTAAATATCCAGAACAGACAAAATCACAGACATAATACATAGGGATTCGATAAAGAGCGAAATTCAATTAATGGATAGGAAAAAAGATTGTTGAGGTTGAATCGATCCAAATATATATAACAGTCATTTCTGTTCTATCGCTGAGCGCGTCGTCGAACCAGATCTGGAAAAGTAGAAGAGATGTCCCGTAGTGAGTTTGCGTAGCTTGTCAGTTTATGGCAGATATTGCGCCTCTATCTTGCGCCACTTCATATTCTAGTAACAGTTGCAATATTTTTCGAGTTTGCATTCGCCAAACAAAAAAAAACTCTCATCTCAGCAGATGCAGCCGTTCATCCTGTGACGGGATGGCCGAAGACGAGGTATACGAGTGTTTCACTGGCAAGTTGTGTACACGCCGCCGTTAGCGATGAAGCCACAGAACAGTAACAGCAGAATAACAAAACAAGTAATAGAAAAGGAATGTTAGCTGTTAAGTCAGCCGGCGAGGTTCAATTTGGAATGGCGTGCCGTCCCGGAGTCTAAGCAGTGGCGGCGGCGGCCGCTGCGATGCGGTTGTTGTTGTTCATGGTGCTGCTATGAGCGCGTGCTAAATGTATCCACTGCTACTTCTGCTGGTGAGAGAAGAAACTAATTGTTTTGCTGCACCGGAACGGAGGCAAATTCAGCGAGTCGCCACTGTTTTTTCGGTAGCCAATTTTCTCTCTTTCTGCTGAAGCCGTAGAACGGCGAGGAGCTTCTGCTCAAATTGTTCGCTTTCGTAATGGGCATTCTGTCTGCATTGGTACGTACCCACTAGTCGACTTGACTATTTATACTAATTACTGCAAATGTCTAAACACTCTAAGTGGGAGGATAAGTGTAAAACATGATATGGACATATTTTTTCTGCTATGTATGTCACATTCATATACGGATTTGCACGCTACACAGTGCGAATAATAACATCAGGCGAAATGCAGCTTCTATTCTCTAAAATGCGTTCTTATTATTAGTATTATAATGTATCTATTATAGGTCCCGTAGAAAAACCGCCTCTCATTCCCTCTCTCTCTCTCTCTCCCTCTTGGGATTCTCACTGGCCGGGTGTTCTCGACAGAGAGAGCTGCATTTGTGTTTCACTGTCGGATCGGTTGCCTGTATATGTGAGCCTACGGGATATGTTGCGTTTGGTAGATGGTCTCATGTCGCACCTGCCCGTCTGGGTCACGCGGCTTGACGATACGGCAGCTACGAGCGCAGGCGGTTTCGGCTTCGAACTCGGTTAAAGTGACGGCACCGAAGTCGAATACCCGAGGAGTCGACCGCATGACCGGAACGCAGGATCCGACCCGAACAGCGACGGGGAGGGTGCACTAGTGGTAACAGGGATAGCGGGTCAGAAGAGCAGAAATTGCCGAAGAAAGAAGATCAGAAAGAAAAAACAGCACCCCGCTATGAAGGTTGGGGCACCCTAAGGGCTACCTAAGGGAATGCATATAGCAGCCACCCTCCGCTTTAAGATGAGCACTTTTCGCTTCTTGCCTCGTAAACAACGCGCCACGCTTCAAAACTCTTCTCGTTTTAGGCACAGCCAGACGAGAACAACAACGGCAACAGCAACAACAATAACGCTAACTCTTACCGACCATTGTATCCATAATAGCCGAACACGGCTCTTACGCGACTACATAGAAAGAAAAGCCACAAACAACTGAGGGCGATTGTGATGGCCTATGATTGGACAAATGAACAAAGTTACATGAAGTGTGTCATCGTTATCGATGCACACAGCTAACAAATGATAGCAACCCGAATACTCGTAAATAAATGAATTACGAAACAGCTGGTTGCGTATATTCATTGTTTTGTATCATATTTGCGCGGTGGGGAACGCATAAGCAAAATCGACATTTTTCGGAGATACTTACGAAGGTTTTTCAAGGTAATCACTCAAATCTTTATATTTAGAAAACGTGGTGTGGATAAGCTTGATTTTTAGCTACATAAGTAAATATGATATAATAACATTTTCTCTTTTGGCAGAATTAAATGAACTCGATTCTCTTATTTTGAGAAAATATGTAATATTACTGGGTGAAATTTTAAAGCCTCAACACATTTGCTCTAAAGTCTTTTCTTCGGCTCGCATTCATCCCGTAGAGCGTAACACGAACTATTTGGTTGATAAACCCTTAGATTTTCCTTCGCATGCCGTCATCTACATAATGTTGCTCCATATGTCTACATATGGAGCAACTTCGTCATCTACATATTATGTTGTATCTACGCTCTATTCAATTTACAAATAACCATCGAACTTAGCAATCGCAATGACACGATACTTGTGTCACTGAAGCTGGCTTTTCTACGGCTCAAATCAATGATATTTCCTATCATCTCAAATAGACCAACCACAATGATGATACTATTACGAAGAGCACACAATGCACACACACACGTGCAAAATAGTAGCCGAATACGTCATGGGTTCGACCCTCACCGTTGCATATTTGCAGTTTAAGGAGGTTCATGTTACGAAGCAGTGCCGAAAGCAGTTCTACCGTGGTCGCTAAATGTTGGCTGTGAGTCAGCCCGGAAAATTTGCTTAGACGTGCAAAAAAAACGATATGCCATCGCAGCCGCTATTGTTTACTTGTGAGCCTCACCTGAGTATTGCAGTAATAATCACGCTAGCGAGAGACTTAATGGGTCCGTCAACGACCATCAGCTCTACGATGATGACGATAACGAGGGTGCTCATAGCTTTCATCGACCCCACCATTATCTCCTGCTCGGTTGCATCGGTTATGCAAACGATTGATAGGCCTCCGGCCGAACTGCTTTCGGCATTGTTTCGTAAGACGGACAACCCCTTTATATGCAAATGTGCGATGGTAGGGATCGAACCCGTGCATCTATGTCCCTCCTCCATGGACGAAAAAAAGGCCTTCAGCCGTATTGCGGCTAAGTGCAACAGGTCGATGTAATACGGCCTCATTAGACGACTTGACAATTTTGAAGTGCACTGTCTGCCTTGGGGAACGTCATTACTATTCAATTAGGATAATGAAATTTCATCTTTTAGATATACAATAATTTGGAATTTGTTCTAGGGATTATAAATACTGTAATAGAGTATAACGGTAGAACGTACACTGCACAACTCAAAAAGAGATTTATCTATGCATTTATTAAATTATTCAGTTTAATTAGTGCACATTACTGCCGCACATATACAATTTAATATTTGGTCCGCACTCTGTAGTCCTCTCTGTGTCCTCTATCTCCTGGAATAATCAACTGGGCCAGCTCGGACAAGCCGCGAATGTCACAAGTGGTAAATTGGGAACAACTAACTTACCAATCATCCAAATCCTCTATTCAGTACATAACAATTCAAAATAGCAATCGCCATTCCCAACATTTTGACGTCTTATTTCTCCTCAGCAAATACATATCTTGCAACATTTCGCCATGATTGCAACATTACCTGAGGGATCCAAATCACCCCTTTTTTTTTGATACCCGGAAGATAAAGAAGACGTTTCTGCCAAGGCTCGTTAATATTCCATCCAATTGCTATATAGTCGTCGCTCCGAGCTGACATCACCCACGAGGGCTATTTCGCTCACCCTCGGCGTCGCTATTCACATTCAGCCTTTCTATATTAAGCAATCGTAAATCATTGCCTCTTATCTTTCCGAATGAGTAAACCCTTAATAGATGGCTCAGTCGTCTCACGTCTTATCGAGGCCTCGCATATATATATATATATATATATATATATATATATGATATTTACATGCTTTTAGTGCGGCCGCATACTCAAATACCCGTGCATCGATCTTAATGTTATAGGCGTACATGGCTGTGTTTTTGTTATTTTGGCTGACGCCTCCGGCTGCAGACAAAAGTAGCGGTCAATTTTTGGTGGACTAAAATTGAGGCACGCTTTGAGCCGCTGGGGGTGTCGTAATGTCGGTATACTGTAAGAGGGCCCCATCGACACCCCGCCGATACTTATGAACATGAATTGACCGCTTTCGTTAGGTTGGGTTCTCTATTAGCAGCTATCTAGCGTACTATGGAACGGGGCCAACATACACAGCGGTACTAGCGCTTTCTTAAATTGATGAGGAAGATTTGCCCAGTGAGGGGATTCGGACAGTCATGAATCGACCGCCGCCGCCGCCGTCGACATAGTTAACGCTGTACGCTCTACAATGAAAGGCTGTACAGAGCACGCTGAGACAACCCAATATTTCTTGGTATCTAACTATATATTTATATATATGCACATGGGCATCGATAGATAAGATCAAGATTTGGTTTATTGACGTAGCTGCAGTTGTTTTTTTAAATGCTTAAGTTCTCGTAAAAATAATAGTGATAATGAAGTGTCACATCGTGTGTTATTTTCTTTAAAATGCGGCCTATTACCGGCAAAAGGACAGTAATGGCAGTAATATTTACATAATTTTCGTTATTATAAAAATAACAGTATATATATTTGTGTATATATATATTTTTGCGGACGTTGCTGCACAAATAAATTTATACACTCCATGCATTAATAACAACATAAATACATAAAAGTTACGATTCACTTCATTATTGTATACATTATATAACACAGCTGATTTATATACATTATCTATTATGTGACCGTTCCTTCTTTAAATAATCCTGTTAAAAATATTACACTTGAAGTGCTCAGTGCCGTGAATATGCAATATTTTAGATAAATAGATAGCATTAGATTTGCGTTTTTTCTTGGATGCAGCCAGCCGAGGGAATCAACAATCAATTACTCTTTTATATTAAGAAGATACCTCTCAGGTGGAACAAGATCTATAGTAAGCGGAACTACAAAGCGAAAGTCAGTAAGTCTCATTTTCCATTTAAATTATATTCAAAATCTACAGGGAAAGCTCTGCATACTTGCCTTGTCAATATCTGTATGTATATGTTTATATATGTATGTATACATATGCATGCCATTTGTCAAGTGCCTTAGTTTATGTCCCTAATGAGTCATGTCCGCACGAGCAGAACCGATGGGGCCTGACAATGGCAGCTCGAACAAAACAGTAATGTACTACCAATACAATGACGGCTTTTGGTTGCTCCATAGTTCGTAGTAGCCAGGTCTAACCAGACAAGCTATTTTTCATATCCTAATATGTACCTAGATGATGATAATAATAATTACTATAATTGAGGATGTTATCATCATTAGCTCGCATTATATTTATTACAACGGCCATAGATGCCTTTCGGCGGGATGACACTAAAGTAGAAGCAACAGTGACATCGTCAGCTCATCAGTGCCAGCAGCTGTTCAACCATTTGACACCATCACCAGCAGCAGCTGCATCACACTGGTGGGGCAGGCATAATTGTCGTAGGTTTTCGACGCTAAGCCGAGACGCGCCGCACCGCAACACCTGAGGGAATAAAACCCTCGGAATCGATGAGGCGAGACCGACGCGCGAGATACCGGTTGATGCTCCCACCCTGTGATCCTGCTGCTGTTGAAGTCAGCTGCTACTGCTTCCTTGCTGTGTCTGTTAAAGGGTTGGAAGTCCGATAGGAGCCAGTTCTCCCGTATCGATCCGGGAGCACTTCGGTGCTATTTGTATTATTATTATTATTACTATTATCAGTACTTCTACGGTACTATTATCACTGCTCGCAGTTTTAGTCTATTCCATATATCGATAGATAGACTTACGTTTGACTTAATTAAGTTCAGTGGCAAACGAATGACGATGACACTCGAACCAGTAAATACTATAAAAGGACCAATTACTACTACTATGCCTTTCGATAGAAATATCATACCGATATTATATAACAGATACGACGAATGAATAATGTGACAAGTAGGATACTACAAGATCACTTGAGAGACACAGGAATAATTTTGCGATTCTTTTCAGTCCTTAGAAGAAAACCTTTAGATAAAAACCCTACATCGTACGCAAAACACATTATTTACATTAACAAAATAATCAGTATTATTCATTCTATACACAGGTTGTTCACGCGCCAAGCTGACGCGGTCGGCTAGTGACTCCCACTGCATTTTTAGTTCTGCCACTACATGAATCATTTGTACTGAATGATCGTACTCACCATCAGCTGAGTCAAGTGATCTCTCCAATCCGAGGCTAAGACAGATATATATGTATATATATGTAGGATGCTGTGTTTTTTGTCGACACAACCGAATATCTCGCAGTTGTATCATGGACATCGATATCGATTTCATTGATCTATTCGTTGGCGATGTAAGCGTACGACGAATAGATTTGTACATGCTCAACGTAACGGATAAATTGATAAATTGTTACGTCGTGGGCAGCTGACATATAATACATGCAGGATTAGCTTTACATACACCACATTCTCGACACAGTATATTGCAGCCAAAAGTATCGTTTACGATCATATCTGTAGTGTTATTACCTAGGCAGAGATAATGCCGTATCCAATGGCCCTCGTGTAACCCTGTATGTTTTACCACTAAGCCACGTGTTAAAGTCACAAAACAAATCAACCTTCCATTTATGTTTCTTCCAAGGTCTAGATTGAGACGATAACCAGCAATCAACCAACTTTAACAGAGAAAGTCAAAGGCCTCCACCCCCTCCCTCACGACAAGCTGTGATGAACGATTAATTTGAGCCTCTTTGACCGTAATGTTCCGTTACCCGCTTTGCTCGATTAATTTCGTACATCAAGCGTCCGTCTGTCTCGCGCTTGTCGTGGCAACGTTATCCGACCACTCGTCGTCTGCCTCAAGCTTCCGAAAAAAAGGGGGAAGAGGAATGGCCAAGGGACGACGTCGGGGCTATGCTCATCTGAGGTCCTTGAGGGCGGCATCCAGAATCCGGAAGACGGCGGAATGCTATTAGCTGCTGCTGCTGCTAGAGTAAAGTATGGTGCGTCGATGCAGGATGAGCGGTAGCGGCAGTGGCGTTAGAGGGAGGCTGAAGAAAGAGATGACACTGTCACCACCACCACCACCGCCACCGCCACTATACTCCACAATAACAAACGAGAACAAGGATAGGACAGCACCAGCAGCAACTGAACCAAGAATAATAATAATAATATAACAAGAATGATTATACAAGAATAATAATCAATGAAAGAATAAGAACACGAAGAGGAACGACGCAAAATGAATAAAAACAGGAGAGAGAATAAATAACGCAATTGACTTTACGCAGATCGCTGAATGAAATCTTGTTCGACGAGAGACAACCAGCAGCAGCAACAACAACAACAACTACTACTACCACTATAACACAAGAGCAGCAGCCGAGTAATCTTTTATGTTAGCGCATATGCTGTTCTGATGTCGGCTAATAGCTCGGACCCTATAATGTGATGATTCTTTTTGACAAGTGTTATGTTAAATTGTATGTACTTTCACTGGCCTGAACTAAAGAGCTTATTGTGGGGCCGATGCTTAATTAATTAAAAATATCCTACAACAACTTTCCACTAGCAGCCGCATTAAATGAGTATGTTGAAATACCAATAGTTAATACCACTAAGTGAACCTAAATTGAAGATGTGTCTATGGCATTCATAGACGCTTTTGCCTTTACGACGCTTGTGTTTGATGCGCCACATTGTGTCCGATTTTCGATTGCGTCTATTGTCCTGGCACATCCTAACGGTCAATTATGTGTTCACATTATTTTGCTAAATAGGCATAATGTATAATACGTTCATTAAAGCAATTCATTTATGAAAATAATTATGTTTCAAAAGCACAACGTTCGTACCTGCGACTCCTCCCCGTCATACGCTCCCTGTGACATCTACCATCGTCAACGGTACCTTTTGCCTACTCATTCCTATCATGAAATAACCTAAATCAGAATGAGAATACATTGTCCCTCCTGATAGCCATATGCGCTTGTTATGGTTCACGATCGATTCGACGACTTCTCATAAACAATCTTACCAAAGATATCCTCATTGTCCGTTTAACATGTTCATCTCAAGAATATAGAATATAATATATGAATAATGGCCGTGTAAGTGGATCGTTGATGCATCTGTGAGTCGATTCGAATCGTGAGAAGGCTGTTTTTGCTGTCACATCTTCAACCGAGATGAAGAATTCGAACAATGAACAATTTGATAATCACAACAATAATAACGGCACGGAACATCATCGCATTGAACATCGACGACTTCTACCGGCTTATGATTCTGGTGGTATGATTCAAAACTAACCGACAGGCCGGCCGATGAACGAAACGAACGCTTGATCGATTATAATAACCACAAAAATGTTCAGGTTTCCTACGAGCTGAACAGAACAGAAGGATATGAGCGAGCTCAGATAAAGTAGACAACAGACAGATTGGAGGGTGATGAGACATCTGTCCACAAATAATGGACCGATTGCGGCTCGCAGATGATATTGTCACCAGCAGCAGTAGATAGTATGTGTAAGTGACATAAGTGAACGATGACGTTGGCTTTCAATTTTTCATTCGAAACCGGGCACCGTGGCTGATTAACGTGGTACACCGAATGAGTTTTGACTTTTCGCAATAGGGTCATTACCAATTCATAATTGAACTCTTGATTATTATTCGATGTGTGCATAGATCATTTCAGTTTATTGGGTACGGTAATAATATATCTGTATAGAATCTCGTTCTGAAATTATACCGTTTAGCAAGCACAATTCTATAATTCTTGTATAAATCACATTAACTAAATTTACGTATCACGACATTAAATGCCAATTTAGCCTAAATCATTTGTTATTTTAATCAAGACCACTCGACGAATACGTCCTGCCGGCGAAGTTCTCTTTCGACTTTGGGTTTATCGTAACTTAAATAACATTATCTTTGACGAAAATATTATAAATCTGATATAATCGAGGTCGTCTACGATCTGCTCGTAGCTATTCGACTTACTGTTTACCACGTATCATCGTTCCTCGCGCCAGGTCCCATGAAGCGACGTGGTGTCTGTGTGTGTGTGTGCGTGTAGGGGCAAAATTCGTGCTCAAAAGAGAAATTTCACCCAGAGCGATTTCTCTCTCGTGGCTATTTCTATCGCAAATGACATCGTTAGAGCTCTCTCCCCCCCCAGGTTTCGCTTGTCATTCCGCTCGAGAATGCATTAACACCTCACGATGAGAGTCAAAAGTCAAAATCGCATCCCTCGACAAAGGTGACTTCGATCGGCGCTCATCGTGATAAATATGAATGAACCGTTTCGTATTGAAACAAAGTCGTTTCGTGTAGCTGGCGTTCCTCGCTTATGCGAACTAAAAATACTTGGCCAGTTGATCTACCATTCACGTTTCTGTTTGGATGTTCATGCGCGACAATAACGTTAGCGTTATAGTGAGCAAAAAAAAATAGAAATCGTTGTCTCTAACGTCTCTCTCTCTCTGTCTCTCTCGTAGAGGCGTCTTCCTACTTATAGCCCTGTTATTTGATGGAGTACCCGCGTCCACGGTCGATAGTTGCGATAGCGGGGGTGTTGAAAGTTGTTTCGGTGGCATCGCGAACCAAAATGTCAGCATTTACCGGGTGAAGAGATATTTGGGCGACACAAAAATGACTATATGTCGAATTGAGTACATTGTCAGTATTGAATAAAGCCAAATGATGCTATCATTTGCTCATCATGCTAAGGTAATTAGAATTTCAACAGCATTTTTACTAGCTGTTATAATTAAAGTTGACTTGATAATTTCTGTAAAAATATACAGTATAATCCCGCTAATTACAAACGATAAAAGCACTAATTTGATGAAGGTGATTTAGGAAGCATTGGGGCAATGCAGAAGGAGAGATTTTGTTAATTCTTCAATTTTCTTTGTTTGTTTAGTGTAAAACTACTGCCAATTCTGCGGCCGTTTCGAAGTCTATTTTATGGAGTATTTTGAATACTATGTTTTCCCTCACCCTTTCAGCAAAATTTAATCAGGATATGAATATCGCATTTGAATCACTGATCAGATTAATGAGCCGAAAACCACCTCGCATACTTACTGACATTCACACTGACACCAAAAGACTTTGAACAGTTGTCGGGCCTGTTCACACCTTCTGCTGGACCATTTTATGGATAAGTACAGGGTGGACGATGCATACGATATTGCATGAGCCTACAACCACTTAATTCATTTTTTGATGAGGACCATTTCAGCCAGCGCTTTAGTACCCTGAGATTTTCTAACACTGTGAGTTCGTATCATTTATTCGATTGTTGTTGTTGTTGACATCTGTGAATGTGTGTGTGTGTGAGTGGATGCATACATGTACTATGGTGTACATGTATTCACATACTACGCGTATTTGCATGCTTCTATGTAGGCACATATATATGTACATCGATGTCGTATTTGTAACAATGACACGGGCAGCCACGTTGCGTGGAGTAGACATAAGATGATCGGGTCATCGTGGTCCTCCGAGTGTCATCTTGGTTCTTTCTGTTCTAACAGTTATCATTATTATTGTTGTTATCGTCAGGAAGGAATTGGCCAGATCGTGACTTGGCATCGTGACTCACTGATGTCGCTCTCCACCCACGTTAGAGTCGCCGTCTCTGTGCTCCCGCCAACCAAAATGCAGACACATCAGGGCATCATAAATCTATAGTAGTAATGGTGGTTGTGGACATTGATGTTTCGCTATCACTACTAGTAAAATCACGAATCTGTTGTTCGCTGCCCTAGACATACGCGTAACTAACCAACTCGTATCGATACCACCAATCGACTAGGCTGTGTCCCTAAGCGAACAGCCTTCTGCTACAGATATTCCAAGACCCTTCAGTGTTGACTGGGTGACCAGTGTGCTGTGAATCGCTCGAAATGTTGCCATTACACAATATGACTAACTAAACAGATGAACATCCTCGATTGCTTAGTTGGAGGGGGCCAGCCATCATGTCAGAGTTACGATTCGAGCTAAGCGAATGATGAGTAACACGAATTTCACCTGCTGATTGTTCGTCGTCGTTCAGGGAATCAGGGCAGAGAATTTCTTCTTGGATTTCCAACATATCGAATACCTGCTGTCTGTCTGCCTGTTTAATTTCGGCTGTGGATAAGGGCGTTGACTATCGCTTCCTGGTGGGATGAAATGAGCCGCTGATGGGCAATTCTGGTCTGAAATATTAACATGCTCGGTGCTAAATAAGCATAACAGACAATGATGATAATTATGGCTATGATGGTGGTTTCATTACTATGTGCATATATGAAATCATTATGACTCTAACAATGATGATTACCCACTAAAACGTGATGTGGGGTTGCATTTAACCCAATCACCCCTTCTTCCCCCGGCCCACGCAAACACACTACAAAACGATATTGTTCAAGTTACGACCTCCCTTTCGAAAACAATGTTCTGTAGGTGACATCTTGGAGCCTGGCATTATATCATTTTTATGTGGAAATCAAAGGTACCTCACAAGATGACATCACCTGTTCATCACCTGGCGACACGGTGAGGCCCGGATCACAGATGCTTAAACCACCTTGCTCAGCCGTAATGGGGGGTACACTAGATCATCTACTCGGCGTTCTTCTTCCACTTCCCGTCCTCCAACACTCCTTTTACGTTATGACAATACCCAAAGGACATGGCATGCCCTACAGAAAGCACCCATGAGGTAATAATGTTTTTTTTACTTGTTGTCAGAGACGTAATTAGCCTTGTCAAAAGAAGCCTAGTAGCCTTCGCAGAACGGCTGACGTAGTAATAGCAGTCGTAGTAACTACCGCCGCGATTTTTAGACAGCTGCAACAGACATGATTACGAACGAGGCTGCTTCTGTGTTACGAGAGCAACAGTAAGATGTGAGTCCATACTAATGTTGCTCGTTGTTTAAAGTTGTAAGCCAATGTTCAACAACGCGTTTAGCTACAACTATCAGTTTCGAATTTTTAATATTATGGAAGGGAAGCCTGTGGATATAGAGACTTAAACAAGCTTGAATTAGTTAATGATAGTCAATTCAACCTAATTTCAAATAGTGTGTAAACAATACAGTTCAAGTTTTTGTGTTTGTGTCCCTTTACAGTGAACTCACACGAAGCCTCTTTTACCCGTGAACTCAATAGTACAATTCTATGAGAGACCGATAATCTTAAAATAAATGAGGTTTATTAATGATGCGCGTTTGAAAACGCCCACTATAAATCAGTTTTATTTTATCCGCTGTATTGCGAAGCGCTTCAGTTCAAAATAGGCAACCCTTTGTCCGGCAATCGGATCAAAGCGTCATCCGAGTGCATTAACAATGACGACAATGCCTGAGGTGGTTCTGAGTTCTCGTGTTCGACCATCCACCGCCGTGATCTAAGCTGCGATTTAGCAGAAGGGGCAAAGAGAGCAACGGTTTCGTTTGTTTCGGTCGACTGGCCACATTTCGTCTCCCACTCTCAGCCCGAGCTGTGGCAACATGGACCCAATTTGTCGACTCCATCTACTGGTCTTCTACTTCACAACGAGTAGTCCAAGAGTCAAATGGTTCGTCTCTTATCTGGGCTCTGTAAATTAGCCAATGGCACCACATGCGACCCGTTGTGTATCATTGAATTGTATACAACTTTTCGATCGATTCCGTTCGCCAATCAAACGGGCGACTTACTGGTGCAAATGCGATGTCAGTTACAACATAGAATAGTGTACCTATGGTGGCTCACTCGGGAGCTCAACGAAACGCGGGGAATTTGAGACACCCTGTGGCTTGTTCATTCCTCATTCGTTTCTCGCAGCTTGCAACGGCAATTTCAAAGAGACTAGGAATCAATGGTTAGAACTGATAAAAAAGACTATCTATAAAAATGTGAAACTATCTGCGTTTGGGCTTTTGGGAGCGTGTATCAGGTCGTTTGAATTGAGCGATTATGCAATTTCAGGCGACAATATTGAATCACAAATTACGGACCCTCTTTCTATTATATATATATATATATATATATATATATATATATTCTGTCTAAATCCCCAACGGATGTCCCTGCAAACCAAGCTGTTAATCACCTATTTGTTAAGCAAAGTCTGCTTATTGTCTGTTCGTCACTATGCAAGTTTTATTATTTTCTTTTCATTTTATAAGCCGTTTTATTTTTCATTTCCTTTTAAGAACACGTGTGATATGTGATTCTGTCGTATATGCGCGATCTTCCAAATGGATGTGTGTATTTGTGGCTATTATTGTAGACGCTGCTTCTTGTTTGAGCAGGTCGAGCCGGCCGCCTAGGCATACCCGACGTTGCTGCACCCGTCCGCCTGTTGTCGGATCTTGTCAGCTCATGATAATCAATGGAGTTCAACGTAAACGAGGCAACTCCTCCCGGATTGACACCCGGAGAAATTTCAAATATTTTGCGTGTACCACTCGCTTGGTAGATTCCTTCTTTCATTCTGCTCTTTCAGGGCAGCAACAGCAGAAAAACAGACATGAGCCATTGTTGTTCATCCTTGTCTTCTTGTTCAGGAGGCGGCGACCAAATAGCGGTGCCCGAACCTAACAGCTCTCTCCTGTCACATATCCGGCAAGCGCACTCCGACGTTTACCTGCTTGTCCAGTATTTAGGGAGGGTAGCTTAACTAAACGGCTGGCTAGCTGGCTGACTTGACTACTATTATCATTGGGGATGTTCAACTTGTCGAATATTGTCGCAGGCCTACACACGTCGGGCTGGATACTCGCGCACTGTGCGTTATCACCATCAGATTCCCGGTGTTCGATGATCTCGACACTGGAGAAGGGACTAGCTCGTGTCTTGGATGTGTTGCGTCAAATAATTCGCATCTTTCACAATGGTACCCCACTTCCTATCGTTTTGCCTCGTCACTAAGCATCTCGACATCAATACATCCGCCTTTGTTCGTACCATCAACCATCACGATGGGGTTCAATTGCCGAGTCGGTTCGTCACTGCCATGTTTGCTTGGTCTGCTGCAACATTCGATTCGATCTTCACGGTTTTAAGCATCGAGTAAAGTTGAAACGAGAACGCGAAGCAGACACATTGGTGTGTAATATATATATATATATATATATATGGCAGGCAGATGTTTAAGTGTTCCGAATGTGAACGCGTTTCATTGAGCGTAGCCTATGTTCCTTATGTGACAACCAGCTACCTATAACTCATACGTAATACAGACGAGAATCGATAATGAATAATATATACAAGTTCAAGCGCCTTCCAACTTCAGTTGGAAGTTCCAACTTCACCATTCTCTTAATGAACGTACAGTTATAGAGGATGCATAGAGTGTGTATGTAGTACTATTTGAGTGCAGTAATTAGCGGTTGTACTAATGTAAACGAATGTTTGATGTTGCATTCATTCAACATATGCAATCCTTCTCGGGTCGTCTAAATGATCAAGTAGAGACTTGTGCTCAGCTATTTATGATATTTTATACGATTTGTGTATCTAATTGCTCCATAAGAGATGTTGATAGAGATGGAAGCAAAAAGCAGCGGACCTTGTATGAACCTGTACGCACATATAAGCGCATCTCCAGTACAGTCTCTGTATCAGTGTCAACTGTATCTCTTTCAAATAAATATAATCGTGTAGAACTCGGCATTGATTGATAATGTGACCCATCAATGTGTTAGTGAGTTTTAAATTCGTGTAGTCATGCACCTCTAATCGCACATTAGATTTTGTTGAATCCAGCCGAATGAGATCCATGTAGCAAGACAATCTAAGCTTAGTTAAACTACCAGATCCGAACCAGCATCCGAGTCGTCCACCTATTACTTTTGCTCTTATTATTAGATGTTTTACTCATTCATTTATAGCAATCTGCAATAATTATCTTGACCCAATAGTATCTGTTTCACCCATCATCGCACTGTGGTCGTATTAGACGGTTAGAAAAAATCGAGCAAAACATAAAGTAATTACATAGCCAATCAATCTATATGATGAATTGTATGAGCTACCAGTTGACTAATCTCAGGTAATAATTGCGACCCTTCACGTCCGACTGCACTATCGAATGGCTTCAATTAAAATGTCGTCTCCCATCTGTCTAGACAGGGCTTGTCGTCAACACATGCACACACATATATATATATATATATGTGTACATATATGTACATATATTCCAGTCGTCTGGTTGGAGGTGCCCATTGGCCTCGGGCAGTATCTTATCCTGGCAGCGAGTCTTAGCTCAGGATGGGCGCGTCTTTGTCTCTATCCGGAAAGAGTGCCAGCTATGAAGTCAGTCCTTTCTCTCGAAGGGACCCACCAATGCTGGGACACCAGAGCTGACGTGCCAAGGTCGACGGCCTGCCAAGCTAAGGTAGTAGCTAGGCTGTCTGATTAGAGCCGAAACCCATTAGCGGCATGGGCGCTAAGAGTCCCTGGTCCTTTCCTCCAGCGTGTGTAGTGGTCAGACCTTAGTTTCAGACCTGTCCACACACGGAACCCTAAGCGAGTGTGATGGAGGAGAACACCGAAGGCAAATATTGGTCTCCTTCATTTAGCTTCATAGTAACTCTTTGCACTCAATATACGAGGCGGACACGACGTAACAGGGCAGGTACGCGTCACGTTGAGGGTATTGGATACTGAACCAGTATTGTACTGACATATGAATACGCCGCGGCGGTTCCTGCAGCAGCTGGTATCGCTATTGTTGTAGTCATCTCTAAGTCATCCGGTGTATTTAGTATAAAAAGACATTGACTAGATGAAGCGACTTATAGTCAGCATTGGTGCTGTTGCGTTGGGCCTTGTCAAACACCACGGCCAACGTTACGTCTAGAGAGACCATCAACCTTCATAGCTCGATCGAATATGTCCTCGTTGTTCTGTTTGCCTACTCCTCTAGCGGACTACCTATGCTGATCTGACTTTTGGTCTTTTATGCCATTGATCCCCCTCGCACGGTCCACGGTTGTACGTGGCCCGCACGAAGGCCGTGACGTTGTCTCGAGCCATATCTACTGGCTGTAGAGGACAGCGTAGTAGATGTAACAGTAGTGGCAGTCCGAGCTCGAAGTGCCAACGCTCATCTAAGGATAAATCGAAACTATCGACACCCACCTCTAGTTCTGGTGTCTGGTTAGTGACTTGATCGGTGTGTCGAAGCATCCGTTGGCATCCTTGATGTAGACCATACAGCTCTCAATAGTACACTTATATGACTAGCTAAATGGCTTTGGCCCAGGCTAGGTTCTTAATAATACAGGAATTGGATCTAATTTCTGTTACCGAAAGTGGTACTCCTGGGAGATAGGCAGAGCGAACACGGAAGTCACCACCCGCCATCGAGTTCGAAGGCCCACGGGTGCTGTCAAAATACACAGGGCTAATAACACATGACCACCGTTCTCAGCACACCGTAGAGACACAGACACCCAAGTATACACCACACACACACACTATACGAACACAGGAGGCCAAGGCAAAGAAACCACCGCTAAACAGCGACACCCAAACCGACCAAGGAAGCGCCCGCTAACCAAGCAACACCCATGAGTTCAGCAGGTTCTGTCACGGACTAACTGCTTTTGTCATTTCTACGCGTTCGCGTCCACGCCCGCATTGACTGGTTGTAGTGGAGCGCCGCCCAGTAGGTGTGACTTTACATACATCGAAACCGTGGAGATTTAGTATTATAATTATAGGATTACATTGCTTTAATTTTGGACGCAGGACATGGGGCACCATGGAGCATAATGGCATGAAAGTTAGTACAATGTACATTTACATATGTGAGCGAAAGTCGTCCATTGATTAGCTTAATAGAACGTGTTTAAGCTCATTAGCAAGCTGTTCACAATACAGTGAACTTTGATAATACCTCGTGGCTTGTGCTTATGTAATTCCAGTTCTCCAGAGATCACGGGTGGCTCCATTAGGTGAACAGCAGATTACAACTGGTATTCACATAGGCCACGAACTTCTATTCGTTAGTTGCCCGATTTAATGCAACTGTACCGTAGCGCTGTAGTCAAGGTTCGATTACTATTTTCTGGTCACATGTTACCATATCAAGGGTTCCATTCTGAGGCAGCATTAAGGTACCTCATGCGATACACGTCTAGTGAACCGGGCTTGATATAGTTAGAACTATTGATAATACTTCCACATTGTGCATATTTGCTTTCGGAAATTGTTTAATAACCAACAATAACCTGAGTTGTCATTGTTATAGCATAATATTTCTACCATTCATCCGAAGCAGGCCTAACAAGCATATGTTGATTAAATAATAAAAACATATGACCTATTGTTCTGATTGTAAAAAGATATTGTTAGTTATATTATGGTGATAGCTCCCTCAATGCTAATAGAGAGAAAAGAATCAAAAATCCATTCTCATATTTTCAAAGAACAAACCATAAGGAAGATTTTGTCAAAAATAAATAAATATATATATAATATATATGTATGTATAGTTTTTTTTTCGATTGGGCCGTATGTGTATTCGGACAGCCGGAAGTAGATAGGGCGTGAATGTTGTTATTGCACAATCGAGCGGTGACCAGAGAATGATGCAGACAGAGAGTGGATGTTATTGGACATGACCCCATCCTCGAAGTGCTTCTCGATGGTTGCTTCCGTTCATGGTCCTGATCGATACGACCGGGCCTGGCCTGGCCAAACCACGCCAGACTATCCTAGACGGTCGGTCCTTACAAAACACCACGGTACGCCACTGTTTCCCTATAAGTAGACATGCATTTGTTCTCACTGAAAGGAAACTCTGAGAGCATCTCGGGGCACTAGGCAGCGAAATCTGAGTTCTTTGGCTGGGCGGTTGGAACATAACCAAGGTGATGTCTGTACGTGAGTGATATTGGATATTAACCAAACCTTCGTTTAGGCATGAATGTCAACGAGCTCTTGACAATAGCGAATGATGTATGGAGTAGAGTTTCCCCTCTACAATCTCTCCGTTTTGTTATGAAATATAATCGCTTTTTATTGGAAGCACAACCAATTGTATCTGCGAGTTAGAGAAGCATCGGCGGTGACTTGCCTTGCCGCAAATCGACATTTACAAAATAAAGGTGGGAAGTCAATTAAATAAGTATGCTATTCTCCACGTAAAAGTGCGATTGAGCTTTTCAAGGTGGTTTTTGGGGCTAATCATAGAGTCAGTCCTGCTGCGGGAATGTGTCTGCTCGCAACGATCGTCAAACACAGATTCATCACGAAATACTTTTAGAAAGAGTTTTAGATCGGCAGGTGTTACTCCATCATGGATTAATCACGGAACTCAACTGAGTGTCGGAACGGGGACATTGTGTCACCAATACAGTTTCATCTAAACGAAACTATTTCGGACCGACTCTCGTTGAACTAGGCCGACAGACACTTCGGATAGAAAATATACGTACGTTCAGATCACAAATTCGACGTGAGCCTGGTAGAGAACCTGATGCCGATACCTTATACAGTTTGTATCTGTTGACAATTGACGTCACTACCCTTGATAATTTCATCTCAGATTTTTACTACCTAAGTGAATTACACGACATTATGAACAGAAAGTTTTCCCCAATTTTTTTTTTGGCAAACTTATCGCTCTTTTCAACAGATCGCATCTCAAGTTTTATATCATTTCACTGGACCAATGCTCTTTTTGCCTACTCTACATTTTGCATCGCCTGCTCCCAGGACCGTTTCTTGAGGCTATCCACCCGTAGACGCGTCGCCATTTTTGGAACACCCACCTCTACTTGATACTACCCCAGAGGCTAACTTTCCACAGATCAACAATCAGTGTACAACAATCACTGCCGTACTGCCCGAATAAATAGGAAAGAGCAATGAACCAAAAATAGTTAATAGGAGACACTCTTCGCTGTAGTTTCGTGTTCCACTAATGATCATCGTGAATGAATTCTCGGCCAAATTTCGAGCAACAAAAAACACAAATTGCACCCGCGCAAGCATTTTGCGGCGAACTAGACATTACCAAGCGTTCGCTAAAACGAAATGGACTGCCTGAGGAAATTAGTTTTCCGAGCTCTCCCACCCCTCATTGCTTAGGAAGCTGCTTGTTTATAATATTTTGGTACGCCGAGGTGATCAGATCTGCTCGCTCTTCGGTAGATGGCGCAACTGCAGCAACTTATCATACTCATAATACAGACGAATTAATCAGGGTTACGTTCCACAAAGGCGTACGTTCGTGGATTGTATGCGAACTGGAGCATTGCTTGACGCCTTCGTATGTCTACAATAACATTTTTGTGTTATTAAAGATACACTTCCGTTGCTTAATGAAAACAGGATCGTATTAGAGATCTTAGTGGCAGTGGATAGTCCATGGTCAGACTTAGAATTCTACTTATTGTTTAGCCTGCTGGCATAACATCTCATGCGCTCACGTATAACGAAGTAACAAAGCCTGCTAGAATGACCAGAACATGGCTAGCGAGCCTATATGCATATTTCCGAAGGGACTTCTCGATATCGTTCAATGCATTAGACAGCAATTGTAACAAGACAACTTTAGTGATACAAATATAAAATATATGTATACCTCTATCATCTATCATTTGTTTAAGTTAACTGTGTCCCTAAAAAGGCATAGGGCTTGCGTTATCGAGCAAACCGGCGGTGTACTTGATTTCAGATACACCGCTCTTCATGAAAAAACTTCAAACAACAGCACGCTTTACTTGATAAAGCAGACTATCAACAGCTTGTCAAATCCTACCAATATAAAATAGGACCCAGAATGTTTTAACGAATTGTGTCTAAGCTTCCCGTGTTTCTGGATACACAAACACAGGTGGTACTTTTAACCACATTTAAAAGGCGCAACTCATCAATATCAACTCATGAATCTTCGCGCATTTAAGCTATGTATCTTTCATGTGTTATTATTATCTTCATACAACAACTTCCACTGAATGACTAGTAGAGCAAAATATACGACAATAGCGACCCGGAAGCAATTATGCATCGGTTTCCGTGCCTCTGTTTAAGTCAGTCAATGCGGCGCGCGTATGAAAGATGTCATTCTGTCAGAAGACTACCGAATACACATTACAAGAACAATGCCTGAGCTATTTATGCTATATATATATATACTTCAATAGCTAAGCTAACCTCAGTGGTGCAGATGAGCATCGGATTAGCATCTCTTATCTACGTAAAGGAGAACTGTCTGTCTGCGGTATCGAGGTGTCTGCGGTGACACTTAGACGTGCTGCAATCCTGCCTCCCCGGAGCCGATGAGCGTAGCTAGTTAGCTGCCATGTAGCTGGCGCCATACTGGTTCTTGTTATTTTGCGGCTAGTAGCTGGTTTTATATATATATATATACATTACGTGCTTGTGAACCCTCTGTACAAGGCCTAGAGGAAAGCGTGTCTCCTCGAAAAGGAAGGACAAGCATCCAATGGGGCACTCACTCCTAACGCGCTACGCTGAGGAGTGAGTAGTACACAATGCCAACACAGCCAGCATCCGCTACCGAGTGCGACCAATCAACGCAGGGCACACACAGACAGAGAGAGACACACACACACACATCTCTATCCCAACGACAGACTGAAAGACTGACATTGCTTTACCAACGTTGCACTGCTCCCTGTCTGATGCCAGCAGCCTCTTCAAACAGCCCCGCTGCGCCGAACGGCTGATGCGCACGGCACCCACTCTTCTTAACGACACAGCAGAAGCTCACACCCAGGCCCAAGTCAGACGTCATTGTGATTGTATACAACAGACTAGCTGATGCAGCCAAGAGCCACGGGAGCTAGCACAGGAATCACGCCGGCCGAAAGATTCATTCTCTCCGAATGGGAAGTAAGGGCCGTCTCGTCAACTGACGGCGCGGCCTGGTCTGTCTGCTGCGGCAACTAACGTCTAATCCAATGTCACATTCGGCCTAAGCCGGTCGGAGTTTGCCCGCTATCACCAGCAGTGGAGCTGAGTATGGGATCATATCAGCGGTTCGCTATCAGCGGCGGTTTGAGCAGTAACAAAGATGGCTATGGCCTTCTACATGGAAGGGCCATAGTTGGGGCAGTATGAGAGGCACATGTAGTCAATAGGATATGGTGGATGAAACACGCCACCACCACCATCATCATCATGGATGAAACACTTAGGCTGGATCGTTCTGGGGGCCAGATCAGCCTGTCTGTCTGTGGGCTGTCGGCTTTGGTGGCGACACCGACCAGGCTGGTTGCTGCGAAACGCGGAAACATCAGGATGTCACTCGCTTTTGAACTGAACGTGCCAACACGATATCGCATTCAATTAGATCGAATGCTGGATTAGAGAGGGAGACACAGCAAGTACAACTTTCAGAGCAAACGTTGTAGCCAACATTTCTTATCGATTTAATGTGAAGTTCGATATCGGGAGCAATATGTTGTGTATCGGTTTTTTATATGCGCTTTTACATTTGTGTAGGTGCTTATTCTGTGAAGGTAAAAATTGAATGAGTGAGGTATATCTGAAGACAGATTGCATAAGAAAACGAGCTTTAGGACAACGCAAACTAAGCATGAATGGGGTCTCGGGGAACGAAAATAGTGTTGAAAAATTTGGAGCTTTTGAGTATCTGTAAATCTACAACGTGGTCATTATTGTTCTATGCATACAAGTATAAGCGCATACATAACTAAAGAAACGGCTTTCACTGACGTCTTGAACTGCTCCAATATCTATAAGGACACCTTTCGAGTGCCATTTATCGCCATTACGGTTACTACTGGCGAGTCACTGATGTTATCATCATATCTTTCATTGTGCCTTAGAATAGATTTGTATTCCTTGATCGATTTATTGCCGTAATGCTGGTGATTGTTAATATATATATATATATATCACTATTGCCACGCCTTTACATAAGCTGATCAGTCGTTGCGTTGACGCTTCCCACGACAAATCATCGACTGCATCGTCTCCCGCCCCGCACCTTATTCATAGCCTGTTTGTTGGCTTGTGCGATTGTCGCGCCGTCTGTCTGTGGTGTGTGTCGGCCAATAGGTGCGAATGGCGGTGCTCTCGTTGACCTGTCAATTGTTTTGCCCGACCGCTTGTTCAATGTCGCCCAATAGAACTACTCACAATGAGTTAAGTCTAATCGTTCTTTGCCTTTGCCGTGGGTTCAGCCTTAGCTAAGGCTTCTTCTTTCATCCAGGTTGCCTTCCTAGCAGCACTGCAGTGTCATGCTCTTGCGGTGCGTCGCTATCCACCAAAACGCCGAGGCAGGTCCGACCGATCGACCCACTCTGGGTAAAAAGGACCATCGCAATTCCGCCGCTAGAAGAAGAACAACGACGACAATGGCAACGGCGACAAGGTGTCGCGTGTTTCGCTGCGAAGGGAGACTTGCCGAGGGATTCCATGGGAGAAGACAAATGGTGCTGTTGTCACCGGCCACGAGACACTGGCAGGCGTCCCTTCTGCAGCGGGAGACCGGCTTTCACAGGGAGCTACGAGGGAAAAGACTGAGAGTGAAAACAACTAAGACCAACGACTTGGACGCGACAATGAGCCTGCGTCCGAGAAAAGAAAAAGATTGCAAGAGAGAGAGAAAGAGAGAGAGAAGGCATTTCCGTTGCTGCTTCCGCAGCAGAGGCCAACGCGAGAATGGTGCTTCCGAACTGAGCGTCTGGTTATGTCCAACACTGGCCAAACTAGCTTCCCGCATCTCGCCGTAGAAGAGGGGAGAGGGTCTGCCTCTCAGACAGAGTCTCATTCGAGTGACCAACATTACGAGACAGTTGCTCTCACACTGATTAGATCATGGCTGTCAAATCAGCTTGGCTTGTGGGCAGACCATACTGTATGGGTATTATACAAAAGTGCGCGTTGCCCACTAGAAGTAAGCGTTCCTACAAGCGTTGTATGGAGGTCTTTCGGTGAAAAGAGGTTAGGTTAGAATTTTTTCACATGACGGGTCATTTATGGTAAACAAGAAGCACCGTCCAAAACTAGAAGGATATTTACAGGATAGAATATGTTACAGCGATTGAGCAGTTTTGTCAGATGAATAGGTGGTCTGTGCAATCCATTTTCACTCTGGCAGATCATGGAGACCACTTGCGCCATTTAACGATAAAGTAACGGCTCTTTCAGAGATACCATTACAAGAAGACTGAATTACATTAGATACTCATATACGACCTAACATTCATTAAAGCTAAAAATATGGAGGCGAGAATGGAAAATGTGCTTATCTAAAAATTAAGATTTTTGGACAACATTAACCAGGCCCTAAACACATAAATATAATATAAGAATTAAAAAAGTATTTAAATAATAGATTTTAAATATGAGAAATGTGCTAGGTGGGTTCCCTGTAGAGGAAGGAAAACAATTATTTAGGGTAAAATATTGATCCATGTTTTCAGTATATTCTCCCTGAATCGTAATGCTTTTAGTCCAGCGATCCTCAAGTGCTTTTATCCCGATCGAATAGAACTCCTCTACGGCGGCCTCAGTGGTATCATTTGTATCGTAGCGTTTGCGCCTGAGGTGCGATTCGAGATTTTTGAAGAGGTAGTATTGGCTCGGGTATATATATAGAAAATAGTGTGGGTGTTCAACAACTTCGAAGCCCAACTGTAGCAGTTTAGCCATCGTACGATGTGACTTTTGAGCAGGCGTGTTATCCTGGTAAAACAGCATGTTCTTCCTCTGTATGCCAGGCCAACTCCTGGCGATAACGTTGCTTAAATAATCCAGTTCAGCATAATATTCTCTTGTAATCGTTCTACCTGTCTCATAGAATAATTCAATTTGTATCCCAAAGCATAGAGGCACAAAACCCATTTACGAGTGGCTTATTTGGTGTCGGGTCATCAACGGTTACGAGTCAGCGCCAAAAGTTTCGCATATTTCTCGTCAGCTGCAGACAGCGCTCGGAAAGCATCACTCGGTTCAGCTTTTGGTCGACAGAGAAGCTGTGCGATACCCACTTGCTGTTCAACTTTCTCATACAGAGATCGCGGTATGGACTGGAAATAACTGAACCCTTGCTCGTCCTTTAACGCCTCCGCTAACGAATGGGCCTTAATCCGACAATCCTGGAGCATTCTGCCAGATATTTTTCGCATATTTTCTTCATTCGTTGCAATTTTTTGAGCTCGCCTTTCTCGTTTGCCGTTTCAATGATAGCCTGATAGAGGAATATTATTGACCCATTTGGTATAAATAAGACCAATATAATTGTATCGACTATATCATCAATCAAAATGATCTGCATTACAAACAACACACGTGTGAGCATGCCTATGAAAGGTATGACTGCCGCACTATATAAGGGGCAAAGTATCGTATTTTAACAAACCAGTCATTCCACCAATACTCTAGTCAGTTTTGTACCAAGCTGCTTTTTAACGGCTTTTTGGACTTTTTTTGTTGCCGAAATTACTTCATTAACTTATCGCAGTCACTGGTGTTCACCTTTCAAACATAGTAAGTTGTGCCCGGTTGCGTAGATTATCTGTAAGTTGTTCTCCATGAACTCAAATATCAGTAACAATCTGCTGAGAATTTGTACGAATTTGTTAAGCTTAGACGCATTCACTTAGCTCAGACTAACTGAGATAGCTAGCTATACAATTTTATACAGCCTGAGCTTGTTGAGATTTGGTTTTTGACAATAGATCAAAGAAGGTTTCAAATATCCTCGCACATGTTCTATAGCCGGACGCTTTAATACGAACAAATCCATATTATTTTCTCTGTTCGCTTATCTTCTACCAATTCTTGCTATTAGTGACTGTACCGCTTTTTAAAGAAGCTTGTGTTGTCTGTGTCCCTGTCTATGTTTACATGTACATCATATTATTATAGTACTATAATAATAGTAGTTGGACTAGACGGACCTTTCCGACGATGAGTCACGATCTGTGTGGCATATGAGCCATAGCAAGGCCAATGACATATTCGAATATGCGGCTTAAATTGCGCAATAGAAGCCTTCATTTAAACAACTCGCCAATGTTATTAAGTAAGCTCTTGACTGATTTATTGGGTATGATGTGCACAATGTAGTAGTAGCAGTTGTATCAGAGAGAGGGAGAGTGAGAGAAAATACATATGTGTGGTGCTATGGCTTACCTGCTCTACCTGGCTAACGATCTGTGATGACTACTCGATGGTGGTAGAGGCGTTGAGCAGGACGGGACGGGGGTCGTGGACGCATCGAAACATGTACGTTTTCAGCGTGAACGTGCTGGGGCGTATAGAACTATGTATCGTTCTAATGGAAGTCGTTGTGGATGAGAATCACTACCCTTATCACTATTGTGATGTGAATACTACGACGAGTAGCGTGGTCCACCATTCCGCTGATAGCACTCATCTGAACCGTAGGACCCATTGGATACCCCATGGCGAGATTAAAATAGACAGCTATAATTAGCTAGCTGACTGGGTAAACGACTCTGGCCGGGTCTGTGCTCACATCCCGCCATTGAGGGTTAGCGTGCGGGTCGTATTGCTAATTATATCATTTTCAGTAAGTTGGTTTCTCGCCAACGGTCATGTTAATATTTAGCCTTTGCAGATGGTCATCCATTTATCTACAAATCCTCCAAGACCGCTGTTGTTGTTGCAGTAGAAATATCATACAGGCTTCACAATGCTGACCAGCTACAAGCGCAACAGCCTCTGTCTGCGGGGATAACTCCTTGTGTCACCGTACTGGCCGCATCGCATCAACCGTTATCATCAAATGATCTAACCATCGGCCACTCCACCTTCGAGAGACGGTCAAACTTCGTAAGAGAATTCAGCCGTCATGGTCTCGCACACCGCATGCCTGCAGTCTGCAACTCGCTCCCTCGTGAAATTAGAACCCTTACATTAGCTAGGGTGACTGCGCTGGAGGTCAAGAAATATATTTTTAAATAATTCAGCGGTATTTTATGATGTATACAATAATGAAGCGAATCGTAACTTTTATGTGTTTGTAATTACTGTTCATCCGCGGGGTGTATGTATATCTGTGCTGCCGCTGCCCCATTTGTACTGTTATTTTTATGATAATGAAAGTGATTTAAATATCGTCGTCTCCAGTAATAGGCCGTTTTTTACATTAAGAGAAAAATATATACATATATGTTTTATATTAAAAGAATGGCAAAATATGTATATGTATCTATGTGTGTGTATCAGGCAAGATCTGCCATACCTAACTTCTTTTTTTTTAAAGGGGGGTGTTGGCACGCTAATGCATGCCAATACCATGACCGCCTCCCCCTTATGGAACTGTTGACGATGTGCAACAGCACCACTGACCCTCCCGGTATCGCTTAGCGCATTCTTCAGTAAAGGGTGGTGAGATGTGTACAAGCCCAGCCACGAGCACCACACATCCGCCTCACCGTACGGACACGACGTGGTTAGCTGACTCTCAGCTGCCCCGTGTATGTAAGCACGCAGTATTTATAACGCATACAAGGGGTGTAAGATGCCTTTCCTTCTGCACAGTGGTAGCTGTGCCGCAGACCACATTAGTTGCCACTGCTACTTAATAAATCTTATTGCGGAGATACTGCCTATAAAGTAAATATGGCCCCACTCAGATTTGAACCTCAGACTCCACAAAATACCCTTTTTGGTACTGCCTACCTTGCCCAGCACGCCATGCCCGCAGGATTGAATGACCTTTGTAAGAACAATTATGAGCACGGATCGGTGCTGGTACAAAACATTGCGCTGATGCATTATTTGAATTCATGATTTAACTTCATTCTTGAACTACATTCATTTTCATTCTCTTCAGACTTAACAGGCTTGGAAGTTCCTAGCAGCCGCAGCCAACTCCGTCACACAGATTTGTCGGTGTTGTCTACCTCAGCGAAGTGGTACAGGGGCAATTTGCCAACCTTTGTGGGTCTCGGTCTGATATTCGAACGTGACTAACATAATGAGCATGCATGAGGATATTCGTCGCCTAAAAACAAACAAAATGTCTGCCATGTTGCTCCAATTCTTGAATTTCGTTTCCCCTGTATAATGTCGTGTTTCTGGTCTGCTCTGCTTGACGCACTGATTCTTCATCACACGCGCAACTATCCAGAGGCATTGAACGATAGGAACAACCATAGGGGTGGGCAATTCAATTTATTCAAAAGAGCCAAAGCACACCGTCTGGCTCGTGGTGAGTCGGTGGACGCTCATTTTTATAGTCGTTAGTGGTCTCGGTTATTTCGCCTTGATACGTTATACGAATGAGGGTTTGGGCATTAGCATACATGATTTAGTCAATACGATGGAAGTACCTCCTCCTGGTATCTGTCATTTGACAAGGGTCGCAGTCAATAAACGCGACCGTCCTCTCAACCTTCGGATTTAGTCATTCTATTTTCTTTTTTTAGCTTACGATATCTTACCCGGCCCAGCTAGCCGATCTGAATACGCAAATGATGCTTATACGTACCAGATCGTCAAATTTACATATTTATAATGAAATTTGTTGGAAATCCCTTCGCCTGCTTACATAATAGAACATATAATGCACATCACAATTGCATCACGGTTCCAAGCATAGAGGTTCCTCTAGGGTGATTTGGATGACAATACAGGCTCAATTCATCGCTTATTTTTCTCATAGTCAAACAAACAATGACCGTACAAAGAGTGGCAGATGATTGAAGAGTGTACGAAGATCCTATTTTTGAAAAAAAAGTATTTTACTTCTGCGGCATCGCAGTATCGGACAATGCACATTGTTCATTTTCAACCGCACACGCCATCAATCAAAATTACCCTAATTCTAGATTATTAACATACTGAATTCAGTGCAATCATTAATGTAATCATTCATCAAGGTTCGAGCCCTGCCGTGTGACATAAAAGAGAGCTTAAGCATTGTAAAATTGCAGTTCCTTCAATAAACCAATAAACCTTTACTTTTACCTTTACCTTACCTTAGTGGCATTTTTGAAAAAATATTTTTGACTTTAGAATTGGTTTGTACTACCTTTTGATTACTTAAAATCACATATGCCCTGAGGGATTCGAACCGGAAACCCTAGGGTTCCAGGCCCTCGCCGTTATATCAATGGCTAGTCGAGACGAAAGTGAATACCTGATTTCTGCTCTGGGATTAACTAGTAGTAAGCTTCATTTTTTAATCGGCATCTGCTTAATGGAAACTACTGAAGTCAAATTTAACATTGTGAATATCGGTCGCTGAAATGGTTTTGGCCTATTCGATCACCTTTGGGGTCGCCCACAACCCAGGTCATTGTTGCGGGCCTGTTGACATCTGCTGCGGCTCGCAGCCTCTAGAGTATCGTAATTCGATGGTCTTGGAGGTCCCTGAGCAGTAAACACGCAGACAGTTATTTGCCTCAAGTGCATTACTATATTATATTACTATATTACAATACTATATTATTTTACTATTATTACAATACTATATTATTTTATAGTATTATATTACTATATTACAATGTCGGAAGTTGCAGGATTATTAAATGACAATTTGGTAAAAAGCTAAAATGATTTTTTTGCTGAGGTTATATGAGACTGTTTAGAACTACACACAACGACCAATAAAGCTGTGTATACTAGAGATGTTTTTCTTGCATGTTCAGTCAGGGCCCTCAGTAAACTGAGCGTATGCACAGGTTCTTTAAAGTTCAAAGTGTATATAATGTATAGTGTCAATATTAATATTAGTATTAACATATTAGGAGTCTTCAAGGATACATTTAGAAGGTACGAACGCATGAATGACAATGACCTCCCGTCCAAAAACATTCTTTGAACATTCTCAGCCCTCCCCTTTTGTGACGGGCCTCGGCTGTCAACCTTTAAGTATTATTACAATAACATGTCTGGCGCCACCTTTACTTTACTTTTCAACTGTGTCGCATCTGGCAACAATCCACGGATAAATTTCGATGATAAAGAAATCCAAAGATTTTTCGATTTTTACCCAAGCCATATTCCTCCTGTCGAGCAATCCAAGACACTCAGCACGGGAGATATAGTGCATCGTTAGGCTCATAATCCTTGCAACGAAGTATCCAGCATAACGGACAACAATTGGTTCACTATGGGAATGACAGCCGTGATAATAGAAAACTAAATACATAAAACATTATCTCTTCAATAATATATACTTATATTAGACCTATTTATAATTTATTTAGAAATTGACCTAAATGTACGAACTTAAAAACTCGTTTTGTTGTACAAATATTCCCCGCTATCTTATAGCCGTATTCTATATGATACCCGCCCTGTGAGCATGCTATTATATACATGTTATCAGTTATTAGATACTTCCTGTCCCTAGTTAGGTTGCACACTCGTTTCATACCTAACAGGAACAGTGCAACAGAATGTAATTCACTGTAGGCAAGGCCAAAGATTAACGGAGCATAGCACTTTTTTTGATCACATTCATTGGTAAATTTGTGCTTCAGAAAAACACATTATTTCAGAGTTGACTACCTTTTTCTTATTTGCCAAAATTCCTTTTGCGGAATACGAATTGGCCTGTCACCTTGTCGAGTGACCGAGGTCACTAATCTCAACCTCGTATTTTCGTCTATGCTGTCGAGAACGCACGACAAACTCGTTCTCCTGTTGGAGACTCGAAGAGACAATCTTTGGAGAATATTTGTCGCTATGTATTGAGTTCCGAATTGCGTCGAATTCTTTTCCAGAGCTCGAGCGGGAATCCATCGGTGACGTTCTCTGAAGGTATTAGGGTCTCGAAGGCCGATGTCGTAATTGTAAATTCACCTCCAAGGCCAGTTCACTTAGTTCTCGTACGGGTGTCCGCCTTCGCGCTTGATGAGCCGTTCCTCGAGCGTAGGACACTGCTAACGCGTGTCTGCAAGTGATAGATGAGAGCGTACGTGCATGTTTGAAACGCTAGCAGCCCTCAAGTCATTAGAGATTTCCTCGTTAACCATACTGTGCCGAGGGTGGCACTCTGGATATAACCAAAACTGTGAAGTTCAGATAATTCTTCCTAACTATTGTACTCCGTGTCTGTGTTGGTTAGTAGTTCCGATGCCAATATCAGGTTACCTAATTAAAGTTAAAGTGTTACCGTAAGATTGTTTGAGCATGTTTGGAGGCCGTTATTGGTCAATAACGAACCAGTACAAAAACAGGCCAGTGGTATCTCCAATAAGGCTTGCCCATCGCTCACAGAGTCGCTTTTGAAGCCCATTAAGTAATTAAATTAGGGTACAGGTTCGTCGACTAATGCTTGTCCCCGAGATACCTCATTGTTTCCTTATCGTGTTTTGATTGGGTGACCAAAATAGTCAACAAACGAGCTCTAACACGTACCTCCCTTCGTCTAATTTCGGGCAGTTGATAGCTACCAAATCATAAAAGCAGAGCTGTAAACGTGCTTGAAGATTGGACTTATCAATCCCTAATTCACCTATGACATTTGAAATAATTCTCCTGGCTCTCATTCTGCTCTCGCGGTCTTCACTTATTGTTTGTAATATCCGTACTGGCAAGAAACTCTAAACATATATGATTAAGGTGCATTTGTACAAAAGTCCCTTTACATTTTCATTCGTCTTTGCCAGACTCTGCTGTTGTTGCATGCCATTGATTTCCAGCCCGTGACAATCATTGTAATGTGCAAAAATCGTGAGCAAACAAAGCACAACACAGTATATCACAGCGGAGTGTGCAGTCGATACCATGGTTGCCACTTGAGTACAAGGCGGCAATGGAGCATTGGTTGGCTGTTGCCAATCGATGGCGATGGCAGCTCACTCATCGAGGCACAAAAACTAGCGTCAGCTCGTTTCGGCTTCACCCCGCTCCACCGCCGCTTCCACTTCACTCTACCAGCCGTATGTACTGTGTAGTGTATAACAGTTACAAAGCTTGGTGGCTTAGCTGCCCACTTGAGTTTCGTCAGCCGAACCGCGCCTCCGACATCTTGCCCTCTCTGGTTTCGCTTTCTTCCGCCAACGATCCGCTCTTTAGCCATCGCGTAACTATACGATATGTCCCAAATCATGATCAATCCGACAAAGGTCCGCAGCAAATGTCTGCTGAGTATCCGATCTGTTTGTCTGGTCGATACGCGCCACAGAACACGAACGTACCCCAGTTCGGCTCTTACTATTATTACGAAGATTGTCATTTCGTACTAGCGCACCATCCTCATTTGAGCCGCCTGAGGGCTGGGCGGGAAACGCAAGGAGACCGTGGTCATGGGATTACAACTTTCCCCCAACAGTTGGACCGTCCTGGCTAAGACCGGCGTCTATAGTTCGTGGATGGGTAGAAGGGGTTCACAAGAACGTAGGGGCATCCAGATCCACTTATTACAACTTCGACGACTGCAGCTCCTGCTCCAGCGGCGGAAACCAGCTCTTTCCCAACCTCTATCCAGCATCCGATTCAGCAGAGGCCTTCCCACCCAAAACAGCTAAGGGATTAATCTGAGGGAACGACCTCGATAGTGGTCGTATTTCGTAACATTACCGTGATAGCCGCGGACCTCTTTGATGCCGAGGAGATTGTGTCGTCAAAAATTCGCTTCCGCAACCGGCTTTCTTTATAGCAATTTACAAATTTGTAACTGTGACAATAACTGACTTGAAATCTTGCCAACTATTGGTGATGTGTGTATGTATGGATGTAGGCTACAATGTGTGTATACTCGTAAACATATACGAAAAAAGCCTAAATAAACAAAGGATGCTGGTATCTTCTTGTGCGAATACAAAAAAATGTATGCTACGAAGGCACAGCAGTGTGTATCACACGCACCATGTAATTTTCGGCCAAGCGATTTCTGTCGAAGAATTCATAACAGCATCAAAGATATGACTCCACTTCAGGCCCTATAACGCACGTACAAAGCTAAAAGCTGAGAAACCTTTTGGCTAATATAAGCTTGATCAAAATCATTGACAAAATGCTGAATACAAAGAAATTCGATGAACATTTCATGTGTCACCATTGTGCTCCGATTCAGGTAGAAACAGCCATAGAATATTCTCATTGACATCCCAAATTATAAACTATAACTGATCTAGCCTAACTTTTTCTTCCGAACTGACTCACAGTCAACATTTAACTTCCACGGTAGAACTGCTTTCGGCATTGGTTCATGAGACTGACAATCCCTTAAAGTGCAAATGTGCAACGGTGGGGATCGAACTCGTGCACCTACGTGTCTTCTCCGATTGCGGGGCTCGACAAACCTAAAAGAAAGTTTTTCTGTCACCAGTGGACGAGAGATTAGTCAATAATATCTATTCAACTAAATAAATCAGAAATAGCCAAACCGTGACCAATTCACTGTCAGATAGGCTCAGGGCTACAGTAATAATGATAGTTGCCAGCGAACTTCGATTGAAGCAACCTATATAATAACAAGTAGATTTTTAGCACGGCAAACGGTAAATGATTTATTGAAGGACAGAGCCACCTGGCCTTTGAACGCAACAACGTCTACTTGAACGTATATTCATGCATCAAGGCTGTGAAGTGGTTTCTGGCCTCGCCAAATAAATTTTCAAAAAGACGAAAATATAGCGTACTAGTTCTTGGAAATACGAATCAATACATATAGAATATTTGAGTATCATCACATTCGTGTTTCGCGACGAGAAATCTGCATTGAATACAGCTCAGTTCGTTCATGTTCCGCATAAAACTTGATGCTGGCAATACCACGACAGTGCTAGCGATTCTCATCGCAGTCTGTATCCGTATACCAATTTAGTACCAAATCACCACCAACTGTTATTGTAATGGTTAGGACTATTAATATTTCATAACACTTAAGTTTTGTTTTTTAATGTTAATATTAACCTACTTTGCCTTTATCCCTTGAAGAAGCCTTCAACCCACTAGTTTCTAATCTCACCAATGATGTAGTTTATTTTACTCTACATATATACGTGGATACTCAATGACGTTGAAGTCAATGAAATCCTTCCTGTGATAAAGTCTATGGAGATATCGAAATTGATTTCTCATCGAAGGTGAGACTGCTACGTAACTCACCCACATTCACCGTACATTCACTTCGTTGCCACCCTCGAAGCGTGAGGCGCTGAATGATGCTGAATAAGCAACAGAGAGTGGACTCAGCTGAGTTCGTGCGTTTCAGAGAATAACAACGTTGACCTGGTTGAATACACCTAGCTGCACCAAGAGATCATAAAGGCAGGGGTAGCCTGAATAATATTCAACTCCCTATAGGCGATATGTGCAAACTTGTTTCTACAGTCCTTCGATATGTGAGCGTTGATGCAAAAACAAGCAAACAACATAGATAAACAAGTAAAAAATTGACAAGCTTAGTAACGGTCGGTGTAAACAGCCTCAACCCAGCACAGTCGGAAACTTACGTGCGTTAAAATTGTCGTTCGTAAATTTATCTCTTAAAACAGTTCAATTTGTAATCGTCCCGATATAATCCATGCCCTCCAGTGGCTTTCCGCACTAGCTCACATATGAGAGGATATCGAAGCTGGTTACACGTGCCATGTCCTTCGAAGAGGGTGTGGTCGAACTCGAGTTAAATATTTATGTACCAGGTGGCCAAGCCTGCATAAGATAACAGCACTCAATGCGAAAACGAATGCACACCGTATAGAATTGAAGACCATGTTGGATACCCTCATTAACCGACGAATTCATCGGAGACCGCTATATACAAGACGTGCGTCCGTGCAATAACCTGAATGGTTCAGTCAGCTGTGTGCAGTTATGCTGAACGACCGTGTTCTGAAATGTTGCTTCATTTTCTTGTGTTCAACCACAAAGGATAATACTGTATAAACCCTCCAACCATGATAACTACAACCGAGTAACGGGATTAGTGCAACATGATAACGTGACAACGAAATTATAGGGGTAAACACCGACAAGACCCGAGCCAAGTTTAGGCACGTTTTAGATAGCGCTCGGTAGGCGGAATGCTGTGGAGATGGGAATGACGAAGTGCGTGATCATGGGTGGGTGCCCATATCCGTTAAAAGTAGGCGTTGTGTGATGCAGTTCGGCAAGTATACAGGTCAAGTAGCGTCAACGGTTCCGTCCCGGTACGATATATATATATATATCAGTGCCAGTTCATTGGGCCGGGTGGCCATTGAAGGTCAATAGTGACCATATGCTTGTTGTAAATGTGTCGTTCGGTTTTTCGCTGTGAAAAAAATAACCACCAAATCAAACGGGTTACAAGCATATGGCTTGCGAAGCACGCAAAGGTTTATAGGGGTCACCGAAGTGTCCATGTTCTCCTAATTAGCTGAATCCTCCGAATCAGCCACAACCATATCCCGGCGCCTGGAGACCGCTACCACTATCTCGCCCCGTCTCCCAAAGTTGCATCCCTGTCCTCTGCTCATAGTGGAAAGGAGAGAGAGAGAAATCCTCTCTAATCGATTATAACTCATCAGTAATTCTAATAATTCACCCAAGTACCTAATTAAAAAGACATACAATTCCATATTTTGGCCGTTTAGAAGGACAAGATCTTTCGATTGAATCTGAAGCGCAGAGGGTTCATAATCAATATTTTCTCCCAAAGATCCTCCTGCTTCCAAAAAAGTGTGTTGAAAAACCCTTTTAATGTTTTTAAGCAACATTTCACTCTGTCTCTCTGACCTATTCTGGTTACATGTGTGTAAGGATTGTTCGCTTTAAATCTATTCGAATCCACATGCTTTAAATCTATCCACACATCCACACACAAAGAGGTTTTATCTAGACGACTCTTCCGAGTGCTCGCTCAAGGAAGTTCCAGTGGAGAAAAGACTAACAGACGCCGAATTTCTTTTCCCTTTATGAACGTCCATTTATGAGAGTAACGTAAACAGCAAAATAGCATCAGTCGTAAAACTGAAGTAGCCTGTTTAACTACTATGCGCGGAAAATCTTCCCCAAAAACTTCAAAAGCAAGTCGCAGATTGGTCACAACCGAGCCCTTAAACGAGTTCCGACCATGTTTTTAGTGCAATACTTAAACATGCCACCAACGTTTCTAGATTTATCCGAATTCCGTGCGGAATTGGACGATGTTTGACCACAGATGTTATATCTCATCAGATCGCATATAATCGAATGAGTTACATACAGCTATGTATACAGCTATGTATATAATCGAATGAGTTACATACAGCTCTTGGGCTGCTCGTACGGAAGGAAATATTGTAATTTTGCGTATACGATATGAATGTATATCTTATATATCACAAAACTTTAGCTGCAACTTTTACGACTTACAATTCATGATCGGTATGAAGGAAGCCGAGTTATCCATTTAATTGAGCCTGTCATTTTGTACAAGCTGATGGAAAACTATTCAGGTGTGTGCTGCTTCCGATGACGATACCATGTTTAATCATCCCTTGCCACTGCTGTAAGTGTTGTAAGCTGTCCACCTGACAGAGCACCCGAACCTTATTGGTGGTAAATGTTGTAAAGATTGGAATAAACGTACATAAATATTAAAATCTAAATAGAAAGCCACAGAAAATCAGTGAAATGATGATTTTTGAAAAGGACACAGAAGAAACTTTCGAGCATTCGAAGAGAGATCGCAGACGTCCGCTTAATGTGTAAAAGTGAAAATTATCATTCTAACATCTACCTGAAGTGTCGTGTGCGCAAGCACACTCACCCAGGGGCGCGGGTTGTGGGTTGGGTTGTTTGATCTTGACAAACTATTTAGTAGAACCGCTAACACCTAGCTAGATTGCTGCGAGCGAACCTCATCAGCGTGAGTTGCTCATTAAGTCTAATCCTTCCTCGCGGGCCATTACCATCTGTGGGCATAAAGCGTATTCAATGGCAGCAAATGAGAACCATTTTCCGAAATCTGCGTTACTGTGCAGTATATTAGTTGATTCAAATTTTACTGTTCATGTTTCCATACGGGTATTTCACCTTTGCTAAATCCCGTTAGAGTACAGCAGCTCTACGTCGCTGAATTCGACCTAATAACCCCCTGCGTTCGGTTCTCACATATGATTCCGTTAAGCTGCTCATATTGCCTTTAGATTAGATTAAAATTACATAAAATGGTATCGTCAGGTCCGATAATGTTACAGGACAGGATTCGTAAGCAGGTCGAAGTGGGTGACATGGTTGCTTTGCGTTTGGGAAATAAGTCACTCAAATTTTGAGTTTAGCCAATTTTGAGTTAGCTGTTTTGATTTAGGATTTAATAGAGGTGAATGTACTGAAGTGCGGTAAAATAGGATGACTTGGAACCGTTTTGCGATCTTTATTTATTGATGACGTAATCCACAAATTCAATTCAAAACTCCTTCGATTGCCACATCGTTCTCAAGATGTCCATATTTCAGCCGCGTTCATATCTATAACAAAATCTGAGATTTTAATTATATAGAGCCCACCTGCATTATACTTCATTATCGTATATATCTAGTTCCAAACTTTCCTTCACTCGTCGGTTCTATGCATGTCTGCCGTACCCTATCCTTCACTGTACAACCACAGGAAAATTTCAAGTCCGATTGAAGTACAACAAAAATTTTGAAATGAGAAATGCGCTCACTATTCTAGTCACGTCGCTGGCTTCAAGTTACTCTAATTTCTCGATCGATTATGAAAACAGAAAGACATACACTTGGCGTTTAGTGCTGGGCCTTGCTAAGGGTGCCCCGCAGATAGCGGCGAGATAGACGATATGTTGCAGCCAACCATTCTATCGAAGGATCAGTTGAGAGTGGACCTAAAATAAAGCAATTCGAATTTATTAAGTCGTTACACTAAATACGACAATTACCTTTTGAGAGTGTATGAGAGCAGTCCGAATGTCGCGTTGCCTGTGCATGGATTGTTCCATGGGTTCGTATTCGATCACCTAATTCTCGCCCAATATTGCCTTTACAGTGTGGCGTCTTCATGCGAGAAATGTGTCGGGTTCGTTGCCATTGGTCAATAGCCCTGTAGCAGTATTCTTATGTTCACTGCACATCAAAACTGGCTGGTCGACATTTCGAAGAGGTGTCAAACGCTGATGGTGACACGTGTCCAAGTCTGGAACCGGCGACGTAACATTACAATGTGGACATTGTGGACGTACTTCCTTAGGGCTCATTGGGTGACAGAACGATCACTGCAGTCCTCCGTTGCGTCCCCTTTGATCCTTCATCGTTCTCCTACATGAATGTGGTCATACATAACGCATAGCCGTATTCTTGTATCAAGGGCAATAACCGGCTATCGACTATTTTCAATGACATAATTGACTATCGGTAGACTTTCGCGAATGACACCGAGATTTGACTTGTGTATATGACGTGCACGGAACATAAAGGCGCATCAATAAGTATATTTTTAGCAGTCCTCTCTCAAACCGTTCGGAAAGGCCATAGCTCACGATTCCTACTGTTAAATCAACTGCTTCGAGGTGGTCAGTTCGGGTTTTGGAAACTGAATGGGTGATATATTTCTCTATGCAAACTCAAAAGACTGGGATTCATAGACTCCCGCTATACGATTGGATAACACAATATGTTATTTTCCAATTCATCTCATTATTATTGAACGAATATATCGTTTATCTTTTGCAACATATACCTTAAGAAAGACGTACTGCAAGGAGATTTTGATCTGCTTAGGGCTGGTTATATTCTTCAGTTGGAATTTCGTGGTAATAGTAAAGAGCTAACTACAAGCGTATAATATTTATTCAGTTGGAATCATATCACCGAACAACGAACTTTGTTTTATCAAAAAATCCTATGAAGATAGTGCTAATGGGCTGTTTATAGGTGTAATGGGTGAAATAATGCGTTAAGCAGTTCAAATGCTATACGCGTATATAGCGAGTAAATGTGTAAGAAATAGTTCCGCCCTCGACTCTCCATGGAGGTAGAAGCGGTCTCCGTCGACGGCGCCAATGACTGACAGGTAGAGACCACGATGAATTTGATGATCACCATCGCCAGACATAGATACACTGCCGACCAAGCGATCCGAGAATGGAGCCTAACTTACCTTTAATTATCGTAGGTTATTGACCCTTTCGATTTCTTAACTTGTGACAAAATGTGTTCGGTCAGTTCCTTTCATATCTCATGTCATACAGACGTAGCGTTCGTCATATCAGTCACGTACCCCCCTTAAGTGCGTATATTTATATAGATAGATATTGGTATGCCTCAGGCCGGCGTTTACTGTTCTGTACGCGGCTCTCTACTGTGAGCGGCTGGTGCCCAACACCATAGTACATTAATGTGCTGCTACCTAGTACAGAATGGAATATCTTGCTGCCTCTGGTACTACTGCCCTGTTTGTGGGCACAATGGGGCACTCACAGGATGACATCCAGAACACCGCGACGGGACACAGAAGAAGCTGCTGCTGAAGGTCACTGAGGGCAGACGGGATTCCGTACTCACTTTTACGCTTCGGAATTTTGCGCCCGGACAATTGTGTCTATTGGATACTATCGATCTATGCTTTCTTCCCTAATAGACCCAACTACGAATAAACAACATGAGGTAATTTCTGATCAATCTATTGCAATGCCATTACATAAAGAAAAAAACATATATTGTGTGAATACCTTGGATAAATGAAGAGGGTTCCCCTAATCATCCGTCAGTTTTCGTCGGCTAACTTTTAATCGAAGCCATCCCGAGGAAATTGTGATTTTCCTTGTAAATAAGTTGTTACGATAGCTACAACACCTATCCGACCCATTACTGTATAAAAAAAATAAGACAATAACCTACAGTTGATTACGGGCGATTCTCAACACCTCAAAGCGTTTCTGTTTTCCTCGTTCAGCTGGGCTTTCATTTCCATCATAGCGTTATACATCTGCTCCGGCTATTTTGGCTGTTTTACCCTGTTGTGCATAGCATCCTTTACCCTGCGCGAGCGGTGAGCTTACTTAACATCAGCACCTTCCTCTGACAGTACTCCTTCTTGGTTAGCACACTTTCAGGCGTTGTCCTGCTCAGCTCGTTCATGTGCACTCCATCATCTGACTGCATTCTCCCGCCTCCGTTGTAGATGCTTGCTCTCTTGATCGTTGCCAATCTCTGGAACATCACGTGCCCGGCTCGTGGACGCTGCACACGGTACGGTTATCGACGATGCCAGAAGCGGCCGGCCCTGCCAGCACTGCTACCGCTTAGAACAGCATAAGGAGCACACCAAATCCAGCTATAATGGACTACGAATGCAAACTAGAGGTTTCTGCTGGCTTGTAAACTCACGGTGCGTTTATGTTTATAGACCAGCGTAGACCTGTTCTGATCGATATTGATAACTTCCTCAATTTCCCGACATCAACCGCAGCAAATCACCATTTTGATTAGTCATTTTGCCAGTTCATCTCCACCCTTCCAAAGGGCTTCCATATCCGAAGCTAACCCTTCCAAGTATTATATGCACCCTTATTATTAATTATTATTACTTAAAGCGATTTCGAAACGGTAACCTGGCTGTTATTAGAGGACGTCTACTTAAAAATAGCGTCACGCTCCTATTGATACAACGACACGTTTTTGCGAGTTGATTATTGAATTTATTCTGCCTTTGTTGTGAGTTACATATGGCATGTGATATCATCTATTCTGGGTTCTGAATCATTTCGGGCCTATCACATATGTTCGATATCGCAGATTCATCGACAACGAACTACCAGCCACCCGTAAGCTGCTGTGTTCAGCCTAAGCTACCGCGTGCAGGGTCCTGTTCTCGCGCGGAGAGGGTAGACGGATTCGCCCTTCCCATGAGTGCTCCCTTTCCCGCGCGGGAAACCGTTCGGGAAAGGGAAGCCACCCAGTTCAAACAATCGCAGATCGGACCAGAGTTCTCTACGGGAAAGAGCAACGGCCCTGTCCATATACACGGGGTAACGGTATAACGAGAATAGTACGCGCGCGAGTGGCGAGCCTCGAAGGCGAACTTAGTGTGCGTTTCGTTCAGGGCGTTTAACACGCCGTTCATCCAACTGTCGAATCGAATGAGTTCGTTAGACTGTGAACGGCCACAGCTGCAGAAGCGCCGTTAGAATTTTCCCGATCGGCGAAGAGGAATACTGTTATTGTCTGTGCCAGCTAAGTGGGCCTGCCGGCCGGATCAGGGCTAACTTTTCGCTAGCCAGGAGTCTAAACCCTGTTTCTGCCTCTCGTTGTTGGCTCTTCTACTATTTTTGCTTCTTCTGTCGGCCACTCCAGGCTCTACTCGTGTCTTCAATCGTTTTGCGCGCTCGCCAGTTCACCCACTGCTGTCTCGTAGCGCGAGTGCGTCCGTCGACGGACTCAGGGCGGCCGTCTGCCTTTGAAACGATCCAGCGTTTTGACACTACGCTCATGCTATGGTGGGCACACAACGCCGAGCGGTCGGAGCGGCTAGACGCCAACTTTGACTGACACCTCGGCCGACGACGGCATGACAGACAGAGGGACGAACCGATAGACAGGCAGTCAGTCAGTAAGGCAAGGAGGAAGAAAGAAAGGGCTTGAGAGGAAAACCCTACGTTTGTTGTCACAACGTCTGTGTCAAGTCAACGTTCTTCGTAGCAGCAGCAGAAGGCGCTAGTGAGCAGGCTGACTTGGCTCACAAACAGAACGCTTGAGAATTCGGACAACAGAGACAAACGCCGGCCGAGTTCGAAGTGGAGGAAGCAGATCGATTTGAACGTATTGAAGAGAAAGAGATACCGTATTGTTCCGGGCAGCGATTCACTATTTGGATAAGCGCGATCAAGAAGACGAGGAAAACGACAACAACGCCGGAAAACAAAATACAAAGCTGCTCCGTTTCGACTACAACAACAACAGCAACTGATTCTTCTAGCGCTAGTACTGCTACTGATATTCATTGTATGATAGTATCACAGTGGCCCAGTAGGAAGACGAAGTTCCTCGCGATCAACTGGGCGTATGCTCCTCATCAGTGTGGCTTGAGATAGAGGTTGCAAGGCAGTGTACAATGCATCCCATGTTATTAGTGCTTGTTACCGTTCGTCATCACGTGAAGTGAGTGGATCTCTGTGTACTGGAAGTACTGGCTGGCGCAGGAGAGACGAGTCTACTTACCTTCTAACTCACTCACTCACTACATCCAATGAGAAGATATTCGCAGTGGTCATCAGTGGCTATGAAGTTACTGCAGTGTTAAACATGAATATAACAAGTGCAGTAGTGTGCTGTCTCTCACTTTTCTAATCAGTGACCAGCAAAGTATTATGTGTCAATTTAGCGATTGCGATTGAAATATGATAAAATTAATATAATGACGACAACGACAGACAACGCCAGTTATTCTGTGCTTATGTGAAACAGTGTGGCCACCATCATCTAATAGAGCTGCAGCAGCTATCTCAACGTCATCTACATGAATGCGCTCGTCTTGATCACCTTACTAGTGAGTCCATAATGGAGCTGTGAAACATCTCGTGTATATGTGGCTGTGTGTTTGTCTGTCTGTCTGCAAGTGTGCTTCGTTGAACCGTGGATGTTTCTTAGTTGCCGCACTCGTTGAATGTGCGGCAATTCAATCAGCAGTTATGTGACAACAATTCCTCTTGACCACCAGATTACAGCTGAGCATACCCCACTAACCAATGGATACAATGGATAGTCCAATTACGCCACAAGGATACTCTATTGGGTGCAGATATTACTACTGGAGATCAAGGACGGGCTGAACTTGACTGGGTAGGGATCCCAGCTCCCTGCCAATATCGCTCGTCTGCCGTTGAAAGCTTTGAGCGGTCGCCACCCTGACGAAACGGAGGCGGGCCTCTCGCCAACCTTTCATCAGGTCGCGTAGTTGCCAGGAGAATGGCGAGATATGGATATCGGCCAGGAGGATGCTGTTGTAAGCTGGTTGTCCTCCCAATGCTACAAACACTGATCGTGTACGTGGCTGTTCTGTCTGTACACAACAGCCCCAACGGTGGCAACCACGGATTAGCAAGCGCCTGGCCACTCGAAGAAGACGAACTAACAGGTAATTCATGCACACAAAGATGGAAGACGTCAACATCAACAATGCTTGGTTCTGTTTTGCACGTGTACGAATATGCTAGAGTACTATTGTACAATTGTACTACACTCGGAGGTTCACATGAGCGTCAAGGCGGGTTTGTGTTAGCGAGGCTGGGAATCCTGATACCGGGAAGGACGGTGCTGTTGAACATCATCAATATTTCTAGAAGGGGGATGATCACGGTCATGGCAACACCTCTCTCCTTTTAAGAAAACAAAAAGGCATTCGTACGAAACATTAAAGCGTCTCCCATGGAAGAATTTGGTTTGCTGTGATTTTCTAAACCTTAGGTGTATTTTCAGTTCTCTCCTTCTCATAAATGATGAAAAACAAAAGGTTCATATATTAACAGACGGGTCCCAGGTCGACTTGGAGCAGAGATATTCGATACTATATGGAAAAGACCTGCAACCTGACAGTCCGTAGATCAATCCAGTTAGACAGAGGTCTGCTTCGGTAATATTCAATACCGCAAATGCAGACCAGAATAATATACAAATATCAGCAGCCGTCGATCCGTGGACGCGTTGTCCGCTACAGTATGGGCCATCGCTTAGATTCATCAAGGTCATGGTGTTTAGAGACCCTGTTACTGTTTGGATCACACGACCTGGTGACATATAAGAGAACGTAAGCATTATAATGGTTGCAGTTCATTTAATAAACTAAAAAATAGTGTTTCGATGAAGCTAAATATCATGGACAGCGCGTCAGTGGAAAATTGATAACATAGAAATTGTCAAAAAAGGTATCAAAGGGTGTTGAACTTACAATTGACTAGATTTGACTGCACATTCGAATTTACATTCCTATTATAATCCGATACTATTATCAAAAGGATCGCTAACTCGAGCGTATAGCTTAATTTAGAGTTGTTGTAGTAGTTGTTGGTCAAACACAAGCACACTTGAGCGATACTAAGGAACTAAAGTAAGTCTTCCGGGCCAACTCTTAGCGAACATTTAACATTACACGGAACTGCTTTGGGCATTCCTTCATAAGGCGGACCCCTTTGAATGGAAACGTGCAACTATGGGGATCGAACCCGTGTTCCTACGTGTCTCCTCCTATTGCAAGGAGTGCATGAATATACCACACCACCGGCCTCAACGATATTAAGGAGCTTAACGAACTAGTAATAAATTTAGAACTCAAGCTGGATAAATTGACCACAAACGTCGATAACTGATTCACTTAGCCAGTTTCAAAGCCACAGCATCGAAACCCATCTAACGTTGTCGGTACAGAAGTGGAGTTGTGGAGTCGAAATTCCCATTATAATTATACAAATTAACTGTACAAAGGCACCTGCTTGTTACGGTCATTATTTATTCGAACATTTCGGATATATTCCGTATGTTACGCTCCGCCCCGCGGGAAAGATTCGGGTGCTAAAATAAAATGCGATCGACGTGTTAGTTCCCACCGTCTATCAAAAGTTCCAATCGCCAGGTCGATACCAGCACATACGAGGTCTACAGTGAAATGTACACTTTATCTGTTACAAACTAGCAGTACCAAATTAATAAATTGTAATAGAAAAAAATAATGCTTAGCTTGAGGTCTAGAGTAGCACAATGTATTGTTCAAATTGACTTTTTCAATAGGCTGTTGTTCTGTGACAAAATGGCTACTACCGTTTATTTAGAAATTAGAAAATATTTCATATCGGATGCCGGCTATACCATAGTGCCTGGTCAGCGGAATCTTTTAGCGTTATTACACTTACTTCCTCGAAACGTGTGCTCCCCATAGTAACTTATTCACTTACGGATTCGCACTCCCAATGGTCACCATCGCCTTGGGGGGTAGGAGCTCAAATTGCGAAGTTCACCGTGCTAAACCCAGCGGAATATGTGGGCCGTTCCCGCTCTAAGAGGCTGAATGCATAATGTGAGCACACATTTGAGTTTAGTCAGTATATGGTATATGAACGGGCAGCACAATCCAAGACGTCATGCTTGCTAGAAGATCGATCTCGCCTCAAGCAGAAAAATAAAAACTTTACGATGGCTTGCACGGATCACAAATGCACTGCTGCCGCCGTCCACCGAGAACTCAAGAATTACAAATTGCCTACATGGCGCAATTCCTGCGCAAATTATAAGAACATTCCTGCTAGGTCATTCTGATTTTAATTAACCCGCATTATTTTATGTGCTATTTGAAATGAGTTTCGTGGTAGTCAATGAACAAAATTGTAGCAACTATAGTGTCGATTATTCGTCTCAATGACAAATGTTGGAAATGATCTAGTACATATTAAATATAGATTATTTAGTTTTATTTTATTTTTGTGTAGGACATAGCTTATGCAGACCATGTTTAGCTTATGCAGACCTCGTGTTTGTGTTGTGATGTGGGATCCCTGGCTGTTTGTATAACAGGTATACCTTGCTACTAAACCCAAGCTTTAGTTTTATCCCACATGGAGGAGACCCCTCAGTGTATCCTGTGGACTCTGTTGTTCATTAGCTCCTGAGCCCTGGGTCAGGCTTGCTAGTTTCTACAAGCGGCTACTTTTCCATCCGATCTTTCTCTATCATTGGATTGTTCGGTAGGACCGGTTTCCACTGTTCTTTACTTCCAGTTGCATTGAGTCGACATATCCTTTATTCAGCTGTTTACAATTCTCCTCATTTTAGCGTTTTCATGTCCATTTCCGACCACTTCAAGACCAACGAATCTCGACGATGTGTGTATAGCGTCATCCTCTGCCCCCTCATTGCAGTGGACCCAAATGTCTGAGACTGTCTTGCCTATTTTTGCGAGATAACTTTTGGAAGTTGCCACGACACGAGAGGAACTGCATTAAGTAAGAAGTGAGCTCACCTCGTGCACGTCAATCGATTATCTGATATCCACCCAAACCTTTTTTCGACCCTGAAGGTGTTGCTACTTGGGCCACGGTTCGGAACTCCATTCCTTTTCTCCAATCCATATGTGTCCTGCGGGAGTCGAACCAGGGACCCTAGTGTTCCAAGTTCTCGGCGCTACCCCAGGATGATGTTTCTAACTCCAAGCGCTACAGCTTCCCTTGGAGCCACAAACTATTCCGTCAAACAAGCTTTACTCCCTTTTCCTATAGTCTAGCCATGTGTTTCTACAATCTTGTACCTTTAGGCTCCATGGAATTGAGACAGCGAGGACCAGCACATTGTGAGTTGCTACCGTCCAGTACGCCTGTACCACCCTAAGTGCTAAGATGCGTTGTGCTTTGCACAGCATTTTTCTTATATTCTCTCTGTGGTTTCTAGTATTGACCATACCAAAGAGGGCTAAACAGGGCTATTGATTCCGCTGCACTCATGAGCAATGTTTTTTTTATTTTCTCTCTGTCTTCTGATATTTCACATAATCTGGCTCAAATCCGAAACCACCGTTGTTGCTTTGGTAATGGTTATACGAATGTATGACACCTTGCGGTTTTAGCTATAAGTATAGATTTTTCTTCTGGACGAACGTCGATGTCCAGGTTGTGTTTCTTCCCAATCAGCAAAATGGCCTCTCCCTTGGCTGGTGCTAGCTCTAGTCTATTTCTCTGCATCCAGATTACTATTTGGTCCGGGGCATCATTTGTCTTTTTCTCCAGTTCCTCCTGTGTACGTGCACGCACAGTTACTACCAGATCGTCTGCGTATGCGACAAGCTCTTCCTGGACGGTAGCGGTGGGGTGCTCAGGCCTCTTACTCCATCGTACGCCAGGTTATATAAGACTTGCAGCAGTATCGAACCTTGGGGGACACCTACAGAAATTTGGAATCGCTACCACTGCCCTCTCATTTAGTCCCATATAATTGTGGTCAAGTACTGGGAGACTAGTCCTTTATTTATGGCCTTGAGTACAATACAGAGTAGGCTATTGAATGTATTTTTAACATCCATGAGCCCAACTATGTAAAGATATTCTGCTTGTCGTTCCTGCTTCACTTATGCTTTCAACTATTTTTAACACCATGTCAGCTGCTGTCGTTACCGATCTATGCCTGCGGAACCGTACTGGATTCCGCTATGAGATCGTTGACCTGAGCGTACTGTCAAATGTCTATTCGATTATTATGTCGATTGCTGTGCGGCATCTTGCTTTGATTTCGGCTATCCTGTCTGTCAACAAGTTATTAAGCCAGGACGTAATTTCATTGCTACGATGTGTATTGCTATTGAGCAGCCACACTAGGTGCTTCCTATCGTCATAGCAATTATTCATAAGTCCCTTCAAGAACTCGAGATATCGAACCGAGTCCATTTTTTCTTTTGGGCCCAACATCCCGTAGTAGCAAATTCCATTGAAATCCATGTCAAGTGCTACTATTACTTTAGGCTCGAATCTATTTGGTACTGCTGCCGGCATTGCCTTTTCACCTGGTCGTAGCCACTGTTTCACTTGATCTTTTTCCTGTCTCATATACAGGCTGACCCATGTCTCGTCCACTGCAACGGTATGCTCTAACGTTCACTGCGGTTAGGTCATGGGTCTTCATCCATTCAGAGCTTCAGTTGAAATCTCTGGCCAATAACACCAGGGCGTCATTGACTGAAGTAGATTAATGTAACTGTGCACTGTGGATAGTGTCAGGTAAATTACAAGTGTATTTGGCTAATGTTATAGCATGTGGCAACATGGCATAACATCGGGGTAAGGCCACCACTATCTTTGTCCATTAACGTCTAGATATTGAATGATTTATACACATAGGAACAATTGGGCATTTGGCTGGAGCGTAAATCCTGTTTAACTAGCCCTGATCCACTAATCTCGACAAGGAAGGTAGGCAACGACCAAAGAACCAAACAAGACCGACTGGTGTATCACACTCAAGCTCACTCATTCTGGAATTTGTTCACTGCCTATTTGAAACTCTTAGCCCTAAATAGTTCAGTTAAATTAAATAAATAAGTAGTTCACCTACTGTGGTTGCCAGTTCCCTTACCTAAACTCAGCAGACAGAGACCGTAGGCTGGCGTACTGTGCAACACTCGTGCATCGTTCGTAGCTAAGTCTGCAGCAGTTGTACGTACACAGTGACGTTTCATAGGTAGGAGCAGTAAAAGGAGAGAATTTATCGAGACATACAACAACCACAATGCCGCTAGTCCTGCCAACAATACGATCAGGCGGTTGGTTTGTGTTGAGCCGCCAGGTGCAATATGACTTTTTGGCGGGAACAACGCCAACACAGGCCAACACTGACTGACCCCTACTCTCGGCAGACAGACAAAGACAATTGCTCGTGTCGCCGTAAAGAAAGAAACACGGATGTGAGCGAAGGTATCGCCGATGTGACGGTGGCCGTAAGGACGGCCGATAAGTCGGTCAAGTCTACGGAGTATTGCATTATTATTATTATTATTATTCTAGCAAGTGCCATCGACAGTGTTCGAGGTTCGCGACCTGATCAGCTATCTGTGTAGGCTGTGTGCCCTTATGCTTGCTCGCCTGATTCGGGAGAGGGAAAATATTATTACGAATATCACCGACACCGCTGGAGAAATAGGAACTGATGAGGTGGAAGTACCTACATGTGTTCAAGTGTCGTTATTTACTTGATGATGACACAAGTACATAGGCTCGTGATGACAGTGACGATACATGTGACCGACAACGCTGAAGGAAGAAACATTCTTTTAGTTTGTCTTACTGAGGATATAATAGACAGATGGAGAAGAGTTGATCGTGTGTGTATACATCAAAGTACTTGAGAACGACTAGATCAGCAACTAGAGAGTTCTCTGAAAGCTGCCACGGTATGCTGCCATATTATGTTCAGACTCGCTTCAATATACGCTAAGCTTAGCCTACTAGAGAATTGGTAATCTGGACGAAGTTGTTTTTTTTTTGCCTCTTTGTGCGATCGTCATGATCGCGTAGGATGGCGTAACCGGGTCACGCATAGCTTTTGCCAACATGTAGAAACTGTATGTATGGAAAGAGCGGTCCAATGAACTCCTTATGCAGGAGAAGCTGAAGTGCGTTGGCCTTATCATCTTCATCACTGCAAACATTGTTATAGGCGGCATGCATTGTCGTGCATACAGAACGAAAAGCATCGAAATTATAATCGTCCCAATGGGACAAAGAGGCCTCCACGATGGCTCACATTGTATTACATCTATGGTTACATCTACAGTGTATAACATTTGAGACCAGAGTAAACTTCTCGATCGCGCAACAGACTGCAAATCGCTGTATACGTTGCATGTGCGGCTTTTTTTATGTTCGCTTCAAGTTGACAAATATTGTTTAACATGAAATGATGATGAAAACCATAATATTATATGGGTCAAAACTGAGAACATATTTGTATGTAGTTTTGCAATTGGTTCTAAAGAAACCAGGTCGACAGCATCTGCAACAAACATGAATGTCCCAGGCCGTGTAATAAGGCATCCATACATGGGAAACATTGATACAAATCCGTGTCATTTATGAAGTGTGTCATTTGTGTAACACATCGATAGAGAAACCAAAGAAAAAACCAAAATTAACATCTGTTTTCAACGCGTTGTTTGGTGATATCCGTTCACCCAAGGGAATTTCAGCTCACCCATCGGTTAGGCATCTATGAGAGTGAAGTGTTTATTAGACAGGTAAATGCCGAAAGCTGATATCGTGGCGATCCGCTGCGTAAACCCTTAAGGTAACTCCACAAACGGTTCAGATCCAATTCATTAACAATTAAATAATCTTTATCTTCAATTCTGATAACTATATATAATAGACAGAAAGATAGGTATACATATAGCAGACCTAGCGCAATAACATTTTCGCAGTCGCCATGAGCTTCCGGATACCCTCACGTGCATCTATAATAATAGCATTGCCTTCGATATAAATAAGTCCATACTAATGCCAAGCTCTCGTTACCATATTAATACCATCATCATCATGGTCGCCATCTTAGAAAATTGATTATGAGCTGATGGAATTAGGACGAAAATGAAGTTCTTAATTTCATTTATCTTGATAGGAAAGTACTTGACCATCATTGTTGGCCATTTTCGCTACAATATTGAGACATAGTAATAAGATATAAATGTGTGTAGTAACTGCAGTGTGCAAACAGACTATTTGCTGAGGGTACGTCCACAGTGCAACGCATACATAGACGCCTTGACGACGCAGAGTACAAGGCGTCCTCTATTCGTATGTACCTAGCTACTCGATGTATGTAAATACTTTTGAGCCTCTCCTATGCACCGCGATCCTCTACGAGTGCGAGCTGTTTGTTCGCGCAGTTTGCCGTTGTGTGACGGCCAGCCAAATCCGAACCTGGTTGAATGGAATAGTCCCATATCAGCTGTCAGCGACTGGTGAAGAATGCGGGCGATGCCAAACTCAAACGAGTGTGTATGCCTGTCTACGCACCCTTCCAGCCATCAACCTATACATGTATACACACATAGATATATACAGGTATACAACTGCCCATGGCCGGTTCCCTCTCTATCTCCTGCGCTTGCGCCAACCGTCGTCTGTGGGGGGTGGAGATGCACACGGTACCGAGGGAGGGGTGCTCGGATGATGCTGGGACTGTAAGGTTGTTGGTCTGCGGTATGCGCGCGTATTCAGGCTTTCGAACGCTGGGCCGATTGGCTCGTGATGCTCGCACGCTCTACCTCGAGATACCCATTCCTTCTTCAATGCCTCTCCTCTATCTTTCTCTCTCTCTCTTCACTGTTGTATCATTGGATTCGGTGCGTTGTGTTGTGCCATGCCATCGCGTGTGCTGCTGGATATCGCCGCCACCGCCGCCGCGGCTGCTACTGCTTCGGAACTCTCCTCTGGCTCGACAACGCGAACTGGCTGTCAGTCGTTGCCTGCAGCCGGAATCGGACAACCGCCGAAGCTAGCTACTTCTACCAAAGCTTTTCCAAACAGAACGAAAACGGGCAACGCTGAAGGATGGCAATGTCATCGTTCTTCTTTTACTGATCCTCCTCCGAACCCCCAACAGCACTTTCTCCAGCTCTCGTATTCAAATATTGGTGCACCGCTGCCCAGACACTGTATCTGCTAGTGATGCTGAATAGGCTGCATCGGTGTTGTTTCGCTGATCGTATCCGATCGGTATATGCTCTAATACATATAGGCACTGTCACTAAGAGCAGGTCTTTCACTTTTCCAAGTGAATTGGCATCACGCTTGGCGTTGGTACTTGATCCCACCCACCGAACGCGCAACATCGCATCCTAACTTGAGCACACCTTGTCCGCAATAGCAATTCATCGTCTCGAGATAAAGGATAGCAACGATAAATGATGACGACCCCTTCGGAAGCTCGAGGGTGGGGTTAAAAAAAAATTGTTCATAAGTTTGGCGGGTTTCCATTTGGTAGCTTCCGTGTTTTTGGTTAATCGTACGTTGGCAAAACAAGGAGAATCGAGATAGATTTGTTGGTCTAACTACACACACGAAGAGAATTTGGGAAAGCCAATGTATGTTTAGATGCTATCTGCGAAACGGTCGCGGAGAGTACACAAAGAAAACGTACGCCAACGCGAGTTGGTTGCAGGCGGTAACAGATCTTATTCGGGTCAGTCTGATTGCATTATTCATAAAGAAATTTTATGCAAAGGTTTTGTAGGATATGGTGCCGTCACCTCTGCGGGGGTGAATGGCAGCCACGAGGGAAACTGCGAACCTGTTCGTAGTTCGAGTTGCAAGAAGCAAGAAACGTCCCCGTAGTTGCAATGTTGAAACAAATCGCGTGAGAGGCATATGCCTGCGTAGCCTTGTTGCGTTATTCTATAACACGGCCGGGTTCATAGGCGTGTTTGCCACCGACACCTGGAGAGACGAAAGAACTACAGACAGATTTCTACGGTAGCGCGCGCTGAGTCTTCTGAATGAAGGGTAACATTCGTAAGAGAGATAGTGGGAACTTCCTCACGTGACGTGATTATATTCGTGCAGGAGATGAAATCTCAACTTAGCTACGCGACTGAGAACGGGAACTTATGAAGCAGGGTAGGACATAGGAGACGCAGATGATCCTGCTAAGATATATAATAAGTCGGTACATAACTTCGTAGCAGTTGCACATAGTAGTTGCACATTTGCATTTAGGGGTCCGTCTTGCGAAGCAATGCTAAAAGCAGTACCGTGGAGGTTAAATGTTGTCTGAAAGTCAGTCCGAAAACCGTTAGGTAAGTACATTTTTTTTACTAGCTATGAATTGCTATAGCTTTTGAAAGAATTAACGGATCTTAATCAATACAATATTCCTCGTTTTCTATGACACTCGCCCATCGATCGCGCAGTGATCTGATCGTGATCTGTCTTATCACCAAGCAGAAATATTCTACTTAAAATATGGCGGGACGAACTAATGTGCCGACCCAATATATATATATATATATATAAGAACGAGCCTGGTTAGGAGGCATTGATGCTGAGAGGTTTCGTACCTGACAAAGAAGAGTACTCATATATCAACATTTGTATATAATAGAACGTACAGACACATATATATATATATATATATATATATATATATATATATATATATATATATATATATATATATATATATATATATATATATATATATATATATATATATATATATATATATATATATATACATATATATATATATATATATATATATGTAATATGTTGATATATGAGCCCGGCTCTTTGTCAGATATGAGACCTCCCAACATCAAAGCCCCCTGGTAAAGTCCTTCCTATTATTTTTCTATCCATCCATTTCTTTGTAGCTGTAACTATACAATTAAAGATAATCTGTGCATTTACGACAGTTCTCCAATGATATCTTTCTGCAATCGACGAAACACATCTACCAGTCTGATACAGATACGTACAGATAATGCCATCTGCGTGAATTAGCCTAACCTGATGAAAAGTCAACACCTCACTTCAATTGTACTTCGGATGAATGGATATTAATACGCTGCCTTAGTGCTGCCTTAGTACTTTCACAATACGAGGAGTACAGACAATCTATTCGTGTTGACTGTAACCGAGGCCTTATGCTACTAGAGATTGGACTAGCAAAGAGATAGACAGAGCGGATATGCAATCATTCATAATTGAAATTGACAACAAACGCGCCTTACGCTTGCGAAACCTCTCTAACCTCTCTGCGTCGCTTCCGTTGGCCGCTCAAGTAGCTTTATAACTCGTAGCCTTTCTAAAGCGTCTCGAACAACGGAATGGTTGAACGCTGAACGTTCGTTGTATGCAAACTCCAAATGAGTACCGGAGGTTGAGAAGCGTTGCTGGGTTGGAGCAGCATTGGAACGCCTAAGGAGATGCGTTCGATGGATCGAAAAATATTGACGCCGCCGCCGCCTCGGCCGACTGCTTATTCCATACAGACAACGCTGAAGGCTGGGAGACCATGGTGGAGTAGCAAGGCCCTGAACTAGTCGGCGAACAGACGCACTCGTTGGTTTTTCGGTATTTCCCAATACCGGCCAATGTTCATTCGATGGAACGCTCTCAGCTGTGGCTCTTCATCATCATTGGCACCGGCATTATCACTGTCGTCGTCATCGTCGACCGCCGCCGCCGTCGCCGCTGATTTTCTGTCAGTTAAGTCATCCTTGGAGCCCCTGTAATCGTGTAATGGGGTTACCATCGGCCTTGTAATCTCGTAACATGTCATATTCAATATGCTCACTAGTTCAACATATGGCGAGCAACCACATGGTTTCTGTGTATATGTATATATATATTGGATTAGATTAAAGCTGATCGAAAGGACGCTGAAACGATGGACAGACGGGCGGTCCCATGGATGAATCAACGAATGAACCGACGACAACAACAACAACGGCAACAACAACAACAACAACGAGACGCATCGGCAGAAGAATTAGCTAATATTCCACTGTTGGGGTTCCTGTGTAATCTTTCCGCTTCGTGGTCGTTGTACGTTGTATGGTCGATCTCAGTCTCTTCTCGTGCTGCTAGCCGAGCATGCCTGCATGCTGGCCACTCCGAACATGTATATATGGATGTACATCGTTTATGTTGCGGCAGTGCCATACGGATCGCAGCACTCCGCGATAGCCTCCGGAATAGCCTGTTTCGGTACGAATATTTGTACGAAAAATCTCCATTCATTAATTTTGATGTAATAATATGGTAGCCGAGCGCGTGCTTCTATCATGCCCTCACAGTATCTTAGTAAGCAACTATCAGATGGGTGATTCTATGCTCACACGTGTGTGTCTGATCTCCAGTGTAAGCCTCGGTTGGATTCAGATATCAAAGGCCGCGTCCATCCGCGTTCGGATGAAGCTCACTGTCTACGAATCATCGATGGAACACGACACTGTGATGTTTATCATCATACAATTATACTACGATGAATTTAACCTTGTTCAACATCTCATCAACTATTGATGAGATCGATTCCGTTGTTGTGTTGCATAAATTGTAAAATACAACGCGCTATTCATTATGTGCGTTATGCTCTCATCGTTATGATACAGGAGCAGAAAGCCTTCGAGGTAGTTGACACGACATTCCCTTTGATTCCGGCAACAATAACAACAACAACAACAGTATAAGAATATCTGTGTACATGAATAATCTATATAGCCAACCAGGATTCAGGGGTCTAGCAGCCTCGTATTGCATTATCGCACAATGGGCTTCCTTATTGTGCCCATTGGACGTTCGCTATTTTATCAGATCGTCGAATCCATCGTTGAACGGAAAGGGCCAAGCTGCCGACGGATGCAATCTTTGCGCAGTGTGCACGAGAGTGTTCCGCGAGCTGTCATAGCCCAAAACCTCGTCATCGCAGCATATTATAGCTACCCCCCCCCTCTCTCTCTCTCGGTACCATCTCTCTGGAGTTTTGAAGACCCTTTCTCATGACAGCTTTGGAACTTTTGGCCGAGGGATTGTCGTCTTCTTTACCCGTTCGAGTTTGTTCGTTCCCTCTGGTCTGGTTAAGGCTCTTGAGTTGGAGGAGCTCGGATCCTCCCTCTTCGTGTTCAGGTCTTTAGCTGTCACCCTTCTTCGCTTTACGTTCTTGGCGATGTCCGTAGTCTCCGGTCGTTCATTGACTGGGTCGTTCGCTTCCTGGCACCCATGGAGAGCATGAGAGACAGAGAGAGAGAGAGACGCGATTCAGAAACACCTACATAATACGACATTGTTCTCAGCGCCCATATTGCTGTTCAGATCAGCTACAAGAAAGCATCAACTCACTATCGCGGCTTTATCCTACAATAGATACATTAATTTGACGCTGTTTTGTTTTGAGTGTCTGTGGAATGACGTGCAAATGGATGCCAACATCGCATGAATTTGGACAACCATAGTTGGTAATGAGTAGAAACTCGTGCCTGGACACATTTTCGATAGAACACACAAGCAGGAAGATCTAGAAGAGAAAGCTTGCCATTCTTTCATTCCCAACCTACTGTCACCACTGCTTCATTGAAGCTTGGCATCCTCGCTTGATGCTTCGCGATCAGACTAACGTATGCGTCGAGTACACGGTGTCGCCTTGTCTTTGAAAAAAGGTCCTTGGGTGGATTTGATGGACGGAACGCCCTCACGCAAAGGATGAATGATTATGGCACCCTTCACAGAGTTTTCGTGCTTCCGACAACGAAAACAACGACATGGCGCCAATGTCGTTCAGAACGATGTCGTTCTGCGGCGTTGCATCCAGCTTTGCAAAGGCAGCATTATGCGGTCCTCCCATAACATGATACCACATATTCGATTCATACAAGACACAAATATATATATATATATATATGCACGTTTCATTGTCGGTAACAGCTACTGCGAACCTACTCAAGTCTTAGGCCTCTGTTTATTCTGCTTTGGGGCTATAATCCGAATCCCACATTTCATGAAACACATGATATACATATATATTATACATAAAATAAATATTGCTTTCGCAGCCAGCCCCTTCGTAGTATCAGGACACGTGTACGTTTATGGCTTTTGGAGCGTATTCACCATCCTCACTACGTAATTTTACTATGACACCATAATTGCCTTCATATATCTATGGGGGTTGTCTGTGTTATGATTCAAAACTCCCTGTGACGCTGCGATACATGCACGAAGCAACATTCCCTCTGAATCACTTGCTCACCCTCATGAGAAAATCGTATTAATGTTTGCAACGATTGAACTGCCCAGTTTTGATTAGTCGATTTCGCTTAAAACTCTCACTACTGTTATAACATCATATATATGTATATATATATATATACCTTATGAACTATGGAACTGATAACAGCGCTTCTGATGATTGACGAGTAGTTGGATAAGGTGTATTTAGTTGTTTTCTGTCCTAACCTTCTGGTGGGTGCAGATCGTATACAGCGGTGTCGAACAGGAGTTCGACCGTGGTGGTTTCACAAGAATAAGGCAGACAGGCAGGCAGCTGTGGGCGGGGCCTAGTCTTTGAGCTGAGAAGTGGCTGCATCGAGGGTGAAAAAAGAACGCGATTGTTGGCGTCACTGTTGTGTCTCCGTAGCTGCTCCTGCTGCTGCTGCTATTTTGCTTTTGTTGATTCTGCTCTTCTTCGGCGTTTTCTCCTTCATCTTGAGTGGCCTTCATTCTCTTGGCTTCGTTTTCATTGTTGCTGTTGCTACAACTGCTGTTGTTGCTATATCTTTGTCGCAGCTGCAGTTTTTGTAGTCGTTGTTATCGGTCTTGTTGTTGCTGTTGTTGTTGTCGTTGTTGTTGTCGTCGCCATCGCTGGCGATGCCGCTGACGCCGCCGGCTGTCAATGTCCTCTTTCGTTTTCGTTTCGTCTGTCGATGCCTGTTCACTGTTTGCCTCGTTGCTTGCTGGCTGTCCGTTGAGTTCGGCCAGCGGGGACAGCGATGGGAGAAGGCGATACGGGGGAGATAGCGTTCAATTGTTATTGTTTTGCTCGCAGACGGCGAAATGAAGGAGGCGAATCGAGTTAATTGGAACATGATCCCAGCTGGCGTGTGTGGCCTCGCCCAAAGACGCGGCCGACCCTCCAGCCCACGCTCCCACACTTTCCTCTTTATTTCCCCCCATTTTCTGTCGGTCTCGCCGCACCCACCCTGGTGTCGCCTGTCCCCGTCTGTTCCGCTTGTTCCACCGCAGCCAATCTTCGCTTCCAGCAAATTCGAGTCCGCAAACGGCGGCGTTGTTGTCGCTGTCTGTTCCGGTTTGCCCCAGTGCTTTCCATTGGCTTCCCTTTCTATTCTTCCGCGCGTGGCTTCTTCGTCTACCCCACCTCAATGACGAAGCTGCCCCCTTCGTCAGCAATTCGCCCTCTAACAGGGAATAGTAGGGGACGGCAGGCTTGTGGGAGCTACCAAGACAACCAAACAACAACGAAGCAGTCGCCCATCCACGAGGTGGAATGGGCGCTTGTGCGATTGTGCGCCCCTGGAAATGGCCAATGACTACGTTGTGATGGCATAGAGGAGACCCGAGTAGGAGAGCCGTCAAGGACGTTTAAGAAATTCGAACGTCGTCCCGTCGTCGCTGGGGGAGGGGTGCTGGTTGTGGTGGAGGATGGAGTCGGTCACTATTAATAGATATTAATTGTGTGTGAATGTTTCTAGTAGATGATGACATGTATCCCAATTTGACTCCTTGAATATTTCGCCTTTGGCGCACGTTGTACTTGTCGCTGTGAGTAGACAGACACTCATTCGATTATGATTCAAGCTCGGTACAAAGCAGTGAAGATCTACACAAGGGAAGAAATGTATAGGTAAACTCAACGAGAATCTATATTCCATTTTTGCCAAGAGAAACGATCCACGTTCAGTAGCTATCGACGATGGATCTTCATGCAAAGCAAGTGTAATTTATATTGTATTTATTGATATATGTATTCATTGACACTGGTACTTCGTGGTTTGATATCATATCACTTACGTAGTGGTACTGCTGCCAGGTACTACAAATGTGGCTTGTACACAGCAACGTATATTGTATTGTATACATGTGGAGTCCCCTCATCTAATAAATTACTACTTCGACTATGGAAACATGCCCATGATGGCATGGTATCTGTGCATATTGCAAATATTATATCAATGCCATTGAACGGTTAATAAATGAGTATTTGCATTTAATTATTTATTTGCTTTCAAGTTTGCTACTTTTGCTAAAAGTAGTCCAAGCTGTCTCATACATTCTATTACTAAGGTGCGAATCTCTTGCCGCGCAGTGGAGTTTATTTATGTCATACTTCCCGAGTCCTTTCAATTTGTTAGTTTGAAATACAAGTTCGAGATTAAGTCCAATAAACGGCTTTCAGATTTGAATACCGTGATCGTTTCAAGAACATTTGCGTGGCGTTTATTGGCTCAACAAATTTCCACGTTAAGGTTAAGAGAGTAGTTTCTCATGTATGCATTTTGCCTTTGCTGGTCTCCTGAACAGTATTTACACACGTTTAGGTATAAGCAAAGGAAGAAATCCTTTTTAACTTCGAGCGTAATTCTTTATTGTTACTACACCCAGCTGTGCAACCAAAAACCTCATAGCTCATTATATGGATAAATGTATACGAAGTGCTACAAATGAAAATGTGGACAATTATCTTTGTCACAATCGAACGAGTGCTCCCACTCTTGCTGGTTGTTTATTATATTATTGGTTACTGGTTGGTTATTATTATTATTATTATTATCTTACAAAGCAACCTAGGGAATTGGAGAAATCGACTGATGGGTTGCAATGTTTATGTGAATTTACATTTCGCTTTGAACAAATCTATTTGGACAAAAAAAAATAGCTTCTCGCTTATTGTGATTCGACCGCAAAGAGGTAGGTTTGCAGGTTAATTCTGACCACACGAAGCTTCGCTGATACCTAATGCACTTGACTGTGCGTCATGGTACGCTGATTATAATATAGTTAAGAAGAAAATGCTCTGCTCTCAGAGAAGCAGGTTTTAGAGCACCCAGTTTAATTGAAAGCAAATACGAAGAATTTTAACTTGAGAACAAGTACCATTATTAGTCAAATTCCTGCGAATTCAATCAGTGGGTGTGCTGCTGTCCATCTAACAATCATCACTCGTACATAGCACATCCAAACACGGATGTAGGCGGGAGGAACGGCGGCCGTATCATTCAAGCGAAACGGCTGCTGCCATACGGCAGCATGCGTGTTGATAAATTCTAGATGATACGATCATCGCGATATATATATATATATAGGTGATTCGGGACTAGCACATTCATCATGGCATCGACCGATGCATGCATTGGTGGTGGCTGATCGAACTGGACGCAGCCCCTCTACGGTTAAAATTTCCTAAAGTTCTTGCTGTCGTAGGCGTTGACGCTCATGACGGCGGTAGCGGGGGCGATGGTGATCGTGCGGCGTTCGACACAGCGATGGCCGACTTGGTCCAGTCGGGGTTCTGTGGTGGCAGGAAGCGATTTGCACTAGTCCCTATGGGTATGCTTCTCTATCGCATCGCATCGGAGCCGTCAATGGTGATCAGTGAGCAAGCGAACCATAAGTATATGGTTCGTCTGACGTATATTGGACATCCAGTGGCGGCGCTGCATGCTGTCCAATATATAGAATACGCCTTTCAGTCCAGGTCAGTATCGGCGATAGTTACAGCTACAGTAGAGATGAGAGGCCGAGAGCAACTCGCGCTCTAACATTCGACGCTCAGGCCAGCAAACACTCCACCCATCCAGCACAGACACTCCTCTACGAGAGACTCCACAGTGTGCCTATCTGCCTCTTTCTGTTGGCTACAATCGAAATGCGACCATGTTCGCACTCGTGTCTGTCTGTCGTCGGCCTCTTTTATTGTTGTTGACAGAAAATTCTATTAATATTACACGTCAACGGTGATTGGCGGCAGCGTACACAGAAAGAAGAGAACGAGAGAGAGAGAGAGATGGGGAGGGAGAGATAAATTGCGATGGAATTTATTCGAGATACGAAGTTTCGTACGTCGATGATACTCGTATCGTGTACGGCTACGCCGTCAAACTATATCATACGCTCGATTGAAATATTCAGAGAAGACATGCATTGATTGACCCTTGTGTATACATACAAACATTTCCCATTTATTCTTCGTCTTCGTTCGCCATTTCCTAGTCATTGTGTACAATGCACATCGTACATTACACATCTGATATATGTATATATATATATATATATATATATTGATTTGATTGGCGCTGGCTCGCGGGTTTTTTCGTCTTTCAAATAATAGTCATAACAATAATGCTATCTTAATAATCGTAATGACCTCAGCATAACCATAATACAGGCACGTACGCGTACACAATGCTTTGGAAATTCGATTCCGCGTGGGCGCCGACGCGTGCGCTCTCGCTCGCTCGCCGACGGAATCGAAATGAACATTGACCAGAATGCAGACGCCACCACTCTTTGACATGACTCCGCCCATAACCACTTCCCGGTTGGATTCGTTTCAGCTGTGTTGGCTTTTCTGAGCTGTTCCTTGAGGACGCCCTTAGCTTCGTCTTTACTAGCAGTGCAGTCAGTCAGCAGCCAGTTGGGATAGTCTGTCGCCCGAGACGAACAATATAGACGGGAATGAAGAATAGACGAAATCATATTGTCGATGCTGCGCACCTCCCGCGTCACAATGTTCACGCCAGTGAGGAGCGAACTTCTTCTTCTTCGTCGTTGACGTCGGTGCCGCCGCGACCATCGCCACGCTTGCGAACAATGCCCAGACCCAATGATCACGAACGTCTACCCACCAGCCGTATCTTTCGAGCAAAATCACCAACCGAGCTAGAGAGCGAGCTGGCAACCAACAAACGGAAAAGTTCACCCGCGTCTAGAGTCGCCCGGAGTTGACGGTCGATCGGCCGACCGATAGCGGCCTTCGACAGACTTCGCCGGCGCACAGATGACGACAATGATGATGATGATGCTGATTGTGATGATGCTGCTGATGACGACCGCGATGATGCAGAAGAAGTGCGACACCATCAGCAGCACTATCATCATGATGAGAAAATGTGGCTGAAGAAAAGATGGTTTTGATTCGTTCTCGCGCTTCTTCGTCTTCTTCAGACCTCGAAGAGGACGAATAAGGGAGACCAAACGGAGAAAGGTCCCAAAAAATGGAACTAACCTTCGTCGGACGTCGCTTTTGAGCTTTCCCTCTCTGCTACGATGTCGTGAACCAGGAATGGACCAAGTCGATAGTCCTGTGTCGATCGACATTTGTGCACGTATTGTGACTGTGTATGGACACGCTTATACACGTATGTTGTGACGATATCAACTTTGTTGATGCAGGGAAAAGGGGAGGATGACTCAGTTAGAGACACCTCGATGTAGCAGGGCTGTAGCCTGACTATGTTGCATCAAAGTTGATGGCATCACCAATTATTAGCAATAGCCATTATTAAGAAAAAATGCGTTATTTACTTATTGAGGCGGCGATCTCGTTTAATTGGAATCGGTATTCATTCACACTGTTCCGTTGTGACACGCATTAGATATATATATATATATAAGCATACTCCAATTATAATGGTCCCTACGAATATTTGCTTCATTGTTTTTTACTGGCTATGGAGTTCCATATTAATCGTTTCACTTCCATAATAATTCCACCGTAATCTGGCTAACCACAATTACTTTTTCCTTCCTTGACAAACAAGTAATGAACAAAAAATGAGTGAAATGATTAGCGCCGTTCAATTCATTCATAAATCCGATACTCCCTCCCCTCTCAGTCATCCTCGTCATGAATAACACCGACAGTCGCGCAGCAACGGCGAAAGGCTTTTGCTGCTGCTGCTACGACTGCCTCTGTGGGCTGCTTCAAGCCTGAAGCGGTCTGTGACCCCGAGTTCCACACTCTGGGGCAGCAAGCGTTGCCCCAGGGTCCCATCACACTCAATTGGAAAACCGATCATCACGATCATTATCAACCAACCAAACAGCCAAACTCCCACCCAGACATCCAGCCAAACTGACTCGAGTCTGCTCCATGTCCCTCCCTGAACCCGCAGCAACTACTCCTCCATCTTCGCTCGCTTGTTTGCCGTAGTCACTGCTATTGTCTGCGCGACGGATTACGCGAGGAAGTAATCGCGCAGGCAAGCCAAAAGTGGGAGGCTTGGGGGGGTGGTTGGTTTCGAAAAAAAAAGCTGAGAACAACCAAAAGCGAAACGCGTCCGCTCGGAAGTTGATAACGACGATTTGCAGTGGATGGTGGCAGCGACAACGGACGGGGTGGAGAGGATCCGCCGCGAAGAGAAAACGAAATGCCGAAACGTCGCCAAACATTGTATTATATAATATTTAATAATAATAATAATAATAATAATAATAATAATAATAATAATAATAATAATAACAACAATAATAATAATAATTGGAAGTGTTGATTGTGTTTACACATTTTTCTCTCATCATTTGTTTCCGTTTCAATTCGTTGAATTTTTCCAACAAATTTCTGCTCGTTTTTTCGTACACCCTCTCGTAGGACAAGCGAATATATATATATATATATTTATATATATAACAGAGAAGGTGCTCAAGAATCCCATGAGCGCCTCCATGCTTGTGTATGCCCTGTCTGGGTTTTGTTCAATCAAAGACTTGGGATCAATCAAAGTCAGCCGGTCGGGTAGCCAGCCAAGGAAATTTAGGAACAAAAACAGGTAACACAGTATGCGAGGTAGCCTAGTTGAAGGAATAACGATGATGATGTTGTTGTTGGTTCTGGTGGCAGAGATGTCAACATCTAGGCCGTCGGCTACGTGCAACGAAAATTGCATGTTATACTCGACACGATGTGACACAAATAAGTTTGGACAGCAAATGGTCAGCAGGCAATAAATGTGTATGTATTTCAAGGCCATATATAATATATTGTGGCTCTCAAGTGTCGCACGTGTGATTGGTGTGGGCGTATCCCGCGTTACCAACGTCTCAGCAGCGGCCCCTATAACAACAACTACAAAGATATAATAGGTACAACGAAAGTACGACTGTTTATATCGACGTCGGTTGTTGAGTTGATGGAGCTGTACACCGGGACGTCAGGTGTGGAAATCGTTTAGACAGAGAGAGAGAGAAAGAACGGAGAAACATTCGGGTATATAACGAACGTAGACTAACGGACCTAGACGGATAGATGGACAGATATATTATAACCTGGATTGATATCTCTACGAAGAAAGTTACGAACCGAATGAGTTGCCTCATTAAGTGACCGATTTTGGAAAAGTGAATAGCTCAAAATATCGAAAAATATGTAAATGCCTATGTCTCTAGGATCGTACGCTACTACATTTCTGACCTTAGTATTGTTATATCGATATATATAAATTAATAGTTGAACCCAATCGACAAATAGTATATAGACGTCAAAGGACGAACCAATTAAGGTATGCTTATATTCACATGTTCATATATCATATATATAAACGTATATATTCTACGCGTTCGCATACCAAAAGCCACAACACCACACTATTCCATGCCATACACAGCACTACATATACAACTACGCAAAATACCCACCTCTATATATAATACTCACAACCTTTGAGTGTCTAAATTTACGTGTAGCAAACAGGAGGAGCGAATAATTAGCCTATTCTTACGTTGTATAACATAGGACCGGACCATGGCACTGATCTAAATACAATGATGGTATAATGGTTAAGATAATTTCACGGTGATATGGGCGAATAAGAGAGAGAGACAGAGAGAGACGCTGTTATCCGCTGTTATTTTGACCCGTCAAAAAGCTCACTGCATCCCTCGTTCCTTCGACATCGCCCCCATTCACGCGGCTCTTACTGCCTCTCTTGCTTGGTTGCGGGCTGACTGGCTGCCTAAAGGCCTGTTTGTCGGCCTGACCGAACGGACGGACAGATCGGGGGTCGGGTTGACGGCGATGATGAAGGCGACGAATAATGGATGCGTCGTGTGGTGTGCGTCATTCCAGGGTGAGTCGTGGTCGTCAGCCGAACGAGGCGTACAAGCGATTCACTCAGTGAGTGGTAGCCGTTGCCTCCGCCGCGAACTGAACAAGCCTAGTGATTGAGCCAATGACCAGCAGCGCAGGGAGGATCTAAGAGTGAGACAGACAGACAGATAGAAAACAGGACCAGGCCATAGAGTACTGTTCTCTGTACCTTATGATCCTGCTGAATGTGTGCGTGTGTGTCCTGGGTCCAACGGCATGTGTTTTCTATTGCCTGTATATATGCCATAAGTAAGAGAATGTAGTACGAGGGCAGGAAAAGCAGGCCATAGCAAGGGAGATGGATTGAGAGAGAGAGGTATCCGGCCACAGGCCGCAGGACCGTTCCACGTTCGTTGAGGACACTCTGTTCATCTCATCATGTGATGTTTTATTCAAAACGCGCATAATCCGTAGAGAAGTGGGTTGAACCACAGAAAGGACACAGCCACGTCGGGCGGGGGGTATAAAGACGGCACCCCCGAGGCACTGGCCATCACCTCTCCATAGAGCGGCAATAGCGCAAGCAGCCGAACGCAGTCGCTTGTGCAAAGTGGATTGATTGACTCGGCTTGGCTTCACTACCGAGTCCATTGGGCGACGTTGACCAAGAAGCGAACTGATCGGCTTACGCGTGTCGTTACTGAGGGCACGCTAGGGACCACTTGTCTACAGGGACAAATCGACAACTGAGCTGTTCATGTGAGCTAGACGAAACAGTCTGTCCACCTGCACTAGACAGACAATGGAAGCGGCAAATTTGTCTTTCCACGGGCCAGATGATTGTGAAGGAAATGATTTGTATTGGGTCTGGAGAAGGAGGGAAATGGTGACTCCTGACATGGGAGGCGGAATCCATGAGTGGTTTAGTGCAGTTGTCCTATATGAACGAATGGATGGAGCACGAAGTCGAAGGCTACGACACGAGATTCTCTATAGGCAGAGCCAGCTTTCTGCTTTCCTCTTCTAGGCCGGTCTTCCAGTGGACGCCAATGCTATACGCCTCGTCCAAATTACAGCATTTGTTTCCTCCTCACCCAGCTATAGACTAGTGCGTCCCGACCGTCTGCCTCGTGATCAAGAACTAAAGGCGATAGTGCAAACGGACCAAGGGTGACCACATGGTCGAATGGTACTGCTCCACTGTATATATATATATATATATCACTGCATATTTCCGTATCTTGACTTTCCATGATTTCGATGTATAATATTACACGACACCGATAGTTTGCTAGCATTAGGATGAGCTAAAGGAACACAAAACACATTCGCGTTTCTGCCGATCCTGTTTCTCTATTCATATTTTCTGAGTGGGGCCTGCTCGACTGACGCTTCTGACGTCTGACTTCCCCTATGGGCACGAAATGGCCACGCATGAGGCTGGTAGAGAGATAGATAGATTCTGCACTTGCAATATGTCCGCTATGTATGATACATATGCGGAAAACGTGGGATTGTGAATTGTGGGTCGTTCCCTCGTCACCGACTTGCGGAGCCCCCCCCACCCGCGCCGAGCGCCACCGTTGGTCTCCTCTACGAGGTCGAAATTTGATGATGCTGTTCGTTCGTTGGTTCATACATTCGGTTCGTCATGCCCCGGTGCGCGTAATACGATTTAGACCCTGATACCGTCGGCTTGGCCGGTGATAGGAGCGCCCGGCAGCTGTTACGTTCGGTATGGTAGCACCACACCGTATAACACCACGCCATCTCACGGTAACGGGCCGCCATCCTGAACGAGACACTGATGTCCGAGTGGGTTCGAGGCAGGCAGCACATCAGCACGAGGAAAAACGCGTTCTAGATGATGACGACAACAACAACAGCAACAACAATAACGACAACAGCAATGGCAACAGCCGCATCATCGACATATATTATTTCATACGATTACAACACGTAAGTATGGCAGCAGCTAACGGATTGACAGCCAGACCCTGCTCAACCGTCGATCAGGCTTCATTCAATCGACATCATCGTCTGTGCGTGTGTAGATGTAGTGCAGATAGAATGAAGAGTGGATATGATGATGTGTATAGCTACGCATCATAACGAGCTAGTGCGGCTGGCACCATCAAACCTAAGACGTGTATAAGGGATGAGGGGGATATGGGATTGGGTTTGGAATTGGGGTTATCAATGCAAGTAAACCATGCACACGTCGGCAGAAAGATCAGTAGCGAACTCTCTTGTGCAAATGCCGACAGACAAACATTCGGCCCCACTGAATCGAACGTACCTAGCTAAGGATAAATGGGGTAGAATGAGTGCATACAACCTATACGACAGGTGAAGGGTATACAGAAGCAGTAGCTGCACTAGTAGCAAAGTAATGGGTAAAATCGACAGCAGCCAAACGGCTGAAAGTTACCTATGTCTGTCGGACATAGCCAAAGTGATTGTGGGCCACACAATGCGATATAGATAGAATGGTATTGAAATGAAAGGATGTCCATCTATTGTATCTGCTGTCCGATGTTTTTATTCAACAGCCACATGAATATTTACGGAATGGAGTAATAACCCATTATGGAATTTAAGAAAAAATGAAAAATAATCGAGACACTTTCATCGTAAGCATCTTATTCAAAGCATTGATGTACTGTAATATAGACTAGCATATCATGGTGCTATTGTAATTCAGCTTCATAATTTAAACGTATATGATTACCGATATACTAATCTACAGCTCATAAATAGATGTGCAATTATAAGTAAAACGCTCATTTCGGTATTTATCAGCTTTGTGTCGAAATGGAGTTTGGCATAATCCATTATTCACGAAATCGATATAAGTTCCATATCATGGAACAAACATTTCTTAATTTAGTCATTTACATCGATCGATGGGTAGCTGTGTGCAAACATCTGAATTCAGACTAACACTGTTTACTTGGAATCGCGAAAGCATGCACCTTACTTTAACATATGCATACTAGCTATTAGCATCACAAGACTTCTTTGTTCACTTTTGGTATTGATCCGCCGTCGGTAAAAGTCGATAATAACTAATTGTAATAGCAGAGGACCCCGCACATGAATGAGTCACAATGAAACCCTACTTCGCGCCATCGTTTCAGCCTAACTGAACCCAATGAATGAATGGCGAAGCGTGTCAGGTTGAGGTTTGGCTCTATCATCTAGGCGTTGCCCTCTCTGTAGCTTGTGGCGCACGGACAGCGACTCGAATCTCAGACGGCAGCTGCTGCCGTTGAGCCATCGCGGGCCCTAGCATCGGCTAAATACAAGCCGATCCATGCCGGCGGTCTCCAATTCCATTAGGCCGAGAGCTACTGCGCTCTAGGCTGGTGGCTGGTTTTTATAGGCCATGACCTAGGGGAGAAAAACCCCGACGGAAAAGAGAGAATAGATGATGCGGTACATACGCCCGAACGTGAACGGGGCACGTGAGACATTAGAAAAAGAGTAATGATAGCCTAAATGACAACACGTTTTAGAACTCATTTGGATATTGGAGCTATGCTAGAGATAGAACAGGGCCATGAGACACAGTTGTGGCCGCCTCAGCAAGCTCATAAAATCACTGAGGGAGAGCAAAACCCTAGGGAACTCTGGTATATGCTTGCACTAATGTTGTTGCTGTTGTTGTAGGCGAGTGATGTCGGATATTAATTTAGTGGCGAGGATAAAGCATACGGAACATCTTCACGTCGTACTGGTAGTATTGTCAGGGCATCTCGTATGTGCTCAACTAATTAGACTCGAGAGGGGAGAAAATGGGATGCAACTATAGCAGATTGTAATCTAAGTGGTCGCTCTGAGGGGGTTCATTAAAATGATTTCTTCAAATAGGCACTTCATTAAAGCCACAGCAGCATGGGTAGCAGCTTAGTTGCTATGCTTTGATATAGGTGACCGTGTTTTCACCAGTCATGAACATTTTATTATGCTCACATATTTCTAAATGATCTCAAGCGATGAAACGAGACAACTATAACACAAATGATTTGCAAAACGTGCGGATTGCGTCATACATATATATATATACATATATATACATCTATGTGGTTCTAATTATAATATATACATTATATACATTACATTATATATTATATTATAATATATAATGTTGTTATACGGAGGATAATAATATACTAACGTCGAAATAACGGAAGATAATTGTAACAGAAGCCCTAAGGGGAAAATGCTAATATTCAGCAAGAGAGTCGCTTAAAGCATACCGTTGCAATACTATGTTTGTAACCCCTGTAGTTTTCTCGGAGTCAAGCAAACACGCTCTAGCCTACCGCTTGCCATCAATATGGAGCTCCCTTCCTCGTAAACTACGAGTACCTGCGTCCACTGGGCAGTTTGTCACCGAATTAGTAAAACATATTAATAAAGTGTAAGTACCTTAGGTTATGCAATCTATGCCTACTGTGTATGTGTACAAACAAATTATGTTATGATGTCCTAAATATTTGTGACACTCTTTTATCATTGTTTTATTACGAGGCATTGCAATAATTGCAGCTTTGTTAATAAACGACTATTTGTATTGTATAGGGGACCGGAAAAAGATCAAGTGAAACAGTGGCTACGGCCGGGTGAACAGGCAATGGCGGTAGCAGTACCAAATAGACTCGAGCCTAGAGTAATGGTAGAACTTGATATGGATTTCAAAGGAATTTGCTACTATGAGATTTTGTGCCCAAAAGAAAAAATGGACTCGGCTCGACATCTCGAAGGGAGTCATGAATAATTGGAATGATCATAGGAAGCACCAAGTGTGGCTGCTCGATGATACTGCTAGGGCACATCGTAGCGATGAAATTACGACCTGGCTTAAGGCAAACAATATTAAGCGAAGGTATGCAAACATCGATTTGCTCCGAAGGCCTTAAATAACGAAGTTATCAATGGGAATAGACATGGTTTTTTTGAGACACAAATTTTTATGTGTCTCATTATTTTTTGATCAACCTAATAGTTCAAATGCCAGAGAAGGGGATTCCAACAGGTCCGGAAGAATTGCAAATATTTAGAGAAAAAAACTGCCCAAAACTATACTGACTTCAGATGGTAGGTGGAGTCGAAAATGGGGAGGCATTTGGGAAGTATTCGATCAAACTGTAAACATTGAATGAGAAACATTGGTTTCGGAAGGGACCAACTGCCGTTCAGCTTGAAATTTAAACGCCTAGAATCTACACTTAGTAATGTATCTGGCCAATGGACCTAATAATGCTCTGATAGGAAATGGGTCATTGGCAAAGATAGCCAATTTGTATGCATATGAGTGCACGTTCTTCCCAGTTCAAGTAAATTAATTTCCTAGACAAGGCGAGAGTTATTTTGCGGGCAAATGACTGAGTGGAATTGTTTCGTTTCGTCGTATATATATATATATATATATATATATATATATATATAGATATATAAAAAGAGAGAGAGAGAACTATTAGTCCGCATAGACAGAAGCAATACACTGATATCCTGGCACAGTTTGATATCGCTGAATATACTAGCTTGAAACATATGACTATGTGAGATATCTGTCCGTCGAGGCGTTAGTTGTTGAAGTTTGTATCAACCATCATTCTATATCAAATCAGTGCAATACACTAACAATGGGTATGACCATTACAAAATTTCCAAACGGTGTTCGTTCCCGAACCGCGGGTGGTGAGGTTGAGACAGCCTTGAGAATGGCGCCCAAAGATGGCTCAGAGCTCTAAGTGAAGGCTTCCATGGTTCTCATGAAGAGAATCATGGGACGGAGCTATCTTTCTCCATCTAATAAAGCGATCTACTGAGACAGAGGCTTAAGGCAGCTTCTGTGGTCGTCTGATTCGTCTCTTCTCCAGCGCGAGGAGTCATCAAGAGGTTTCTCAATAACGGCAGCCCAGGTCCTTCCTATTCTTTCTTAAAGCTCTACGGGGCGCCTTTGTGAGGTCTTAAGGTCGGGCTGTAGCCTGTGCTAACGTCATTGAAGAGCTCCTTACTTCATCCACACAGTTTATACGCGGCTGTTCCGTCGATCTTCTGTCTGATGCTGTCAGACTATTCAATAAAGATGACGCTTCTATAATAATAATAATAATAATAATAATAATAGTCCCACCCGATAGTAAACAGTATGCTATAATGTGTAGCAGACAACGCCCATCTGGCCGCCGTGTTAGTAATGTTTGTTACTCCTCGAACTTCCTCGACATGAGTGACTCATTCGAGCCAATCGGTAATCAATGGGCAGCTATTTGCCTCATTTCGTATGAGAGAGTGTATGGTTTCGACAACACATGTGGACTTGAGAGCGCTATGTCGGGACCAAAAATCATATTGAATACAAGATGGCGAACATAAACAATATTGCATTAGTCTCTTGTTGAAGGAGGATCTAGACGCCGCTGTTCAGTTGACTTTAATGTCTTGGAGAGTCGTTACACCTCCTCGTGGAGCCGCTGGTAGTCACCCACCGACTTTCCTCCGATGACATTCGAACACAAATTTAAGTGTCCGCCCGTTCTACTCGTGTCCGTGTTTGCATAACACTACTGCACAAGAAATGGGAGGAACTGCATGCGGGTGTTCACACTCCATTACGAGAGTCTTTTATCTGAATGAGATTAGTTAGAATATTTTCAAAAGTGTCTCTTTTGACATTTGGCCGCCATCACCATAGTCCGCTTAGTAATGTTTGCCAAGGGAAGGTGCGTAAAGCCAACTGAAGGGCCGCCCAAGACGTGATGCCCTACTCTGGGTCCCGCTGAATCTTCAAGGTGTGACTCGACTTGACGGCGCCGCCGCCGCCGCCGACTAAACTAACGAACGAACGAAATGAAATGAAGGCGAAAAGTAAACTCAAAATGTGCTATGCGACAGCCTAACGACAGTGCTGAGAAAGTCGCTCTGCTCTGGGGTTACATCGGCTCTACGGTTGCCGGACAGCAGAATGGATTCACTTTCGATGAACTTTGCTTGTGGATTTTATTGAACGCAATACGTATATTGTGTGTGTGTGAGATATGCAGCACATAATAAATGACCACAAAACAGTACAGCACTGTCGCTGACTCTATCCAGTCGCTGAGATACGCATCACCTTTGAGGTCACCAAGATGAAGAATATGTGCGCCTATCAAGAAGTCGAATAACATGGTTTGCCGTTGATCATATAATGCAGCCCACGTTTCTTAATTAAGGATATATATAATATATATGCAATAGCTGAATCTTTGTGCTACCATTTTCCAATGAACACATGAGGAATTAGTGTACGACGTCACACTCCATTTGGCCACGTCAACTGGTAGTTGGGCTGTTTTGTGTGATCCATCGAAATATTTGAAGTTCGGTTTGGTCACCTGAAAAGCTGAAAGCCGACGCTGCTGCGGCTATCGCCGTTGCCAAGGCTGTTGGCACCACCAACTCTGAAGGGCGCCAGGAACAAGGCCAGGACGGCGCAGTGCTTACTGCTATGACTGCAACGTTTCTGTTTGCGATGGGGCGGGCCTATTTCTTCCAGTTCCTTCACAGTCATCGTTCGTCTCGTTACTATTCCGTATACGAGTGCGCATCTCTCTCTATCTCTATCTGTATCTCTGTGTGCCCGTCCAGATGGCCATCTTTGAAAAAACTTGTCCTGACTTTTGCTGTCAACACTCTCGTGCAGTGCGAAGGAACGGCGCATGTAGATAGGTAGGTAAAAGCAGCACGAGTGAACAAAGCTACGAAGTGGAGAATGTTCTGCTGGGGCGAGAGTCGGCCTCCCCTAGATTTACTCGAACTACAGCAAATCCGGCCGCTCTCCGCTTTATGGTGAAGGACAACAGCCCGTATCGATGTCTCCCTGCCCCCCACCAGCCGCAGACTGTGGGACATACGCTGTTTCATCTCACACATAGGACCATATGAAAATGGAGAATGGGAACTCGGCATCATTCATCTCACACATAGGACCATATGAAAATGGAGAATGGGAACTCCTACCTTCTCTCTGTTTATGTGTGAGCGTGTGTGTGCCCTCAGGGTTGCTTGCTTGCAGGCCGCTGTGCGACTGTGGTTGTTAGCTCTATCTGGTTCCTATTTTGTTGGGAGTGTAGACACCGCCGCCGTTGTCAGTCATGAACAACTTCCGTTAGGACAGAGAAATCCTTCGGGAATGCAAAGATATAGCCTATAGTAGGTATTTCCTATATTACTCCGCAGTGACAGCCGTACCGTGTCTCTACAGACGTATAGCTCATACAGACATACGCTAATACTCAGTAAATTGTCAGCTGGGTTTCAACTTTCGTCTATTCCAGACCGTTGGGAAAAGTTTGCACAGCATTCTCGCGGCCAGGTGTAGACTCACTGGAGTGAATGAGATACTGAAGTTTCAGAGGTTGGCCTATTTCAACTTCTCAAACGTACATCCGGTGCGTCGGTACGACTGATTTTACAGCTATAATAACATCCACTAACTAAGAGAAGGTACTACGCGGATCTCTAGGTATGCTCCATACGAGGAGGGAGTGTTAAATGACCTATCAAATTTTATGCGATATGCAGCGTGCCCTTATACAAAAAATGTATTGTAAATATAATGTATAAAAGTAAGAACTAAATTACGCTTATGGCGTTGTGATCTGACAGACTGTATTTTCATTCGTTAGTAAATAGCAATCCAGACCTTTCTCTTTGGAAGGCACTCTATCCGCCCCACAAGGCCACACAATATGGCGTTTATCGCATTGTTGTTTATATCCCTCCCCTACGTCGAGGCGACGCCCGTTCTGCAGAATAGGTAAAAACGACGACGTTTCACTAGAGAAAAGCGTACGTAGCGGCCATAGGTGGTGGCTGTCATAGATGATTCATAAATCAACAACACTTGCCCACACACACACACACACACACACCTCAAGCGCAAAAACAAAGAGATTGGCTGAGGCTGCCGCCGCGGCGCAGAAAATGATCTATCGATGTTGTGCTCAATCCCTATACGATGCATTATAATAGGCCCCTAATATTAGATGCTGCCTTTGTGGGCTGTACAACGGGCTATATATATATACATATATAGACTCAACTCTATGCTATTATGGCCTGATGACTAAATCTCGTTAACGCGAAACATAGTCTCTGCACACTAGTCTCGACGGCTGAGGGCCGATTAGAGGGTGGCCGTAGACTACGGACTTCCAGGTCACAAGTGACAAACCAGTGAGGATAGCTGGTGTACTTTTTCGAAACCAGACATATGTTGCCCTGCTTTTTTCCGCGGAACGTCCTTCGCACACAAATAGACGTGCTGCTGCTAGAGCTTCACCGAGTTGAAGCAGAACTAACGTTCGGGCCCAAGCTAGATAACAGTAGCGTCGACCTAGTAGCGCAGACTGACACTGCATCCAATAGATCCGAAATGAGAAGCCAGCTTCGTCTTTTTTGTAATTTAATTAGCACTGTCTTCAACGATCTGCGCTTGAAACTTTTTCCCCCACCAGAAGGATTTGTACTTTCAACCGTTTCACTCTGTACCAGTTTGGCACTGATGATGCAATCAGATACAAACGAGAGAGGTTTGCCATGCTGTTCGCCAGCTGGCGAGTGTTAGACGATGCTATTACAGTGTCTCACATGAAGGTCATAACTGTTGCCTTGACATATGTAAAGAAGGCAAACCATCTTCAGGAAGACATTATTGGCGCACCAAAGCCATTGTGAACAAAACAGGAGCCTAATGGCTAATGAGTTGCAAGACGACGGTGGCACCGCTTCGGTTGAACGATAGCCAGGTGCTGAAAATGGCGCACACACCGCTTACGTTAATAGCGAGACGTCAATGCAAACGTCGATGACTTAGCCCAATGTCTCAAAACGATGCGCTCGTAGAACAGCGGAGCGACAAGGTTCAATAATAAAAAAAACGATTATTACATTTCAGTTATTGCAAAATATTATATAATGCGGCTAAGATAGCGCTGAACGAAATTTCGAATAATGTCAGTTCTCAGTACTATCGGATTTCATCGGTTATCGAGCCAACATTTACATTATTAAAACTTACAATCGCACCTGCGCCGTGTGTTAAAATGGATAGAAATCAATAAACACTTCCAATATTTAACGGAGCAGATGAGTAGATATGATATTGTTAATAGTTTCATCAATTCGAGCGAGTGTAAAATGACTTCAATTTCACTTCATTGCTGTTCGGTTCGTTATTTCATTTTCTAATTTTTCTCCATCCACTTCCAACATCGTTCTACTGTCGTTTTCTCATAGTTCTTTTCCCATCGGTTTGGCAATGGAGCGAAGAGCACGGAAGGCCAAGACGCTCCGCTAAGCCTGGGAGCCTGAGAGCCTGCTTCCTTACAAGCAATCCATTGACCCGTTAGGAAGTGAGACGAGATTCCCTCTCCGGGGAGACGATCCTATCCGTTGGCGAAGGAAGTGAGAACGGCGGCTGACGTTGGCGGTTCCGGCCGTCAGCTAAAGACCGAAGAGCGAATGAGTGGCATGCTTACGTGTGAAGCTCAACTTGCCAATTTGACAGTTATATGTCAAGAAAGGCTAACCCGCTACGGGATATAGCTTAATTGTGGCGGATATCGACACACCGCTAGAAAACTAGTCGATGTCAGGGATTCGGTGGCAGAAAACGGGTTCAGTAGCACCGACGGCTTTACCACCTGCCACATTAAACACGAATCGCACATCCCTGGAAATTTCCGGAACAGTGCGCTGCAAAGGAACGCTCCCGTGAACGCGCCAACCGATGACTTCGGCGATGGCTATGACTTCCTCGGTAATGACCTACTACTACTACTATTACATTCGCTGATGCTGCTGCTGCTGCTGATGATGATGACTGACTCACTGACGACTAGCAAGCTAGTGACTGACCTCGCCAGATCTGACGCTAACTCCGTGGCAATCCAGATGACCCAGAAGGTAGAATTGCTTTCCGACTGCTCGAAAGATGTGTTTATGGCAGAGTCCCAACGCATGGGAGGGGTTGTTGCGGAAAGGGGAGAAACGGGCGAGCAATCGGAAATAGCCGAAATGCGATCAACAGTGACCGACGGCTGCCAGCGTGATGGCCGACGATGAAATGGATACTAGTCAACGCTGTTAGAGCTGAATGAAACCTTGGATAGCATACACATCGCTGAACGTAGTAGCTACCTACCTACGTTATATATATATATATATCCATACATATAGTAGGTTCCATCTTTGTGACCTGATCTAGCCAAACATCATGATAAAGTTAATTGCGTAAAGCGCGTAAAGTAATTAAAACAAACATGTTATTCTGATTTCTAATTATTGTTTTATCGGCCAGAATAAATAAAAACAACTTGAAGTTTTTTTTCTGCCTTTCATTTCGATATATTTTGCAAACACTTCTTAGTTTTATTTATTTACTGGAAATAGAAAAACTAGATTATTTTGGGGCAAACTCAATATTGGACAAAACAATAATATATACTACGGTGATAAACGCCGAAGTAAATCAATAGTCCTCTACTATGTAGTGTACGAATGTAAGCGTGTAGTTGTGAACTAATGTGTCCATATCTTTATTATTGCAGGTAAGCGCAAACGGTTGATGCCGGCGGAAAAAGGTTTCACACATTTTGAAAGCACATATCATAATAATATCAAGATCTACAATGTCTAGATTTTCCAATCATGCCTGCATATATTTATGATTTACATGAAATTCGCAATTGCATCTATGCACACTCTCACACGCAGATATATCGTAGTGATTAGGTACTAGATATCTTAGATCATGTACCGGTCTCCTTGCAGGACAGCTGAGAGACGCCAGAGGCACATGACTGATAGGTATACGAATTTGTGTGAACGAATTCTTAGGAACACAAAATGTGTCTGAAACTGAATTAATTTAATCCATCGAAGAGAATGTAATTGATTTCCAATAACAGTGTTCTCTATGTAAACAACCCGCTCAATAGCAAGCACAGTGCGAAATATCCAGCTATTCAGAGCCATTGTTGTTCTCATCGTCGTCACCAGAGGAGAGAACGAACGATGATACCAAAACGCCGTTTACTTGTAAACCTTCGGGGGTTGGGGATCATGTTAGCTGCGGTGAATGACCGTCCGAAACGGGGGTCGTGTAACGACCTAGGTTCGTAGCTACTCAGTGACGCCTAATGGTAGCGACCGGCCGTTCGATTCCCTTTCGGGGGCTTTTATTTCCTTTGGATAGAGTTTGGAATACGGAATTTCCCTCGCCGCAGGATTCGGTGTTGGCGACAGGCCCGCTTTCAGGTTATGGCCTGCTAGGCCGTCACGTCCGGATTGACCTGGTCCGCAAATTTTCATGGTGCCTTTTTCCGGCTGCCATATTGTTGGCCGCCGTACGATGGTGGGGACTTGGAGGTCCGACGTACGACAGCGTAGAAGAGAAGGAATGGCCGCGAACGATGAGGATTGAAGTCACTCGTGGACAATGCCTTAGCCGTCAGCTTTTCGCTCAGTCTGCCTGTTCGAAGAGACGTAAAGAGGTGGTGACACCAGCTATTGGCAGGCAGCTTGTGGACGCTGTGAACCTGAGAACATTGATCAGTTAGATCTTACCGTAGGTGTACCTATAGAATTCTTGTGGACGACATTTGATAAATTGATGAATTATACAGATCGTCGAAATTAGACGAGTCTTTCAACGAAACGTAACGCGATTTCTTGGATTGCTGGGGATGCTGGCCCATGTGAATCAGGCTTTAGTATTCAACAAAATGGTCGATAGGGATGTACGTACTTTTCTTATCGTGATCTGTGCGCTCAAATAGTAGAAATCGTGGTCTCAATATAATTGTTTACCCTCCACCCAGTAGCGGCCAAGTTTTGTTTCAGCAAAAAGGCAGATATTTGGAACATAAATTAATAACCATATCGGGGAAACCTTTTTCGTTACCATGAGACTGGAACTTAATTCATATATATATATATATATATATAAGCTAAGTTGCAGCCAGTAATAGTTGCGCGTGCGCTTTCGACGTCGACTTTGTATCCGACCTCGCGAATCCTCAGTGATTGAGCGATCTTTAGAATAATCTGACCGTTGCGTGGGACACACGAATATTCGATGTGATAGGAACTCGTTGCAAAAACAGCCCGTTTCCTGCCTACAACACTTCTCTGTCTCTGCCTTTCTTCATCTCCGCTATTTCCACTTTCTCTCGGCATTTGCCGACCTATCGCGAAAGAAGAACTGCAGGGGATCTTGAACCTCCCCCAAGGCACTTCCCGCCCTCTTCGATGAAGATCGTACAGGACACCTTAGGCCCTCTGCCCCATCCTACCCACCAATGCATGATTCACAAGTAGATTCAGACGACGTCGTATGGTTTTCCTGCACGACAAGCAAGCCTGACTATGTTCATCTTCATCCGGATATCCATCACGTCGGGGAGATAGAATATGGCAATATGCAAACGTAGCGTGTGAGAAGCAGCGATGTGAGCGACGAAGTGGGTGATCGTTCCGAATGACAACAAAGTACCTCACTCTTTCCTACTTTTGGCAACGTTTTCGCCAGTTTTCAGCTGGCCTCCTTCTCACTCTCTCTATCTATCTCTCTCTCTGTTCCTATGTGTTACACATCCACAAACGCACACAGACTCTCTTTCTCTCCCCCACTCTCTTTGGCTTTGTCTTAGACTAACATGCTGATTCGGCATGTCATCTTGATAAATCTCGCGCCTACTCGACTATGGCGAACGCTGTCTTTGCGAGTGGTGTACGCGATCGAATACATGTGACACACTCGAAGATGTGCTCGGACACATTCGTCGAATTCGGTGCATGTTACGAAACGACGATATCTACGATACGCTCTCCTTGTACTTGGATACTGAATGAGACAAAGTTCCCCTTTCGAATGTATTGTAGATAGAGAACACGGAACGACAGGGTTCGGGTAGACAACCAGAGACAGCCAGAGAATATATTTTTTAGTTTCTTCTATAATATATGTTATTGTTTCAGATGTTCGATGGCTATTGTTTGATGGCCATTCTTGATGGAATAATGACGATGATGACGATTATGTTTCTGTTGTGGACGAACGAATAAGAGATAAGAAGTCCTCGTATCCTTGGCCAATTTTAATCCGCCTACACGCGGGTATGAAACGTTCATTTTCCATCCAGTACACACGAGATATCTATACCCTACCGTGCATTTTTTAGTCTCACCAGTGCTCCCGTTTTTCATATATATATATATATATATACATATTGATGTTGAAAAGCATATGATTTTCCATAAACGCTGACAGTACAGTCATAATACCAAGCTGTGACGCTGAAGGTGGCGTTTTTTTGGTTCGCTCTCGAGAGAAGAAACTCTGATACATGGAACTCGCCGCCTGTTGTCCCTCTCTTCCTACCCCCACCAATTAGAAGACAGCGTCTGTCGACAGCACCAAGTTGTTCAGAGAAATGTTACCTTTTCCATTTGATCTTCTCCATTGTCAAAGTCACGTCCGCTTATTTCCTGCCGCTTACGACAGGTGACGTGTGTATCCGAGGTTAACGACATCACCTACCTAAAGGTTCTGGGAACGAAACGCCCTCGAGACGATCTTCATAGACCAACCGATCCTAACAGAGAGATGGAAACTAATGCCTCGCCTTTCATTGCATTGCTTAGCTATGCATCAATGCATCTACCTAGCGGTTTGTCTGTTATCTCTCTGGCAATCTGAACATGTCGGTGTGTGTTTGTGTGTCTATGTCGAGTAAAAAAAAAACGATATTGTCAAACTTTCCTTTGTACCGCCAGACAATGAAGCCACTGTCGACTGCTGAGGTCGAATTCAGGAATTGTACAATTCTGTTCTGCGCTGTTTCCACTGCTTGCTTGGTCCATTTTCGCATCAACGCGGTGAAGTGAATACAACAACAAGGGACTCAAATGTTATACTCACTCGCTCCACCTACTCCTCGAGCTCGATGGCGTCTGCCAAATATTTGATCATCCACAAATAATACAACCTACTTCAACATCCTTTCGGTTCATGCTGCTGTGGCATCGTCTTTGTTCGAATCTTCCTCCTCCAATAAGTCTCACCGGCCGCCGTTCGGGGATGTCTCCACATCTCCGAATACGCAACTTTCTCTGGTTCGTTCTGAGCATTTCGCAATTCACTCTCCATTCGACGCTTTTCTTTACTCGTTTTTCAATGAATCACCTCCGCCGCCATCCCCTCCTGCAGCTGATGATACACTGATGGTATATATATATATAATATATCCATGCGTTTGTGTGTACTTGATCGGATCGAGTCAAGAGCAAGGGAGAATGATCAGGGTGATACGTGGAGACAGACGATGGACGAGACCGTCTCAGGAGAATCCGATATTTTTTGAAGGTCATCATCTTCTCATACCTTGAGAAAATGAAAGAGCGAAATATTTAACCAAACTGCTTGAAGTATTGCGACATATTTCACGCGTTTCACAATGCGGTATGGGAAATATGGTGCTCAAGTGAACGCGGCGTAGCTTGTGCACTCATACGCCTCGTTGAAGGTCGTACCGAGTCATGGGATGCTTTTAGCGATTCATTTTTCGATATTGTTACCTTAGAGACATTAAAGTAACACCTACATTTTTTTGCGTTACGCAAAGCAGCAGCGGATATGTAATTATGCTAGTTACGTTCAACTCTGTAATTAGGAATGAAGAGGCGACCCGTTCAAAATTTACTTCTGAGTGCCCCAAAATTAGCGTCATTTGTGATATATGTTTTTTTTAGTAAAAACATCAAACTTATTTTCATGTTATTATACATGAAGAAAAACATAGTGTTTATTTATTATACATATTTCCTTGTACAATAAATATATTGTTGGTTGCATTGTCTAGATCTCATAAATGCCGACGCAGGGCCGACGGATACAAAGTTTGAGGCCTAGCGGAGTACAGAGGGCTCTGAGACTGTATCCTCCAAGCAAAAGCTATCGGAAACCTTGCTGAAATGGGAGAGTTCGTGGAAACTTTACTTCAACCAGGCGGCGTTTGGAGGTTTGCGTGGTGGAAAGAATCTGCTGTATCACATAAACCAGCCGGGGAAGCGGTGAGTTTTTCTTACACGAACGGGGATGCGCTGGTGGTCTACTTGAGATAGATGCCTGTGTAGCATGGAGAATTCGACCACCACCGCGACGCCAGGAAAAGCCCAGGGGCACTCTGTCGATTGCCGTAGCTCCCTCGATATTGATATTGGCTCCGATATTGTGGGCGTTCACCGCCTTTGTTTATAAATACGATAATAACGGAGTTCAAGCTTGACATAAGTCCCTAAAGTCTTCCGTTGCCTCCTCTTGACCAATGGTGACCAATAACAGCATGAGTTTCAATTGAAGCGTATATGCATCGCTCGACGATCTACCTTGGAGTAAGATGTCTCAGGGTGCTCCCGCTGGCACATGTTTTCTGCGGAATATAGGTCATCTTATGAGTGGTCGTCAATGAAAGTGACGAGTTCAAGATTTATTCGTCTATTTAAACTCAATACGCCATTTGCGATCTTAATCCCATCTTTGGCTGTGGAAGAATAGAATCGTAAGGAAATCTGTGTTGCATTGTACAAAAGTAACTAAAGCAGAAAAACAAAGAATGAAGCTAAACAATTCCCTTTACTTCCCGGGACGCAGGAACATTCTGACCCTGTTGATTTTATTCCCGCGAACTTACGTGTAACACAATACGTTGGTAGTGAGATAATTATGGTCCTATGTACTACTGCATTATCAGAGTTCGTATACAACTATCCACAGCCGTCTGTTTGTATCGGGCTTTACCTCGCGCTTCATGTATAGTGCTCAATAAGGAATGAGACAGCGTAGATCTACCCCAATGCGTATTTTATCGATTGTCATCTAGATCGAGCGATTAGAAAATCAATAATATCATTTATTTTTTTTATAAGCGAATTTCTTAAGTTATGATCATACTCATCATCATCATCATTGCCACGATTATGAGTTGGTGATGGTTAGGCTAAAAAGCAATTGTAATAAACGTATGGCAGAAGAAGCACCATTTGTCATCAGACGCAGCAAGAACAAAGTGCCCCTACCCAAACCGTGTCTGGCAGAGAGTAATTTCTTATACAATAGGTAAATACATATGCTTCTATGTCGTCTGTGTAAGCTCCGGCTATCTGATATAGCTCAACCCCCACCCGCCCGCGACGATGTGCGTAATTGTCAATAGATCGTGCTGCTTTAAAGCCGACTTGCGGTAGTTGGCGCTTGTATTGATTTTAAGGACAAAGCAAGGACCTGCATCGAAATTTGCATAATTCACCAGACCAGCCCAGAGCCAGACAGCAGTAGTAGCAGCAGCAGCAGCAGCAGCTGGCGAGCTCGCAGGCATAAGTTAAGCGGGAAGCACCATCCCTCACTATGCCCTCACTTAGGTTATCTCCATACATTGGTGTCCGAAGCAGGCGGCCCAAGCCATTGTTAACACTCGACAAAGTGGAGTGGGATAGGAAGAGATAGCATGAGATAGGAGACTATGTGTGAGAGGTTGACAGAGAGAGAGAGAGAGACTGGTGGTTGCTGCTGCTGCTGCATGTTCTCCTGTTCAGGGCGTCCCGCCTGCTTGCTTACTCGTCTGTGGCCGTGTGTTGTTGTGTGGGTGAGTGCGTCTGGGCATAATAGATAGGAACATCACTAAACCTCTCTATTTCTTCTCCTGGCTCAAGAGCGGCTAGTCAAGAATAGGGTGGCATTGAAACGCTTTCGCTCGCTTCTCCCGCTACCGGCCGGCGTTCCGTCAGCAGTATGCTTGATCGTGCCTTGTTAAGTAGTCACTCAAAACGGTCTGAATCTTGGCGAGAAGGAGCATTGCTCTGCTCTCAACTCGCATCCCTCACTCCAGTGTTGGTAAACGCCTGGAAGCGATCAGTCGAGAATGACGATGAAACAGGTCTGCGAAACCGGTGCGCAGAGAATAAAAAGGACCCCGTCTCACTTTCTCACTGTTCCTGAGTGGGTTTGTGAGAGAGAAAGAGAGAGAGAGAGAGAAGTGCCTAAGCGAAATTTCTTAGATCACACAAAAAGACATCGTCCGTTTTGAGCCATACTACACAACACAACACCCTGGTGAAACCTCATTGAACCTTGCTGACCGTCCCTATCAATTATATCCCTCATTGCTGCAAGTTTCATTATTGAAATACGCAGTTCGTGAAAATCCTCGTGTGAACATGTCTCATTATTTAGTTAACAGTAGACACTTTTTAATCATTGATCCTCAACTCTTAGGACCTTCTCAGAAATATGGATTTCTTTGCCTAACACAATTTGGTATTGCTATTTTATAATAAGCGACTTGACCATATCGGCATTTATTTCTAACAAAATGATTCCACTAGCAACCTAATTAATAATGAATTAAAATTAACTAATTAACTTAGATAATTTTTAATTAAATCTGGCCAATTAATTAAATCATCCTTGTGATCTCAATGTGCTCATTTGTGATCAACGTGATCCTTGTGAGTCAACGTTCTCATTTCGCATTTCGTTGTCTCAATATATTAACCAAACAGTGCTAATGTTTTTGTTCCACTCAACACTTCTACAACACTACAACCGTTCCGGACGTATACTAGGTGTCTGTGAATGAATAAATGCGCACTGACAGACAGACAGACAGATAGATCGACTATATACATGGACACATAAAATGTGTCTATCTCTCTGTCCGCAGTATAATGTGTCTGCCTCTGTGTGGGTGGGTGGGTGTGTGTTTCGGCGACCACAACAGTGGTGGGAGGGACATTATCCTTTATTATGGCCGCAAGAGGACAGAGGTCGCCTGCGAAGCGTAGCAAACAGGCAGACAGCATCCGCCTCATCTATTCGGACATCAATTCCACTGTTCACCGTTCCCTCTGGGGAGTAATACATATTACTACTACCACGCTACTCAGTGTAGTACACCGTCAGTAGCACACACAAACGGTGTCCGTGCTAGTGCTAGTTGTGGTGCCGGCGCTCAAGCACTGACACGAGAAACTGCAATAGTAGCAGCAGGAACAAGAGAGCGGCAGCCAATGCTATATTCGATGTAGCAGCAGTTTCCGTGCCGCTGCAGAAGTAGCAGAGGTAACGGCGCGACGCGGCGGCGGCGTCGACGACGACGACGACGACGATGCGTATTGTTCACCGCGCGGGTCTTCCACTGCCGCTGGGCGAATGGTCGGTCCAAGCCCCCAGAACGCTTCGGTTGTCTGCCTATTCACCTACCTACCAATCTACCTGTCTATCTCTCCATTTGTCCACACCAACCTACATCTCTCTCTCTCTCTCTCTTCCTCTCACACTCGCTCGCTCGCGCCAGCCTGGACCATCATTAGTCAGTAAGCGTAATTCTAGCCAGTAGCCCGTTAACCACACTCCAGTTGGTTGTCGAAATCTCTTTACCTACATCACGGCCGCGCAGGTACCCCTTCGACCATTATGTAATGAGAATGAACACCAGAGCTACGGGCATAACCCCCCAGTTTCCCGCTCCCCGATTTATTTAAATCCCCTGCCTCTCCACGCTTGTCTAGCACCACTTCGTGAGAGAGCGGAGATACGGAGCATGAGGAGGTCGCCTCTAGCTAATTCTGGACTGGTTGGACCGGGCTGGACTGGTCGATTTATTCAAGGACGAAACAATTCCACAGCACAGCAAGGCGTCAAGGTCGGGCCGCGCGAATTAGTATAATGACTAGCTGTTATGCTAGGTACGTGTGAAGATCTGTGTGTGTATGGACGTATCCTGTGTTATTATTATAATTAACTATCTAGCGGTCTGTCGATACGTATTATAATGCGATTGATGTGACACATTGCAGCCCTGTAGTTCTAGTGAACACTGATTCACACTAACGGGTTGTGATCGCGGTTTTTTGCCCTGTTTATGTCACTGATGAGTGTGACATTATGGACATTGAAATGTAATTGGCCACCAACGGGCAATGTACAGCTGATCAACCGTAAACTGTTATTGAGTATATATATATTATATATATATATATACTAGCTGACAGGTAAATTATTCACTTATGTTAATTAAACGTTGTGTTCATTTATTTTTCAAAAAAAACGGTTTCTTTTATTTCTGCATTTGTGTTTCGATCTGTTTGAAATTTCTCGTTGTGATTTCCAGTGTTACCGCAAATGTTTGCCAAACATTCTCCGCCATTTCTAAGATCTAGCAAAATATGGTATTTTAATTCAATTACGCAAATTGAGGGGCTTTTGAGTTTCATTTTGTTAATTTGGTTCTTTTTTTGGAATCTGTTCGTTTGTATTTGTTGTGCAAAATTTGTTTTCAGTTCATTCGAGCCCCAGTGTCGATCCCGTCGTTGCCTCTTTTGGCTCGAACGGTCTTCAAAACAGCGACGAACATGGAGATGAGAATTACTCGTACTATGGAACCCATTTGGAGGATGAAGGTAATTAAATACCACCAGGAATATTGTATAGATGGCACGGATATTCTGATATTCACCGGACTTCTCCTTCACCTGTGTTCTATCTTAACATTTTAGCGAAGTAGAATATATAATTGTAGATCAATTCACTATATATAAAATTGTATAATGGCCACGAAGTAAGTGTTGTAACCGGTGCTGGGAAAAGCAAACGCTGGTCATAGTAGACCTATGTTGAGGGCAGGACACTTGATGACATCTTGTGTTGCACATTGTGCAGCAGTCGAAGCTCAAGTAGTACACATTTGTTTAGGTATGGTACAGAAGAAGCAACAAAGTTATACAATTAATTATAGCAAGCACAGGTTGGCAGGTTAAGCTGCTGCAAGTTGCTAGCGTGATCTGTGATCCGTTTAGCAGATCAAAAGCCTTGGACGTCTCACCTTAAGACAATGAGTACCTGACCTAAATACACATGGACATAGAGTACTCTCGAAATTGCAGTGGTGTCAGAGGTGAATGTCGCGATCAAATATTATGTGTTCACACATGCTAACTGGCACTGCAGATTGACGTTTGATTACTTGCAAGTACACAGCGTTATCATTATATGACTTTGTATTTATCTATTGAATATTCGTGCCTATCGATCAAATCTAAGGGATGTACCCGGGCACGCCTAAATCTAACAAAGTGTGTCATGCTCTCTTCAATCACAGCCAGTGTCCTCTGCTTCAAGCCTGCTCTATAATATGTAGTTTCGAGGGCTCTTTTTACTGACTTAATGCTTGTGGGAGTTTATACATTAAAGAAAAAATGTTCTCAAATAAATGGCGTTCGTCCAAGCAAACTGTTGTTAGGTATGGCCTATTGGCCTTCTGGTATGGTCGTCACTTCCGGAGTGACTGGGCGTTTTTCTAACCGCATATTTTGAGGCAAAAAGACAACGAAACGATATATAAGAGAACTTAAGCATTGTAAAATTGCAGTTCCTTTAATAAACCAATAATGCTTTACCTTTACCCTACACCTGATTAGGGCTTTGTCGTATACGCGACAAACGGAGTCTCCCAGTAAAAGGGGAATATCATACATTCAAGAGTCAAATGGTTGCTGCCAAAGCATGATGAAGTGTGTGTCCAATTGGCTCCAATAACAAAAGCTCATATTTTACTGAGAATGCTGCCGGGTTCGAGCAGCGTTTACATTTTTCACGTCCATTTGTGCCGCGCTGCCACCTCTTCCAACAACCACCGCTACCAAGGAAAGCTTTATGTGTGAGACTGTCTATGGGTTATTTAGGTGGTATGTTAGCTTCTCACATCGTTAAGCCCTTTTTGGTACTACGAAGCGTCTCAGCACTCGAGGGGTGCCTACTTTCAAAAGCGAGAAGAATTCTGCTGCTGCTGCTTCTGCTGCTACAGAGGAAGAAGATGAGGAGTTAAATCAGCGCCGGTGCCGCCGTCGTCGACGTCGTAGAGGCTCCATTCTGGAATGGACGTATTCTACAGAAAGAGGCTACCAACGCAGTCTCCGTATGCTTTCTATTTCGGGGTCAGATCCCCCACCAAGAGATAGGAACAGAGGCAGCCTTAAGGCGTATAAAAGACATACCCTAAGGATAGTCCTCGGTGGTGTCATGGTGCAGTGGTGCCGTCAAACAGCCGAAGAACCCTGGTGTATTCACCCTGCTGGTGCCGATGCTACCACCACTGTTACATATATATATACATGTGTGTGTCTGTGGGCGTATGTGTGGCGCTCGCAGCGAAAATGCCACAGCAGCTTCTAGCGGCGGGACTTGAATCGAAATCGGGTTGTTCTCCTCTGAGCCGTCCTCCGCGCCTGCCGAGTGTCGAGCAGCAGGGTCTGTCGTCCTTACTACAAATCCTCGGTCATATATCGTCGGACGGCAGGCGAACGAGCTACCAAAGCGGGCAGAGCAGAGCGACTGTGTGAGCGTACGTGGCCCAGTCAGCCGGCGACTCCCCTAGTCCAACTTTCCACGACTGCCCCTGCCCCATTTCACCACTTCACCACCCTTAGCTCAACCCAACAGTCGAAACCCGAGAAATAACGGTCGTGCTTCCACCCCGAGAAGGAACCCTCGAGCAGCCGCGGGAGCGTGAGCCGAAATGGTCGTTGTGAGAGGGGAGATGGGGGTGGCGGCAGTTTATCGGGGTCGGCCGTAGACAAATGGAATACGTCAAGCAAGTTGTAGTGCCGCTGAACCCGGAACTCAACTGGCCTTCATGTATGTATCGTGCTTGGCGAGAGGCGATGTTGTGTAAGACACAGCCAACGGATGATCTGGATGGTGCTGGCGTTGGCCAATGCCATTGGGAAATCCGGTCAGACGGAGGTTGGTAGGTTTTTTTTCTGTCTGTGCCGTCTACTTCTTCGGTCTCCGTTGGGCGCCGATTCCCTTACCCCTATTTTGAGGGACGACCCTGGATGGGCCGACGCGGAGCGAGGAGCAGCACATTTACCTTTAACATCTCGGTAGCAGCATCAACGGAGCCAGAAAGACGACGAAGTCCGCTCATCCGGAACGGTAGAGGGCTTTTTGGCTTCTTTAAGACGGCGAGAGAGCGAGACGAGTCTCCTTCGAGATCAGAGAGCGGCAGGCGGTGGCTGATGTTTCCTCGGCCGTTTTGAAAACAGAAGAGTTCACTTTTTGGGAAATTCTTTAAAATCTAACTATGTAATACCTATGTTGTACTTCCCGCATGAAGGGGGAATATATGTAGTCGTTCTCGCATAAACTATATATGTACAATTGTACAAATATTGATTTAAATCGGCGAAGAAAACACAGAGCAAACACCTATGCCGCATCGCCCATGGCTCGTTGGTAGAGTTGCCTTCCAGATATCGATGACGGTAATGATGACGGCAAATTTGTGGCTCACATTAACATGAGCGGGTCAACCGATAAACGAAAAAATTCTCATAGCTCTAATTTCTATTGGAACAACAGGATTCCTTGCGTTAATTTGTATTCAGAATTAGCGGTCCGATTATCATAACTCTGGTCATCTATAAACCTATATCGTCATTAAATGCTCTCTTTTGGGCGCCTATTCTTAACCGTAAGCGAACTTTAGTATCTATTGGGTATACATTTGTTGGCAACATGTCTTTTAAACGTATCATTAAATAACCATCCAGGCCATTATAGGGTAATCACTATAAGATCCAGCGTGAAGTGGATTATTGATGGGTCGGCTTTCAAGGGTGGGCTAGAAGAGCCGTGACGAACGTTTCAAACTCTTTGCAAACGTGGTGCGACCTCAAGTTTAACCTGCGTAACCATATCTGCCAACCGAGGACCCTCGAGTATTTCGACATCAGATTTTCCGCTTACCTGAACACGACGGAATCTAATCACTGTGCTTGGTGTCTGTCTGTGCGCAGCTTAGTTCAAACAGCCGTTATCTACCACTTGTCCAGATTCTAATTTAGATAAAGCGATCCACTAAGGCAAGGTGGATTATATCGTTGAATATGGCCAAAAATAGTCGACACACGGTGTAGGCGTGCGTGAGTGTTCATGTCAGGCTTCGGAAAGCGAGTCGTTGATCATGAGTAGTCTGCGGGAAGTCAGCATAGGGCTATAGGAATCATTGAGTTCCGTCTCATAAAAATGTAAGTTTGGGATGAACGACTGAGTATAACAATAATAGTACTAAAAAAAATCATAATACTAACTTTTTTAATTTAACTTGATCTAAGTGGTTGTGCGTCTACAAATACTGCAGTACATCGAGTAGCGAATAGCAGACTGTACTATAATGAAGAGTTTGCACAATGGTGCCCTCAAACAAAGAATGATGCTGACACATAAAGAAAGCGGGGAATTCCTCTTGCGACCACTCAGTGAGATCATTTCATTGTTACATATTTACAACCGTCTATGGATTTTGCTGAACGTTACTCAACCTTTGTTTCATGTGTTCAAATATTCAATGGATGATATTATCAACAGGTTTATTTATTCACGTTAGCATCGTGGCAATATTATTAAAAAAAAAGTCAAAAGCATTTCAGAGCCAATACTAGGGCCGTTTAACAGGGACAATGTGTTATGCACTGACACGCTGCCCCCAACTGCATTAGCGCTAATTATTATATATACATTAGGATAAGCAATAATAATGAGATAAATTATGCACTTGCAGATCAGATAGAGGCATGGCAATGAGTATTAGAATCATTCTTTGACCACCGGTTGTTTCATAACGCTGCATCTACGACAACGTAGCATAGCCCTAACACTACCATTGTTCCTATTTTCATTGGTTCACCAACGCTGGAGAAAATGGCATCGCAGCTGATCAAATATCCACCAAATAGAGAAGAAACATATAATAGCAATAGATGACAATATTTCGTCTGCGTTCTGGCTCTCGTAAGATTTTAGCACACACCGCTTAAGAAAGGCGGTGTTTTTCACATTAGCAATTATCAAATTTATCGCCAAGTACGCACACAGCCAGCTCACTAGCTTATAAGCAGATCGAATAAATTGAAATAGATAAAGACAGAATAAGAGTACATTGTGATAGCGTTAGCTGTCGTAGGTGCACCGCATTTTTTCTGTATCCGAAGCGGGACATAACTGTCAGATTAAAATAACAGGTTGACATTTTAGTGTTATCAGCAGAAAGCATTTCGAAACGGAAGGAATGCTCCCGTGTTACGCTATGATCGTGGAGATCAGCTTGAATTGACTGAAGTAGGCAGACAGCTTGTGCGGTTGTCTGACACTGCCGTCGTAGCTGAACTCATCTGATCGGAGTGTACCGTTTCAATTTTGCTCTGCAACGGGTGATCGCATAGCCGCATATGAGGATAATGCTGTTGGTTCCACATTTTCAATGATGTCGACCTCGTTGCTTTTCTCCCTTGTACATCCAACGCACGAGTCAAAACGTCATAAATACCCAGGGCCAAATTGTCAGAGCACTAGTTAACGTGATTTTGCTTGAAATTGGCTGACACGAATTTTCCACATGGACACCAGTGATTCAAATATACCCGCAATCGTAATATGGTTGTGTTAACTCACTGGGGACGATTTAATTATGACAGTCAGGTTCGCAATGAGAATAACTAAGAACGCCATTGACATTATTATATTATACTTAATAAACGTTAATATTTCATTTTTTTAATTATCAGTGATATCATGATATTGTTTTTATATTCAGCAGATATTGTTTTAATGTTACACATGTTGCACAAATCGAAAGAGGCATTCTAATGATTGTCAAAAACATTTAAGGATGCCTAACCGCTGATGATGCAATCCTTCTCTATGTGTGTGAATGCTCACCAATGCACTATCGACGATATTTATTTTTTCATACTTAGGAAATACCGAAGGTAATAATTTTTGTTTAGTCTTCGCAAAAATTATTATTTTTATTGTTATAGTTATACAATATGCAATCGTAAAATGTACGTTCTTGCAGTTGTAGAACTCAAAAGCGCAGCAGTGGTAATGACAGGAACTCTATGAAACTCGAAAAGTTCGTAAGTGTTTTTCTATAATTTAGTTTGTTAATTAGATTTGTAGGACAGACCAGGGGGTGCAAGATCCGTCTGTGGGTCGGGGCAGCATTGTCACTCTGTATCTCTATATCCTGTAATTAGATTTCACGTTGGAGCGCATAGGCGCATTTCACTGCTACGCCATTCATTTGGACAACAGATCTTTAACTAAGCATTGTATACTATATGTAACGTGAGACAACTACTATCAACTGAAGGAGCTTTCGCTGTAAAAAATAACAATGAAAGAACGCGAAGTGAATCCTGTTAGAATATATATAGACCTCATTCCGATAATAAGAATCGAAGATAGATTTGAAATTCGGGGGGAAAACAGCCATAAACGCAATAGTGAAATAAAAGCGAATAGCTTTTGAAAAACCAGCACATTCGTATCTTATATAAAACAAGGGAGCCTATCGGTGAGTTGACCATTTCGAAAGTTCAAATGAGTTCCTCCGAAAAGTCAACCTGTAACAGCTTTTTTGTCACCATGGAAGCTTCTTGGAACGGGCACATCTTTTGCTGAGGAAGGCAAATCTCTCCCTCGAGGATCATTGATGATTGAGAAATGACGCTGGGGACCGATAGAGAAGGATGCTGAACATAACAAAGAAGACGTGAGAACACTAGTGATACAAGTGGCAGCATTGTGGCGCTGCCACAGCAAAATATTAAAGTTGGACAGGGATTGCTTACCTCACGGAATACAACGAGCGGACGAGTTCATCTAACAGGTGATACAGAAATGGATCTCTCTATCGCAAAGGCAAACGAACGTGCATAAAACCTTGTGATCGTTGTTACCGCTTATAAGTATGCAAATATGTTTGGGCTGGGGACAGTATGAGAGGTTATGTTTCTCCAGGTAAGCGGTGGTTGTCGAGCCTGGTGGCCTGGTAGTGCATTCGTGTGTGCCTTGCAATCGGGGGAGACATGTAAGTGCACGGGTTTGATCCCCATCGTTGCACAATTGCATTTAGGGGTCTGTCTTACGAAGCAATGCCAAAAGCAGTACCGTGGACGTTAAATGTTGGCTGAGAGTCAGCCAGAAAACCCTTAGGTAAGCGATGGTTAGCTCTTGAAACCCATGCAATTTATGTCGAATATATTCTAATCCATCGTGACCGGCGTGGAGGAGGAGGTAGCAACGTGCGAGTTCAATTCTGGTGATCTGCCGGCATAACATGATATGCCTTGCTCTCTTCTTGATGATTTTTCTAACGAAACTATTAGATTGCGTTATGCGTGTGCTCTTACCTAAGGGTAAAATCCTCTATTTTCTTGCAATATCTCTCTCTCCCTCTATATATATATATATATATCCGGATTCTATTGCATTTGGTCGTTGCATAGAATTAGGACACGGTTCTCTCACGAACCGTACATTACCGCCAATTCCCGACGGCCTTGTAGCATCGTGCCCCGTAGTCTGCAACTATAATATAGTACAATGTTAGATCCTGTGAGTGGAACTGCGGCTATTATACAACTGCAAGTCATTTGGCCTGTAACTAAGCCCAATCACGTGCATGGCTAGCGAGGGTCAGGAGTGAATTTAGTAGGCCATTGAATAGATCGGGCAAATATTTTAGTGCAGCTGAGCAGATGGATCCATTGTTCGACAGATCTGATCACCGTGATCAGCCTGGCTATTTGTCATAATAGGTCCAGCAGTGGCCTGACGTAAAGGCAGGCAGATATATTTCGTAGATGTGAATTTCCCAAAAATCATGGCCATGTATGAGAATCACTTTTTAAGAATCACTCCTGCCTCATTCCACTATTACCAGGTCATCACCTGGATGCACTGCCCCAAGCGTCCAACTAACGGATGATAGAATTATTTTTAAGTTGTCTACTGTAATAGGGTAGCTTGCTCGACTCATGTTCTTTCATCTGTGGTATCCCATTAAGATGAAATTAAGATATCAAAGGACAACTATTACATGCACATTGCATATATCAAACAGGCTAAGCATGGCTCAGCCCCGTGCTGTAGCAGGCCTGAGTAATGGTGGATGCCGTCATCGGTCGAGCTGCGTGTCTGTCTCCGTGCCTGACTGCTTGCTGGTAGTCGTTGTATAATATGCTGGTGGTGGTGGTGGTGATGGTGAACTCTACCACACATTTTCGATGATGTGAAAGCTAAACGCGTAGAGATCCACGACGTCCTGCGGTTGACACAGGGCTAGCAGTATAATTCCCATAGGGGCGATTTGACCCTTCGCGCTTCTCTCAGGGGCAAAGGCCGAGATTCACCCGCAGACCTACATACTATGTACGACCGCTGCCACCACACTGCTACTGCCCCTAGTGCCACGGAGACTGCGACAACAGCAACAACGTGGCCCAGTCATACGTTGATCCTGTGGTATTACCCAGAGGGAAGAGAGGCGCTTGGGAGCTTGCCTGCTCGGTTGACCTTGTGTTGCTTTTGGTGGTAGAGACCGTCGAGTGTGTATGTGTGTGTGTGTGAATGTGGCCAGCGCCAACGTACGCGGCGGTGCAACCTCGAGCTCGATCTGGTATCGTGACCTAAGTGCTCCTATCTACTCTCGGATTATCACTGCCTCGCGCTGTCGAAATGTATCGCATTTCAAGATCTGTAACTTCTTATCTCGGGTATCAACTAGTTGTATTCCAAAAATGCGGGCCCTACATAAGCTTTGCAATGGTATGTACACCTTCAAGGAAAACAAATAACGTATGGTGTATCTCAAAATAGAGAGGTAGTCTCTAATCTAGCTCAAATACAAAGATAAAGAAGAAAAACAGCATAGCAGGAAAAATCTGAAAAAGGCGAGACGATATGTACTTTGGCGTAAGCAAAGTCACGCCGTGGAGACATGTTTCCTTTGGACAGAGCCGGGGGGAGGTCGGTGTCAGGATTACGCCCGTGCACAGACATCTGCTCCAAAGTGGAGCACGAATACTTTAGTATCAAAGAGAGCTGTGTGGAAAGGGCCAAATAGGGTGGAGGTCCTGCAAGCGCTCATAACGACTTCCTATACTCCTGGCTGCTATGTCGAACAAGGGATTACGGCAGTATTTTTGAACCTTGGCTAAGTAATTACAGAAGCACGGACCACGTGGACGGTCATATTATGCAGGCTCCTGCGAAAGCAGGATCTGCCGACATTTACCATTACTAAATAGAATGTATCTAGTGAGAGTACCATAGTGCAATCATGCTAAGATTAGAACATTTTAGGAAGTTAGGAGGAGTCCACCATTGATCGTGTTATTATGTACATATACCCATTTCTGTCCGGTTCCAACATGCCTGATTAGAAATATAGCCTAAATTCAATACATCCGCAAGAATAGTTCTTCGGTGTCCAACAGAGGAGGGGCTGGTTTTGATTACTTTACCGCGTTCACGATGTTGTTTACTGTGTGAACTACACATCGTCGACTTGCCTCTAGAGCTAGAGTATGAATGTCTCACGCAACCTTGAAAATAGCAACGAAAGAGACCATTTGTCTCTAGGTCTTAACATTAGAACAAAAAACCCATAAGAAACCTTTACGGTGCGTGTCATCCTGAAAGAACTCACGTTTGCTTTTATGCCACAACCTACAGTGGTTTAGAGTCTACCAACTCGCGTTTCATAGAGCATTCTGAGGGCGGTTGCAATATCACACATGCACTCCTAGAGATAAGAGATAAGGCCGCAAAACAATCTCAGCTCAAGTTAAGTTATCGTTAAGAATCATAAACAATAGAAATATGGATAGTTACCTTCTCCATCTGTCGATACTCATGAGGATTGTGCAACGTACAAGAGCTGCCACTTTTATTTCTACTATATATTATAATATATAATATGGACAGTAGGCACAATGTACAATACAGACTCGCAAAGGCCCAAGCGGCCCTTACTTATAGTATTATTCCAGGCAGAGGCGCATACGAGTAATCCACGAGCATAGCCATTTTAGCAGCGATTCACAATGCTATTCGCCGTTTGCCGCGTGTTGTGGTATCCGGTAAATAGTTTCTTTATCACCCGACTACGACTGGTGCATCCACTCTCGTTAACATGTCGTTAACATCCGAAGAACGCAAGACCGAGCGACCCAGCGACGAATAGCGAGTTACGATGAACGCCCACTCTTGACTAGTCATTAGACGAATCTAAGCGCCTGCCTATTTACCACCACGATTTGCATCGGCAGACGTTCTCGTTGAAGATGCGCAGCCGTCCTACTGCAAAAACGATATATTATCACTAGATTTTACCCCACTGCTGTATGCGGTACTGTCTCGTCATCGTGGAGGATTGGGCGCGGACCAGTGCATCGCTTTCCCGACGATCTCTCGGGGTTGAGGTTGGCCCGGTTGAGGCAAGCTTGCCACATGGCAATCCAAAACGCCCCTGACTCGGTTTCTCACAGTTGGTTGCTCACTGTAATTATCACGTTCTCTTCAAAATTTTAAAAATAAACCACGACTACAGCGCCGCAGCGGATCCACTATTTGCCTATTGGAATTACGCCGTTGTTTTCACAATTTTTAAGTTGAGTATTATTATTATTATAACTATTGTCGCCCTTGTAGACTAGTGACATCAACATGTGCATCGCAAAAAAGCAAGACATCGGCGATATTCTAGTGTCATGACCTTCGTATAAACAATATATTGAATTTCATTCTCATAGTCAGTCTTCAAATTTCCACTGATGGATGATGATGCCACGGTGCAGACCATTGTCGTCTACAATAAAGAGGTTATTGGTCATGTTGAAGTTATTATTACATATAAACATTCTGAAATTTGTTCTGTTTTGACTTGCTGTTTGGCATGCAATGTTCAAATGGTTCCGAATTTTTCTGCATCTGGAATATGCATCGCTAAAGAAGGGCGTCAGACCTCGGAACAGTACAGGAGCTCTGGAAGTACAACACTTTTATAAACGGAACTCTCGCCGTTTGATTATGAGACAGTGTTATATGAAAGTGAGCATGACTGAACTGTTTTAGCGATTGAGGGTCAAAATGTAAGTGTAGGTTTGTGGTTATACGTAGACCACGTGTGTTATCCATAATAGATAGAAGGGAACCGTTCACTGCATGAGCAGGGAATAACCTCCCAGAATGGAGAAATGAGCTCAACCGCATATTTTAAGCTCGGAAAGGCGTATAGTTAATGTTTTATGTCATCTGGAACAGTGAGTTTAGTATATACCTTTAACAAAATGACCGCTCTTTTACTTCCTATTTTTTATCAGACATCACTGGTAAAGCAATGTTCGAATGGTGTTTCCATATACGTGTCCGCTTTCCTGTATTCAGTATCTGCTCCGACAACATCCGGCATTTAGACAATCTCGTCTCTATTCTCTACTCTATAGGTATATTAGGCGATCAGGCGACCGGACGAGCAGGCCAACATTGGCTTTACTTGTCCTATTAAATAGATACGAGGTGCTAAGGGTGGTGGATATAATAGTTGGCCGGCCTGCTGTTGTTGGCAGAGCTATTGAGGATGAAGCCTAACGTGTCCGTAAGCCAGTCCCCCACGCCACTATTCATCGCTATAGGGGAGACAGACGACAAACGATATTGATGATGGTCCTGCGATGCCGCTTCTGACGAAGACACCCCCCCCCCTCCACCACGACCACATATGATGATGTCATCGACAAGAAGGAACACCATGCCATACCATGTAGCAAAAACGGCGACGACGAATGACAACAACAGCGTCAGCAACAAGGACAAAATGGATACTTTGTAGGGGCCACCTTCGGCGCAGGCTTTCCTCGCCTCTGCAGGTTGGTCCACCTCCTCCATTGGTTTTCTTCCTTGATGGCTGTTGGTTTCGGCCACCTTGGTCTATGAGGTGGTTGCTTCGTTGATTCATTCATTCATGCTGATGCTTGTCGCAAAGGACTGCGTCACCATTCGCTGCCTGCTGCTTCTGCGGGGTGGATAGGCCAGCCCATCGGCGACGACCACGACCATCATAATAGAAGAAAGCTGAACGGTCGGTAGACCATCCCTATACGGACCTGTGTATAGGCTGTATACGGATGGACCATACCTTCGCGACTTCATTGACCGTACGCCATTTGGAGAGTGAGTAACTTGTGCAAGCTCTGTCTGCACGACGAGTAAATATAGAGAGAACAGGGTGCGTAAGCAAGGAAGAGCGGAGCGGGTTGTAATATTTCAAAGCTATGCCTTTTCTGTCACAGTGCCGAAGCAGCAAAAGTGGCTGTTCGTTCAGTCCACGGCGGCGCCACTACATGTTAGTGCAAGCGCGTACTCTTACTGAATGTGTGAGTATTCATTGTAAGGCTATTTTTAGACTATATGGAAAACGTAACTAGTCTCATAACTAGCGTAACTAACTAAGGGAATATTAAATAGCACACTTGGAGTGAAGCCAGATACAGCATTATCGTTGTCGACAAACAGCCAGTCTTCGTTGCCCTCGCAACTCTCGTCAGTCTGCCTCGTGGTCCTTCGAACGAAGTCACCTCTGCATGTCGAGCAAATGAATGCATTTGGTTGTGGTAACACCCGGAAACCAGTTTCAACGGGTTGCAGTCCTCCACACCTCCTCTCTGACTCGCTGGGGCTCACATTGGTTTGCCTGTATTGGCGAAAAAAGCTGCGCAACTTCGTTGGGAAATGTGCGAGTCAGCAGAGGTCTAGAAACAAACGACATGCGATTGTCGGTGGGCGGTGAGGGGGGAGGTCGCATGTCCTTCCCACAGCAGCAGGGTAGAACGAGGTGAGTTGGAGAGAGTGTCTGCAGCGAGAAACGCTGGCAAATGGTGCTGACCCAGCCCTATTGCTCCCCGTTTATAATGGATGTCTATCTCTTCTGCATGGCCGAAGAAGAAACAGTTTCGGACTCTGCCGGTACACGCCTGCATCGACCGGCCTCAGAGATACCAGCCACCGAGAGTCTTCCGACCAGTGAAATGAAAAACGCTATGTCACAAATTCCAACAGCACAACATAACGAATTATGCGAGCATTGCGCATGCACCCATCGCTTCCTGGATAAATCAAACCTTGCCCGAACTTGGTTATTTCCAGATGAGCGATGCTTCGAGAACAGTTTGAATGAACTGAACTGGTCGCGGTAGAATGCTACATTTTAATCAGCTCCCATAATAAAATGTGGTTCTTCTCGAATCAACTAAAGCATATTCTAATTTATAAGTGATTGAGAATGCAAAGGATGGAAAATAGCATGCATATAGCATTACGAGCTCATATTTTTAGCGTAACCTAAAACATAGGGGTAGCTCTGTTGGCCAGGGCAGCTGTTATTTAATACCTACAGCGTCCGAATGCGCTTGAAGGTGAGATATCGGCTATCGCGTGAGCATGTGAATAATATATCGGCATTAGACTATTCTCCAGGCTTTGAATAGGTCGAGCTAACCAAATCTCGCAACAATTTGCGAATCCCAACTGGCCAATTTGGTCAAGGCGCTAAGTCGATGTTAGTCGATAACTTTTGAGCTAACCTATGATTTGCTGTCTGTCTGTGCCACCTGAGGCAGGTGTAGCGGCAATAGACTTTTGGTCCGGACGACCTCTTATTTTTGCTACATCCATCGTTTTTGTCTCTTTACAAAAGGATAGAGAGACTGATACTTTTGCTACAATGAAATCCTCTCCTCAATACCGGCGGTACCTCGCGTACTTACACAATATTCTTACACACGTTATAAGTAGTATGCACGGCACACGTGGTACATTACTCAAAGAGGGTCTTACTAACTTCACAGTGTGTTTACCACAATAAAAATGTTCGAAAAGTAATTAGTGTGCGTAAGGTAACACTTTATAGCCTTCACTTGGCCATATTCACTTGCACCCAGTGAAGCAAATGCGCAGCACTTACGCCATCGGTGCCAATTTGCAGGTGCTGCAACCCGCACTGTTGCAACATGCAAATAGGCTATTACAGGTCGCAAAAAGCGGCGACCATGGGAAATCTAATAGAAGGGTTTAGTTTCGCCAAGACTTGCCTTCGACGATGACCTCGGCAAGTGTTCCCTTGGAGATTCAGTTCAGGGGGATCCTGGGGAGGACGGTGGGTCTAGTACACATGTTACGAATAGCCGGTACGCAACTGTACAGCTGTTAGGGCAGCGTATGTAAGTAGCTAGGTACACGTAGACACGTTTACTTACATTTATGTTTGCGTGCACAAGCCTGCACTTTCCGAGTGCGCACATCAATAAAGTCCACAAGCAAAATAGTTGCAACACGCTATTATCAGTGAATTCTTGTCGAGCAATTGCGTGACTCTCAACAGGAATCTGTTGAAGTTTTTTCGATGTCGCCGGATGAAGGAGGTATGGTACGCTCATTCAAGATAATCCATCATTTGCTCGGCGCATAAAGGCCGATGCAGCCATAGGGAGAGGGGTATCCCGTTTATTTGGATATTCTCAACGTGACACGACCAATCTGGCCAATTTTAGACGTCGTGATCCCTGGATGCGTTGAACGTCATCCGGAAATCTCTGAGAACACGATCTAACAGCTGACACGATTGGACCACACTGCATTTTCACTGAGCCTCTGCTAAAAATGCTCAAATCATTATATTGAAGACGGTTGTGATAAGGTGACAAGCTAAGGTGATTTGCATAGATTCATACTAAGTTACAAAGTGAGAAAAATTTAGTTCCTCTTATAACCGTTGGACTGTCAAATACAACCTGGTGACCCTTGTTATCTTGAGTGCGGAAAAGAATCCCTATCTCATACGAAAAGGGCCTCAGCTGAGTTCCCCTGGGACGTCTTAAATTTCGTGATGGATGAACCCACACCTCGTTTAGATCAGTGATATAGCTAATGAGGCAGTGTAGTGAGATGAATAATCCCATTAGAGCGTGCACGAAACAAAAATAAAGATCTTCATAATATATTGCGTCTTCGACCTGATCTATCTACGATGACAAATAGTGTCTATTCTATTCTAGACATATATAGCGATACTACTGGATTTGCATTTTATCGTCTTCCCACCACGTTTACAGTATTGCTATACGTATATAGCGGAGTCCGGCCCAGGAAATGTGAACATCTTCGTTCCTTCCGCAGCCTTCAGCTGAAACGCACAACGCGTCGCAATTTCACGCCGGCATCGCATCGTGTTCAAATCTACCTCTGGTCTAAAAGCAAGTCATTATTTGACTTGACTGCGACGGCCTGCGCCTGCAGTTGTATGGCAGACGCGAAGGAAATTGCATGATAATGATGATAATGGCTTCGAAATGTGCTTCACGGCAGTCGCGAACTAAATAAAATACATTTCCTAACGAAATCTTGAAGCGATTCGTCCCGCCTGCACCTGCCGAGGCTGGTTTTTCGTCGGAACAACTACTAACTAGCCTTTTGTGAGGGAGGTACTTATGCTCGCCTGACTGCGTTTCTCTATCTCTCTCTCTGTGCTTGCGCTCCCGACCCTCACGCAACAACAACTAGGTAGGCCGACGGAGTACGTCGTTTCTTATTCACACAATCATCCATATAATCGGCACGGCTAAGTAACATTAAGTAGTGGCCATTTTGTCTCTGCCTATCTCGGCGCTGCTCTCCAGGTAGAACCTAGAATAAATATATGATAAGTACTACGAACGAGAGAGGAGACACTCCATTCGGCTTCCTCAGGAGTTCCTCAGCGTCATCCTTCTCGCCTTTTCGGTCTCTCTCGTACACAGTGGCACCTAGTTGCCGTACGCAGTCGCTCATTTTCACTGCACTCCTGTCTTCTGTTTGAGCTTTCTACTGGTGTACGTTCCTTCGCTTGGTACCGTCTCAATGCATCTAAATCTAGTTTAGCTCATATTTGTGAAAAGGCTTCTGCCTGACGGGTGGTGGTGATGGCGACGGCGGCGGCGGCCGCAGTGGTGGAGTCTCAAGCGGCGCCAGACAACTAGCGATGGTGGTTGTAGCTATGGCTGGTGAAAGAAAGGCGAGGTGAGAGGGCGCAGTCGGGCAGGCTTTTGCACCCCATGGCTGTCGTCTAGCATTGTCCTTTTTGGTTCGTCGAGGCGCAGGGGCTTACAGGTATAGAAGAACAGGAGGAATAGCTCCTAGATCCGAACCTCCGTGCGCCCTCTGTATGATATGGGAGTAAGCAGAGCAACGAAAGTCGCTAGACCCGCAACGGTTGTTGCGGAAAGGTGAGACTTTCCAAGGGATCATTCGGAGGAACTGGTTGTCTACTTAGGCAGACAAGGAGACGAAAGGCGGTAATTTCTTCCCATGCCTACCTGCTAATGCTTTGCATTTTGCACCGGCTTTGCATTCTATCCCCAATAACTTGAACAGCTGAAGACACAAACTGTCTTCAGCTGTTCAAGTTACTCGGGATAACGATAGTGGTTTCCACAGCGCTGATCGCTCCTTAGGGTCTGCGCTTACATAAACCGCTACATTCTACGCTGAGAGAAAGGGCAGACGGAAACGTAGTAGCCGAGGGACAGTGAATGCTACAGCGGCTGGCTCCTGCCATCGCTGCGACTCTAGGCGGATGTGGTGATTAAGACCATATTCGCCCTGGGCCACATGAAGGGTAACTACTGCAAAATCCTAGTGGTGGTGGTGGCGGTTGCGGTTGTAGTTGGGAACGAGGAAGGAGGAAACCAAGAACGTATAGAGCCGCCACGATGTAGAATTTATAGACCAGGTTTCAGTAAGCACCAAAAACAGACAAACGACCCTAAATGTAAATTCGCTTGCAGTTGTTGGTCACTGTCACCTGAGGACAAAAAGCCGTCTGTTTCATTTGATGTCTGCAATTTTGCAATCGACAGCACTAAGGTTCCCCAACACTTGAGTTCTGTCAGGTAGGGAAACCGCTTCATAAGACGGACCCCTTAAATGCAAATGTGCAACGGTGGGGATCAAACCCGTGCACCGACGGTGTCTTTCGACTGCAAGGCGCACACGAATGCACCGAACGCAGTTCCGTGGACGTTAAACGTTGGCTGAAAGTCAGCCCGGAAGATTTACTAGGTAGGAAAACTGATCTGGAACAACAGCGTCCTTTCCGCTGGATAAATGCAGGCTCTCTACCTCGGGTACAGTGTAACCTTCTATTCAGATATGTAAATTTTAAAATAAGGACTCAGGCTATAACGTTTAGTATCAACTGTCAATGATGAGTCGAAACTGCGGAGATGGTAATGGCTTAAATAGACGTCATTATGAAGGGAGGTAATTTCCATCTGGATATTAAATCTGGGCTCGCGATTATTCACGGGCAGCAAGGGATTAATTAGGACTTAACTAGCAGCCTACAAAGCCTAGACATAGGTTCTTCAGGCCTGACAGCTTATTAACGTATGGTAGAACAGTCCAATCAACTATTCCACCACGATACCAAATAAATGAGCTACAATTTTATCAACATTAAGTTGAACTTACTATTTACCACCTCCTCCTAATTACCTTACGTAAAACACTATGCGTAGTACCATACATAATCTTCATATGAGGTACCATCCATTACAGAAACAACCTTGTGTGTTTGAGATCCGCGCGCTAAATCAAACAGAAGATAACATGATCGAAAATCACCTTATTCAAATCCAAACATGTACGTGTTATTGAAGTTTGAGGCGAAGGTCCTATTCGACGATTTCAACGAGCATTGATGAGGCCGGGAAACCTTTATATGTACCCGTAATTCATCAAACGTAAAGCACTTGTCATTTTTGCAAGAGAAACTCAAGCCAGCTCACAGCCATAAAAACGTATGCATAATTTGTACCTGTCTGTCGCCCAATTCCATAATAGCTAAGTACAGAGTGTCACATAGTTACGAGTGAAAACTGTCCCCATCAGATATAGCTGGTTTGCAAACAAGCCACACTTCGTTGTAAAATTATTATTATTTGTCGAGCCTTAGATAACAATGCTTGTTCGATATTGGGCAATATTCGCCTCGTTTCTATTGTAATAATGTTAAACAGATGATAAGGTGAGATAGATATCGGCCGGTCCCATTCACTATTTCAATTAGATATTCTAATTGAATATCATTAATGAACAGGTGCCGCAGTACTATATAAGTCGCTGTCTATTAATCGCGTAAAATAAAAGTATTATTAGAAATATAATCTCTACCCCACCCCATTGCAACGGACCTAATAATATTCCTCAATAATCAGATCTATTTATCCATCGACATGAACTGTCATTAATGGTATGCCAAATTTAGTCCATTTTGTGGTGTTCTTGTGAAAACAAACAATGGATTTGCGTGTGCCGGTTTTATTATTTCTATCGTCTGTGACTTTATTATTGTTATTGCAATTGTTTATTATTAGAAAAAATGCCAACAATTGTACCCGGACAACGTGGGTATATCAGTGACTATGCCCATAAGCCAAAGGCTCGGTGGGGGGCAGAGTGGACTAGAGAAGTTCTTTGTGGATAGTATGGTGGCATAAACAAGATCCATTTACAAACGTATGCTTACCACGCCATATGTATGGAAGAATAAGATGCAGAATAGAACATTTCTGTAACAAGAGAGACTAGTATTTTGCGAGACAGCAGCGCGAACATGAGACACTAACGACAACTGTAACGACGAGACTTGCACGAGGTTTCCAGATCTGGGAGAAAAATAAAACAAAACCACAGATTGATTTCCTCCATTTATTCCTTAACACGCCATGCGTGCCATTATTAAAGACCATAAGAAATTCTAGAGCCAAAAAAGGCTTGATACAGGAGTTGGCAACAGCTAGACTTCAGGAACCCTCGAACCCGATTACTGTCAGCTATGGCACCTGCCAATTGTGGTTTGAGAGTAGAGAGATGCGCTGCTCCTATGAGTTGATCGTCGAGAAGAATTCTCAGGAAGCGGCGTACTGTGAAACGTACAATAGGTGTGCCTTGACGATTTATCGCACCCTCGGTACCTTGATGCGACTCTTTTATATAAATACGGTGTTATTAATGCTACAAAGTATTTTTCTATATATGTATTTACTACATTACACATACTGAGATTTATATATTCAGACATTACAGCAATGAAGTGTGTTTTCTTCGTACGCTCCCCTCCATAGTGATAATAGATAACATAAGATAACAATGTCCGCAATCTTCTTTTTTTTTTTGTCTTCTAAGTTCATACGTCCAGCAGAACCAGTACTCAACTATTTGGTTCGCTAACACCCTGAGTATCGCAACCAACTTTGGCTGGCTTCGGTAGTTACGTGTCGCTGAAAATATTCGAGACTCCTCCTTTCGGAAGGACAACAGCTGTTGAGTGATTTTCCGCTCCACTTCCTCTGTGAGGCCTGTCTTGGTCATTCTTAAATCATTTCCTGCGACTTCGTAAACTAACGAAGAGCATCGAATATGAGTTGCCTGTGCTCAAGTTATTTTCTTTCGACGCCATGATCAGACTGATATGAAGTTTCTGGGTTGTTGTTGTTGTTGTCGCGGATTGACGATTAGTCACTATTGTAGTGCATCAATTGACTGTGGTAATGTACCAGAAACCGTTATATTTCAATCTTCGATAGTTTGGTGTAGGCCTGACGGGAAAAGCTTACACACAAAATATTATTGGAAAACATATCTGAGAAATTCAACGTTCTTCAGCGTACATTATATAATAATGTTAATAGCACAATGTTTTGACGCCCACACTTTGTGATCTAGTCATTAGCAGGCTGACACCGAATGTTTATAACTATGTATCGAGGCTAGAGCAATGGGGAAGCATTTTAGTACAAATAAAGTTTTCTTTTCGATCCATTCTCGTGCACGCTAAACTCGTGCCGCTATTAATCAATACGTATTAGAACGAGAACAGCTGTCCCGGGGGTGTTATTATATATTGATAACAAGGTCAGCTAAACCTATCTGGAATTGTTATCCAGTTGTCGTGCGAGTTCGTAGATGGAACGAGCAGAGAAGTTCGATTTGCAAACAAATTGCTCTACAATGCATGTACATGGTTAATATACGTTCAATGAATATTCAGCGCAAAAAACCACAAAGCACCATTGCAGACATCAGGGAACGACAATATGGAACTTCGACTGCTTAGTGGAGTACGTGGTAATTCTCTCAGATTTATCGATTTCAAATCTCCCTGGGGCTGTCCCGTTTTTATGCACTCGTCTGCTGTCCATTGACGATATTTTATTATTATGTTTATTAACACAGGGAATTGAGCATCGTCGTTGTTATCGTCGTCGTTATCATTCCAGCTAATTCCACCTCATTTCATGGGCTCAATGTATTCGTGAGCAGTGTACAGAGTTCAGATTAAAATTTATGCGACGGCTGAATCCGAGCATCGATCGATCATTGATGGTGACATGAATAAAAGAGATAACGTGATCTATAAGGAATATTCTAGAATCGCTGTTATTAGTAAAATTAATTCAGGATCCTAGACGCTGTCCTGGATCCATTGTTAGAAATTTAGTTCGAGTGAACTCACCAACGCTGAACGAGCATCTATCTAGAAGTTATTTTCATTGAGGTATTTTGTATAGTTGCGAATGAGAAATGTTCACTTTGAGGGGTTTCATCAAGTTCGGATTTCACCGATGCGATCCTCGGGTGATGCCTGGCCTGGATGGATACTCTACACTCGCTGCGGAGACGCACCGAGCCTATACCCGACATAAAAGTTCGTCCTGATTCTCACTGATTTAGCGACCTTTAGTAAACGAACTCCAACGTACTACGTTAATATATATATATAGATATATATATATCGTATAGAGTAACTAAGGGGCATCTCTAATTTCAACGCCAAAGCCGTCTCCATCGTATCCTCATTAACGCGATTGGCTTTCACCATAAATCAAATTAAGCATTATAAATAGAACCGGAGAGCGATAAGCTCAGAGAGGCAGGATTGAAGATGCGATCGAAGGCCTAAATCGACAGACTGTATCCAATTAGACGAGGAATCCACCACTGACAAATAGCACAGAGATTCTTATGGAGGTCTTCATATACCTAAGATATTTACATATATCAAATACATGCTACCTTCATCTGCATAGGTCACTTCTATGGCAGTATGTCTCTCTACCATTTGAAGGGACTTTCAAAGCAAGCTTCCTGTACGAGGCGCACGCTCTACATTGAAGCGGATGAAAGGCACGTTCATTTTTGTCGCATGCGACGGATCGCCTCTCGAGATCTTTCTAACCTTAATTAGATGCATCATAACCACACATAACCTTCACTCAAATTGCATACATATATTTAGGGACTACCTGTTAAAACCGCCTTGCACTCTGTAGCCTTTATTGGATGCTCGCTAATTTATTTTCATTACATTTATAAGTCAATGTTTTTTTCCATTTATCTTATCTCAACTGCCAGTGTTGGATATGACAGACAATATTCAACCGGGTATATATATATATATATATATATATGCACAGACGTATCTTTGTTTTACGTCTGTTCCACACTTTGATTAACAGAGTCGATACTAACTAAAGAGAGAGAGAGATAGTGAAAGTCTGCGCCATGTGCAATAATTAATCATTCTGGCGTGCCGGCATCGTCGGCCTTTCCTAGACTTCGAAGATCGGCAAGCTTCTACGCCTTTGGGCGTGCGATCAGAAATACTCGCGAAGGTCTGGGGGATTGGTTCAAGGGACGGGGTCAATATATCTGTTCACGAAAGTTTGTCTGTTGATCCTAATTGGGTCTCAAGCTAGCTCATATCATCTGCCAGCTGTTCCCCAAGGTGTTCCAATATATTATACCACTGCGATATGGTATGGTGGCAGATTTCGTTTACAGAACGAAGACGATCTATAATACATCGACACATTGATTAAGTTGAACTACCCTATGCATATTGCACTATTAGCAGCATCAAATCGTTGAACTGGCTAAGTGGCAGACTCTGCTTACAATGTCATCATCTTGATATCAGTTGGACAAAATTGTTTATTTGTTTGTTGATGGCAATCCAGTCTGACAATATTCATTTATGGCATGCACTGGCCTAAAAGTATTATTTACCATGAACCAAACATCATTTACTACATAATTATGTTCACGACCCTGACCGGAGATATAGAACATGTCATCCAGTTTGAGGTATCAGACTTTCATCTCTCGACGTATGTGTGTCCTTCGTACATTCGTCGACTACCATTCCACTGAATTCACGCAAAGATGTCTTGTGTACCTCACCTGAATTTCAGCATAGAATGTATCCCCCTGCAAACCCTCAAACGTTCGACAACCGCCATGTTCCGACATTGTATTGCTATGAATGAATACACCTTATGCAACAAAGACCACAATTAAACGTGTATGTATTCTGCTAACTCCAGGGTAGTTTGCGTTAACTTAATGGAGCGTAGCAGGGTGATAGATTTGTGGTCCATCACACACGGCCAACGAGCAATGAATGTACGCTGCAAAATGGGCTGGTAATAAGTTCTCCCGGTCGTAGTGCAATAGGCTCGTACGAGCGTGTATCATATATATAATATGATTGAATGTGGCTATATAATGATGATGCCATATCAAGCTCGTAATGAAACTCGATTGAAGAATGCCTTACCATCATGGTCATTATCAGTGCTAGTTCTCTTTCCGCAACAGATATGTATGTTTTTAATTCGATCAAGATCATAATAACAATGGTAATAGTGATGGTACGAGAAATTACACATATATTATTGGATAAACTACTATTATTAATATCACTAATATTTGTAAAATCCAATCCGTAAATTTCTAGACTACTTCGGTTGTCATTCAAATAACAGTACAGTACTGTTAATAATAACAGTAACAATTACTAATTAATTAATAGCTACCGACAACAAGATAACGCTATGAATATTGCTACATGTGCACACATGTAACAGTATTTTCGCTGACGAGAAGTATCGAAGTATATTTACGCAGTCCGCTTTTATTTTTACTATATATCTATAAACGAAACGATTGCATCTGTAACTACTACAAGGCAGATTAGATATATTCTATGTATATTTCAATGATGCTATTTAGACATGGAGTCAGTTTTTGTGTGTGAAAATTCATCACAATTATACAGCGATTTGTCCGCCAGTTTTATCTGTTCCTTCTGTTCTTCTGGTATCCCACCATTGGCCCCATCTTATGACGTTGGTTGGGTGCACACATACACAGAGCAGCAGCAGCAGCAGCAGCAGTCGGAGTTGAAGCAGCAGTGACCCGACACAACAGAAGTCAATTTGACTATTTCGGGTTAGTGGACGAGCAGAAGAAGGTGCTCGCCATGAACTGCGCGGGTGCCCTGCGCTGGCTGGCAGAATATCGAGAACAGGTGTGCGGTGTCACGACTCCTCCGTGCCGATCAGCAGCAGCAGCAGCAGCAGAAACACTATTCGTTGCTGTTATTGGCTGCTCGACAGAACCGCTCATCCGCAGAGCCACATCAACAGGATCCATATTTCAGTGGCAACAGCCCCATCCAGCCAACCTGCAACAGCCTGCACAACATCGAGATGGCAAATGCAATAAGAGGACCCTATTTGATTAGAGAGATACGCACTATTATGTGGAATATAAGTATATGCATTTGCCAGTTCAGCGCGATACCTGGATAGGTTCATAGATGATCTGCGGCCCGCGGCCACTAACTCGGGATCGCGGCGAATATGAGGCTGGATGGGAAGGAATATGATGAAGATCAAGAACATTTCAATTGAAGGGTCCAGCGATAGAAGCGATTGAACTACATAGATTTGATTGTGCGGAAGAGGAATTAAAGACGAAGAACAAATCTGCCTACATTTTGATCCGATGACTGACAGCTGTGAGATATCTATTTAATTTGGAGAATAACATTGTCTTCGAAGTGGATATTTATGCAAATGTATTCTAGACGGTAGTAATTATTATAAGAGAGAGAGAGAGAGAGAGTATTGTTCGCTCAATTGCGGTATGATGATATGCACGCTACGTTTGAGGTACGGGAAAAGGCATCTCAATCAGAAGCTGAAATTCGCTATCTATCTTCTGTTAATAGAATTTCTCGAGTGTTTTATTCATGAGTACGTAATTAGATGACTAATATGTGATATCGCTTATACTCGGTAGTTATTTAAGAGAGGAATGTTAGGAAATGTACTTTGGTGAATTTTTCAATTGAAGGCTACCGGCTTATTGGAAATCACTAGACGTCGAATCTGCGGATAATTTAATCTAGTACATGGCTTGTCCGATTGAGCTCTACACAACCTTTCTCATCGCGCTTGGTGACCTATAACACCTGCACCTCTGTTCTACGTCTCATCAATAGTTACTAAGTAAATCACCAAAAATTACAAACTTATTCTTTTGACCTTAAAACTCAGTTTGAGCTTAGACCATTATCGTTGTGTCAGTACCAAGAATTGCTAAGGCAGGTATCCTTCCTTTGTGCTAAGCAAAATCCTTAGTTTATTAAAGATGGCTTGCTATTCGATAGGGGGAGGGAGGGAGAACTCTACATAAAGCTTTTCGTCATCTTATAGAGACATTTAGGTAATTTATCTATGTCCAAGACATCGCTTGGAGTCGTGCATACATCTCAACACTCGTTCAAACGAGTGTTGAGATGTATGCAGGATTTGTATGTCCAAGGGAAAAATAAAAATTGTTGCTAAACCTGAGGAATACGGTAGAGTCACAAATAGTTGTAAAGGTGCCAACATAATCTGCCAAATATTATAACGCGATACACTGCGATATCTGATATTAGGTTTGAAGGAAAAATATGTTAAATTTCACCGAGGCTTTAACTTCAGCTGCAGTACTCGAACTGCACCGTTCAGTATTAGGTGCTTCCGATCAGCAGACCAAACCGTTTCGAGGACTTGTTGCCTGATCTGTATCAGTCCTGTACTGACAACATGAGATTGGTCTGATCTTATACAAGGGCATGGAGGCTATTGTGTAGCCATCTAACAATGTAGCGTGTGAAATTGTTGCTGAACGCCTTGGGAAGTAATACCGAGAACGAAAGGCCCTCAATGTATTCATTGCATGGCGCTTTCAATCTTCAATGTTCCTACGGCAGAGTCGCCTTGTTCCCGAATCCCTTTCCAATGTCGGTCCTTTCATATGTGTATATTCACATCAAGCTCGGTCCCTGCTCAAACTGACGCCCATCTGATAATATGCCGAGCGTGTCTGTCGATATCCCTCGGTGATAGCGTACAAGGACCAAGTGAGATTTTCTCTACAGAGGTCCATAGTTTGCCGTACTAGTCTACCTTACGTAGGCGCACTGAAGAATACCATCTGAAACTCGAATATAGCAGAGTTGCGCCAAAGAGAAATTTTCAACCAAAATCGAAGTCGAGCGGCAACGTGGAATTTTCGACATCATTTATGACAATGGCTTGACGACAGTCATTCATAATATAATATATATATAATATAATATATATATATCATTTTAGGAACTTTGATCGCACCTTGTTAAGTTATGTATATATATGTTTATATATATATATTGTGACCTTGAATAAAGCGCTCTTTCTTCACATGCCTTCATGCCATAGGCGGCTGTATAGTCCCACAGTTGCAGAGATAGATCTTCATGTGGATCACGATGCTAGCAGTAAAATCTCAGCAAGAATATGTGAACACGGCGTCTAGGAAGAACCTTCTCGTAAGGGGTCTTCAACATTGTTGGTGGCTTGGCCATTTAACTGGCATATTATATATCAACCATTGCACGATATATGTAAAGTAAAATTCATATAAAACCATAAATATGAAGCTGAAGTATGCTAAACACATTATAATGAGCTACAAACTTCTATAGTTGTGCGACCTTCTACGATTCGCAACAGTGCTCAGGTTTGTCTATTTGATAAGTGACACTACACACCTGCTCCACTAGAGCGAGGAACCGAAGTTCTGCATTCGTGATGGCCATTTAGCGGGGCCACCGATGTGATTAATATCCGAAATTCATGACTATAAGATAGTCTGAAATACGACCAATTGATCGATTCGACAGGCTCAACCCAGCGACCGTTTCAGAGTGTAATGGTATTTCATTTGTTTTCGTTTGAAACATGTTCAATGTTGTTTCTTTTTTGCACTCACAAGTTAACGAAACTTGGTGTCACACATAACAATATTATGTTTTGTACATTACTAGACATTCGTAATGGGCGATCCTGCCGTTTATTGAGGTTTATTGAGAGAGTTCGATACCTAGTTGTTATCTACAATGGCCTCAAGATGACTTCTTGATGGTGCAATGGTGAGCGTCTTAGACTGCTTTATACGACGAAAATGTGCTTTGGGGTCAAGTCCTGCAAACGCCTTTAGACCTCTTTGACTGTGGTAGATCTCATTCATTTTCACGGTTGCTGTTCGTTATCGTATTTGGCACACCCGCATTGAATAGAATAAATTGTAGCAGGTTTTGATATTAAAATTTCTCCAAATATCAAAGTGAAAGAAACCAGTCGACCTCGTACGAGGCTTCAGGTCTCTAAATATCAATATGATGCTTTTTAGCTTATAGGAAAGCTCTCTTCAGTTGTTGCCTGTCTAAGTAAAAACACGTTTCCAGATAGCCACTTCAGTAAATCTAAACCGATAAACTATTCATTTACTCATCTCTATTGTTTCTCGCTATTATAAAAATCGAAACAACAAAGAACACGCCTGAAAACTGGCTGACCATTTATTTGACTGTTATATACCACCGCCTCTGCCGCGACAAAACTTACCTTCGAATAACGAACAAACAATTGGTCGTCCCCTCGGACACGAGCAATAAAGTAACGTTATTATTATTCCTGTTCAGCTCAGGACCTCCGGACAATGGTCGGCTGCCCCGACGATGACGAATCCGACAGATAGAATCTGCGGTGCAAAATGGTCATTAGCACTTTTACGGGTTTTCTTCTTATGGTTGAGGAAGGCTGCTTCTTTCATTGGTTGGTTGGCTGTCCATCCATCTGCCATGCGTTCCGGCTTGGAACAGCATCTTGTTTAGGACGAAAATATGGAATGAAGGTTATGACTGACATCGCCAATCTGAGTGGGGGGGAGGGGGGTAAAGAGTGAATAACTAACGACAGTGAATTTTAGTGAATAAGAAAATGATTGTCAAAGCAATGTTAGCGATGTGAAATGTTTTTTGACGGAGGCTGAAGCTAAAATGACACAGAATTTGTTTAACTTCGACTTCTGTGTGGCCTGGCGAATAGGTTCATCTCACACAAGCGAAACAATGGAGCCTAGCTTTCTGCCTTCGTTCCATTGTGGCTGACTACATAGTCGTGGAGGATCTGAATGTCTGATAAATGGTTCTATTATTGGTTTTTCCATTTGTTCCATTTGTTTAATAGGACGCGGCGGCAGTTTTTACTATTTGTTTAACACTAGTTTTCGACCAAACTAGGAAAAGGGGTCTAGATGCTTGTTTTACAAATTACTTGTTTCGTTGAGCATTGCTCAGTTTCTGCGTCGTCATATACTGTCACCGAACTTGGAAGTCCCCTCTGGATGCTTTTCGACCAGTGATATATTATTTAATTCTAATTTCAGTGTACAGCCTGGTTATGAAATAAACGTACCAATGCTATTCTGCCTAAGCAAAGGCAGATATCTGGACGTTCTCGATAGTCATGTATCGAATAGTGGCGGTTGAATATTTAATTCAGCTTCGAAAGAGGACGGATGCTGCCAGATTGTAGAACTGTAAACGTGCGTCTCCATGCATGGAATGGCCGGGTGACCGGGGTTGTGGGGGTAGGAGATACCAAAATAACCCCAACACACCCCATGGTGAAGCAATTGGTGGCGGTGGCGGCGAAAGAGGCACCTGGAAGAGAACAAATTTGAAAGTAATATTTCATCTATCCGAATGGAAATGACAAAGGCGGAACGGAACTGTAGTTGTGCGACACTTTTTGCCTGAAGCGCCTCGGAGCCAAAGCGACACCGGGTTGAGACCGACGGCACGACAGCAACGAAATCGGTTGTGTCCTGCTGAAAAATGATTTTGGACCCGTGATTTTTCTTTCATTCTCGTCTCTCTCTCTCTCTCTCTCTCCCTATCGCTCTCTTTCTCGTTAGTCTTTTCGATTTGTTATTTAGCGATCAGAACGACAACTCACAGAGGTAATTATACTATACCTTTGGCTATAGTCAGGGTGCCTTACTCTCGGCTGTATCATTTGTGCAGATCGGATTCTGTCAAATCAAAGAGTGCAGAAACACGACAATAATATCTCTCTCTCTCTCTCTACCTCCCTCTTTACTACTGGAGATTGTTCTTTCTGTCTGCGAGTTCTGTCGCATTTCAGAGCTAGCTGCTTACTGGTTATTCAACACTATTATGGCAAGCGGAATTGCACTTGCGTTTAGTACATAGCAACCAGATACAAGTTAAGAATGGGGATCTTGTCTGGTGCTAGACGCTAGAGAAGCGTGCACTTTTGTTAAGATCAAAGAGCCATCAAGCGCAGATCCCTCACATTTTTGAAGAATAGTGAAATGCTGTCACCATCTACTCCATCGAATTATAGTAATCTCGTGTGGCTATCGCAATTTTACTAGAGATCGGACAGATAGATATATACTAGATCTCGAGCTAACGCTCGAGTAATGAAACTTCTTAGACTCCAAAGCATATTAAAATCCTCATTTCATGTGGCCAATGTCTAGCATTGTTTTTTTTTCACATTAGTAAGGATTAATATTTGTAGCAAAATGCTTACTCACCAAAAAAAATTTAGTATTCGAAGGGAAGACCATGCTTTCAGGAACACTTAGTATATGTAAATGCTTGTGCGCACATGGTTAAGTGAAATTTGAAGTTAGAAGTGTGATACGCATACAGACTTTGCTTTCCTAAAACGTCTACCGGAACCAGGCTTATATTTATATTACTTCTGACTGAAGGTCATTCTAGTTAATATTGTGTTAACATTTAGTGCCTATCCCGCGATTCATTATCGGACGACACTCAGGTGAAATACACCTCCTTGAATATTTGAAGTTGCTACATTTATATCATATCACATATCACTTCGTGACATAACCTAACGGTATGTAATAAACAACCATATTCAATTCTTTCTGTTTCAGAACCACGAGTGACAATCACGGGCGTACTGGGTGGTCGAGTCGGTCTTCCCTGTAATATACAGCCCAACTCTTCAGATGACGAAGTCTCGCTGGTGTTGTGGTATGTACCACTGATGTCTATGGAGATAATTTATAATATGGATATTGAAATGCAAGTAGTTAGTGCGTTGATTTTGGTTCCTTCATTTATCAAAGCTTTGTAAAAACACAGACAACTTACAGAGACAACTCCTAAGTTATTTTAGAAGTGTTTAGTTAACCCTTCGACAGCACTAATGGCTCGAAACGAGACTTAATGTGAACGTAATGAACTTCAAGTCCTGGTTACCGAAAGCATCCTCTTAGCAGCGTTATCGGATGGCTAAATTTCCCAAGAGACATTTGTTTACGCGACAGTCTAGGAGCACCTCTAAGTCTCTCTCTCTCTCTCTCTCTCTCTCTCTCTCTCTCTCTCTCTCTCTCTCTCTCTCTCTCTCTCTCTCTCTCTCTCTCTCTCTCTCTCTCACACACTCTGCCCTGCTGCTTGAACGAGTGTCTTAATGTCGAATTATCGCGTGGAAATTTCGATGACAAATGTGTCCACGACACCATTTTTAAGTGCACCACGTTATTTTGCATAACGCTCATACGAGCTATTAGCTTGACCCAAACATTTAGCAAGCAGGCGGCGCGTAAGCCGCTAGCATTCGGCTTTCGTTGGGCGTTCGAAATGGGAACTGCCGGAGCAGGTCCCTCAAACTTGCGTTTTCACAAGAAAAGTGTCAGGTTTATGTTTCAAAAGAAGAAATGTCTAGCTGAAATCCATCGAAGGTTACCGTGCACGGATATAATGCCCTGAATCGACGACAGGTGTGCCGTGGTCTGTGCAGTTTAGGTAAGGCTGCTGGGACATTAATAAACATCGAGCGAGATAATCGAAAAAGCTTTTGAGCAGACCAGAGTTTGGTCATTGACGACTTTGTCGGCTAAACTTGGCGTGCCTCGTGAAACATGTCGTCGAATTATTAAAAATAATCTGAGGATGCATAAAAAAAAGTTCAAAATGTGTCCCTCGTGAACTCGGTCCTGGCCAACTGAAAATGCCTGTTCGCGAGATAATTTAAAGATATATAGGCAGCAAAGAGTCTCTTAGAGCATACCGGGTGAACAGGCAATGGCGGTAGCAGTACCAAATAGGTTCGAGCCTAACGTAATGGTAGCACTTGCCATGGGTTTCAACGGAATTTGCTACTACGAGAGGGACTCATGAATAATTGGCATAGCAATAGGAAGCACCGAGTGTGGCTGCTCAATGCCAATGCTAGAGCATATCGTAGAAATTAAATTACGTCCTGGCTTAAGGCCAACAAGATTGAGCAATGGCATCACCCCCCTATTCTCCCGATTTAAGCCCGTGTGACTACGGTTGCTTCCAAAGATCAAACATTAGATAAACACCTTAAACTAAACACAGAGCCAAATGATCGAAAAGCGTTGTTTTGCTCGTTAGAACAGCCATGCGTCAATTTTCAAGGTTGAATTAATTTGTTTCCTGTTGTATTAAGAACGTTCCCCGGGTGCAATATGACATAGGATGATTGTTTGGATGATGCCGATATTTCTTTAGAAACCACATTACGATTATATTGTGCTTCTATGAGCTTATAATCACTAGCGATCAAGCTGGTATTGGTCATCACATAGAGTAGCCACTAAAAGGCCCATTGGCAGAATATGCCCCAGTTGTTTTTTCGTTTTAAAGTCCACGTTTTACCAAACAAGAATGACATTTGCGCGTTTAGTTCGTATCCATCGAAGCGGAACTACTGAATGTCATGAATGGGCTCATCATGTCTATGCACATACGCAACAAGCAGCGTTTTTTTTTCTATTTTATTTGCTCTCTTGTGCAAACAGAGTGAAAATGACTGGGACGTGCGATGACCACATCTGTCAAGGGAATTGGAGGTCGTCGCGCAAAAAAAAATAGAAGAAGCCACAGAGAGTGGACGCGCACGCAACAGGGGTGGGGGGGGGGGGTCGTACGAGCGGCGGACGGGTGGGAGGCAGAGAGCGAGGCCAAGGGCAAAATCGCCCACATAAGTTCTTTCATCTGTTCCGCTAGCGGCAGCAGGAGCAGCCGTCTACGACGCCTCCACCGTTGCTGCTTCTGTCAGCTGTGTACCTACGTACTTACATGGGAAGAGAGCACGAGTAAAACATTCACCGTTACACACAGACATACGGCCATTATATATATATATATATATATATATATATATACTAGTAATGATAGTAATACATGACATGCAGAAGAGCAGAATTCAACGATAATTCTAGACAGATCTTGAGATTCAACTGCAGTGAAAAAAATGGTGTCAGGTAGTTACCAACTTGGTACACTTGAAGATACTTGTATGTTATGATATCGTCAACATATAAGACAGTTGTGTGTTGCCCTTGTTTTTATAAAAAAGACTAAAACTTTTGGCGGCTTTTGTGACTCGTTTGCTATCCGTGGTCAGTACTGAGCTTTCGCCAAAGTTGTAAAAGATCAGCATAATAAACATACACGTTTCTAGCGTTTTAAACGCACTTTCGCACCATATCTTTGATGTCCTTGAGTAGACCTCCTTACATATGCGAGCTCCAGCTTCGGAGACCTCGTAATCGAACAGTCAATTCGCGTCATATGCACCGTCGGCTCTCCATGGCGATGTGCCGGTCAAAGTGTGCCTTTATCGATTACATAGAATTTGGAGACCGTGGGTAGTTTTAGAAAATACATGAGCAAAGATCTAATTTGTAATTGATCAATTCAAGTATTTGACCAATTATACATACTCAGGCTGTAGATGGATGATATGAGATTTGCTTGTTCGATTTTACGTTACCGATGCTCATTTATTACCAGTTTTCGTGGTAGCAGCTATGACATAATACAAGAGTGTCCCAGACGCAAAATTTGCCTTTGGCAACAGTGATATGTTTGAGACATGAACTCGGCTCCGAGTTGACCACCGTCAACTTCCGTTACCACGTTCCGGCCCGCCTGAGGGCACACAGAGTTTGGCTCGTTGTCGTGCGGCCTCTTTAATGAGAGTATAAGGCCGAGTTCTTCCTACCCTGTGGCGCCTGCTCAGCGAGCTAAAGACGGACCATCTTGGTAGGAATATCTGACGACAACCACCAAGATAATCTACTGGTTTTCAAAAACATTTTGATCGTCGCAGGTTTTCTATCACTATTGCAACAGAAAACTAGAAGCGAAGAACGAAATTAGACGTCAGTTACAATAGGAATGTTCAGTATCACTAAGGAATAGGACTACTTCCTTAGATTGTCCTAAAGTCTAAATGTGAGCTTCCTTCCACTGTTCGGTGTTTGTTGCTGTGCGTATCACAGGTACAAGGATGATTCGACGACGCCGATCTACTCGCTCGATTCGCGCAAGACAACACTCAGGAATGCACATCATTCACCTGCCCACTGGTTAGCTGGACGGGCGTACCTACAAGCGATTACCAGTGGCACTTCGAGTCCGGCGCACCATGGCGATGTGCTGCTGCAAGGTGGTGGCGGCGGCGGCGGCGGCGGAAGTGCCCGAGAGCGGATCAGCGGTGGAGGTTCGTCCGATGAAAACGTATCGACCACCTTTGCGAGGGGCCTTCGAGGAAGTACTAGCGGCTTGAGCAGCTTTGCTACGACCAACACTGGAACTATGATGAATGGCGTAATGGGCCAAGGATCGTCTAGTCCGCCCTCAGTGTTGACACTTGACCCGTTGGAAAAAGAAGATGAGGCTCTCTACCGGTGTCGAGTCGACTTTAAGCGAGCCCGGACAAGAAACTATGAAGTGCAGCTAGTAGTCATTGGTAAACATTTTCATATCCACTATTAATACGCCATTGTTTAGGCTTATTTGGACTTATGTATATATTTTATTAATGTGTTCTTACTAAATTTGGTGTTGACCTTGTGAAAGTTATCTGTTGACCACGTCCCTGCATACATATAAGCGACAGACTTTCATGCCAGTTATGAAAATAGGTCCATCGAATGTCTACATGCTACAACACAATACATGTACTCTCTACTGGATGAGATAGCCCGCTGAAACTTCAAGAATAAACTTGCCCCGCCGAACAGTAAACTCGCGGTAGCTATTTATAGCAAGTCATCGAGAACAAATCGAGTCTAATCTCATCCTAATAAATATATAGATCACATTATGATTTCGGTAATGATCGGGGTAGTGTTTTGAATTTCGCAAAAAACCCGACCGTTCGTGGGTCCATTAGAATGGTTTAGCACGTAAATGGTGATGAGGACGCAGATATCATCGATACACAATCATTGGAAAGCAACCACAAGGACGAAGCCTAATCAATTGGTGTGTACCTATTCATGCATATATGAGATCTAATGCGATTTCCCAACAGCGTACGTCCCATACTCGGTTGGGATAGTAAAAATATGGCCGCAGCTATTTTTGTGACTTGATCTTGTAAAATCAATCCTGTATGCCAAAGCTGCTGACGCAGATAAATGAGACAGCCACAAATAAAAACTAATTGTTGCATTCGTTGCTTCGATGTATTATCGGGAATCGAACTCAGCTATGCTTCAGGGCAGCCGCACGAAATTAGCCCAAGTAGTAGCAACTCTGATTCACTCATCGAATATTCGTCGATCATGTATGGGGTTCTGTAAAGCTATGACCACCGGTGCTTCAACAACGTCTTGCTTTGTTAAGATCATATTGTCAAATTGCTCAGAGCATGCGTTTTCGGTTTCTTCGTCGTTAGTGGGCGTGGAACGTGTTATGTAGGCTATGCTATATATCGAAATATTCCTATGGATCGCATCAGGTGAACATGAAGCAAAGTAGAGCACGAATAGAATCCCGCTATTCTGTCCTCATCGAATAGTTGTATTCTCTGGGTCTGTGTACACTTGTTCCGTTGAGTTCAAATTGGCGAAAATTAAATCGAACTTTCGAATGGTCTATGGCACGCCTCTATACATATGGATATTAATACGAAGAACGGTTCATCACTACAAGGCTATTTTGGCGGCAAGTGGCATAATAGTATGGGGGAAGGGGTGGTGTTTGTTCGTCTCGTTTAAATATTTACCATTAGGGAATTTTAGGGAGTAGGCGGGCTTTATAGCGCCACCTGAATGACAGCCCAGAAGCCCATTCTATCTCCAAATCCCTTGTGGATTCATAGCGCGTGCGAATTTGCTCTGTTATTCTCACCATCCGAGGCCAATCAGCCCGCTAGGCCATCATATTGCTGTGCGTCTCTATGCCATTTTGCGAACGTCTACTCCTCCGTCCAACTATAATGATATTGATTCTGATATTGCTCTCTAGTCCACCAGCATGGGTCTTTAGAGGGTCACACAGAAACAGCATCGATTTGTATCCGTTGACTTTCGATTCTAACGGGCTTTCGAGAGAGCGAAACAAATAAACGAGCGGGATTGAAGGATGGCTGCAACAACAGTTGACTTTGGTGCCGATTTCGCCATTTAGATCCATTTAGCCGACGGTGTTGGAGCTGTAAGTGCTGAAGTAGACGCCATACCGAGGCCCATCAGGTCGATGAGCTAAATTCACAACTGAACTATTATAATTAGACAGAGTTCGGCACATGTGTCTCGGAGTGATATGTGTCCCATCAGATTCGAGAAAGGTGAACCTGGTGTAACGATTGCCTTCGTTGTTGAATTTATGCAAAGCCTTTACAGACCTCGTGAGAGAAATCATTAGCAACCTGTCATACAGTTGGTATTACTACTGTATGTTTCTCATTGACATTACGTTTCAGTACCGCCATCTCGTCTAACAGTAACAGACCATCGCGGCACGATCTTGACGGACAAACAGGTGATAGGGCCCTATAATGAGGGTGAGAAGGTCGTACTCAAGTGTCAAGCACATGGAGGTAAGCTATTTATTTCTCTCACTACTCACCATTAAATAAAACAATAAAAGCAGAACGCATACTTCATTGTAGACGACTAATTGTGTCTATTTGATGTCGGGTCTAATAAATAATATATGAGAATTTAAGTAGACAGCTGTTCATGTAGTTCATGATATGGGCCCATAAATGAGTGCCATCTAACCACCACATGTATTTCTTAGTTGCTAATGGTCAGCTCCAACTGCGCCGTAACAACAATCCCCATATTTAGTACCGATGTCGTAACACTGTTACTAGTGCACTGAAACAGGTTACGATGACAGAGCAAAATGACAGAAAATTATACTACCTGGAACACGGCGAAATATAATTTCAAATTTGTCTTCATTACGAATCGCTACTTAAATGTGTTGACAATGCTTTATAAATGCATAAATCTCGTTAGTCGGACGCCGACCGACATCCAAAGTCGTATTCAAGGGATGCATCATAATATAATACATGCGACTTCTCGACAGTAGATTCGTACCAGCGCATTTCGGCGTTTACAAATATCAATTTGGTTGATTACTAGATCTATGGTGAAAATTTTTCAATGCAATTCTAATACCAGACATTGACTCGACCGCTGCAGGAAACCCCCCTCCAATGGTTACCTGGTATCGGCGTCTATCTCCACTAGGAGGTTTAGGCAGCACGGCCCCTCGAGGAAACCAGCCATCACGTGCGCATGGTGCACATTCTGCTACGAGTCATCCCTCGCAATATCCAAATGGCCTTGACGATTTCGGCACAGAGATAGCGACGTCACCTGCATACCCATATCGGGAATTTCAGGGGTAAGCATTGCTGGTTTACGGGGCTCAGAAGGTCCGAAGGGAGTATTGATAGCAGGACTATGAGCAGAGTAAGTTTGGATAGCACTGTAGATATATATATATATATATGATGTTAATAATACGAGTAATAATTGAAATATTGAATAATAAGGCTTGCATCTGTTGCACTCTCCAGCAGGTCCGGTTCCTCGATCCGAGGAGCGGTGTCCAACGGCGTGGATCTGGTGCTTCCTCCCTTAACGCGTGACCACCTCCTGACATCGTATTCCTGCGTTGCGTCGAACAACAACATCTCGAATCCACTTGTCTCATCCGTCATCCTCGATATACATTGTAGGTAGCACATATTGTGGCTCTCACCGTCCTAAGAGTATGCTGGCGCATAATACAGTATTAATTACGTACGTCCATTCATAGCTATTTACTACGCCGGGTAGATAGCGACTGTTAATTATAGCGTTTTCCCAAAATTACAAAGGCGCACCCCATACCACGTAAGCTTTCAGCAAACATTTCAGGTGTTGTATAATTGGACACCACTTGGAACAACACACAAATAGAATTTGTGCCAATGCGTAGCAAGTGTGTGTAAATCATACAGTGTCGCCGTGTGAATCATACAGCCACGCCCGAATGTTTAACTAGTATGCACTATAGCTCTCTTGAGCTATGTGCTATCTTGACGGGGGGGTCAAGTTTTGCCTGCTCTATGCATATATGGTAGAGTACTGTTATGGACGGAGTAGCGACTCGCTAAAGATGTGCCTTAATCGTTTGTTCCTTTCTTGTATGGATGGCTGTGTCGAAATAAGACGTTTCGCTAGCAGCGCGAATCATCGAGTTCTCTCATCTCATATGAGAACTTCCGTTAGCACTTTTGACTATTACCGCTAGTTCAGTTCTCGCTGAGACGTATGTGCGGGGGACATCATTAACCGTTTCAAAGTTGACACCGCTTGTTTGTTATTGTTGACAATCCCTTGCTGTCTAGTCAGGCAGCAATCATTCGAAAGTAGAACTCTAACTCTTGCCATCCTCCCTCCCGCTTAGAGCTCGGTTCGCTTAGTGCTGTACGGCAACGATCCATGCCTGACGCTGCTGATTGGTGCTTCATTAGTGCCTGAGCGTAGGCTTAGAAAGGTCATTATGTGCTAGTCTGGATGAAATTGCATAAGAGGGTGGAGCTGCTATATGTTCTCGTATGGTATTATTTCGATAGGGACAGAGTGAAGTAAAGGAGACTAGATATATCATAAGACTCGCAAGCGTTCCTGATGGTTCAGAGGGGTTCAGGACTTTGTCATGCTGGATTACTACGTCTGGACCACAGCCACGTATCATTATGTGAGACATGTGTGGACTGATTTAGCACTATGACAACTATCTACCAGTAGAAATAAATTAGAAAGAAAACAGTCAGGTGACAGCAGTAAAAGGCCAGAAATGTAGACGGGTCACTAGACGCATCAGGGGATTCACGTTAGTGAGTATAGTGCTGCTACTAAGGTTTCTTGTTATGCTGATCTATTTGCTTTTAGATGCTCTAATGTTTAGTTAATATTTTCTGTATATATATATTAATATACTATTTGTTTTCCAGGGATAGTAAACTTAAAAATTGATTTTATCTACAAACGTTTTGTTTCAAAAATGTGGAACAGAAATGCCCTGGGGTAGATTTGCAAATGTGTTTTGCAGTTTTTGCATGCATTAACTTCGACAGTCAGTAATTTCACTGACTGAACATACACTATCCTTTAGAGCCTTTAGGATCAAGCAGTCAACGAATTGTGATTGCTCTCTTTGGTTTCAGTTCGCCCACAACGAGTGTGGATTTCCGGTGACCCCTCAGCATCAGCTGTTAGTGGATCTGCCGTGCTCCAAGCGGGTGTGCCAGTCACGTTTCAGTGTTCCTCGTCGGGGTCGAGGCCGCGGGCAGTAATCCAGTGGTTTAAAGGTGGCGAACGGCTCAACGCGACAACGGAGTCCATTAACCCGTCAGCAACGTCATCCTCTTCATTGTCAGCATCATTATCGCGCGCAGAAAGGAGTGATTCTTCCGGCCGAGGACAAGTCCGTTCTCAACGGGTGGGTACCGCTCGCCACATTGGAAGTATTGTACTTTTTTGAAGGATGTTCTGAATTTATTCTTGATAGACAACACGTTATATTTCGGTGGGAAAATGAGAGAACAAGTACAGTCTCGATTAGGTTCAAGAAAACAGTGGATATCTGTCTCATACAAATCACTTTTTGAATCACTACAGAAGATATCAGTTCTTTTATTTACTGACAAATTGCTTTTAGGCAATTGAAACCAAGGTGGAGAGCTGCGTATGTTTTACGAGTTTTTCCTAAATAATGAAATAGATTGTGCACCTATTTTATAATACATAGAGAGAAGGGACCAAGCGATGAGTCGAAACCTAGTGCTACAAAGCGTTAGTCGACAACGGCACAAACAACTAGGCTTACCAATATCTTATTTTTCATATGGCTCTATAGTTATTAAAATGAAAATTCAATTTGAAATTAAACCCAGGTATAAAATTTCCGGAAATCGACTCTAAAGGGTTAGCAATTATGTAGCATATGTGTATTGTGTTTTGGAGGGACTACTTTAAAAGGGGCAATACTAATTGCAATAACAACACGGTTAATAACACAATTTGTCGTTTCACATAAAAATGCCGTTTATTCATTGATCCAGAATAGAAGAGAAGTTCATCGTTTAATTATTACTATTATATATATGCCTCAGGCAGACTGTTTTGTGTTTGTGCCAACTTCGACTCCTTTATGTGTAGCTATAATACATGATTTGTTAGCCTCTAGAACCATAGGCTTTCGTACCTAGAAGAACGATTAATCAAATTTACAATGTTTTAAAACTTTTTACAATGCTCAACTACCTATGCCCTCATTTATGGTTCCATGCTTACCTTTCAGAGTGCGTTAAACATGGATGAGGGTTTAGGGCTCAGTCCAGCAATGCTAGGGTTTGGGATGTCTTCATCAGGGAATTGGCACACGTCAACAGTTGAGTTTATTCCTGGCCCAGAGGACGACGGGAAGACGCTGACGTGCCGGGCGCACAATCCAGCCATGCCGAGTAGCCACTACACACATTCTCATCCTGTATCATCATCATCATCACCTCAATTTGGATCGTCTGGGACTTCAGCCGAGCCTGATGCCGATGAAGCAAATAATGTGAAGGGACATGCAACCTCTTATCATGGAAGATCTTCCAGTACGCCAAGCAATGCTATCGACGACGGCATAAAACTGCACGTACAATGTAAGCTGGCCTTATCTTATTCAAAATGTCTAGAGCGGTACCCAAATTTATACTCATTTTGGACAACATATTCAAGCTATTTTCTATTAGACTGGATACGTTAGAACTAGGGACTATTGTTATTAATAAATCTATTGTTTTTGGTCATTATATGTCTGATTGAAAAAATATGTAAGTGTGTCTTATGTTCATATTAGTCTGATCACATATAATTTTAAACTTGATAAAATAATAGACCGAGGATTAAACCCGCTACAAACAAGCAGTAATGTCAAACAAGACTTTTAGACAAATCTGATCTCATAGTCAGAATGCCTGTTCCATGTGGACTTGTTATTAATGAGCTCTATTTGTCGATATACGCTTGAAATCCTTTGCATCTATAAACTAAACCAAATCTGTTTGTATATTATTAGCTTTGTGGTCCGAAACACGATGACCATGTCCACAATCATGTCTACTTCAGAGAGTGCCGTAGTGTTAGATTTTAACTCATTTCTTTCTGCCGTTTCGCAAATTTAACACAGATAGCATAGTGAACCACCATGAACTAATATTGAGTTTACAGAGCAATAAGTAATTTAATTAGCAACAAGCTTTGCAGTTGAGGGGTCAGTAGACTCAATAAAATTAGCCCGTTATTATTATACTGCATTGCATTCACGAAGATTTAAATTGATAATTAGCTACCATTATAGCTTCGACTTTTTGTCAGCGCTGAGCTTGTAGGGATAAAATGTACAGTAAAAAATATAGCTGAGAAAAGCGGTATGGAGGAGGTGACCGCCAACGAAAATAGTCCTGTTTAAAGAACATGAGCCTGTGATTGTATTGAGGTGTTTTATGCAGGCCCCTGCGGTTCTGGCTTCTTCCCTATAATCGTGAAGTCGACACGGTACGCCGCACAAATGAACAGTTGAGAAAAATGAACATATTTATTACGGCCGGACTTTCACTAATGCTAGCCACCTTTTTTTTCGAGAGGAGGAAATTTTCTTCGAGCGCACGAACACCACCAGAGGCATTGCAATCGCCGTAAAAGAGGGACGATCCAGTGCAGGGTTGACAAAACGCCCCCACCTGCTAAAACCAACCCCTGCTGAGAGTCCATCTGTTCTCTAGAGTCGGCACGCTTGACACTAGCCACATGGGACGGGATTTGAACCTGGGATATCTATTTCGGTCTATTTATTTATCTATCCAAGCTATGCCCGACCCTAGATACAACCGATATTATCGTCTCGACCATCCCGGAGACATTAGTCTCGTATATTACAATACTCTAGAGCAGATATCTGTAGTATATGATTCGGATTGATACGTGTGCGCCTGTTACGTGCGTGTCCATAAGTATCCATATGCCCAATAATTCTGGCAAGTCTTCCAATATGTTCAAAGTCTTCCAATATGTTCCAATATGTGTGTTAGGTAAGGGATTGCCTAATACCTAATAGTTTTCTTTGATCTTACATACCGTAAAACACATTGAAGAATGAAACATTCGGGTGAAAGAGAGAGAGAGAGAAAACAATACTAAATCTCTCTCTCTCTCTCTCTCTTGCTTCGAATAACTGTGACAGTTAGATTGGTTTAGTTTGGTACTTCTCTCAGCAGAGGATGGTGGTTTTAGCAGGCAGAGGCGTTTTCTCATCCACGTCAACCCTGCACTGGATCGGCCTACTTTCATGGAGATTGGAATGTCTCTTGTGGTGTCCGTGCGTTTGAAGAAAATTTCCTCCTCTAAAAAAAAGAAAAAAGTTTGGTTTTTCTGTGTCTGTTTCACTACGAATGAAGAAACCACTCCATTGTGAGATGTATGTCATTAGAATGTCGTGACATCCCGATTGGTCTGTTCTGATGGTGCCTATTTATCCCTCGATTGAACAGTTTTTGTGCTGTGTTAATTATTCGTCATTATGTCATCGTGGTTGGATCATTTGTCTATAAACTGATGAAACAATACGGACACGTATGTGCAATAGTGCGATGTTTAAACGAATTCCGTAGCGATCTACTACGATATCATTTGATACGACGATGATTTCTGTGGTTACCAGGAATTTTCACCGAATCGTTTTGCTTGGCGGGTTGGTTTGAGCGATAGGTACACTAACGATATATTATTATTATTATTATTTACTATGATTGTGGGCGCAGAAGTTGCGATTTCTACCACGAGTGCTATGGACTATATTGAATGTGGGACTTCCTCGCGATTGAGAAAATTGACAACTCCTTAAGGAAACGAAATGTTGAATTGAGGCAGTCGCAGCGTTCACATAGAGTCGATAATCGCACAACAGCTTTGCTATGATATGCATACAAACTTAAAGAGAAAACAGAATATACGCAGATCATTTTTCATCTAGTTTCGCATGTCATATCACTTATGTCTAGGCATATCCCTTCTCTCGTAGGCAGGTTCAATTTAAATTATACATCAATGAAAGTAAAATACGGAAACCGAAATAGCCCGCGGTCAAACGGCGTGGGTAGAAGTAAGAGGGGATTCGAAGTGGGTGAAGTCGTTAGCAGAAGTCGAGTGGGTTCTATTGGAGTACTCCTTACCCGAGTCGTCCACCACTTGACCATGTATTAGCTGCGGTGTGAGACGCTCATGTTTCGCAAGCTTGCAAGTTGTAACATGTACTTGTGATAGTTCTGTGATATGCATATGCTTATATACTGATCTCCATTCTGTATGCATCAAATCTGAGAGTAGAATTGGTCATGATTACGGTAATATTTTTTATAACCCATAGTGAATTGAAAGTATTTTTGTATAATCATGAATACTTGCTGAGATCGCTAAGGTATTGATACTCCAGATTAGAGTCATTGATTTATTCAGGTCTTGCCAGCGGGCATACCCCAGCTGCTTTGTGATGGGAAAAACAAGCATTCGTGGGCTGCACGCTTCGGCAGATACATACCTATTCGTACGTACTGTATGCTAAGAACAGACGTTCTGTTTGTGCATCTAACTATTGGTTTGCAAAGCAGATGGTCTCCTCGTTCTGGTCATATATTGTAACCATCCCCAAGAGCCCCATGCGGGGGTATTACAGTGGTGCAATACAGCATCCAAGTGATCACACTTAGCTACAAACAAAAAAAAGCAAGCAACCTCTCACCGAGAATTTAAACTGTAATTCTAGAGACGTTTCTTTATACCCCTACGTTCACGTCAGAAGCTTAACATAGGCTCTAGCTGTCGCATGATTATTTCGTAATGCTAATTCCATTTGATTCGCTTCCGATTAAAAAAGAAGTACACACATCGCATTGATGTTCGCAGGATCTCTAGTCAGCGTACTATAATTAGAAATAGTCGATTAGTTGGTATATGCCTACCTTACCGCAATCTATACGGTTTGCGGTAGGGTAGACATATAATACAGATATCATGTCAGAATGTTAAACCTTCTCTATACGCCCCCGGTACGCTATATTCTCTGTCTGCGTCGATATGCAATAGGTTTTGTTGTTCGAATGCTACACTATGGTTATCATAGTAGCTGTGTCGAAATAGCAAAATGTTTGACATATACGATACAATCGCCGACGTTGCTTGTTTGCTTGTTTGTTTCTCCTCAGCTTATACTACCCACGTATGGAAATCCAGCACAGTTACGTAGCTTTACGCGATCATCCCAGTAATCTTCTCTATTATATAAGTTAGATATAGATTTGCCAGCAGACTAAGGCTGCTAGAGCTAATCGACTTTTGCTGCTGATCACATTCTCTCGCTCCACTTCTGACCGTCACCATAGACACAAAAATAGTGTCGCATAAGCTCGCGATGCGAATAGCTACGGCAGGCTTGTGGTCTAGACCTATCTAGAGATCGAGGCGTACACACAGAGACACCGACAGAGTCAGCGGGCTCTGGCTTGGGTAAAACTCTGATATCGCACCCTATCGCACAGCGAACCTGCTAACGTAAAACCTGAAAAAACGTAACAGTTGTTCACCATTATCATATTGCTCTATCGCTTACCTAGAGCCCGTGAGCCAATTTAGTTTGGTACACTTGTAGATCTCTTGTAGATTCCCAGGTGACAACTATATATTATAATTTCGTTATTGTTTCAAGGTTTCTTAAAAGACACCTTAAATTATACAAAAGGGCTGTGGCTCAAATTGGATATCGCTCTCCAGCATGGCCATAATAATCACCTATGCAGGATTGTCTCGAGGGAATCCGAGCACAGAGCAAGCAAAATTAATCAACTATATAGAATATTATATAATCGAATATATGGTCACTTGTCCACTACAATACACTGTACGCGTGGCCAGAAACTGTGCTGCTTTCTAATATGTTGATAATCTGTACGCTCTGAAAAGGATGTTCTTTTTGGCACAACGAGAAGCCATACGAAAAAAAAACCGATAATCAACTAACAGTGAATTAGGAAGTAATAGTAGCAGTAAGTTTTATACAATTGCGTTTTGCCGGACTTGAACCACACGTATGCTCGGATTACCTCTATGATACGAGTAATTACAACACAAACACAGTTGGACTACGTCGTACTGACGTCTGATGGAGTGGATCCGTATAATGTTATGATTAATACATCACTTAATTCCCGATTTCTTAATCATGTATTGTAAATTTGCATAAATAGAAGCGTAATCCAAGGGTGTGAGCAAATCCGGCCAATGAAAAATATTTGGGTATGAGTGAAGACATCTAAAATGTCGAGAGTCGGTCCCATGATTAGGTAGAACGCACACATTCAGTAAGTCGAACAAACCGTTGAACATTAGGGAAATCGTAGGGCTATAATAAGTAGACTCCACTCCGACACGGAGTGGAGTTTATATGCTTCTTCTCTTTCCTTTGTTTCCCTATATATATATATATATATATATATATATATATATTGCGTGTAGAGAGAGAGAGAGACGGAGCGAGAGATGGACCGCCTCGTCTCTGCTCCGTGGTGGCATCGGTGGAAGCGATCTGATCACTTTCCAGGTAGTAGCAAATAGAGAATCGAGCAGACACAGTTGTGGAACAAAACGCACGCCGCAAATACATATATACAGGTAGAGCGGAGCACGCCGCCCTGTACAGGATACCGCAAGGAAGAATGGATAGATACGCGGCGTCTATAGATACGCCGAGAAGATGGCCCGTGGCAGGAGGACTTGCACAGAACGACAAAGCGACAGAGCAGCAAGTGCAGATGCAGAGAGAGACAGAGAGAGAAAGAGAGGCAAAAGAGAAGACGATAATCGGATCAACGGCAAAGCAAAAAGGCGGATTTGCTCTCCCTACCGTTGAATCATTTGATGCAGCGGCTGCCGTTGCCGTCGTCGTACTTTTTGTCGACGGGCTCTCCCAAATCCTTCATCCAGTAGTACACGTGAAAACACCCACCTATGCACGGGTCTCGCAATACACAGCCACACATACATAGATACAATATGTATGTATGTACAGGAGGTTGGGATAGCTACGCAGCCTAATAGGCGACCACCCAAACTTTGACAATTTCTAACGATTTCATGAATTATTGTTCATTCCTTTCTCAGAAGACATTTATCTAAATAGTGGCTTATGTTTTCGAATAGAAAACCAGGACACAATTGAGTAAATAAATATTTAAAGGCCGGCAAAGTTGCGTGGAATTCCCCCAGCGCTCGAAGATTTCCACTGAAGTTTAACGCCTTCCGGTAGAACATTTTTGTAGACTGTTTTTCTTTCCTTGTCTGACTTAACACTCACGACACTATTTAATTATCTAGGTATCTATCTACTGGGAGAAAAAGAAGGAGAAAAAATTGCAGCGAAGGTTTCCTTCGGAACTGTCAAACTTCGATTAGAGTTGCGTATAATTCCGAACACCCTGTATGTACACGCCTGCCTCCGCTTCGTCACAAACGCAACTGTGGGCGATGGGATATGTATGAGGCATGAAAAAGACAGGCGCTATGGAGGCAGCAGAGCCCGGTTGAAGAGACGATAAAAGACGACGCGACAACAGAACGGACCCGAAACGATGTAGAAGAGAGAGAGAGAGAGAGAGATGGTACAGATAATCGTCGTCGCCCCGCTCCTAACTTAGTGCGCGAAACAGCAGAGTATACTAGCAAGGAACGATTTGCAATTGAATAAATACATTTATGACATATGTTCAAGTCGAACTGCTGGCTGTTTGAGGGTGGGTAAGAGCCCAGACTCAAATCTGACCATCACTGCCACCGCAGGACACCAGCATCAGCTGCGATTGTAGAGGCTACGAACTGAAGGTGGTGGTACTGTCCGTGACGGCGATTACTCCAAAGATAGAGTCGCCGTGGCGACAACTGCGTCGCGCATTTCCGCCTTAGCCGGCAGCAACAGTTGCAGCAGCAGTTGCTGAAAGTGTAACTACGATGACCGTGTAACATAAGAAAGCGGAAAGCAACAAGAAAATAATCCGAGAGAGAGAGAGCCTGAGAGTAGGAATAATAGCAACAACAATAACCCTAGTAGTAATGATGATCGTAATAGCCACAACGGTAGGAGAAGAGAGCAGAATGAAAGTCGCAGTTGCAAAGGGAGTCGCTCAAAGCAGCTAGAAAGTTGATGCGAGACGCATCTTTTACTCTTTGTTGATTTCTTTCTCGCTAGAGCACATGGCCATGGGAAGAATGGGTCGTTCGGGGACGAGCGAGGCCATTATCATCAACGTTAACGCTTTCCTATGTTTGCGCTGGATCCAGGGCAGAAGCAAGTGGATGACGTTTCTTGCACCACAACACATGTTCTGTGTTGAGTGTCCAAAGTTTCATTTAACTTCACTACTTTGGAGCTCTGCGGAGGAGTTGGCCGGTATTTTTTCGGGTAATAAAGGACATGCTCGGTTTCGGACTTTCGTGAGTCCGATCTCGAGGCTGTCAAGTTCGAGGGAAGCAGATACTTTACCGCTGAAATGGACGCAGCAGAATGCGGTGATTCATTGAACGTATTGATATTTTTGGAGACGACATCTGCTTTAAGTTATTGTATCTGAGGGACACCAAAATGGCATGAGGTGACAGAAGTGCCTATACCTATGAACTCTAGTTGGAGCCTCTTATCTTCTAGACTTCTAATGGTCACATCCGTGCGTTGTAAGGAAGTGGATTCAACGATTTTCCTTGCTACCAAAGGCTCTTTCTAAGTCATGGAAATAATTGTCCCAAAAAACGACCCGCATTACAACTCCTTTAACCTGCAATTTCGTGCTGTTTCGGTTACAGATGTGCCCCAGCTGACGGTGCGCCTTGGCAAAAAGCTGAGACACTCGCATATTCGTGAAGGTAGCGACGTGTTCTTGGAGTGCGACGTCAAGGCGAACCCATCAATTATTGAGATGGGCTGGCGTTTCGAGGGCAAGGAGCTCACGCCGAATAGTGAGAGTGTCCACGGCAAAAAAGGAATCGTCATATCTGAGCACTCACTCGTTCTTCAGAACGTCACAAGGTAAATTAAAAGTGAACAATGGTTGTTAGTTGTTAAAGCAAACAGCAAAATAAAATAAGGCACACTTAACGAAATTAGTAATAGGGAACGAACACAATAAAATGTCAGAGAGTGCTGGACACGCTCTACTTGAAAATCGGTGTCAAATTATCAGTACATTGATCCCGCGCATAATCGAAACCGACGGTACATCACGTGAGTCGTCCATAGTCCCCCCATAGATAGTATAGTACATACAGGGGGGTCTTCAGACTATTTCCGGAGACCAAGTCAGAATCGAAGCAAGGTGTAATTCAAGCGCGAGCTGAATTCTCTAAAGCGGATATCTTCGGTGCTTTATCTACGGATGAGGTTATCGTTGAGGTAAAATAGGAACTGGTTAAAAAGTATTGGCAGTAAGGGGCGCTCACTCCCCACGGATAGAGTTCTGCTTCAATTCTGCAAAATTTCTCCTTGGGAAGTCCTCCTCTCATACAAGTCCCACAAGGTCGTGATATTTGCTAGTAATACTGCTTCCTGTTGTAGATGCTAAATGCTGGGTCACATTGCGGTCTCTTGTTAGAATGACATCGCTTGTAGGAAATGCTGTCAATCCGGGCTCTTAGACATTATCATGCAGGAATTTTCTTAAATCTATTTACTGTAAAATTGCTCACTCTTCGGTGTGCCCTAGCTGCCCTCTTCCAAACTGCGAACATTCTGATGCCAGCAAGGTGAAAGTATTAAACTCCCTGATTCAAGTTGACCCCACTCAAAGGTTGATTTCGATGGCCTTAGTATCTTTGATTTTTGGTTTTGATGCCTTGATTATTTTACCTTTTTTTTAACCTGAACCTAAGCATTGTAAAATTACACTTCCGTCACTAAATCTTAATGTGAATGAATGAAATACGATTAGTAAAATGGGGTTATCAATATACCAAAGTTGACCCGATCAAATTCGAAGTCAAGACTAGTGACAACTATCGGACGAGGGCAAGGGATGGACGTAATGAAGCCTAGTGCGTAACATATGCATGACATATTAATGTAATTTTCAGGCATAATCGCGGTCGATACACATGCACAGGTACCAATGCAGCGGGTCAAGGAGAAAGTCCTGCTTTCCAGCTACGCGTCAGATGTGAGTGTTACTCTATGTGGATGAGATGATAGATGCTTTCGAACGCTGAGGGGGTTATCACTACAGAAGCCATTCGCTTTCAATGAAAAGGCTAAGACGATTCCTCAGAATTTTTTTGCTGCGCAATCTGCCGTTGTATATTATTCATTCAAAAGACGACATTTGTATGCCTTCGGTTGAACTCTGTCACGCCCGCAGTTTTCTCTCGCTCATTCTCTCTCTATCTTGCTCTATCTCATCATGAAGAAAGGTCTGTTCAATCTCAAAGTTCGTCTATAAATGTCCTTTCCTGTTGAAATATTTTGTCGACGGTGTTCTCTTATCGTCGAGAAAGTGAATCAAAGGAACACAAATTTGGAAGCAGAATGTGTCCATATGCGGAAACGGTACCTGAAGTATGATTGCGTAAGACTGTTCAACATCATTTCTCATTTGACTAATTTCGCCTGCTGCGTCGCCTGCTGCTGCCTGTTCCACAGATGAGCCCCGGTGTGTGCCCGGCCAGCGTCAGGTGTACGGAGCAGCCAAAAACGAAGCCGTTCGACTTAGCTGTGAATTAGAGTCGGACCCCGAAGAGGTGACGTTCAAGTGGAAGACGCGCAGCTCGAAGGGCGTAATCTCGTCTGCGCCCTCTTCGCTGTTCGACGAGGACAAATTGCCCTCCGAATCATCGGCTGCTGCTGCTGCGGCTGCTGCCAGTCAGGACCAGCACGGTATGGTACATTCGGAGGGCACTCGAAGCTGGCTAACGTTAGTGCCCCGTACCGAAGAGGATTATGGAACGGTGATTTGTTGGGGCCGAAACTCTATGGGCGTGCAGAGGGAGCCATGCGTATTCACGCTGATTCCTGCCGGACCCCCGGGGCCAGTGCATAACTGCAGTGTGGCCAAGAAAAGCGAAGACTCGATCACTATTCAATGTCATGAAGGTTACGATGGTGGCGCCGAATCCGGCCAGCGTTTCTACATGGAAGTGCACGACTCGGTCAACCAGAATCGGGTGTTGATCGCCAACATATCGAGCACGGGGGTGAGTGCCAAGCCCGTTCTGACCGCCGATGGTCTGTCGCCCTCGACGTCGTATGTGTGTACCATGTACGCGGCGAACGAGAGGGGTACAAGCCAGCCGACGATTTTGGTCGCGTCGACGATACCTCGGCCACTGAGCCTATCAGCGAAAGGTGGCTCGCTGTTGCATCTGCTCGATCTCGGGCGTTTCAGCCCTTCGAAGAATCCGGTAGCTCTGGTTGTGGCGCTCGTGTCGCTCATCGCAATCGTTGCAGTGTTGGTGCTTATAGTTATACTTACGCGGCGAACGGCTCGTGCCAGCCAGCTTATCAAAGGCGGCGGAGCAGCAGGTGGCAACAATAACAACAAGAAAAAGCGTAAGTGATCAGCTGCTGTTGTAAATAAAGAAAAAAAAGCTGCAACAGCAGCAGTAGCAGTGCAACACAATTGAAATTCGTCAATTTGTCCACAAATGCTCGCGCCTACTAAAGCAAGTGGAGTAGATAGCGCGTAAACTTTAACTATTGTAATGATGATGATAATATTATTATAATCTATCCGTACAAAGGATCGACGGAGATTAACAACTAACAAGATTACTCTTGGTTCAGCTCCCCAGGGCGAAGGAATTGAGAATGATGAAGACGAGTCAGCTGTTCCTCTTCGGGACTCGATGAAGGAACGCGAACAGATCACCGATCTCAGAAGTTTAGCTGAGGATGTTGAGGATGATAACATGTGCCCCGATATCATTCCTGGTGAGTTATTCTCCATGGAGTATTTCAAATTATTTTGACTATTTTTGCTATACAAGGTAAATTACTGGGACTTTATTATTATTATTATTAATGCCGCGAATTATACTAGTCGTTTACCGAAGGTATTTCGAGAGAAAGGAATTGTACAAATGAAGTGACATATAACCTTTTTTTACATTATTTTACATTTCTTACACTATTTTGCACTAACAGAATTTGGTATCCATTGAGTGTAAGACCAGCTGCAATTTTTTCACAATATTATTCAGATTGTAACTATTATTATTCCACTATTGTATCTTTAATTTGAGTATTACAATTCATTACATTTGGCAATGTTGATACGAATGATATAACTTATATAGCTCTACTAAATTTTATTAATTTTGGTCTTCTTGGTTATGTTCGCAATTGCCAATCAATCGAGTAACAATTATTTTGTGCTCGCTTTCTGAATTCTCAACTTTTATTTCATTCAGAGACAACAAAACTGACGAACGGTAGCCAAGTGCAATCGTCATCGGTAGCCTTTGCCGAGAGCAGCTTCATTACAAAAGGCTCTCCGACCTCAGCGACGGGTGCCGTCAGCCCAAACCGCGGTATCGCTCTCCCACTAAATGCGTTATATCCCCCGAACGGTGTCGTTAGCAATACATCGGGAACAACGAGTATCCGGGTAGGTCTCTCAGCGATTTCTGCATTAGCACGAACATTTGTCAGATTTACGATGACCTATTCACGCACATCGTCAACCCTGCACCAGAAAGATCGATGAACTGTGTAGACCTTTCCGTTGGTTATCCTGTACCGGCTAGCCGCTAGGGACGGGGCCATGCTTGGTTGGATTTCCCTCTGAAAGGTCTGCGTAAAGATCTGCGTATCGTCAACGATTTCGGTTGACAGTCTTCTGGTTTTTTCCGCAGACGCGATTCGCACTTGCTTCTCTTAAGAGTATTAGGCAGGTCTGGTTTGCGTCTTGTCGCTGTCAGATTTGATGTCGACCTCCTTGAAACAGCGCGCCAGATAGCTTTATGTTAGTCTGCTTGAATAAAGGGAAGACAATGATCATTGCTTGTACGTACTTGACTTGTGTCATAAAAATATCTCTGTTACAACAAGTTAACGCGCATCGACGTAGCTTCCCGAAGACATACCGTAGCCTGTAACCGATATCGATATATTACATATATTGAGGGTGCATATCTGAGGTTTCGTAGTGCGAATCTACGACATAAAATAGAAATAGAAGTTTGATGTATATGTTTGTATTTCAGTCGTTGATGGTGCCTATAGTTTAATTCGTGGTCATCAAAGTCCAATCACATAACGGTATAGAGAGTATTGTATTAAAAAAACTAAGTTACAGTCGAGTAGAGGCAATACAGTAAAAATGTTGTTTTTTTATGCTAACAGGAACAACCGTTGTTAGGGATACAATCCTGTGGCTACTAAGTGTTGTATATGGTGTATTTGTGTATCGTTTTAATATTGCAGTCACCTAGATCAAGTCTGGTAGACTATTGGCCAGTCGCCAATGGTGTAACGCATAGCCCAGTTGAGCAGGACAGCCTGAACTACCTGGGTAACTACAGCAGCCTAAAGCGAGGCTCATGGGATCTCGCGAATCAACAGCGATCACGAAATTCACTGCCCTCGTCCGTATCCTATCAGCATATGGCTACGTTGCCTCGGCGAACAGCACTTCATCAGCACAACCAAAATGGGGGGGGTCAGGTAGCGCAAGCGACCGGTACCGGACGAATTCCCGGCTCGACGAAGAACGTCACCTTTGATATGACACCTACCACGCACCCCTATGTAAGTATTTACAGCGAGACCATGATAATGTAGATCTTTATGAGCCAAACGGACTGATGCATACATTGTACTACAGTACATACCGACACAGAAGTCCACTCCCTCTGGTAAGTCGTTCTTAAGGCTTAGCACATAGTTTTTTTAATGCAGAAGAGTTGAGGTCCCAAGCAGGAGCTCTGAGGTATTGTCGAGGACTTTCGCTCATTGTAAGCTAAGGAACTTATTTAGCTACAAAAACAAAAGGGTTCCGTTTGTGAGGTAGTTTCGGATCTAACTGGTACTTTGTTGGATATTCGTTGGTCCACCCGTAGTGAATCCGTATATATGTATATGTGACCAACCACAATTTTTTAAAAGTTAGTGTAGGCGATAGAGTTTTTTAAAGGAATTTACCTCATCAATGAACTATTGAACCTAGTAAACTTCACCTACAGCATATGAACCGTTATCGTCTTCAACTCGATGCATAAACATCCCGAACATGTCGTTTATAGATTATCAGCGAAAGCACTGTATGATCTTAGTCTGTTTGGACAAATTAATATCGATATAATGATCGCATAATTAGAGTAATCCACGGCTAATTAGAGCAATGCTCGAACTCTCTGAGACTATTCGCATGGCGCTCTATTCATTAAATCCTCATAAGCAGCAAATCAATATCGATCAACCGTGTTTTTGTCTCGTGAAATGGTAGCAAGCCCGATTTGAAGCTCTTTGATACGAGCTGACGAATATAGAACGCTGGATACAATCAAGCAAGTGACTTGTTAGTTAGCACACCCACGGAAGACAATTTGAGGAGGTCGTAGATCGCCATAGAACAGTTGGAAGCTCTACCCCAGCTCATGTGATATCGTGAGTCTTTTTTTGGGGATTGTCTCAACAAATGCACTTCTTCTGCGTTGCGGTCGAACTCGTCTTACTTAATAGCCGAAAGAAATATTGAGTCTCTCGTTACCCTGCAGTTCGGCTGTATTCTGAGATTAGACCGGCGTGCAAATTGGCGTATACAGGTCCGAATGTGTTCGAGGTGGGGGCTGTATTATATATATATATATATATATATATAATGGCACAGTTGCGTGTGCGTATATTTATTTATATCTGTGTGTGTGTGTGTGTATACCTTGATGTGCGGCTCGCCCCGTTGTTTGCAGGCATGGGTTGATGGCGGATGCTCGCTAACCCTGCCGCGGGGTTCGCACAGAAGCCCTCGGGGAGGTCCTAGTGGCAGCCACCAGATCACGGCCACCCTGGCCAATGGCTGTTCCCACCGTGGCGGCGGTGGTGGCGGCGGCAATGGTTCCACCGCCGCGCACTCCGCTGTGGTCGGCGACCATTTTGGTGGTCCCAGCGGCGGTTCATCGATGAGTGAACGTGCTTCCAGCGGAGTAGATCGAGGAGATCTCCACCTCAGTCGTGCCAAACTCCAGTTACTCACACTGGCCGAACTCCAGCGGCCAGCTCTGCTCAAACCAGCGCTGCTGCAGACAACGAGGAGTAGTGCCACCAATAACAATAACAGCAACAACAGAAAAGGCGGCGCGTCGACTACGCAGGCGACATCGCGAACGCTAACACCGACAACATCGGCACAAACCTTCACATCAACCCACAAGCCCACAACAGGAGCAACGAAGCTAACACCCTCAACTACAACAGGAACAAAAGTACTTGCACCACTGCCAACAAGCTCATCATTGCCCACAGGATCGGTGACATCTGCGGCGCTCTCAACCACCTCCAGGCTACACCCGCAAAAGGTTCGCGTGCGTGACGGCAAACGTGATATTGGGTCAGTTCTCAGATGAAAACAAATAACGAGAACAGAGATGTTTTATAAGTTCCATCTTCAACATCCAATTATACGCGTTTATACGCGATTTAGTAATCCAATTTAAGGTATTCGAATAAACGTCAGAGCAATACACGTATTTTTATATTATGTTTGTTTAGTTTATTATATTTGCCATACACGTACACTGGGCTAACATACGGTGATATTGTCCATATGTTATATGGTTCTTCAGGGAGCACAGTGTGCACAGGTGACGACAACGTTAGTGAAACCTGGCGGCGTCAACGGCGGAACAGCCGGAATAAACAGAGCACCACTTGCCAACAGGGACGAGGGTCAACTATAACCTTGTTCTCTATCGTTCTCAGTGTCCTTCTCCAAGGACCGCCCCCTCTAGGTCCACCTCATAACCTTCGCCTTCATCTTCATCGTTCTCATCTCATCTCACCTGTGACACCACCGACAGTCAAGCCAACACCAGCAAACCTTCACCAACACACTCACACATAGTGCAAACCCGCGTATAAAAGGTTGGTTCTATTTCGTCAGCACCTATTGTTATGATTATATACTAATAGTGGCAAAATATGTAAGGCATACGTTTAATTTCATATAATGGCGTCCAAAGGAATTCATCGATTGTATGCAATCGCTACGTATCTACATCAACTGTTCCCATATGTGACAGATCTCGACCTGAATCTTCAGCCATTACTATGAGAACTGTTGCAGCTGTAACGTACCGCATGCCAACGGGGAACATCTGTGGTTTGTTTGATAGAATATAATTTTGGAAATTCGTTTCTCAGCTTCCATTTCGATGCGTAACCAAATCCATTTTCGCGCACGTTACCTAGACCGAAATCAGCGAACTGCAGATTACAGTTTTGCAACAGAACTGTATAGAAATGGTTCTGTTGAAGAGACAGCGTTATCTCGATCCTTCTTAAGTGACGTATGCTGTTTGTTTGTTCATTGTTACAGATACGGTATGAACGTTGTGAATAGGGCCGTGCGAGCGAAGCAGCGGCAGAGTTGAATCGTTGATATGTGTACATATCATACAAGTAAAATCAAGGTGAACACAGTACGAAGAAAAAGCTACGGATAGCGTAAAGTAGGTCATGAGTTGGGTAAAAAGAACGGATGTTTGGTAACTTTCCGCCTAACAGTGACAGTAATCAAAATCCTTCATTAGGAATCTCTTTATCGTTGCCCACCTTAACGCTCATTATCAATGGTTCAAGAACAACAGCAAGGAAAGTCTACTCTTAAATGAGACAGCATAAACAGCTGGAAAATAAAGCGACTATCGAACTTGTAAACTGCTGAACAAGGTAACGTTGGGGAAAGATCACTGAAAATAATCATCAATTTTTTTGATTATCCAGACGATGTTTATAGCTATAGTTTTATAGACGAGGAAATTTACGCATCACAACACATCTGGTGTGGGCGTACTGAGAAACAAATATATCGATTTCCTGCATTGAATGTACCTACGTATACAGCCATTACGTCGACAACAAGACTTTGTATATAAATATATATAATGGCGAATGAAATGAAAAGTATGCTCATGCAACGAGAGTGTCGTTTTCGCTTAATTTGCGGCAATGCTGTAATGAGAAATCCGTACATCGAGCTCACGAATGTTGAATTAGGAAAAATTATTAAGTCATTTCAAAGTGCTAACCTTTATCTGTCGGTCATTCTGTCTTTTTTGTTTTTGGATACAGTATGGATTCTTAATCATTTCTTACTCTCCACAACCGACTCTATTAACAATTTCACCTTGGGTGTGCGATACTGTACCGGATTCTCATTTTCTCTAATCTAGATCTCTTGTATTAGAATAATCCTTTGTTAAAACTCGTTTTCCCTAGAAACTCTGAACTGTAAACATCTAACATTTATATTCAGTCATTAGCTCGAAATCCTGACACGATCCCGACACACCACCGGGGCTGCATAAAATCGTTTTGTTTTTCTAAGCGGATGGAGCGTTCAGTTGATCTGGTATGAACATATTTATTATCCTTATTTAGATCGATATAAAATGGAATTATTTATTATATTATAGAAGAGGATTAACGACGAACATATCGGAAGATGCTATCTACTTGAACAGGACAGCGGCAAACGCAACAGAATGGAATGGAACATATTTTTATGATGAAGTCACACGGACACACTTGTATATACTTGTATGTTTCTTTTAATATTAATAAAGAAAAGTCAATGAAAAATAACAATAGGTGTAATCGTAGCAATATGTAAAGTGTAAACCAATTTAATGTTAATAAAATGGAAATATTAAATTCATGATGATTTCGACTCGTGTTTCGGTGTTGGGCATTATAGCGTGAAATGAGCATGTAATAATTGCACCTATTATAAATTACCACAAATAAATACCTCGATCGATATTGCACGGATTCATACACTGCCTAAAGGTGAGACTGGTAAGAACACAGCAAACAGCCATATTAGTGGTAGCCAAAAAAATGGAAACTTTTAATAGCGTGATAGATTGATTGATATTTGCTAAAACGACTTGTTAATGGGCGTCCACTTCGAACCCATAACAGGATTACCGGCAAGGAGAAACAAATCTTCAGAATTCTCCCATGGCATGGATCTGCAAGGCTTCATTTATGACGTTTTCGATACCACTGCATTCGGTATAGCAGCTCTCAGTTATATAATTTGATACAGCTGACATCGTGGATAATTATACTATAGCATTGTTGATGAAAACCAACATTGCGAATCCATTATCCATCGTGCAACTATCCATTTTAAGTAAATGATCGCATTTTAGGACACTTTATAAAATGATCTGAAAAATCAGTAACGACTGTATAGGACCATAGTGAGACGGCGGCAGTGTGGCGTCAGATCCTTGAAATGGTCGAGAGGTGGTTGAGAGTTAATCTGAGCTAAATAACTACAGCCTTCTGTTTATGTCCAGTAGTAGACAGGGAAGCTAGATATCTCAACTCCTGATGCAGCAGCAGTCGCTATTTTACGAGGCAGTTTCACACTCATGCATACGTATCTTTGCATAATAATAATAATAATAATAATGACGAGCAGTGTCCCTGTAATGTTCCTCGACGTAGCAGGAGGAGTAAACGTCCCGCTTTGCCCACTGCCCCGGTGTCTGTTATCTTTATATAACTCTAGCTCCTCTTTGAATTTTCCTTTCACATATTCAAGCGAAATGAGCGAGTCGGCCACTGTCATTATTTTTTTTTAATTCGCTAGGTGACGAACGCTCGAGGCTTTTGCTACGCTTTACCTAAGGCCTCGTTCTCATCACGATGATGGGTTCAGAAGACCCTCGGATTGGGGTGGAGCCAGCTCGTTTTTGTCGACGAATCCTCGACTCTATGAAGAACTCGATACAAATCCTCGATGTTTTGATGACTCCGCCCGGGGAAAGAGTGGACATTTCGCAACATCGTGGCCAGGTGAAGCGAGGCTGTGCCCACAATCCCGAAGTAGTAGTACTTTGAGGTAATAGGCACTTAGCGACCGTAGTTTACGTTAGACACAGTACACAATACCGTGGCAGTATTTAGGGACACAGGCTGGATAAATAGACCAATGTTGAGATATGTCCAATGTGCACTCACGTGAACAGGTTTTTTTAGGTTTTCTGATCTCAGCTATATCAATCATATCTTCTTATAGTTCCGTAAGTTCAATATTGCCTAACAATATTTGTAATATTTCGTAACAGAAAAACCACGGCAGCCATTATGATCATGTCATTTTAAACTTTCGAATTGCAAGTTCTAGAATAAAACAGAATCCAATATTTTTAAGTAGACCGTTCATGTATTTTCGTATAAGTATTTGCATAATTTTGTATAAGCAGTTGTATAAGTGAAGTTCCGTCAATAAACCTCAATTGAATAAATAAAAATTGTGGATGATCGATAGAGATGATATTGAATTCGATAGGGTTGTACACATTGAAATATTTCGAACGTTTCTACCACTCCGCAGCGCCTAATAGAGTACGGTAAGTGTACAAAGTATGAACAATGTGCTTCGACCATATATAAGAATACCAGATGCTTACGAATGTTGGACTGCTAATGGAACTAAAGGAAAGTAGCGAAACGCAGAAAATATCTGAGATGTTCTTTTCAAAAGCCTCGTCTTCGTTGACTCGATATAATCATTTGCTGATAACACAACAACGTTTCGAAAATTTAGATGGATGCATAATTGTGCATTTTCAGCACTTTGTATAAGCTGGTAAATGTTGTCCCAACTTGCGGCGAGCACTTTCCTTCTTTTCAGTTGAAAGCACTTAGATCTATTTTCCTCTCGAGTCTCGTCAGGTTGATGTAGGTTGGCTCCTAAGCCCATTAGTCATTCATTGTTCACTATATACCATTTAGGCTGTAAGCAAACTTAAGTAAAGAGGTGTAGCAGCTCTGCTGCAATCCCTTCAGGGCAAGGCTGTCAGTTAGGTAGCCAAAGATGGTGCATTACTCATTGCCCCGACGACTGTTTTGCTAACAAAAAATTTACCAATTTAGTTGACTTAGGCTGATTTTGAAATAACTCTTAGGCCACTTATTGTCACTCGTACAGCATGACCTAGAATTATATTTCATTGTGGTCGGTCTTATATTCATATTTCTGTGTGAAAGCACGTTTGCTGATTGTAAGTCCATTGTCCTCCCACTGGAAGATTATGTCCCAAAATGGTATTATATAAGGTGACGCACCCCCTGTATATATATATAATATACACGCCGGCGGGTTATATATAGAGATTTATATGCAGAGTGGTGGATATAACACATCTCTCTGTATAACCCGTTCTAGATATACATACGTGGCTTTGCCTACTTAACCAATAGACATGCTTTGAAGGGCTATAGCTGTTACACCCCTTCATTTTTATATATATATATAGCATCTCCAGAGTAAAACTCCTGCTTGCTTTTTGGGAGCGTTGATAGTGCTGAAAACTCAAAATTAGACTCCGTATCTTTACAAATTTGAAACTTGTTTCTTTCTATCTCTACCGTGATGAGGTGGCGTTCTAGACTTGACATTATCCTAAACAAACAAGATCGCGCAAACGTTCCCAACGCTCTGAAAAGACTATCGCTAACAACAATGACAACTACAACATCTATTTCGGCTGGATGGCAACTTTGTATTTAGCAGCCATCTCTCGACACGTACCAACCTGAACCACTGGTATGAATCCTCTAGATCGTAGCGACAGGACAAGTGTAGCTGTTCATCTAGCTAACTGACTCCCTGACTGAATCACAGCGTCCCTATCTCACAGTATATATATATATATATATATATATAGACGCAACACTCGACACCTCTTAAAGCAGTCGGAGAACACTGTCGATTCCTTTTCCTCGGCTAATAAGGCTAAAAAACCACTCAATCAACGGCGTTCGTCCCAAATTTTAAGATATCCACTAGCTGCTCATGCACCTTATAGACGGCTACTTTCCTCCGGTTTTCTTGGTAAAAGTACGACCGCTTTGGAAGAGCTGAAAAGAGCAATCCGGCCCACTGACGTTTAACGCGTCGTTAGCTCCTAGAAGACGCCGTCATTGAAGGAGCAGAGACGGTTGAGAGTTTGGACGAGAATGGCCTTATGGTTTGGGGTGTCTCTCAGAAGTGGCCACTCCACTAGCAATGTTGGGTAGACCTACGAGCTGGTCTCATACGAGATCGTTTTTCTGCCGGATATTATAATAGCTCCTTGTAAATTACTTTTACATAGATGGCTGCCGAAAGCAGACCTTTGCTTTCATGACTTAGCTCGCCACAGAACGTAGCTAAGAACAGTAGTTCGAAGATTATGGTAATTAGCAATGTGTTTTCTTTATTTAAAGAGCTATAACCTCGAATCAGCTAAACATTTTCATAGCAACATTTTGAAAAGTCGTAGTCATAAATTGGTTAATCATTATTGCTGCAGGCCCCAGCTGGTAAACTGCACTTTAGAAGATCGTATACAACTTAGGAGGTGTAGAAGTGGTTATTGGAATGTGACCAAATTTAGGCCGACATCTCACACTATTTCAGCCTTTACTATAAGAACTTCCGCAGTGCTTATAATCTATATGGTATTTATACTCTAAATTTTCTCTTAAGCTGAACTTACGGCTAGACGTGTTTCGTCTCTCCGGTTTCAACAGGTCTGTGTAATACGACAAAGCGACTGGATAAAGTGTCTATTGGTGGGAATAGGGAGGCTCACTACAAAATACAGCAGCGGTCGTATCAAACACTTTGTCAATGGTTCGAGCGGCAATGTGAAAGTAGAGATGCTACTGGGTTCACCGAAATGTTAGCTAAGTACCTTCAAGATCCATGTAAGTGACACCGCCAGTAACTGGTTAGGTGTCCTGCAATTCTGCTGAAAAATCAACGTTTCGTTTAAGAATCGTACGTATCGGCACGGATATCATCGTCCTGTCTGCATTGCACCAATGCCAAATGCAATGAGTCGCTTCCTGTAAATCTATCATCTCACCTGGGGGTGCAAAACGAGGCGTATATTATAAAGTCCTAGAAATGAACTTCATATGAAACCTTTGCATTTGAATAGTTAAGAAACGTTCGGCGTTTGTCAAGACGGTCTATTAACCAGTGGGATCACTATCTTGCATTAGGCATATCTTCGTTGTGTTCGCAAACTGGAAGGGAAATGCAGGGTTTAAAGGACAACTAGTCCATCTTCAAAAAGTGAAATAAATTATAATCGCATATAAACATCTGGAGTAGAAGAAACCCCAAAGAAAAGAAATAATAGTTTGGTGGTATCGGTTAATTTAGGCCAGCCTGTCTCTCTCAGGGGAGAGACGACATCAAACGAGTCACATACAAAGCCTTCCTATATTGAATCTGCCAATAGAAAGTTCTCGAAACGATATGACGCATAGTGTCCAGCCAAATCGGATGACTTCATTGATATCGAAAATCTATATTTGTACCGTACAGGTGCCCGCTAGGATACTTGTTAGCTGTCTCGGCATCCGGAATTTCAACTGCCCGAAGTGGAAGAAAGCGAATAGCACTGTAAGGTCGATAGTTGGTTGATTTTCAGCTTTTTTTTCCTTTGGGTTGGCTTCGCGGGTAGCTTTAGAGGTTCAAATACTCTAATTATAAATTTAGGGTATTTGAGCTTATTCATACATTTCAATACAAATGATTTCAAAGTTTGCCATTGTTCTCTCATCTGACAAACTGTTACGTGAGTGTAAGGTTTATAACGTTTTCGTTCCTTGACCAACTATTGCCGCGACTTATCACAACTTCTTTGATGAGCACGCCACACGCGTAACACAGCTTTCTGTGGCTTGGGAGCTATCTCACTTGAGTGTCGTTGTACATTCGTATCTCTACGGGATCTGAAGCTCTTAGCACGAAGGGGTGCAATTCGAACCAAGGCAACACGATCGTCCCATACTGTCCACCTAACTGAAATTAAAATCTACTCTGGCCCTTGATAGAAGTCTACGTTTGTATAATATGATAGAGCGTTTAGTGTCTATCTCCTTCACGTGGCAACGTCAACTATTGGAGGTGAGCACTGAACTCTGCGCTTGCAGTGGAAAGCAAATACAAGTGATTAATTACACAGCTACGAGGAGCTATCAGGGCAACTGCTTAATATACTCCCTTTAATATTGCTTTCGAGTATGTCCCACCCCAATGCAACAAAGCGATTGGGTCATCATATAGTTTATACATTCGTTTTGTACAATGCAGTATTCAATTTAGACGCGACCACTGAATAGTTGCCACTACGAGCAAGTGACGAGATTCAATGTTTCGAATGTCACCAGTCAGTATTGTGCCAAAGGGACCATTGAAAATTCGTTCGAATTCCCTTTTGATTCTCTTCGATTTGCATTTCTGCACACTGTTGATGGCGACCGCTCTTCTGTAATCTTTTCCCTTTATCGTGGCTTCCCAACACACCAAGCTCTTCTCGAAGAAAACGCAAGAAGAGTATACGGACACGCGAAATAGGTTGGATACGTTTTCAATTCTTGCTTTTTCCTTCTTCTATCGGTACAAATATCATAAATAGGGTGCACAGTGTCGATATGTAAAAACGACGCCATACCCTCACGAGTTCTTTGGTGGTCGTTAACCTCGTGAACACATTGATAACCGTTCAAGCCATCGACACCATAGCGGCAGCCACTGATCGTAAGCTGGCAGAGTCCTTGCCCTGTTCGGGCCGTTTGGAGTATTTGTTTATTTGCACGCATATTTCCCCGTGAGCATAATGTTGGATACTATACTGAATAATGCTAATGCGAGTTGTATAATTTTACGTTATTAAAGCATAAAATATTATATATTTGATTCATTTACTTAAAATGAAAGTGTTAATGCACATGTTATGGGAAGCCGCTGGTAATAACGCGTTGTGTTTACTCAACAAGATGTTAAGTAGCACATAACATGCAAAAAGTTTGCAAAATCTATTCGTGTTTAGGTCTTGTTCCTAGACAGCCCAACTAGAGCAACGTGTTCGCCAAATGCGTTTGCCATCAAGCTCCTTTTTATTCAACCCGTTGAAGTTTAATCCTGCACTTCACATGCACGTCTTGTCTGGATTGTTAACTAGCCAACTCCATGTCAATGCACGTTTGGTTTGAAGAAGGGCCTTAGCTAATAATCAACCATGTTTATAGGTCTATCTAAATGTTTCGAATAATGTATCAAGATCGCTTAAGTATGATATGTTTCTCAAACCACCTTAGGCGCTCAGTGTGTATTCGAAGAAAGAGTGAAGGGTAAACATTCTTATAGTGGTGATGATCTGATATTTTGTAATATGTCATACATAGGAAGAGTTTTGTTTTAGTTGGGGACCCCTTTATATTAGTGACATCCGTTTATCATATTATCTTACGCTGTTATGATCGTATCAAAAATAATACGTGCTCCAATGCATTCGATAAGAGTAGCAGTAACAGAACCCCGGCTGTTGTCTGCATTAATTATTCGATGTGAGCATACGACACCATATGTATTAGCACCTACGAGTCTACTTCCCTCCGCAGCTCTCTTTGACATCGAAGGGATGTCGAGGACGACATTATCAAATGACTATGATCTATGTTTCATTCATTCATTCAGTTGCTCATTTACTCAAATCAAAGGTCATGGAAAATGTTCGTTTTCCATATTTCCATTTGGTACCTTTGTAGAAACCTAGAAACACGCTACATTTCTAATAAACATCTAAACCTTGTCGCATTGTACGATTCGTTTGTATTTCTCATCCTCCGTGTTACAGCCCCGCCGAAGCTTCTGTGCAATGGAAAGGGTCATTGGGTTTTGCTCAAGCTTGAATTGTTGACCTGTGGGGATAACCGGGAGAACCATTGCAGCCCAGGGATAATGCCCATGGCGTGTTTTGCATCAGAGGCTAGGAGAGTGAACAGGGCGATATTTTTTTTTGGCAGTCCCGGTAATCCTCGGCTCGTGCGTGCGCTATACTCTGCTGCTGCTGCTGTTGCTGTGCTCTCATGCTACCACTACTATGTCTTTTTTTATTTCTTTTTCCGCCACCACCACCACCACCACTGTAGTAGCAGCAGCATCAGTAGACAGGGGTCATGAGGCAAGAGCCTTCGCACCGCTATGAGACGGAAATAGTAGCAGTAGTGGTAGTAGTAAGACTAGTAGTGTAATCATGATGGTGGCTATGGCCATAAGAATATCGTTGTTGTTGCTGCAACAATAGCCACCGATGTATACGTGTGTATTGTGTGTATATATATATATGTGTGTGTGTGTGTGTGTGCAGGGTTTCCCAGCTCCGGTCAGTCTAACCATCTCCCCCATATCTCACGGCGCGTTCAGCGGAATCTGCTGGTGTCCCTGATATGAACAGGCGTCATACGGTTGTTGCAGTCGACTGTCTCTGCGCTCGATCTGAGCGAGGAACAACTCCTGCAGAGGAGAATCACCCGATATACGAAGGCTCACAGAGACAAAAAGAGAGAGAGGGAGAGATAATTACAGGCAGACGTCGTACGAAGCCAAGGGCCCGAAGGAAACGAATAGAGTAAGGTTAGGGGGCGATGTTAAATGGCGAGGGTCAGTGACGATAATGAGCCGGCTATCAAAGCATAAGCATATAGATGCATTATCTTTGTCAATGGTAGGGTTATATATATGTGCATGGATGCAGTAAAAGGTAGGAAAGGATGAAATGGCTGTGACAGCAGAGCCATGATGTCAAGTCTCCGTCAGGGCGGCTGAGGGACATACACAGTTTTGATGAATAGATCGGGTATCTATGTCTCAGGTCAAGGGTTCAAATCCTGCCCCCGTCTCGGGGAGGCGTGTATTTTTCCTCACAACATTTCGCATAGTAATGCGACCGAGCGGATGAGTGCCGAGAAGTGTTTTCTGATGGGAAAAGCGCTGGAGGCTAGCCATGGCCATGAAAAGTCTATTTTTCCACATAGCCAAGTAAGTGCTTTTGTCTCAATACAAACAAGTTACCAAATACGAAAATGGATAAACAGGATGCAATAGATGTCCAGAAACACTGCTCTAAAGCTCTCACTCTACTCTGCTAGTAAAAGTAAGTTAAATGTTTTTATTATTTATTGTTTATATTGTGCGTTAATTTCATCTGTGGGTCTTGGGCCACACTTGAAAAATTGCATTGTAAAATTGCAGCTCCTTTAATAAACCAATAAAACCTTTACCTTTACCTTTACCTTGCACAGTTTCACCTGCTCCAAGTCGGTGGGGCTTATTTGCCCACTGAGTGTTTGCAGTGCATCTGAACTCGTTGATCAGTCCACCACCAGCATTCACTTTAGTTGTTTTCTGTACCACCACCGCCGACAGAAACATTGACACCACCGTGATACGAAGAACAGTGTAGAAGTGACGAATCTTCAAATAACAGCAGAACTGTTCCAAACATCGTTGTATCGTTGCGGTGGTCTTCTCGTAGCAGAAATAGATTTGGTTACGTAACGAATGCTTACGTAGTCTTCATGAAAATATGACGCCACCACTGAACGTGCCGAACCACTAAGCTGAGGACTAAAGCGCTATGTTGATCTAATTAGTATATTAGCAACAGATGCACTAAATGATGACGATTGTAAGAGGTGCTTGCTACTGCTGCTGCTGCTGTTCACGGCGGACTACGCATGTGGGACATCAAGTGGATGATTCCATATGGCTATATATAATATATGGACCTTGACTGATCCAGACCTAACTATGTTTTAACCAAGGGAGTACATTTCAATCTGGAAATACGTTTATCGCGTCAGCTACATATACATAGCTGTATATAAAATCATTGATCAGATATACTCTGGGTTTTCACTAGATCCATATATATATATATATATATATATATGTGTGTAATACGATATAATGCTAGCCGTGATAGATAACGGATGCAGCGACCACTACACAAGGGCTGGTAAGAACAGCAGGATGGTAACTAGTTGTCAGTGCGGCGTGAGCTGATTAGCAACAGCCTAACGTTGACCGTGTTCGACGGGGTCTCTGACCGAACTCAATGTGCAGAAGGTTGCGTGTGAGGGCGGGAGTGAGGTATCCTCCTCACTGGCCGCACATCCTTCATTCGTCCCTCTACTCTCGTTAGAGCGACAACCTCGAGACAGCAACTGCCGTCGATATTAAGCAATATCAGCAACATGAGAATGGCGTCCACGTAGCCAGAAGAAGCGACAATGAACCTGTTTGATGACTCCGTGTAGGCACTGGGGGCCTTGAAGGCGAATACAAGCTACGGAAATCTTTCCAACACACATTTCTCACGGAATGACACAATCTAAAACGTTTAGCCACTCCATAGCCCTGTGAATTCGTCCTGATTATTGATCGACGCAGTCAGTCACGATCCTTGTCCATTATATATTTCTGTGTAATCATGTTTGAGATGATTTAATAAACCATCCTATTTTACTTCACTGATAAACAGACGACGACGTGAATGGCTAGTCAATCAATATTCCGTTGTTTACGAAACAATCGACTTAAAAATAGAAAATACATTAATACAGCACTGGTTGTAGAGAAGAAATAAGTATGCATTTCTCAGCAATATATTCCTTATCTATTTTTGGTTACGATATAGTATAACTATAATCACGAGTGCAGCTCTGGTCAAACATCTGGTGTATCTGTGTTTCGTTTAGTTAGTAATGCTTTTTTACCGAATGGTGAGGTATGTAGTAATGCTTAGAGTAAAGAGATGACCTTGCCAGATATCAATAAGGGAAGGCCGGCTCCCTCATTCTCCCTCACGGGTTTGGCTGAGACCACTGAACAGGTTAGTGGGCCCTGTTTCTGTGGGGTTGGGACGACCTCTTCGTAGGCGAGAGACCGGTAAACTGTAGTCCATTATCGCTAATATGGTATTATATATTGCGAAATTGCCACTCGCCTATTTCCTCTGTAGAAGATGAGTGCACGATATGATCCAATATTGTGGCCAAACAGAGGGTGTGCATCAATTATTATACCTCAAATCCTGACCATTAAATAGTAACTGTTCGGGACTGCACGCGATATATTCGATGGATAATTTAGTGTGACAAGTGTAAGGCTTGTGTCATGCTAAAGCTGATAATTGTAGAGTGTCACAATTCATGGTGGACTTCATGTGAGCTTTACGGCGGTTGTTATTCATTGACCGTGTCTCTACTTTACATGTTTACTCACGCTGTTTACGAATGACTTCCGAACATACCAGCCCGCTGATTGGCATTCAAGAACACTGAACGTAGTGACGTAGCCGGGATTCGGAGACGATGAAATTATTGAACAGTACGTATGGGTGACGTACATCAGGCTTTCTGGCCCGAGGCCATGCTTGCACAAGTGTGTTCCTATGTTCCGTGCCTATGTGATGAGATTTGGGTAGTTGCACATACTGATGATTGGATTGAGGTTGTGTTTGTCTGTTAATGACGCAATTACAGTTAGCGGCAGCTAGGCTTGAAATTGAATATCACACGAGCCTCAGCATCATGCTCTCGACGAGCCTCAGATTCATCAACGATTTAGTTCGTTCACCGACGGGGGATATCCCGTTGAGTTCGTAGGAATCGCTTCAGGATGACCCAATACCAGCTGTGATTGCGGCACTTCGAGACAAGATTCAGAAGACAGGAAAGCGGATGTGGCACGTTGTGTTCTAGGCGGTAACGTCGGTAGAATCTAGGGACACAGCCTGGATCAATAAGTGTCGCTTGCAACAGCTCATGTCAAGTCGTTTCGTCGAGACAACTACTTGACTCTGTTTGAAACAATAAGAGTATCCCAATGAATACATTTGATATATAACGCATTACTCAACCGAAGTAAATTGTTTTAGGGAAATTTACAAAACGTCAGATATTCATAACTGAACAGTGACATATTGACTTCACGGAATAAGCTTTATTGACATTAACTTACAAGGCTGTATCGAAGACGTGAGGTAACGTCCAATTCAGTCCAATTTTTAAGATTCCATAGATGCGTAATTCCCGTGTATTTATGAGAATAAATTCAATTTCACGCGGTTTAATCAGCCAAATCTACCACCTTGAGTCCTCCTGACTCAATAGTCACTGATACGTTTTTATCGTACGTGTCTTAGGTGGTGAGTGGTTCCCGTCGTGAGTAAAAGCTTCAGACTACAGCGTATCTTTTTTTAACCCCCGTAGTGGACGCTGAAGTTTGCTGTCTCAGGTATCATCTACTAGTTTACGCTAGAACGTGCAGCGAATCATTCGAAATTAGATAAACAGGAACGCAGTGATATAGTATGTGCTGACGCGGACACAGCTAAAACTTAGCATGAGTGAAGTAGATAGGAAGAAAAATAAGCTGACACCGTAAATTAATTAAATTAGCAATTAGCATATAAAGAAGTAGCTTGCCTGCAAGCACGAGGCTAAGGATGGTCGCGTGCTTTTAGCACGTTCAGCTCGGCGTGTAAATCAGCAATGTCTGAAATTCTCCAGAACTCTAAATAAATGGATATGTTAGAGGAAGACATCTTCGGATTAGATTGAGAGATTAAGATAATAGTTATAATATTTTAGTAAAGTACTCCTGTTGGATCCTAAAAATGAAGCGTATTACGAAACATCAAAGACAGCGTAATGCACTGGAACTAATGTTGTCTTTTAATAGATCACTCCGTATAGGAAAGGTTCAGTTACAGTGGTACAGTAACCAACAAGACAAGGATTGTCTGCAGAAATCTCTGGAAAGGTATCCACTTCCACTAAGGAAGGCACTAGCAAACTTAGCCTACCAGAGTCAGCTTAGCTGCTCTAAATATGACAGGGTTTGCCGCGTCTGTTATCATTATAAGTAGGCACTTATGGGCCTCAATTATTGTATACCGCAATATTCGATGAGTTAAACTTGTCAAGTAAATTCAGACTAGTCAGACTATTCAAACGGCTGTATTGAAGGAAGTTAAATAAATTGGAAATAAACAAACTTGATAACAAACATAGGTTATAACTATGTCTAGCCTTACAGTCTCTGGCTGTAAAAAGCCGGAGGCAGCAGGTTCGAGTCCCACAAAGTGACATATAGAGAAGGTAAACGTTGTAAACACTCCAGTTCCGTTAATAAACCAGTAAAATTTTGATCCTGAAAGTGGCTCGTTTACTTTGTATATATACTTTTATATACATGTATGAGTGGGATCTCTTTTTCCATGGGCGAGGAGTTTAGGCATAAACGTCTTGTGAGTTTAGTATCATGCGATATTCGCTGGGGTTTATTAGTTAAATAAAAAGTAAATATTCAATAATTGAGTATACGTATCTCTAGAGAAATCTGATGTAGGAATCTACGGACAAATGATATCGGATGATGCACATAGCTCTACGACATTGTTGCTAATATCCTTTGTGCATCTTTGATAGTGGGCTGTTCATACGCAGCTAATTATTATAAATTACTTCAAAGGAGCTCGGCAAATACCAAGTCATATATCATCATCGTGAGTCGGAATAAATAATTTCGTATCGTTGCGGTCACCGCTACTGGTCTACGTACATTAGTGAGAACGTTATCATGTTACCTAAGGTTTTTTTTTGTCGATCTGATCTACAGGCTGGCCGGGTCGGATATACTTTTCACCTTCCAGCATCGACTTGGTTTTGGTCCATTTTGAAAAAATAGGGTCACTAGCGTAGGTTTGAAGGCTCAGCCCCCGAAGATGGGATATGAGTGAAATCGTTGGCTGTTGAGAACCCTTTATAGCTTCCATGTTGATCATACAATATTACGCGTTCGTCGTGTTTCTTTGCTAGAAACAGAACGACCTCATTGAAAAGAAAACCCAAACGTGCCGTAGACATAAAAACAAAACCTTCTTCCTGTCCTCGAGTTGCATCGTACGAGAACGTTTATATGCAGGTAAACATCCGCTATAGTGCATACGAACATACGATGAACGAAATATAGAAGGGCGCTGTGATTTATTGTCGCTTATGGCCAACTTCGGCGTATTTGGCCGCGGTATGGCGTATTTTCCTTCCTTGTATGTCTTATCTTGAAAGCGAAAACCCTACGGATACCGGGCATATCACACGCGCGATGCTGACAATGTGTCATTGCACCGATAGACACCATTTTTCAAATGTCGCCATCTTCTGATTTATTTAGTGTGTAGTGGCTATATCCACTATCAGGTCCACAAACCGCATTTGCAGTATCGTATTACGGCTTGCGGGCTGTGCTATACGTTTTATCTACTTCCGACACAATCACGATAGAACAACTGAACTTATATGTGAGAACTTACATAGAGGAGACGAAATCATCAGCTCATATGCTTGTGAATTGACTTAAGTGTTCGTGCCAAGCAGACAATATCGTTCTGTAAAAACAGTGATGACGAAGTAATTGTCTAGGATATTGAACACATGAGTGAATTGCTTAAAGCTTTCTGCATTTTGTTTAAATCATGTATATTCTAGAACGGGGTTGGGGAACACATATATGAGCTGAATCATAAGACGTAGACATAGGTCACAAGAACAAACCTGTTTCGAGATCCGTCCATCCGTCGTGACACTTTCTGCTTCACCGAAGTACTTCAACCGTAACAGCTACACGCTTTTATGTTGTCAATGCACATTTCTATTACTCCTATATCATATCACTGTGCTCTCAGTTTCTACTCTCTGTAGTAATCTGTGATTTCCAATGACAGTGGGGAGAGAACTCTAGCAAGAATCCATATGTATGCTCGTGCATGTGTTGCCCTCGACCGAGCGACCCACGTATTCATTCATGCAGGGCAGATAGGCAGGGTCGCATCCGTTCGTCCGTCTGTCTATAGTGAACCTTCCTTCATATTTCTTATCTTTCGTTCATTGTACTGTTATCTCGCTTCGTTCAGGGCGGACGTCAGTATCATTCTGTTCTGTCCCAACCCGACTGTTCGACCGATCCTATCCAAATCTCAGCCCTAACTGCTTGTAAGGGCGATCTCTGTGATTCCTGCGTTGCAGAGCTGTGTGACGGGCTCTTTTGTTTCGCTTCTTCTCCTATGCCTTAATCCCGTGCACAACTTTCTCATCTCTGGCAATTGTTTTCGTTTAGCCGCCGCCGCCACAGCCGAGATCAGCCTTCATTTTGGTGGCGTCATGCTAGTCCTTACACAGCATCTTACTTGCCCTAATATCCCCTTCGCCCTAGACAAAGACAAAATATCTCGAACCATTCTTAACAGATCAATGTTGTCTTGGTATCCCTTCGAACATAGTACACTCTCAGACGTACATTCCTCATATTATTCTAGGTGGTACACCACAATGGCGCGGATACAGTTTTCGCACAGTAATGTATTTGTCATGATGTAATGACACACTATGCAATTGCCCTCATCGGTGTCGAGATCCTGAATACCTAAACTGTGTATATAAATATATATATATGCGCACGGAGCTTAATTTGTATCGAAGCAGCACATGTCAATGTAAAATAAATATATGAAGTGCAACATGAAATTACTTATCTATACATTTTACTCGATGATGTCTTGAAAGTTGAAAACCAACAACAACTTAAAACGGGCAGAGAGTATACACAACCAAATAATTATTGGAACGTTCATACTGACCATACAATGCACAGTATTTCATGTGAAAAATGGCGCTTTAGCTCAATGTAATCATTATGAAAATTGTATCTATGTTTCACACATCGTGATAATGCTACTGATGCGACACAAGCAAGCGAATGTAAATATTACTACGTGCATTTATATGCATGTATTTACGTGCGCTGGCAATACGCATAGAGTTGCCGTGGTGGCTATGTACATAGTAAGCGAGTGAGTATATATTCGTGGGGTCTTTCCCGTTCAATGTCATCATCGCCACATCGCAGCACAGCATAGCATAACACGGCGGGGGGTGAACGCGACCCGACACGGCGAGAGTGTCTACCAATGGGGGGTCTATGGGAGAGATGCCAATAGGGTGGCAATAGGGAAACTCCGCTCCACTCGCGCACACGCTTAATCTCTCCCATCTCTGTCTCTCTCTCTCCTTCCTTTTCTATGGAGATTCTTCCGTCTGCACAGTTGCACCAGTAGAAAACATTCCAGTGTGTCTTCCTTTCCTGCACATTTTTCTCTCTCTCGATCACTCTCTATTGTTCTGACTCGCGCTGTGTTTCTATCCAGATCATCGCATCCGTCCGTTGACGAAGACGGCGAGGACGACTACCGCCGCCGTCGCCACAAGCTCCACCATCTCTCCTACCTCGTGTTCTCAGCCGAGCGACGACCCAATGGAGCGAGGGTCCGCCGAGAGTCCCTTCGTCGTCGTCGACGGCCCTGACTGTGTAGATGTGGATACTGTAGATGGCTGCTGCCCTTCGTTTCTCGCATCGCTCTCATCCCCTCACCGGTCCCCCCCATCATCACCATGAAGCACAACACTATTCTTTCGTCCAGCGAGTGCTTGCCTCATTCCACACAACCCAACATTATGTGGGTTAACATTGCTGTTGTCGGCCAACACAACAATATATATATACGATGTATAGATATAATGATGTACACACCATTTAGTTCAATTTTAGGATAGAAGACGAATGTTTCAATCGATGCACTGTCATTTCGACAACTGGGTGGCGTAGCTATGGTCCCCTTTCCAAAAATAGTAGCGGTACTGGGATCAGTTCGATTCTGTTGTTATATATATATGTTGTTGTTGTTATATGTATATATACTTGTATACGGAGAGCCGACAAAGAAGAGTACCTATGTAGATGCTGTCCACTTGCTCGGTTCGCTACTTACATACGCCACTGATACAAATACTACCGACGCCTACGATTACGTCCAAAACCCCCACCACAGCCACCAGTGGCTGGTTGCTACCGTAGTACTATCTAGTACCAGTAGTAGTGGCAGTAGCAAAGAGTGGCAAAACACTTGGAATCGTAGATAGGTGCTGGTAGTAGTAGCAGCAGCAGTGAGAAGAGTGAGCAGCCAGAGCGATCCAATCTCCTGGCGAAAGGCAGAATGGCACTTCCTTTAGCGCGCCTACTGACGCCACTCGAATTACCCAAACCGTCCCCAACACCGACCACTACCCCCCCCCCCCCTTCCCGATGACTTCGCTTCGCGAGTCAGACGAACCCCAAGCGAACAACGGAGCGGACTACGGGACTATGGCGATGCTTCCAATAGCCTCCTGCTAGAAACGTCTGACCAGAAGTAGTCAGTGCCACTCCCTGCACCCCCACAACCCTTCTGGGTTGCATCCCGCTGACTCGCAGCTACTGGATATCTACGGTTGAGAGCACCATCCACGTCCATTAATAGCTTCTCACTCTTTTCCGGCGAGGTCCACAGACCAGACGACGGTCGTCTACGCTATTCCAGGAAACGGGAATAGAGGGATAGGTACGATGGAGCAAAGGGTCGAACGAAAACCCTATTTGGGAGTCTAGGGGCGTTCCGTTACAGTTGCCCCAGCTCGGTCTCATTAATAGACCAGCCCTACCCATCCATCCATCCAGTCGCCGCCAGATCACTGCCGGCCCGTCTTCGTCTTTTGGTGTACTGGCCAGCGAAGAACACACTGTTGACAACAATACAAAGAATACGGGGCATTTACGTGTTGTGTTGTTTATTGCTAACTATATTGGCTACTGAAAAAATGTTGTCGTTGTGCCGTTATGTTTGTAGAGAAACTGAATAATATTAACTTCAAGTCTTCCTCGTGTAGGCCGGTTTTTGTGGGATTATTTGCCATGAAAGCATATTGACATTAAGAACATGTCGACCTCAGAAGTCCGTTAAGCGGCTTATACCAAATTTATTGGAATTATAATAATATGAATGTAACTAATCAGCACTCAACTATGTTTTCCTTTAAAGGAAAACGGGTTTCACCAATTTCGAATATCTGTACACCACATACAGAGAAAATTTCATCCGAATTCTTCGCTAGACAGACTTACTTGAGTGAAGTCAAGTTACCTTATGTATTAGTTAGAATAGGTTATACCGTATAGTTACACTTACTTACGAAAGGTTGTGTTTCCCTTCGACATAACTTGCATAATCAAAGCACATAATCAAGACATACGGTGCATAAATGGACAGCTATTGTCTTCTATCTCAGATGGAGGGGGGCTGATGAAATAGTATATTAGTGTTCTTCATTAAATTAATTGTCTGCACAATCTGCGTTATACGGGAACAGGCATGCAATCATTTGCAACATCGAGAGCAATTCATGACAATGAGATCTATGTAAAGTTGCCCTTCGCCACGAGCGCAGATGCGCAACGATGCACATGTAATAATGATCTGATTTCAGTCGCCATCCGTAACGCTGGTGGCAGAGTCGAAAGGCTTCCGGCTGTACGACAAAAACCGTATGGTCATAAATTCTTCGGTTCTTTCTCCCCAGAAATTCCAATCTGGAGCGCCTTTCGAGTTTCAAGACATTCTCTCGTAGCTCTCCCTCTCACTATCTCTGTCGGTCTTTCTCGAATGTGGGCGCTTGGCGCTCGGTCCAGAACGAAGCCGTCACCCTGCTGTTCTGTCCTAGCCCGTTCACCTCTCCTTTGCCTGGAGGCTCACCACTCGACGGACGGGAATGCCATTACGAACCATGGAATGTTCGTTTTTTTTTTCGCCAGCGATAAATGGCCTCGTAATAAAAGGGGCTCGCACGGATTAATTCACATCTGCTCGTATGCAATTGTGGGGAGACGTGCCAGGGATATTATAGTAGTCTGAGCTTTTCATTCTGTGTGCCAACTCAAGCTGGGAGTGTTTGATTAGTAAACATTTGACCCACATTTACCACCCATCAGTGATTGTCATTGGTCTAACAGATATACAAAAGACGTCGCACGTGGTATAATTCTAGGAGTCACTATCATATAAAATATTTACATGGAGGAAGCTTGGTATGATAATCGTGCTTAACTCAATCGTGTTTCAATACGTTATTATATAAATTATAACATTTGGAAAACCTGGTTTCATATGACCTTCTCCCGAAAAATCAACTCCTTCTCCAGGTGAACAGCACACTAATTTATATATATATATATATATATATATAGTGTAGAGCATTTGGTAATTACAAGAACAACCCTACTAACACTACGTCCAGTCAGATGGAACGCCCACACCGTAAATCACCACCATCATTCGATTCCGCTATCAATCGATACGAACAGGTCGAACTCATGCGTTATTTAGCTGAATAATTGACTATTGCTACCTCCAGTATTATTTCTGCTTGTGATTGTTCCACCGATACAACCACTACTGAATTCAGATCCCACACGACCTAGGGGCAGATTGAATTGGCCAAGCGACCGGTTTGAACTCTGTTCACTTTAACACGAGTGAGCCCAAAGGATCTATGAGAGACAGAAGAGTCAGCTAAATGATCCAACAGTGAATAGCTATTTGTAATCAAGGCGCGCTTGATAGCCCCGACGTCCAGCGTTCTGCAGAATGAATCTATGCAGGTCAGTGTCAGACAAGCCAAAAATGTGTATAAAACTGTTTGTGCAGTTGCAAGATGGTTGAGAGAGGCTGGCGTTATTATGTTTAGATGAGATTTGGTGTTTCGGACTGTGAATATGTGCCACATTCCTGCCCACGCATTAGCTAGAGAGGGACAATCATCGCCGCATGCCAAACCGGTATAATAGGATGCCTAAAGCTCACTCAGGTCAAGTGTACTGCAGGAACACACCGGTAGATTTGGGTGGTACAGTTGCAGAGATATGGTGTGTTCGCGGTGAGTCCTTACATATCGACTTCTCTGTATAACATTGTACACTGATAAGGTGGTCTGAACGACTCCGAATTGCGTCCCAGATGGGCACTTATGAGTGCTATCACAATGATAGGTATGATAATTGCTGCTCATTTATGGATTGAACTACATACATATGTATCTTTTTTCCTCTCCTTGAAATACTACGCAGTTTGTGTAATGTATGTGCATTTGAAAGTGCAGTAATGAAATGAGGAAGATGCTGGAGTTTGCTTTCAATTCAGCCGTACCACAAAGGACAACAAAGAAAAACAAATCCTCAGTTCGTGATGCATTCATTTGACCATTAAAATGTGTTGTTGTCGTCCTTTGAAAGCTGCTTGCTTACTCAAGTAGTAGCCACTGCCACCTTCAGTTCAGTGAGCTTGATGTTCTCATCCTTGGTATGAAGTCAACCAATTTTATAATAGAAATACACCGCACGTTTATCCCGAACCATTCGTCTCATTCACGATATCCACCACCGTCGTTTAAGGTTTTCGAAGAAAAATACAGCTTCGACCATCGTCTTCAGATGTAGCTCTCTATTTTCCAAGTGAAAAATAAGCAGCCCAGCGCCACAGAGAGATCCTTCCCTCTAGGTGAACTCAACCGTTAAGTTCAGATGTTAAAAGACGGGAAGGGCTTTAGCTCGCACTCAGTGCGCAACGACCCCTTGAAATCTCTACTGTCGTTAACCACCCAGCGACCCACCGGTCGACCACACGCCCACACACATACAAATACACCGTATATTAGTGGCTCGTTAACGAGACGCTGCAATGAAGCATTACGTACTTCTTCGACGCACACTTTTTAAAGATGTTATTATTTGCTATGGCGCTGATCTCACACTGATTCCATTCCATGATTGCTTACATTTGTTGGATTATTATATAATGTATACTTATAGTTCACTATCTTATAAGTATTGTAAAATTTGAGACAAGCATTTTGTTCTGTCCTTCCTCTTGGATTTTTCCTTAGACAATCACCTTTTTGTGTTCACTTTCTCATCATGGTCTTTATAATCCACTCTATAAATTGGACGCATATGAAGTCCAGATACGCCGGGAAACACTTCAGAATTGTTCGATAATGAGTTGTATTCCGAGTAACCCAAGCGAAATATATGTCGATCGCTCCTATTGTATTGAAACGGAATTATGTTCTTAAACAAGGGTTAATATTTGATTTTCCTACAACCCCGGAAGTAGTTGAGGCCATTATCGAATATTTGAATATGCACAAAGTGTCCCACAACGAATAAGATCACTCTAAATTAGGTATAACTAGAGTTAACCATATGAACTCTCGTTATCTGTATCCCTGGGACGACATGGCTAAGCTTTACAAGGAATACAAGAGTAGTTGACAGTATTTTTAGAAAAAGAAGGAGGATCAATATTAGGAGTCCTAGTGCATGAAGTAACCTGAATGGAAAGAACCTCGTCTGCGAATGGGAAATCTCTCTAGTCTGTATCGGGATATGGATCGGATGGCTATTTGCTAAATGCATAATCGTGCAGGAGCACCTTTCTCTATGTGGAGAATCAGACATACAACGTTAGGTTCTTACTATATTACGCTAATCAAGGCTAGTGGCTCACTGAATAGCAGAAAAAGATGTGCGGCATTATGCATTCGTTTATAGTGATCCATAGGGCGACAACTTTAAATGAAGATTTAAATGGAGAGACGAACCAAGTAATGTGGATGCCTGTGACACAAAATAACCCTTTTCACACAATGTATTAACCCAGCTTTAATAGCGGCAACGTCAAACGTATGTTCTCATGTGATTAAAGTAGAACGACCGCGAAAAGCACCAATATAAATCAAGTTCCAGTTAAAAATACTGTGACGGCACTCGCCACCGTGTGACACAATGCGAGAACAAAGCTCTGCTCTTCCATGACAAGGAGTTCTTCCAATTTTAACTTCTTTTTCCCTATACGTTTGATTATCATATTCAATAATCAGCCAAGAGATTCCATGTACTCATCCTTTTAGGCAGAACAAGCAGGACGCCAGCCTCCCACGATGCTGGCTCTTGTCTATATTCAAATGCGAATATAGCGGGGCAAGTCAATCGATTATCGTTTTCCTCGAGTATAAGGAAAGGAAGGCAGATGACGACCATTCGGCGAACTCGGGGAGAATGCCGCGAGAGTAGGTTTTGTTTTCTTAGTGCGTAAACGTAACGGAGCGTCAACAAGCATCTCTTTTATAAGGACAGATAAGAAAACTGTATGAAACCACTCAACCATTGTAATGCATTTTAGCTGGCGTATCGGATTGTTATCGTATTTTATTTCGTATAGAACAAAGTTTATCTGAGTTGCAAAATTATTTGCAATCATTTTTTTTAACTTCGCAAACGAAGATGGTAGCTGAGCCATTATTATCACAATACATATGAACGCTGATTTCCGCATAAACAGCAGAAACCGTGACACGGCAAATAATACCAGTAATAAATTAACCAAGTCCTTCAATGAGAAGCGAGAAGTTGGACGATTCTAATCGTGTGACATAGTTCTGATAACTATACTGGAGCAGGATAATCGTATATTCCAGAAATTTCCCAGGAAGTAGCCTCATTGACCATTCATCACCTATTGGTGTAATATGGTTTTAACCGGTATCGCTTGCCTGCCTTTTCGAGTTACCTAAGTCTTGTACAAATGTGCTCGCAATTAACATTTTGATTGGGTGTCGCATAGAATTTTGAGGCTCTACAGCGCCAAACTTTAATCATAAATCACTGCCATTAAAACCAGGAATCTGAAAGAGGGGGAGGCCGCCTGGTGAGGCGTGCAGCGGTAGGCGTCCTTAAGACCAGGCCCTTGCTTTTCTTTCGTGCTGCCGTTTCTGCTGATGCTGCTGCGAAGTCTTGCTCCACGTTGTTAGCCAACGAGGCCAGCAAAAGAAGACCATTTCACAAGCCGGTATACGGTCGGGACGATCATTAGACCAAACGAAATACAGGTGCCAATCAACTTCTATCATGTGTGTCTGGTCGACACTCTGCATGAACTTGTGCTTCTCATGAGGAGTTTGAATCGTTCTATGGAGGTAATCCTGACTGGACTACCTACCACTGTCTGCGGCGCTAAGGAAGTGACTTCTTGCGAGGTCTTAGCTCCGGTGGAGTGGTCGCCGCACAGCGGTAACGTTGTCTGCTGCTCCTTATGACGATGATGCTGATGATGAAATAGCAGCAGGAACTGGAACACGAGAGAAGGAGAGATCTCAGAGAAAAGTCGTTGCCTTTCGATTGTCCAACTATGAGCGCAGGCCACACCCACGAAACGATATCGGTTCGTTCTGCTGTATCTGGCATATAACGAAAGCGACACAGCGCCGATGACGCCGACCATGCGGCTGACATCGTTCGTGGTGGACAACTGCAAATGGGCATTTAGATTTGAAGCTGGCGGCTGTCAGCATCACTACGTCTGACGTAGCATTAGCTGATATAGTGCGTAGAGGAATATCAGCCGGTGACCTTGAGGTTAGCCTTGTGGAATGGCTTCAGTCTCCAGTCTAGTAGAGTCGGGTCTTGCCGCCGACAGGGATGGCACACTACTGTCATGTTAAGCTCCGCCATGTCCGCCTCGGGTGAGACGCGGGTGGGTTAGCCTTATCGAGGACGATTTCCGGCGGTCATCAGGCTGAGCGAATGAAGAGGGAAGTCCCTTTGGATTGCATTTGGCACGAGGTCCCTTGAAAGCAGCACTGCTCCCTGCTGCTATGGTGGATTCGTCACAGGGTTTTCGCACTACTTTATCATCGATAAGGTTACTTCTACTACTAAGAACTAGAAATATATATATATATATATATATATATATATATATATACGTGCACGATTAGCCATACAGGACTCCAACTGTACTGGTGATTGGCGATTATACTGATTAGACGAGATGGACTCGCTTACCGTGGCCTTTCACTATCATTATAAATAAAGATTATAGCATAGTCTTTCAGTTTAGTGTTGGATGCCGGGGTAGTTGGTCGTCAGACGCGACGGCTTCCCGAAATTAAATATGGAGCAACTTCCTTTGGTCGACAATAAAAACTACTTAACCATAACTTCAACTGATTAGACCCTTGTAACTGATTCAACATTCCATCGCATAACCGATTGTCGGTTGGCTGTCAAATGTCTTGACACACAATAATCGTTAGTTACGTATCGCAACTGATCACGTTGGCTTACAAAATCCTATATCAAAGAGACGATTCAGGGCTTTGAAACAATTTGGGACTGTCTAAAATAACCGTTACACATCTGAAACGTTCAGGGATTTACCTTGGTTTTTTCGAGCTGACCCTCAGCTGTTCCCCTATCTGACAACCCTCAGCTCTTAACCTTTAGGTATTACTATGAGGACCTGTCGGCGCCACCTTTGCTTATTCTCTACCTTACTCGTACCTGACAAGAATACTCAGATAAAGAAAGATGATAAAGAACTCCAAGGATTCTCCGCGTCCGACAGGATTTGAACCCAACACACACGTGTCCCTCCGGTCTGCTAGTCTAAGACGCTCACCACTAGACCATCTAGGGGACAAAGACCATCTAGGGGACTCAGGGATTTACCTAATACATTAAAACGATACTCATATGATACTAATTGATTTGTGCAAGCTTGGCTAAGCATTAGGTGGGTTGGTCGAATCTTAACGTATGGCTTGCTGCGGTTGCGTGTTCTTGACGAGGAAGACCCATTGATTGAATGGAAATATGTTAAATATATCCGACATTATCTGCTTCGCTGGTGTGGTTAAGTGCCCGATCGATACTTCTCCATAACGTTTCGGTTATTGTCTTGGAAAGGCATTCAAATATATTAAATTCGGATGCTCCATAATTACGCCTTACTCTCTAGCTTGGCAGAACACGGAGAGTGAGTGAGTACAGGAACTCAATGCCCCTGAGGCAATGGCCATAGTAGTGAGTTGTCCTAAAGACGTTGGCGGATGTCCTGAAGACGGAAAAGGCCCCTTCGCGTAGAACCAGGCCCGGCTTCCATAGGCACCCACCCATAGGCGGAGGTGCCTCTCACTCCAGGTGTCTGGCTGGCAAAGATGCACTCAGGAAACAGGCCTTGTGACCTATTGAGACCGCTCCTGCCTGCCGTCCATGGCCTGCTCTCGTTGCCAGCCGAGTCAAGGAATACTTTAACACACCAATCAAATAAAGTGCTATATAGCCTGGCTGCGTTCTTTTCACCTATACACTGGGCCTGTCTGCGGGTCGGAGCCATTGCGAGGGCCTCGGGGGATCAGCTATTTGTAAAGCTTTTTCCGTGTGCCCTTCTACCAGCGACTCCGAACAAACCCCAAGCCCAAGCTCAAGACCCGCAGTTGTCGTTACCGCCTCCCTTACCACCTAGGCGCTGGCTCAGCTTTGCCTTTTGTGTACGCGACGTCGCCGTCATTGTGAAGGCATTTTCTTCTCCTCCTCTGTTCACTCCCCTAAAAGACCATGACGAGTAGTAGTCAGAGTAGACGCGCGGCTAACGGCAGGTCACACAATCCAAAAGTCGTATGCGAGCCAAATAGAATTCCGCTCGGAAGTCTATGTATTGACACTAGAGACAATTTCACGACAACGGTGTTAATTCGTCAATTGGGTCTTGTTGACTTATCACCACTCGTGTGGACGTCAAGTATCGGCGGCTTAAATTGTAAATAAACAAACCGGAGAGTGATAAATATCCTGATCTAGGATATAAACCATCTCTACAGAGAAAAATACGACACACGATTTCCGGTCCACTGCTCTAGATATTTATTTCGCAATCAATGTATGTGCTTTATATAATAAAATTCGTTATCTAAATACTCACCCGAGCGCAATGAAGGATCCTGTCGACGATGGCCTTAACTTGTCAACGAGCCGAGTTTGCTTGGGTGACCATTCTCAGTTAGTCTCTATGTCCTAAGACAATTCTCGGCAACCATCCTTTGAACATTTCTTATTGTACCTTACGAGAAGGATCAAGTCGGAGACAAGACAACGGTTCTTCATTACTTTCGGATTTCAGACGTCTTTCAGACAGTCCACCTTCCATCAGCCAACAAAGAATCTGCCGCATTTAGAAGAGGACGCTGTACCTAACAAGAAGAAGATATGCTTCCTTTTCGGTTCGTATTTTTAGTTCATTGGTTGAGGTGTTAATGTTCGTATTTTCGTCGCAACGAATTTCACAATAGAACTAAACCTTAACAACAAATAAGGTTTCCTCGTTTGTCTCGATATTTTATTCTAGGGACTAATCCAGTTACTCAGCGACGCCACTAATGTCTTATAGTACTTTGTCTTATTTTAGACTATAGAATAATAATATAATAGTTGTCGGCAAGGTAATAACTGGTGCATTTGATTACTTGAGGTGGGTTTCTAAACATTCAAGTAGGTGCAAGCTCCTAATAAGCGTTGATCTATAAGACGAATAGACTGCGTTGGTCAATTGAGATTCTTAGACACAAGGTGTTTGCCCTCTTGTACGGACGCTAGCCCAACTTGGCAAGATTACGTGCACAGTTCCTTGGCTCCGGTTGGCTGAACCGATGAAGATCATCGGCTTGGGGACGACATCAGCTTTCACTGATTGCACATGCGGCAAATATTGAAACTGGATGTAACCAAGTTGGCCGTTGACTGCAGCAACGTTATGTTCTGATACTCCACCTGAAAGCTGGCGAAGGAAGCAAACCAATGGCTGGCTCACCAAAAATCAAATGATGATAATAATAATAATAATAATAAATGGTAGCTAACGACTGCCTATCTACGCGGCAGAAGCCAGAAGCAGTTATCGGTCAAAGTGATAATGATAGTAACAGGCTACGGGCCATCACGTTGAATGCGACGCGTGTGTTGCGCCTCCGCCGACATAACTGGGATCTCTCGTAAAAATTGATAATGAAACGTGCTGTGCTATGGCCTTGACGCTCGTCTTGCTTCTACTATGATTGTTACTACTACAATTGCAAAAATTGCAGCTCCTTTAATAAACCAATGAAACCTTTACCTTTACCTTTACAGTACGACTGGACGATCGATCATTTGAGTACGAGCATTCGAGGACATTGTGGATGCATCTTTGGAAGTTGCATGATATAACTTACATACTTGAACAAACACCACCTACTCAACAGGAGAGAGACCAACTCCAATGACGAAAATATCTCAATGAACTATGTCTAGCCATTTCTGCGGGCATTGGTAGCCGTAGATACGTATCATAATGCAATCGGTAACGAGGTAGGTAAAACTAGTGAGTAAAAACGCTGGTTACCACTGGTCTTTGCAATATCCTCTATGTGGGATGCCACGATTTATTTGCAGCCTTGTTTAAGCGACACATCATTGTTCGGCGTTAATGAATTAAGTCAATATTGATTCGGCATATAGTCATATATGGATAAATGGATTACTTCCACCATTACACATTTGCATTCAAGGGGTTCGTTTTATGAAGCAATGCCGAAGGTAGTTCTGCGTACGTTAAATGTTGGCCGTGAGTCAGCCCGAGGAACCTACCTGAAGTTTACCAGTGTAAACTACAGAGCGACTATGAAGACATCTCGGAGCCAATATCCCGCATTAGACTTGTTACCTGAGTGCAGAGTTAAAATGCGATATGTGCCCTGCACACATATGCACCTTGAGTTTTCATTTGTTTTGGTTAACTCTTTATTGCTCTATGTCAGTATAGTCTGTACTATAAACCCCTAAGCTTGCACACAAATCTAGAAATTCTGTAATAAGGTCGAATGTGACGGCAATCATGACGAATAACTGTAAAAACAGGCGGCTATCAAAATTAAAACAACTACAGCATCGCAGGACACAAGATCGTATAGAGTATTTATGAACACAGATTACACTGGCCCAGCATAGAGCTAGTAAAAAAAGATAGAGATACTTCTTTTATTAGAGTAATTCATATTCCGTTCGTTAGAAGGATCTATCCAACCGGGATCGTATAGTTATTGCGAAAATCTGTAGACGAAATGTGAGCTCAAATGGACGGGTCGGTAGGACTCTTATTCGACATACAGATTGAATTTGTATATATCTATATGTATTTCTACAGTCGAAATTGTAGCAAGAGTCAAACATATCAGCAGAATTATGTTCCCCATCACTGTGCAAGTGTTGTGCATTATCCCGCACATTGGATACAGCATACAGCAGCATCGGAAGACAGCCACTGCCGTTACCTAAATCAACGTAAGCGTACGTTTCAACGTACGCGGATAAGCCTAGATTTGAAAATGCACAATGCGCTACGCCGTTTCCGTGTACTGCGATGACGGAATAGATTTCAGATATTTAAATTGCAGGCTATCTGGATGCGTGCACTTCGCCAGTTTTTTATACAGGCTATTGCATTATATCATTGGCATTTGTTGTATCATATTAATATTGGTTATGAAACGAATTCTGTCAAAAGGATGGTTTAGACAAATGATGACCACGGGAGGACGTCACGTCATCTTACTTGTGTATCAATTACAGCTTGATTTTACCGTTGATGGCGCCATCAAACATCTTGCGATGAAAAAGTTGTCTGCAAAAGCAGTAGAAAGGCATAAGGAATTATAATATACCTGAATACAAACGTCTATATTCAACCAAAAGTATGGCCAAAAAATACATTTACTTGTACCAACATCAACATTTTCATCGAGTTCATTTTCAAGACGAACTATTACTAATGCATCATAGGCGTATTTCGTAGGTGAACTGGGCTACCGGGAAGGTTCGGCCTTTAACTACATCACCCCTCGGGCTGAAACTAACCGTTTCGTATCCTGTCAGTTACATGCGACAAAATGGGTTTCAAAGAGTCAGCCATTAACGCTGTGTGTCTAAAAGTGCGTCTATGAGATGCATGGTTGTAGAAGGATCTAACGAAAAATCCGTCACAAAGCTTTCACGCTTCTGTTATGCCCAGCAAGCAACAGGTTGGCCATCAAAGCCGTAAACCGCCATCATTTTAATATGATTATATTAAGGTCACTTCTGGAGCGCCTGGAGTGGGACTGCTCACTTCAGAGTAAAGTAGAGGCATGTTGACTAGCGACAACAACGGCTACGACGTTTCATTTTTATGTTGTATTACTTTTCGTACCAGGAGCGTTCAGGCATTTCGATGGTCTCATATTAATAAAATCATAAAACGATTTGGCTAAATGGAACTTCTCGCTGGTGTTGAACGTCAAAGAGAACTCCGAATATTAATCGACCATCATGCATAATAATAACTTCTCTTTATTTAAGCACTCATATTATATATGTGCCACGTCACGGAGCTCGAATCTGCGAAGTCTGCGGAACACTTAATGAAGTTTATGAAAAATGTTTCAAAGCATATCATATGAAGTGAATGCAAGAAACACCAAAAGCGATTGAGCTCGCAGAGGCTGAAAAATTCCGCTTTAAAGCCGTAACGTTGCGGCTATTCTTAACACTTAGAGTAGAAGGATGACGACGAATATATATATATATATATATATAGCTGAGTAATAAATGGCATTCGCATATTATAGTATAGGTTTGGATTAGGAACGAACCATGATGAATCCAAATTGGCTCGAAAAGCCTCTATATGCACAGATAATTAACAAGGCTCTAGACTCTACAACCATCAGTTGGTCATTATCCACCTTTGACTAAAGTCACCCCTGGGACCCATTTAAGTGGTAAAAAGATTGGTCCGTATTCATTGGCTGCAGTGGAACCTTCACCGAATACAGCGGAAACACGACGAGCTGTCTTCGCGGCTGCTGTAGATGGAACACGGCAAAACTCAAATTCGAACGGAATATCCAAATGCTCGATTTATAAATATACGGCTCACGAAAACGACCACTAAAAAAAAAACCGGTTTTCAAACGAAACATATATATATATATATATATGTTTCGCATATATGTTTCGTTTGCTCACTATGCATATTTATATATATATATATATCCTCCGGGAGAAGGATAGGCTAGAACGGGCGCGGATAGCAGAGCTTGTCCGAAGTGAAAATGCACCCATGAAGAAGCTCTATTGATGTAAAAGGGCGCTTCAATATAGAAACATATATATTTCTCCTTGGCGATTCTTAAGTCAGGCCAGTGGTCTCTTGGCAGACACTGTCTCACACTCATAAGGATTATATAGGAACTGCTTCTCATAGTTTAAGGGTTATGCTGTGCCCTTTTATAGGTTCTGCGTGGCGTAATTCCCACGAGCTACATAACTATAGTATGGGAACTTACAGTTTCTAGAAAATTCATAATCGTCTCATGAGCCTCGAGTGTAAAGTCCAACAGTGCCTACAAGCTACATTCTGTGATAACAGACGGTGTCATAAATCAAATACAAGAAAAATCTTTGCCCTTCTCGAAATTAAAAATGATGAGTGCAGAATGAGAATTCGGCTAACACGCACGTGATTATTGAAACCGTGCGAATAGTCCGCTCTCTAAGTTTCTTAAAACCAATGTAATAATAATGGCCGTCAGCGTGAGTTCGTCGGCGTGCCTTTGGCGCGTTTGCTCGGTCAGATCTCTCCAGAATGCAGATGGAATGTCAAGAATAGGGTTCATTATGGTACAGCCTCCGTTGTTGAGTTAATTGCCGCATTCCAGCGTGCACGTGGATCGATTTCGTAATTCAGTTTTCAGTCCGAAATAGTAGATACACAGTAGCTATGTTCACGTAATATTATCTGGCGAGCATTTATTAACTGATAATATGTTGCCCTCATGTGCGGCATCACAGTCGAGCTCCGACCTCAAAGCGTTGTTCGTTAATAAGCAAAGAATGGCGGTAGAATATTCCATGCTATAGGCTTACGAAGGGTCGTATCCAACGGAAGTTTGGTGACGATATACCGCTTTTTTGTGCCACTCTAGTTAAACCTTGTTTATATATAACATTCGTTGCGTACGCATGTATCCCACTATATGGACAAGTAAATTTCCTAGTTAGATGTATGACTGAGAGGTTTGTTGTCAATGGCAGATGAGTGGTCTCATTGAGTCCACACACTGAGTATATTTATTCAGTTCGTCACAAAAAAATCGTTACATTTCACCATGACGCAAAATACATGTTCTTGTCACCTTTGAGCATCTCGAACCCACGCCCGCATCTTCCTAGAGCTTATTGGAATATTCTGTGGTTTCAACGCTGTTTCGATAGCGCCGGATCTCGATTCTGTATACTTCATAACGTAACCCCTCACTGTGGCCTACTATTATTCGATAGTACGAGCGTGAACAAAACGCCTATTGAATAATTTTGAACGGTCTGCTCTGACCTGGATCAGCGCATCGACAGGCCAACGTTTACTATCTCGCAGGGCTGTACAGATTTTTTCGGCTAGATTGTCAAAGAAAACAAGAACGAGCACACGCCTCATACAGTGCGAGACTGGTGTGCATGATACCTTCGCCAATATGCAATTGCTGGGCAAGGGGACAAACTCTTTTTCCTAACCCATATAAGCAGCGTTTATGTACACACGTGGCATATTACGTTTGCACTGGTTCACATCGACGGAGATTACTTCACGTGAGGTCAACCGGCGCCTCTGCTGTGACTCGAGTATTGGCTGGTTTTATCGGATGGCAACGACTTATAGATAAGCATTTGTTTGTATTTCGCTGTTGTTGCAAATCGTAATGCGAAAATCAGCTAGAAGTTATCAATACCCATGTATACTTAATCTTAACAATCGATATTTACAGTCTGATTTACCACCACCCACATGATGATCTAGGTAGAGGTTAATGTAAGCTATATTGATTTATTAAGGGAACTGCAATTTCACAATGCTTAAGTTCTCTTACATTATGTCCTCATCATGCAGCGGGATTCGACCTGCGGTCTCTGGCTTTTTACAGCCGGAGACTTAGCACATTGGTGATGTCACCAATGTTATACCGAGGTAATAGTCCACACGAAGTAGAAAAGTTGTGTGTATATGTGTTCCAGGAGGTTCTTATTGGAACCTCTGTTACTGTGTTATCTGTGCATAGATATCCTCACTACAGTCCTCAGCCTCAGTAGTAGACATGAAGGTATAGATTTAACTTATGTAGGTACAGATCAAATGAACGTACAAATGGCCAGTCACTCAAGGCCCTTTTCAATACCTTCAAAAGGCAAAATTTGAAGTGAGATTAAGGTTTGGCCAATTTGTTGCTTGTTTGATAACTGTATTTAAATACAGTCTCACTCGTTCTTTGACGACAGCGTTCAGAGTAGCTACTAATGCACAGAAGAAGAAGAAGAAGTTTGTCAGGGTCTTCTCCTTTGTTATTGGTACTTCACGTCAGACTGACTCTCAAAATTGAGGCATGCCGCACTCCGTTCAAGTGCGCTTATTTTCTGTTTTGCCTTCCAAACAACCGACTCTGCATATATTTTGGTGTATTCATGCGAGCAGTGTGAAACGTATATGGTAACAAGAATAGTAATCGTAATAATATATAACCCATCGCTATTTACATCGAGTCTACGTAAAGTAACTTTAAAAACGGATCCTACCGTACCTTAGTGATATTGATATAACCATAGAACATTCCAGTGTGCATTCCGAATTTCGGCACGATTTAGGTTAGAAGAAGTAACCATTGCGCCACCTACAGTATTTTTCAATAAGACAAAAAAACACTACAAACTGGATTTTTCACAAACTCACTACAAACTTACTGTCTGAGATGTGAGTTATGTCTCTTAGTTCAGTTGTTCATGGGATTTTTGGAAGCCACGCAGTCATTCATTGCGATATAATCGTAAGCAATCACATCTCTCGGAGACCTGCCGATTAACCTTGCTCAGGACAGCAGTAATCCACATTGACACAAGGGTAATATAAGTGAAGTACTTTGTGTTCATTTCAACTAATTGGATTATTAAAACGGTTATTATTCTAGAAACCCGTTAAACCACGTGAACGCTACATATTTTGAAGCTCGTCCGCAAGGCGATGACGCTAACGACCCTCGGAGGCGTCTCGGAGTCGCACACTGTTCGGCTCTCTCGAACAGTGTGCTCATCCCCTTTCACCGAGGTCAGTACCTCGTTTGGGACGGCACGGTGTTTGACACTCTAACACCGTCTTATGTCAACCACTGTCATCTGACCCAAGTCAAAATCGGTTCTGGGTTTAGTCACCTTAGTTGGGAATTACCTTTAAGCTCCATAAAATAAAAGTTGACCAGAGGAAATGTCTAACTTATAAGTTACTCATCGGCAATCACTATGCAGCACAGCGTAATAACTTACCTCATCTTCGATATATTTACATTTAAAGTCGATTCTGTATGAATAATGTCGGAGGCGGGGTGTAAGTGCTGCAGGCAACTGCAGATTACCTTATCATAGAAACAAACTCAATAGAACATCGATCGATAAATACATTGTGGAGTTCTCAGTGCACTCTAAGAGCATCATAACATATGGGTTTCCGAGCTTGTTGTTAGGTATCTTGCACTGTGTTCGTCTAAGAGTCAACGGTCTTACAATGATCTTGGAATTAACGTGTCTATTAATTGGTGCTAGTTGTACGGGAAAATACAAACCTCGTTTTCTTCGTCTTGTTTGTTGGCTTTTCCAAGGACTTTTTATACTCTGCAGCTTCATTGCGGTGATTTTTCACATTCATGATGCCTATATGAGAATGGATGGGGTTCGAAGCCTATTTGAGCTGGCTCACGTTTTTCAGGCTCTCACAACCTGCTCTCTTAGCTTCAGAGTCATTCGTCTGGTCGCCTTCCAATGGACCTTCGTTGAAGAACTCATCCATCCCGGGAGCGGCATCTGGGGCAGAAAAATATCGTGGTTGATGTTTTTTCTATACATTCCTTATATCATCATGTTTACAGAATACGACGGAGACTTCTCTATCTGCCGTATCGGAGGCCACATAAGTGTGTTTTACTCATTTTTCGGTCGACAAGCATTGGTCGCTATCTACTCGAGTGCAGTCTCATTTCTGAGCGAACGACAACATCACATTGCGAAGTTAGTGATTAATCATTTAACGGACGACACCTACAAAAGTATCATCTTAGCTGAAAAACGAAAGCTTCGGCAACTTGTTCGACAGATGAACATGTTATTTGCCAATGCGTTGGGTGTTCTCTACTTACAAGTTTTTCAAATTGCGATCGATTCAATAGGCTTCTACGTAAGAACACCTAAATTATCCTATCTGCATATCGTCATAGCATCGGCACATATTGGATTTGTTATTCAGCTATTTGTGCTTGCTAAACAGAGCTCATCCGGCCTCGTTAACAGTTACGAGGAGGTGGAACTATATTTAATCGAAACTACATCGCTACAGTCAGGTCTCCTTGAAGTGCTTCGATACCGAGCATCATGGGACTGTTTGCTCGTGGTCAGTTTTACGCATGAGGTGCGTTCTCTACTGAGTTACCTTGCCACATCGATCACCTGTGTCTCAGTAGTTTTACAATTCGATTTCCGAGTCATGAACTTTCTCAACGGCCTATCTAATATGAATGTGACTAAATAGGTGGACGAATTGTGGTTACATTGTGTTCTTGTTCATGGCAATCTCTTCGGAATGTTGCCTTCTCAAGTTGATTTGCAGTTATACAACAAAATCTTATTTTTTTTCGATGTATTTAATTAGCCGGAGAGGCCATAAATCAGTGCAATAATAATAAGAACTATAATGCTATAATATCGTAATCATGGTACATTTCCATGACATTGCCTAAGTTCACATTACAGTTGGTGTGCACTGCTTATCTATACAACAGAATGTGCCATTCAAAATTTCTGCACCAGTAGAATTAGATATATGCTCATTGTGAACAATACGTGTGAATGATAGATCTCCGATCGCCTCACTGACTATATTTTTACATTCTCAAGGTTGACTCCATCCTGGGTGGTACAAATACAGCCTAGATTGATTAACCAATTTAATTCTAATGTTACCCGAACTATCGTCAACTGTTAAACAGAACAAGTTCCAAGGATTGGACGGCAGCTAAGTCTCTCGTTGGAAGTGGTCGGAAACCGCAAGTTAGAGTCCTGCGGCGTGATATATATATATATATATATATATATATATATATGTAGAGAGAGAGAGAACTCATGCGTTGCAGTAACTGCAGTTCTGTTAATAAACCAATATAATTTATCTTATCTTTACCTTATCGTTACAACGATGGTGTGCCGACAAAGTCAAAATAAATAAACCTACATTCGAGTAACTGTGCTGGTGTAATATTTATTATTCTCATAATCAGCGTTACGACAAAGGACAGTCGAGCCGCAATCTACTGCTTATCATCCAGCAATTGAAAACAATTAACCAGATTCCACGCAACAAGTGTAAAGATTAGATAGATAGATGGATGCCCTATCAAAGCCGTCGCATCAGTGCTGCTGCTGCAGCAGGTCGACGACCCAATCGAGCGAGCACAGAGATTCCGCGATTCCGCTCTAACGGATTTTCCGCCAGACTCTACTGTCTGTCTAGATAGTAATTTGCCCTTGGTTAGGGTTTTTATTCATGTGCTGTGCGAGCGTGTTTCCAGGAGAATTTCCTTGACACCCAGATGTTTCTGGCTTTGACAGCTGCCCGACATTGCCGTGTGCAATCCCGGATGTTGTGTGTCGAACCTTCCTAGGCATTTACGAGGGGTTACTTCCGCAAAGGCGCATGCGTCGTATATTGCCTATAAGGTATAAGCTCTTCATAGAAAGAAACGTTATGAATGGATAACAATTATAGTTTGGTTAATTTTATTTCGTAACTCTTACAACGATGTTATTGAAGAGCAAGTGCGACGAAGTATTGGAGTTGTAATATTACGTTCGTTTTGTGGGTATATGATTTGCCATTGGAAAGTAAAGCGCAAAGCTATATAAGAGTGGGTAGTTTAAGGGATATAGAATTATTCTCTGTTTATGTTCAACTGAGCGATATTATTTGCAGCAATGCAAAGCTTGGAAGACGTTTCTGATAGAAATTCTTTTGCTAAACCGATGTGGTTGGCTCTGCCTAAACATATAAATATCTTGTTATAATTTCGATAAAGCAACAATAAAGCAGGCTTCAAATGATTGTATTTCAGTAGATGCCTTCTCTGTGAATGAGTACAGCGACAAAATAATACAAGGCCTTCTGAACAAATATGTAGCTCTTAGTCAAAGGTATGCCTCCATTGATTTCCGGCGACGATCAATCGATGAATCAAGTTGATATCAACAAAGGTTTTATGGAGAACACGCATTGATATATATATATATACATACATATATTTACGCGCTCGCTGATATTTATGCATGATTCACTCTTTTCACTTCTCGGTAGACATCGTGTGATTCATTCGGTTGAGATAGAATGTATTAATAATAAGCGCTTGCGGATTCGAAATCCGATGTACTTGCCCATATACGACGACAGGTTTAAACCTTGCTAGACTCACATTACTGACTTGCTGCATCATAACTGAGATGATTTTCAAACTTACTTGCCTGTTGATTGGAATCAACGCTAACTCAGGACCAAAGGAAAGACCTAAACTCAATCAATCTGTCAATTCGTTTTCTCCGCGTATTGTTGTTGACGCTCAACGTGGCCTCCATTTGCATCAACATATACTATTTAATTTACGACGTTCGCAAAATGCTCCGTATGGCGGTGAGTTCCTCGACACTGGCTTTACATACGCATCACTTTATGTGTTATTTGATAACTTGTAGCGTTATCTATCTGTCATTTACGAAACGGGCCGTCATTGAAGAGCTCATCCAAACAGAGCAGACCTACGGAGGAACTTCACTACTTCTGTTCGCTTTATCACTCCCATATCACGCACTATACGTGCACATCATTGCGAGCTACTATATGAGGTTGAACGAAGATAACGTTTTCTACTACAGCGTACGCTATACGGCGATGTGTCAGGCATTCTTCGTAAGACAGGCCTTCATTGCGGTCTATTCAAAGGCCACGTCAGGTCTAAGTGAGCAGCAAGCCTGGATTGCACTGGCAGCAAGTAAACCAGTTAGTGATGTCCAAGAGCAAAAAATCTTCGCGGCAAAGCGTCAGCTAAGAAAGAGACTCCAATTAATGAACTCGGCATTCGCTAACACGTTGGGCTTGATGTACATTCAAGTATTTGTAACAATGGCTGCCACAATTGGTTACTATATCACTAGACCAAGACTGCGGCATTCAACGATTTTGGTGCTTTGTGGTCATTTGTGCTTCATCTGTCAGCTGTTTATCTTAGCAAATCAAAGCTCGATTGGCCTCGTCGATAGTTACAGACGTCTAGAACGGCAAATACTTGAATACGCTGGAAATTCGGCTGACATTTCGGCTCAATCCGGTCTATTTAAGGTTTTGCGGTACAGAGAATCGTGGGATAGTTTGCATGTGGCCAGCTTCACCCACGAATTGCGATCCCTACTAAGTTACCTAATGACTAGTGTAACCTGTATTGCCGTCTGGTTACAATTTGATTATAACATTGTTCGCACACTATCTGATCTGAGTACCCAGAATGAAACCTTACAAGCTGCATAATCCGTTTTGCCGTGACGATAACGCCCTTCATGTTCAAACGGAGGCGACTACAATAATAACTACAATAAACTTAAACTATTGGAGTTTGTTCGCCAACCGCGCTACTGGCTCGTCTACCCCAATGTCCACTGTAAATGAGTCAAACGGGCAAATAGTAAATCCCAAATTCGTTAATGATAGTGTAGCATCGAAGTAGGCCATAATATAATAACAGAGGACAAGAGTGATTGGATAGGACGAATGGGACGAGATAAAACCAAGTAAGAATCTCAGCCAACTGGATCCTTAATAAAACACAATTGCTTTAAATGTTCTTTCATTTTTGAGAGGTACATTAAACATCTGCAGCCGGTATCTAGAGTTTAGGGAATAAAACGTCACTAAAGAAAACACTAGGGGCGAGTCAGAAACGGGTCTTGATCTCATCCTGCAACCTCTCGATTAAGGCGTCGATATTAACTCGGCAATTGTGTAATCCCACAATCATGCAATCCTACGGGGTCACATATCACCATCCTCTACTTGCATCAGGTTTCTTCCAGTTACTCCCGAAGCTAAGTAAAATAATAATATATTATAATTATAATCATATTTAATTAATTAAAAATTATAATATTACAACAATATGTTACCCCAAGACGTATATTGATACATCACAGTTAAAAACATTAAATTCGTCGCCAGAGGAAAATAGTATAATCAAAATGTTCGCGATTTTACAAACAAGCAATGCAATGACGATTATTATGTAATGTTCATAAAATTCAGATGTCACTGGTAAATGCAGAAAGCAAGTCGACATCATAAAATGCGTGCCCCTAATATTAAAAAGATTCTGTACAATGAAGGGTAAGTCAAATGTATATATATATATATATATTATTTATATACATCTGTGTGTATGTGTGTCTGTGCCCAACGAGTATAGTAGAATCTACAGCTACAATTGGCCCCGCCGCAAATCTCCTTCCTAGACATCCTCTTTGTCTACCGTTCAATTTTTCTACTATTCGAGAAGAACCAGAGTTCTCATTCGGCACGTCTTTGAAATCCGATCTCTTTAGATCCTTAAGTGATGTTCGATCTACGATTCTCTGGCAACCGCTGCATGAACTTGCCCGTCTGGTGGCGCATAAATGTAACTTCTTCTGTTTCTCATTTTTCTTCAAGATTTCCCAAGTGACGACTTCCTTACATAAAAGCAACGGCTGTCACAACAATAAAACTAAATACTGCTCAATAACTCATTAAATGGGTACCAAACTTTTTGGGAGGTGTATAAAATATCAGCTCGAGGTTCACTCGAATAACATCGGTTTCATTTCAAACTTACAATAGCTTTCCCCTTGTGCTATCTACAACTAAATGATGAATTCCTTTCATGAGGAGAACGTTCCCCTTGTAGCCCTGATTGACATCGCTAAAGCACTCGTCGCTATGTATTTATCATCATGTGTTTGTCGAAATATTTTCCTATTACGAATTTTCTCGCGTCATATTCGTTGGCTCTAACTCATTTATCCTCTTGTCGCGTTAGGTGGTTCAGTGCTAAATATCTTGGACTGCTCGACAGGAGAGACATACATGTTCAGGGTCAAATCCGGGCAGACGCTGAAAATCTTTGAAGTTCTTTATCATCTTTCCATACCTGTGGAAATTGTATTCTAACTTCTCCGAGATATCGATACACATATGAAACTCCTTGCCATCTTTCATCCTCGTCGCAGCCCGAGCCATAAAATATTCCGCTGGGAGTTAGCACGGCAATTACTCAGTTTGATTAGTGATTTAGCCATGTACAATCTTCACTTGTTATTACCTTATTATCATTATTATAACTATCTCACCAACTTTGATGATTAAAATGCTGTCAAAACCGCAGTTCAATGGTCAAAGCATCTATATATTTGACTCTATTTTATGTGTGATATATTCGTCCGATAAAACTTGTGAGATCACATTTTGTTATTATCGAGCTAAGCATTCCGAGACCCAATCATTGATGCATAAATTCCAAACTAGTTTACCAACGGATTTGCGAATTGATCTAATTTCGCTTTTGCCAGTTCCCATTAGTAATGACAACGATATTGCACAAAAAATTTATTGCACCCTTTAGTCGAATAAATCTACTTAAATAATTACAACGATACAACAATAGCTCCTAGTTAGTAGATATGCGTCATTTAGACTCGACTTTGAGGTCAATGCTAATTCCAATACATAATAAACGGATGTTGCTCAAATCGCTTTAGCCGAGCGACTTCAGACTTCAAATGATTTTGAGTTCCCTGTGCTCGGAGAAAGCCAAACGTGATATTGACCAGTCTTGCCTACAATCTCCCTGTTCTTCAGCACATTGACTACTGAGCTTTCGTTTTCCTTTCTGTCAGAAAGAAAGTTCCTTTGCTTCGTCAAACGATTGCTATCGACAACCAAACTAGCCTTGCTACCGCTGGTGCCACCCTTCGGATTGTGCGTTTCCTCATAACTTGGCCATCTTGGCTTCTTTTGCGCCTCCCGGGCAAGGCTTATGCGCCCCATTCGCCGTGTTTGCCCACCTCCACATACGACCGCTCGCTTGCGTTAGCGATCTGCGACCGACTTGCCGAAATCGACAATCATATCTAGCTTTCTTCGTACCATCATGCAAATATTGCCACTGCCTTGTAGAGCAATCGTCATCTGCTGAAAATAAACGCAAAAAAAAAACAATCATACAGTCTATACGGTATAGAGCTGACCAACAACGCCTCGCTATTACTACACACAGTAGATGTGGAGAGTTTCGAATGAAATCAGAACTGATATATAAAAAGAAGGAACGCTTTCATACTTTTTACTCTCACAAGGAATTGGGTGAATCGTAAGTAAGATATAGTCTGTGGACGAAGTCATCGAACTACAGTCCAATATTGAAGGCGTCCGTCTTCATTTTCGAATTCAAACCACCTCGGAACTCCGCTGCTTCAAAGTCTGTTCGAGACAACAGACAGATGACTCTGACCACAATTAAAAAGTATATATAATGTTAAGTTAGGAAGGTTAACGGTTTGTCAGTTGCATCAGGTGGATCTATCTGGTCCTAGAGCTATTAAAGAACAAATCGAGAAAGACCATTCAAAGTGACAGCCATCCTGCTCGTCCGGTCTTACTTCGAGTGTAAACCATCCCTGCGTTTGCTCTAGTTTATCATCCGAGTTAAGTGGCCGTACTTTCACAGATAGATTCAAAAAGTTTTAGTGGGATAACTTCAGCTTTGCAAAACACAAACGAACCTTGCAAATAATAGAGTAATTCAAGTATCCGTTCACAAATTAGCCTAAACTCTTGAGTTATTCTCTTCCTGACTGTTATACATTGGCTCTATTAAGTTCGTCTTACCTGAGGTTCGTCTTACCTTCTAAGAGGCTGTCGGTGCTTTCCATGCCGAGACATGATGCCCCAAATTGGACGGGAATTTTGTAATTGCATGTCCCTTAAGTGTCTGGAGAGACAGAACATAAAACGTCTGACGAAAAACATTGTACATGGGGAACTCAAATTATATAAAAACTTTCTACAGTGACCCTATCAGTAGCAGTACAAGGACGCACTTTTCACTGAAAAAGTGTTCAAAGTATAATGTGTTTTTCCTCTAGCAGGTAGACTTCGTTAGTAAGATATTCGGAAGTATCAACAAGACAATCTCTTTAGGGGACGATTTTACTATTTTACTTTACGTGCCTGTTCTTGAGGATCGTTGTCCTTTATGTCTTTAAATGCAGATATTTGTTGTCGCCTGACCTTCGGTCCCTGACCTTCGGAAACATCTTGAATACGTAATCCTCGCATAACATCAATCCTGCACGATCGACACACTTCATCTCATTAGCCTTGCTCTAACCAGTTAACAACCTACGACGGTTCTATACTTTGCTGACCCGACACATGCATTCTCTCAGTCTAGATTATATTGACGCGTTTCTATGAGAAGCCGACTGGCAAACACATGTAAGAATATTGTGGGACCCCCGATAGGTTGGCTCGAACACACTAAAGTTTAAATCCTTGGCAACTTGAAAGACGCCAGTACGGTGAGGGAGCCTGGTGTCGGGTGTGTGTAAGTAAGAAGAAAGTTTTTTTGCCGCTTTTCAAAGTAACTACTTAGCGGCGGACTTGTTGGCCGGGTTTCCCGAACTAAATAGAAGAATAAAGGGGAGACGGCGCAACACTCAAGAGCGTCCTTGTAGTTAGAGACAGGTTTCGTGTCTGTGCTTTTGGCGTCATCAAGCTACAGTTATCCCACCCTGAGGGCATCTAGATCCTTTTTGCTCTTGAGCACACTACAGATTATTTGGATAGGCTTAACCATTGATAGGTTTATTGGGAATTCGAGTCAAGCAAGTATTGGCAAAACAAGCTCAATTGGCTACCTATGAAAGCTAGCTTTTAGCTAAACGTTAGGCTCTACGGTAGGCAATAGAGTATATCTAGATCGTATCACGACACCTAACGTTGTCTGGTCAAAAGTTTGTCAAAATATATTGGCTCATCTGTTCGTGCATATTGTATGCGTAGCTTAGGTCGTCGGCCAAAAAGAGAACGGAGGTCCGAACAGAAGGACGTAAGTAACTGCAATAACGAGGCTGGGTCAAGTACGAAACGACCGCTACCGGGATGACAGGGCTCGTCTGTGAGCGGCGGAGTCTTCTATTGCTTCAACTCGCTGAACGAGGAAGTCATTTAGAGACGAGCGGCAGCGACTTCAGCAGCAAAACAGTCTTTCGTTAAATCGTCTTCCTTCGTCTTCTTCTGCTATGCTGTAACTGCTCAAGTGAATTAATAACCCTAACGCTGATCTGTTCTTCTAACTGGGTCAGCCTTTCTTATGCAAGCAAGTATTGTGAGGAACATATGAAACGATAAGCGCACGCGTTGGCTGCTACACTTTGCAGATCTGTGTGCCTGTAGAAAAGGGATGAAACAAAGTCAAAGAACTATTCATGACGCATCAATGCAACAGGTGGAAATGAATTTATCCAGACAAGGATCAGGTTCAAATTGGAATCGTGTATACCACCATCGACGTCTTATGTTAAATGACAAAAAGATCGCTAGCACTCTCATATGAGAGATCGGTTCAAATAAGTCATAGACTCATTAGTTTACACCAAAATAGTGGCCAGATAAAGTATTGTCTTTTACCTTCTCGTAGTATATAAAATACAAAGTAATTGATGAGTTGCCACAAGAACCCGCACAAACATCCTAAATGCTTACGAAATCAAACAGGAATAACGGGACCCAAAACTAAGCCGCAACCTCACCAGGCTAGGTTCGTTGAAACTGAGAAAACGACGTTCTTATAATATATACTACTCCGACGCTAGATCCCTAGAATCATCTAATCTAGCCCTAGTCATTACCTTACGCAAGAGGCCTATGGCTTGGCAAGGATTTTCACCGCAAGCAATCACTATGAGCATGCAACGTATTAAACGTACGGACATGTGAAGCGATAATATAAGTGGACAATAAATTCAATTCATCCATGTATGTGCACGTATCCACGTTTTCGCTGACCTGCTGAGCTAATGTATGATTTGTTTGCATAGCGATAAACGGTATTAGGAGCACACAGCGACTATGAGAGATGATTCCATTTGTTGTAAAAACGTGCCCTGCATAATCTCCTGGAACACCAGTAGATTGTCCTCGCGATATGCCCCACTGCGCCACCTGTGCGCGAACAGTACTGCATTTCGAAACAAAGCACTAAAGCGGAATATCACTTAGGAAGCACTCCCAGATTAACTTCACTAGCTGGTGTACATTGTACCGTTGTTCATGGATGCGTGCACGATATGGAACCCGAGTAGGGTTGGGGGCATGCATCTCCTATTGGAAATGCAAAGGAGATCTCGTCGGAGGATTGAATTGAGACGTACAATGGACCGACACTGTATCCCAATGCTGTCACTCTGTGAGATGATGAAATTGTAGGCACGAAACAATTCAAAATGATTTTAAAAAAGTGGATCTTCTTTTGATTATCTCTATGACTTGCTATACATAATTCAATAAGCAGAAGGTGTTTTGTTGTTAAGCTGAAAGCGACTGTTCACACTGGGAAGATAAATTAAAAGAGCGGTCAACAGTTATTGAAAGTAATGTCATAATGAACTGCATGTATAGAATGCTTCACGTATCTTTGATTTTATAATGAACACGACACGTACAGAGTGTTACTCACATACATCCGTTAAATAAGATTTATCAGAAGCTCTGACATTATAATACCTTATGTATATATAGTAAAGATAAAAGAGAGCTATTTCCTCACAAAAAAAACATAGTAAGAAGAAAAAAATAAAACGTGAACACTTTTCATTAATGGGAAAAAATGCGAAAGCAGTCCTAATCATTCATGGGCAAAACGGATGACTTTTTTCAGCTGCCCGTTCGGGACTATTCGAACGCACCACTGGTTTAGGACGCAGACAAGCATCTCAATCCAATGCGACCTTTTAAGTTACCCGCGCGATTTAGATCCCTTCGTGTTGTTGATGTTACCGACAGTGGGTTTCTGTCCACAATGCCCTCTGGAAGCAAAACTTTTCCACTTAAACCGTTGGAAGCAAAATTGTTTTGTAAGTTTCCTGAAGACAGATGCGCCCAATACTTCCAGCAATTATCTAGGATTTCCCGTTGAAGGCGGGATCCAAAATGGATATAAAACTTGACAACCACCAATTTATTTTGACATTGAATGTCTGTTTGGCTAAGGAATCCATGATGGTATAGATTCTACCTAAACAAACGTAATCGTGCAATCGTAATCGTTTGAAACCCGCGTGCTTACACTATCCACCTGACAAATTTAGGCGAATACTTTTACAGTTATTATAGTTGAAAGGGAAGTAAGTTCGAACTGGACAGCCTAATTATAATACTATTAGTAAGGAATGTTCATTTGGAATGAAATACCCCGTCTGTCTGCATCGTGACGATGCCAGCCTAAACGACGAAGCCTTTGTTGCGCCATATATAACAGTAATGACCTGAACATATCCTTGAAAGCTGTGTTCGCCCGACGTAATCAAGCTATGAGGCTGACGTTCGTTGGTCTCTTGTGTATTATTGTACTAAATAGCAGAGTCGTGTGTTACGAGTGCAGTGTGTAGGTAGTTCGAGGGAGATGTTTATGAACGCGCGCCGTTTTCGACGAGACAACATGATGGATGCTCCTTGCAGACTGCGAACTATAACATTATAAATAACCTGGTTAGATAGTGCATTTCAGTCAATTTCCGTACAGTCGTTAATAGACATCGCGTGTTCCTGTGATCCTGTATCGCTGCATAAACGATTCTCATCTCAATAAGGGTGGGAAAGGGAGTCTACCTAAACGTGCCCGGTTGCGCCTTGTAATGCAAGTGTAAGTATATGCTACCAAACAGCAGACACGGATTTGCATTTGAAGGGCAGTAAAAGTAGTAGTAATAATAATAATATAAAAATTATGTCGTTCTAGGAGGATGACCACCTAACAGGACGGTTACATGAATTGCTATTTTTTATTCGCCCAAGAGTCAGCGTTTTCTGCTGCAGTCGGTCAGGTTTGTTTAAAGCCACCGAGCATGTATGCACAAAATATCATATAATATTCAGGTTCAAGCTTGCGGCGCGCTATCACACAACTATCGCTGAGCCCTCATATAAATGTTAGCTATACCTGTCTGTAGGTAACCCTTTTTACAGTGGTTGCAGCTGTTCATAGCTCGTTTGCTCATATTTGTCGTTTAACTTTTTGATTTGTTTGAGTACAAACAGGAAAATTCAACAAGGTGTGCAGACCTACCACTATGCCAGACGTGGTGCGGAAAGTAACGGAGCCAAATGGATGTAGCGCCATATGGGTGTATGATATTTGAAGATGTCTCTTCATTTGACAGCAATGGAATAATCGTCATCTTTGTCTTGTTAGCATACTGTCAGTTTATTGTCCTCGAGTGTGTCCTCGAATATGAAGGCGTAGTGATAATTGCACCCACGGAGGAATATGACCTTCATCAGTCGTCTACAGATTATTTAGTTCTTGTTATTATTGTGGTAATATTTCATGTTCAATATACTTAGTGGTGGTAATGAGCGTGTCATAGTACTCACATATTTAATTAGCCATGATGACAAATTTTAATCAAAGATAACAGAATTATTACGGGTTAGTCGAACACGGATAGATAGATAATATAGATTCTTCATTTTCATACGTAGAGTCTGATTAGGCCCTAGCCTGCAATGCGGTTTAATACAGTGATAATTAGGCTGAGCAAGAAATATAATTGGACACAGGACATGATGAGGCGTTGCACTGAGTTATACACGTCACACTGGTCCTGCGCATGATGTGTTATATATGGCTGGGCCTTACGTTTTTGTATTCAATTACATCGACCAGATGATAACGTTGGAATATTGCAAATTTTTTGCTTGATGTTAACTCGACAGTACACATGTGGTATGTTTGCATAATCTACACATAGGCACTGTTGTTAAACTTTTTTGCTAAGATAATAACACATCATGCTAGCCACTTTAACCTCTGAGCCTCCTAAATATTATTGTAGTCACAGGTAGCCCCAATCACCATCTCATTAGGTGGGCACGTAAAATGTTTGTGCTTCATATGCGGAGAACTCAAACTTTAACCCTACATCTCCCTTGTTTTCCGAAGTCAACTTCGTAATTGAATATATGTATAATAGATAAAAAAAATGTCCGTTGATTATGATAAAAGCCGATGTGTAGCTGATGAATCGATACTTAATGTCAAGAGGCGAACTTTTAAGCATATGCTCAACAGATACCAACACAGTGTCGTTCTTGTGGGGTAAATCTCATGTAACGTCTGCAGCCGACCCCGATCGGGTCGACACCCATTGAAAACTATGCTCATCTTCCTGTCTCTCCTCTGTGCCTTTTTATGTATAATACAATATACACATGTCCCTTCGCCCGTCACCGCCACAGGTTGTGAAAAATTCCGAAACTATTTTTATAGTTGCTTTTGTGCAGCTGATTTTGTACCAGCTAGAAACGTCTACTTCGCCATGGGCTGTCTCCTCTCTCTCTCTCGCTCACTCTCTCTCTTACGGTGTGTGTCTAGTTCCTGTTCTCCCCTGCGTTTCTTGGCAGACAGGAAATGGGACACCCAGAGGGAGATACACGCACAAAGCAGCCCCATCGAGTCATTTCCGAGCGTTTAGTGACAACTGACGACGTCGCAAAGCCATTTACGCCATCTGGCATTCATTTCATGCACCCCCCACCCCCCACATGTTGCGCCAAGAGAAACGCATGCGTAGATCTCATCGGCCCATATCTCAGCAGCTGCTCTATGGTGGTAGGTGCTGGTTGGCGCATTGCCGGAGGGGGTGTGTTGTAAGTATGAGATAGAATTTAAAATTTGGTCTCGTCTTGTCCTCACTGTAGACGCGCCACTCCCAGATCAGCACCTCACTTGGCAATCAGTCGGTCAGGAACCCACGTACTCAGACAGGCAGACAAGCGACCAATGCCTTTTCCTCCTCTTTATTCCTCTATTTTATTCCTTAGCTTCGTGTCTGTCTCTTTTCGGGTGGTCTGGTAAAACGAGCCGTTCGTCTCTTTGCGTCTGTGCAAGAAGTGAGCGGGAGACGCTCGCCGAGGCGGAAATTTTATAGCAGATCCATGAAATGGACAGTCCGGAACGATTCTGCTGGGTAAATTCAACAGACCTCATTACCACTAATCTAGCCCCACCTATGAATAGTACTGAGGGCATGAAGCAAAAATAAATATTTATACAGGATATTTATGAGACACTTGATATTCGACGCTACTATTGCATTATATATATATATATATATATATATTCTTCAAGGTGGTCAACATATTGATTCATTAGGGTATGAAAGTTGACAAGGATCAACCTGAGATGTGCTGCTTTTCTGCGGTTCCGACAAGGGATCCCAGGAGATTCAACTGGTTTCGATGCCATAGCGTGCGGCAGCTTCTCTCTTTTTTAATAGAGGATAACGGCAAATATCCATCATGGACACCGGTTTTCATGGCCTAGGTGTTCACCACCGTAGTGTGAGATCTCCACTTCCTAGTGGAAGCAAAGCGGCAGGCGTTGTGGCATCCTGAATCTAGCTGCGGTTCCTCGGACACGTCGGTTTTCGATGTGTCGGCTTCAAGGGGAGGTTGTGGCGGAAAGGGAGCAGCTGGTTCTGATGTCTCTGGTACGATTTGCAGAGTTGTTTCGTTCTCTACTACTGAAGCGTTACGTCGGCGAGAATAAGCCAGAGCGCAATATAGTTCTGGAACCTTGGTCGAGCCACTTCTTTTTAGCTGGTTCACGTGTCGTACCCAGGTGTGCGGGTGATCTGCCATGCGGACCTGGAGTGCGTTCGTAAGCCTCAAGGAATATAGCACAGATCCGCGAGATCTCCCTTCGCGCAGTTCACAAAATGACGTCTTGAATATGTCTACTAACCCACCAGTCTCTTGGTTTGAGGCTGGGCGGTACGCTGGCATGCGCAGATGTTCCTCTGTTTTCTCCCGCAGGAAGTTAGGAACAAAGTATCTCTGAACGTGTGGCATTATCGATAACTTGTAGCTGCGGGTGACCATATCGTGCAAACACTTCATTCGTGTATATTCGGAGTATCCGGAAATACTATGCACTTCATTTAGTATTCTGCGATGTAAGTTGCTGGAATCATACACTTTCCTGATATCGGGGTGCACCCCTGAACGACGGACAACTACTCGCGACGGTTAGCGAATGGCCATATCGAATAATTGCGTTGAACTTTTATGGCAACGTGCCACTAAGACATTTTGGTAGTCGTGCCCGCAGAGATCTCACGCAGTCTTGCCTATCAGCTCGTTGGGTGTGTCGGATAACATTCGTAGCTCTCAACCAAATATGTCGCAAATCGTATGCAAGATGCTTGGTGACAACCCCTTCCAAATCTCTGTTCTTCAGCTATTCTGCGATGAGTCTGGATGACACGGCGGCTTGTCCAAACTTTGAAATATTTATGTCCTTATTCAATACCAAAGTTTTATCCTCGCAGCGCGGCAGCCAAACGCCATCTATGAGAGGAAGTTTCAGATTGTAATGCGCAAGTAGTGGATCTGACTGTGGAACCTACGAAAAGCCAAAAAAAAGGGTTCTTCCTAAAAACCCAAACGCGGGGTTCTTTGTTCCGATACTTTTGGACGCTAAAACGCGATTAACGCAGCCAACTGGGGAGTAATAATGGGGGCACTGCAAAGGAAGGAAATATCAAACGAGATTAGACAGATTCTTTCTTTGCATCTGGGGGGAGAGGTCTGGTTGCAGGGGGTTTACACGAGGTTACCGCCGGAGTCCCCCAGGGGTTCGATTCTGGAGCCCGTACTCTGGAATCTTTGACCTAAAAATTTTACCTCAGTTTTCAGGAAAGACCCTCTCTCCTCCTCCTCCGCAAATTTATTCTCACTCCGTACTCTGGCGAAGAGTTAACGCATATTATGACCTTCGAGGGTCGTAATAAAACGCTGTGATTGCGACAGCATTATATTTATCTATGTTTATCATTAATTTTTGTAAGTTAGGATCTACCAGAACTAGAGTAATTAGTACCACTATGTAACTCGACTGTTCCTCACTGTGCAGAGAGGCAATGCCATCGCCTTCCTCGGGACAATGTCGGCCTTGGCCACGCTCCCCAAATAATTCCTAGAAATAATTCCTAATTATCGTATGTTTGAGTAAAAGTGATAGTGTTAATGTTTAAAATAAGAGCGACTGATTTTCACTGGTTATATTATATGTTGCTGACACGTGAACTAAGTTGATTCAAACACAGGGAATAAAGGAGTTTCTGCACTGTAGTGACAACTTTATGTGCTCTTGGTTATAAAAATAATGGTAGCTTTACATGCAGGCCTAATCGAGTCGTTGGAGAAGCGTAGCTGCATATGACAATGTATAGTATAATACATTGGTGTCCAGTTGTAGACATGGGGTGCGCCTTGTGGTTATTGCAAAAACCGTGCAAGGCGTAAGTGGTAGCTGTTGAGTTGCTAATATCATTTCGTAGGTATTACTCTATTCGTATGACACCACAACCAGTAGAAAGCTATGCTAAACACCAGCACTCGGAAGCCCGAGCACTTACCTTAGCGAAACCTGCAATGGTAAGTGTTAAGCTGTCTCATACAGCATTTTTAATTTAGGCTTTCCACCACTGCGTATAATACATATTCCAAAGAGAAGAGGGTGTCTAATCTGATCGCTTGAATTACGCGCCAACGGCAGAGAGCACAGACGAAGTGTCTCTAGCGGCTAGACTGTTGGCATGTGACAGCTAGTCCGTGGGAATTAGTCGACGAAGAAATAGAACTCTCGTCTGCCGTGATCTTAAAATAGATAAAACGCTACCATTGAATGACACTTGCAGAAAGATTTCGTTTCCTTTTTACTGCTAGTCAATTATGTGTTTCCACCTTTTGTTGAAACAAAACCACCCTGTGACATCTCGCCATAACAAACTCGTAGACTCTACAGACACGCCATTCTCACTTCTGCTGGTGTCGTTAGCTTTAGCTGCTCAAAAGAACCCAAGTTTCTCTATGCACGTGTTATGAGTGATAGAAGCGGACGAACATGAATCTATGTAACTGCTCACGGTGAACAATAATACCATCATGATACTAAAAATATTATGATGATATTATTAGCTATTGTATATAGAAACGCGCTTGAATCAATTCTCTAAACAGGGTCCTCGAATTCTGTTCAGTATGAGGTGTTTCTTCTCTTTTCTTTGCAATAAGTGTCGCTTTTTCACGATGTGAGTCGTTTATCAATAGGGGAGTTTTGCAGTTACTCGACCCCCAATAGACGCTCTGTGTAGGTAAAATATCCATTCGTTTAGCTGTCCTTAACTTAGCTCGAAACTGTACTCCTTTGGTCGACTTTAGCGTTCGAAGTGTGGCCAAGTATTATGAAAGGAAATTTAGACGATAATACACTAATAATATATCCAATGAAAGATGCAGTGGTTCGGATACGGCAACAAAGTGAATTGATAGGTTAGGGCTAGGCCAGCTTATCGGAAGCGCTGTATTTTCCCGTGACACCACTAGCACGCTGCGAGGGAGGGTGATGCTTATCTCAAGTTATAGCTGAAAAATCGTCAGTAAACTCGTCTGATGCTAGGTCATCACCTAGTTAAAGCAACGTCATGGTAATATACATATACATTTCGGCAATGGAAGGGGAACGGATGCTTACATTAGGCGAAGTGGGTAATTAAGGAAATCACTCTTGAGATTACGAGCGCCGCAAGTGTTCACCGAGAACAGGATATAACGTAATTTCCGCTTCTCTAATTACAGATGTACTTCAATTCAAATGCTGCTAGCAGGCAATTTGTCGGGCACTTCGACCAAAATATATATGTATATGTATTAGTGATTACTTCTATACAAGGCTGGCCTTGACACAGAGTTCTGGACATTTCAATAACGGACAGTCTGTTTACTCGTAGATGGCTACAACGAGAGGCGTTTTTAAAGACCTCTAAACAAATCGATAATTCTGAATGTTTAATGCAATACATGTGAACACACGTTTACGCTACCTCCACCCCCGCCGCGTAAACAACAACTGCGTACGTCTCCACCCATTTCTTACTGTGACGATGATTTATGCTATCACTTATTATATCATGGTTACATTTTATTTGTCTCGTGAGAAGTATTCCGAACAGCCAGCAAGATGTACACCTAAGGAGAGGGCGTAACAACACAAACTGGTGATATATGATGTGCTATAGCTTGAACAATCCAATGAATACTGTAACAATGAAATAGTCATGAAAGTACTATATACATTTTCGACATCGAAAAATAATCTCGTCCTTTAGGACTATATATCGAGACGTACAAAACGTGACATCTGAATGTTGATGTCAAAAGATAGAATCATTCACAGTCGCTGTTATCTGAGGGCTTTCTTAGAATCCGCTATCGATCAAAACAGTGGCAGGTGGAGGGTGGGTTGTGGCGGTGGCGATGAAACCGGAGAATATATAGCCCATGCCCTCAAAGGCAGCAACGCTATCACTTGATGTTGTCAATGAATGTTCGCATCATTCAACTGAGACAACATATTGTGACTCTAAACTTAGAAATAGCACCATTCAATCATTCTCTCTCTTCTCGAATCAATTTAGGTCGACTCAGAATTTCACGCCGAATCGATTGAGCCAATCGAAACGCTGGCTTACATCGACCTTCTTGTACCTGAAACTACAACCTTTTGTCTTTCTCGAGGATAACGGGAAAACACGAAAAATTGTGATCTGCTGAGTGAAGATGCATTGATGGAGCATACAATTGGTATTTTAGTCGGCCCTACTGTAGTGCCACGATGTAAGCATCCATTAGTTTTTATATCAAAGTTATTTAGGGCCCACTTCGTTGGCCTTCAATACCGTCGTCACTCTTCCTTAAGTAACTTGGACTTTCGTCTGCTTTTGAAGGACCCCAGATAGACCTTCTCGCTCCCGTACGTAGACACTCCTTTGTAATTATTATATTATCCGCACGGCCGCGTTACTCTAAAAGAAATGTCAAGAGGACGAAAAATTCACGGCTCCCTGAGGCCAGCTACGGCGAGGGGGTACCTACTTCATCTCCCTTAAGTAACCTAAGCATATTCGGTCTTTCCTACTTGTCATAGCAGCCGTTTTATTGGATGTTAGATGCAGATGTTAAAATCATTTATATGAACCTTGCACATGGCTATAAATATAAGAAATACATTCGAATGCTTAAAGAAAGTTTCGAATATGCGAGTCTGAATATTCAATCACAGCTCAGTAAATCTAAATAAATACATTTTCCAGGCTGACTCACAGCCAACATTTAATGTCCATTTACTTTCGGCATTGCTTTAGAAGACGTACCCCTTTAAATGCAAATGTGCAACGGTGGGAATCGAACCCGTGCACCTACTTCCGTCTCCACCGATTGCAAGGAGCACATGAATATACCACGCCAAAGGGGCTCGACAGCTCAATAAATCTGAATACACTCAATATTACCGCTCATGTATAAATGTACGTCAAGAACAAAAAAAACACCGAGACAACCTGAAAGTGGTTTTGGGCACTGCTTCGTTGCAATCCGTCAGAAGAAATCGTGATCCAAACTAACTCGGACTCGAAAGGTCAGTCGCGTCTAGTTCAGACTTATCACCCTATGCTCCATCTAAAGAAAAACCTCATGCAGAGAACCACGGAGGATACAAGCGATGTTTAGTTGCAGAGTAGAACGGCTAAAGATGCCTAGGTAGTGGTGATCGCCTCGTCGAAGGGGATGGTAGAACTACGTGTGTATGAGACGCCCACTTTCCCATGGGCGTGTCGTACCTACTTCTGTGACAAGGGTCATCCATTAATTAGGCGACGTCACCCATAGACACTGAACAGAATCGTTGGGTCCTACAAGTCAGCTTTAGGTGTGGCAGATAAAAGGATTTCTCCCCTGGAGACCTCGAAGGCAACAACCAGAATGGACAAGAGATAAGTAAACATGCGAGTAAGGTAACGGAGAGCGAACGAGAGAAAGTGATCAGATAAAAGGCGATAGTGCCTAACGATTACTCCAGTGGTGGCATTAAATACACGTTATGCAATACGATGAATAAGCAGCGATTCTTAACAAGGGTTTCATCACGGAGAGGCTGTTCACAGTACGTCCTTCATAGCTGAAGTTTCGATTGGCATCATACTGAATTCTGCATGGCGTCTTTAAGTAGATATGCATGAAGTGGATCTATGAAGTCTAGCCGCATAATTGGGTTACAGCAATTACCTGTGATCGATGTCTGCATCGCCAGTTCATCATACACTTGTGATTTAGCAACAACAAAAATCGATTTTATTGCCAGCTAGATTTGAATTACAGTCAGTGAGGCAGAATATATGATAGACTTCATGCAGATGCCAAAAGGAAAATACATCCTTTAGGCAGAGAGTTTTATACTGAGGCACGTTTACCTTGCGATTCAGCATTGACTTAAAATATCTCTTTCTCTAAAATCGAAAACGACTCAATTTTCTCTGTTCGTACCCCATGTGGATTGGGTAGATGTAGCCCTGCCTACCAAATTCAGTATTGTACAAGATGCCCACTCACCTGGAACAACGGAAGCAACGATTAAATACTTCGTCGTACGCTTTTTTACATATATGTCGACCCGTCGAATTTAATATGTAATATTACCTTCTCATATTTGGAGGGTCTTAGTTCATGGCTATTGAGGGATTCTTAGCTGTGGAATAATGGATGGATGGCTGTCTGCTCAGCTCAACTGTTCAGTGCATTCGCCTGTATCTCGCCGTGGGTGTCCATCGTAAGCGAATGTTTGCCACTCAATTAGATTAAGCTCTTTTGCAGGTCCGCTACGTTGAACATTTTCTTCACTTCGAGCTGATGTACTTTGCTAAACAGGCAGTCGAATAGAGCTGGTAATGTTCAGTCAAATCCTCTTGTCTCTTGCTCTCTTCCCTTAACTCCTCATAAGCTTTTCGTGAAAATATGGTAGGTTTCGACGGCTCTTTTACAACGAAGTGTTTGATATTTTCATGTGTTTCTACGGCAATGCCACAAATGAACGCCGAGTAGAACAGACGAGTAGATATCAAATCATTTGTGGATTTTTCATCTGGTGAATTTAGCTGAAATTTAAAACATAGTTTTACTAATAACAATGCCGACTTATTTACTTTTTGTTTTTAAAGACGTTGGACTCATTTACTTCTAAGAGGCAATCGAACCGTATTTAAGTTTTGCTAGTTTTTCGTCACCATTTATCTGACAATACTGAGACTAAATTTGAGTCTATATATAAATTGAAACTAATTTCGATGCGTAGAAGAGATAGCATTTCGAGATGCTCACAAGGGACATAAAATAGTTCCGATTTATATAGGCGAGGATAAGCAGCTGTAGAGGTCTGGGTAGCTCCGTATCCTATTCGTATTTTTCTCTCCTTAGGTCTATGCACTCGGGATAGCGCCCCTATCCAATACAATAGAATCCAAAGTTTTAGGTTAATTTATGGAACCGCAGTTGTTTACAAGAACACTTAACCAGTTGCGGGAACAGGCCTGCTCGTTTCCTAGGCATTATTTTTGATGGTGTTATACTTAAAAAAGGTGAACATATACAGGGTGTTCGGGAAAATCCGCCTTAAAGGTACCAAGTAAAGTTTTCAAACGTGTTTTGTTATTAGACATTTCACGTGATCAAAAAAACATTTGGCCGCGTAAGGTTGTCCTATTTTCAGTACATGTACAAGGCATATTTAGGGTGACACGACCTTGAGTAAGCGTCAACAGTGCTTAATTATCGCGGCTCATGAATTCAGCAGGACATTAGAACCGTCATGGTGCTCTCCATCACCGAGCTCAGGTGGACCTTGCATTGATGAATTCATTGATCTTCTCACTAACGTCGCTTTTTATTACTCTGAAGTTCAGATCGTGTTAGAATTCGAATTAGAACACAAACTTGTAATAAACATAGATGCTTTCTGCGAAATAGAGCGCCACATAGTTTTAAAGACAGCATCAGATATTGAATATCTATCTAAAGTTTAACTACATTCATTAGCGATTTGAATAAAAGAGATAATCGGATGTTTAGATAACAAAAACACAGACCGTGAAAATACGCTTTCATTTTATTCTTATATTAAAATGGGATAACCCGCTTAGCAAGTTGGCGGCTAAGAACAAATTGTTTACACAGAGGAAGACGAAGATGGACGGCAGACAACGGCACAGCAATAAATGAGGCTCTTGTCGCGTTCATTTTTCCCGAAAGATGCGATGTACCTACTTACCTGGTGAGGCCCTACAAGGACGAAGTCATGTCCGCCGGAAAACAAATTAATGAAGGGCTGCTGCATCTTCTATGAGCCATCAAAAAAACACCTAACCAAGTTAGAGCTAAGCCTAGGAAACTGTGGACCTACGTATTTGTAGATAATTGCATGAACATCATTGAACGACATCTCCGGCATATTTCTAAATTTCTTCCTCACGTTAAGAAAAACTGGTCGTGTCAGATATACGTGAGAATTATGCAGGCAATGGGACCGCTTTGTCAAAGGATTTTTATTTAATTTTTAGAATCATCGCTCTATTTTAGGAGAATAGTTCGTGTTAGGCTGGCAACAGAATATATATTTTAAAAGGATCATTGTGACATATAGCAATATCAGATGTCGGCCATCTACAAACATTGTTCTTTTAATTCCGGTCTTCGTGGGGGGTGCCTAATAAACGCCTCAGCTGATACGCGATTTCAATAATCATTCCGGAAACATCATAACAATATAACCGGCCGGTGCGGTTGATTGGCATAGTCCGAAGACAAATTCGTTCACTCGCAATATGACTCCTGAGAGTATGTACTTATATATGTAAATTTATAAGAGAATGTGGGCGCAGCTGGAGCGAATCGGACGACGTCCTCGTCCAGGCGGAGATTTGCAAACGGAAACGTTTCTACGGGGGCAGTACAAATGTACGATAATACCCCACCTCCTACATCGGAAAGGAAATGTTTTCGAGCTTTCCATTATAGAGGCAGTACGCTCCGTAAGTGAAGTCACCAAACGAATTTATTTAGAGTATCTCTCATAGTTCAAGTATCGCCCATATTACAAACACTGAAGTATTGTAAGCATAGTGTGGGTTACTTAACATTGCAGTACCTATCATCATCGTACTGACGATATCATTGCTTACACCCTGATCCTTGTTATATAATATTAATAATAGATCAACCCCAAGGCTACATGGTGGCATCAAGAAATGGAATTTAATAAACTGGGTCACACATTATATATATATATATATATATATATATAACAATCCTTCGGTATAAGGTGTTCGGGAAAATAAGCAACTTTACGCCGTTCAAAAAACTACGCAACCCTCCTCTAAATGTTGAGTTGGTTTTTGAACGCTTTTAAAATAATATCGCGAAATCGAACGACTTATTCAACGATTCAGGTTCTTCATTCAGACACCCTGTATAATATTCAAATAGAAACCCATCCTCTATATGGTCATGCGTAATGTTTTTTCTATTTCTAACACTTCATATGGAAGACTGAGCACGTTTGCTGGCTGCCATTGGGTTTCGTAACTTTCCGAACGTCTTGTACATATACGAGCGTGTATGTATGTGCTTAAGTGTAAGGACATATGCTTTCCGTCGCCGTTGTCAGCAACAGCGAACGGTTTCAGTGTCTGTGTTTACAGTAAATCGGTTTAATTAGATCTCGATGCACGGCTGCTTACGGAGACGAACTACAGCTCCCGCCAAGTGAGTTCAAACATTGCTCGCACATTTTCTCGTAGTAATGCCATCATACGGACTGCTACCGAGCGATGTCCGATGGGAAAAGGCCTGTTGGTAAACCACAAACGAGTCAAGGTTAGTTTAAACAGAAGTCGTTCAACATAAGTGGATCGATCTTTGAATCGCATTCACATGAGTGTTCCTGAATACGATGTTCTTCATGTGATAGATTAGTCTCGCCACCGTGTCGACTTTACGTTTACAAACACGACCGTTAGTTCGATGTATCCAGGGTAGATAAATCAACTGATTCGATAGTTAAATAGAGCAGGTAATTCACCGAAAACGCGATTTGTAATGCTGTCATTTTTTATCTGCTAGTTGTATCGAGCACGCCTTCAACATGAATCTGTGTGACGGAGAGAGGGCTATGAGGTAGGATATTTAAGTATCTCGATCCGAGCCCAACTATATGACATACGATTTGTCGCGTTATTATAGAACCGAGTGTAGATCAAGATTCAACATATTGTCCATACTTCGTTCGTCCTAACTGAGACAGCGTGGATAATCATTTTGAAGCATCTTTGTTTACTTTGGATGATTATTATTGTCAATGAAATCGCGGTATATCAATTTGAAACCAATGGCGTAATTATAACTTAAATAGATTCCTTATTGCGACTTGAACGACATACGCATCTCTTCCCTACCCTAAGCATGTCATTTCAGCTATTTTCGTCTGAATTGGAATCAAGGAAGTACAAGTTTTAGCTAAATATGGCTCTATTGACGTTCAGCAATGCTCATCCCGAATCAGTGGGACGACCTACCAGCCTTTGGCAAAACGGTCTCCGATGAAGTTGCTCTCTGAGGGCCGTCGCGCTAAACAATAGCGCACCTTGAACTGCTCATGGCGGCTTACGGGTCAATTCAAGGCAGGTCAGGTAGCCAGCCAGCTTGTTGTGGGCGTGTCCAACCTCTTTTCGAATCCGCTCACGTTGTGTCCACTGTGTCTTCACCGATTCGTTTTTGGCGACCTGCTCGACATGGCAGTGGAATTAGGCTGAATTGTACGATTCAGTCGTCTATCAAAGCTCGACCCCACAGTCGGCCTCTTGCCCAAACGCTGTGTCGACATTCTCCGCAGAACGGATACGTCCACCACAAGCCGAATTTTTGCCATCGTCCTTTGCTCTCAGGATCATACCGCATCGTCAGCCAATGCGTATGTCTTTATCCTCACCTCTGTCGTCACTGATGACAATGTCCCGGAGTGACTCCTTGTGGAACAAGTTGCTTTCTCCTTCGCTCGGGTTTGCGGATATGTGGCCAGCCAAAGGGCAAACATGTCCCAAACCTTATCCTGCTCCTTAACCTCGTCGTCAACTAGTCACAATACTAGCAGCAGTAGTAGCGCTAGTAACAGTCTGGCCTTCCCTGTTCGAGAACTCAAACTGCTCTCTTGAACTGTTTGTTATCCTATCGACGAGCTGTTTGCTGGTTGTCATTTCGTGTTCCGTTACCTTGCAAGGTTATCTTATGTATCTAAACAATTCGAGCTCTGGTAAACGCCACCCGCCTCGTCTGATATATAATGAAATGTTGTCTAGTTAGCGAATCCGGCGGAGCCCAAACGTTCACTTACACACTGTGAGATTGTCTTTCGTCATTCGACTCGGGATCGATAAGCAGAAAGCGACGACTATTCAGAGCCATAAAAATGGCTAGCGATGTCTCTGCATTGTATCGACAGACCGAGTGCTATAAATTAAATAAATTAGGAATAACATTCGAGGACAATTTTGTGAAGATCGTAGATTTTCAACTTCATGAATACACTCGTTTAAATCGTTTGGTATGAGTCGATGAAAGTCGTTTTCAAATCGATGATCAATAGCTAACTAGTGCTAAATAAGCTTCTGTTGACCATATTTGATAACACTGTCAATTAGGGTTACAAGAAAAGTGTCTTATTTTTGGCAATACGGTGTTGAACCCTGTCCTACATGATTGATTCCTATTTGACACTGGGTGGTCAAGTATCCGCTTTGCAAGTGGAGGTGTGACAGCAATAACACTTCAGAGGTATCTTTGATGTGATCAATGTGGCGTGTTGCCTCAGCATCGGGGGCTAACCACTTCCTATGAGCATTTCCTTTACTCTGGGTCTTCGCTTCGGTCGCCATCGTATAACATCAATATTCTTGAATTACCTTGGTGGCGGAGGGCTTGAAAAGTATAAAAAGCTGCCTCTCATCATATGTCGTTGTCGATTACGGTAGCATAGCAAATGCTCGATGCGAGGATCGTGGCAATAGGGTCTCGGCCACTATTTGATCAACTGAGCTGTTGTCCAAACACAGCAGACGTACAAAAATCGAACAAGAGCAAGGCGAAGACTCACAGAAGGGCTCTCAGGTGCCTATGAGAAGCTTGTCCTTCAGTACGCAAACAACTGACGTGTAACAATTCAATTGTCCCGCTGTTTATACAATGGTATTGGCTAGTAAGAAGAAGACGAATTGAGTTAGCTGTAACGAAAGACAAAAAGTTCCTCGTTTTGGGAGCGATCCTAGATCGAATCCAACGTACATTGGTTTAAAAATATTGTACTAGAGTACGATTTATCAAAGGTCAACTGAATTCTTTTGACGAGAGCCTGATATATATATCAATTTAGCTAGAATAAAGAAGTACATGAGGGGGCTCTGGGCGCTGGGCATTCGATTAATTTACAACATATTATATCTTTATAAATTATGCCATCTGATGTACTCCATTTAGCTGTACGTAATATACAGTCGTATATTACAGCATTTTTCCCATAATAATAATAATAGTCATATTATAATTTCCTGCTATTTCGTGCTTCTTATGTCGTTGCTATTTTTCTCATAAGTGTTTCGTCCAGCAGCGGCGCGCACCAAACAACGGTCCGAGGTATGGCATGAGTGTTTCGTCACACGCAATACAGCGTTTACGTTACGAAAGCAGTTAGCACCTCTGGGATAGCGACAGCGACATCAACGAACGGACGGAAACTCTCCTTCGTGTGCGATAGCCACTATCCCTCTCTCTCTCTCTCTCTCTCGCTCTTCGGTCGCGGCCCTTCTCGCATTCACCGTCCATATAATAAAATAATCAATCATCATCAGTGATCCATTAACGAAATTAAATTAATTCGTTTCAGATATTCAGATCACTGTCCGAATAGTAAGGACTGGGCCGTTTTGTCCCGTTTCGAGGAGCCGTCTCTCGCCCATTTGCCATGCACCGCCATCATCCTCTGTTAGCACGCTCACTGTCGCGTTCAGAGGTGATCGTCTGCCAGCCATCCAACCATCGGCCTAGCGCCTCAGACTAGGCCAAACCAGACGTTATGCGCTCGTTCGTTTGAGGCAACGATACGCTACGAATGCTATAAGCTCTGTGTCTCTCGCTCTCTCTCAATCAATCTATCTCTCCCTTGGAGTGTGTGTGTGTGGGGGCGGGGCACTGGGATCAGGCGGCTATCGACAAAAACGGGAGTCAGTTCTGGTGACGGTAGCGACAGCCACACAGTCGTCGCAGTGAAAACGTATCGAAAACGTGGCGAGAAGCGAACCCGACCAAAAACGTCGTCGTCGGCGGCGGGCACGGACTGAGTACAGCCGCTACTGCAACTGTAGTGATTATCATATGGCGACGTCCCTCATTATAGTCGTGCGCTGTTCGGCCAGGTCGCCCGCCGTCCATTCGAGGAGGACCGCTCCTCGTACATTAACGGAGGAGATGCTGGTTCCGGCGCAGACCTTCGGATAGTGAAGGACCTGAGGGAGACGGAGGAAATCGGCGAAGCGAAGCGGCTGCTGCTGCTGCTGCGACAGACAGGACACTATTGGTAAAACGGCATGGGCAGAGTCTGGACTTTAGCACGGGCAGGGGAGGTAGCCCTCTGCACCCAAACCAGCAGCAGCTGAACGCGGTGTTCGTACTTCTACTGCAGTACGTAGGTACTACTTACTAATACTACAACAGCAGACAATTAATTAACAAGAACACTTATTAAGACGACAGACACTCGATTATTACACACTTTATCGATATATGGACAGCCAGACACGCCAAGGTAGAGGAGCACGAGGGAAGTATCGCAGATGCGTAAACAGGACTGATAAATTAAATGTGCGTATAAATAAACGGGTATGAAAAGCGAGCGGGGCATTAAATGAATCAATATTATCCACTTCGTCAGTTACTAGCAAATTTTCGTTAAGTCTGACGCCGACGAATCACTCACTGACAAAGCTGTCTTTCTGTTGCTGACATCGACTGACGCTTCTGAGTTAAAGTGTTAACGTTCTAAGTGATTGCTAGTACTTAACTTAAGATAAGTGGCATCGGTTCACCATGCTATGCTATTGTCTCGAGATTATCCAGAAATAATTTCCGAGAGTCCGAGATTATTTAATCATGCTATAACTTGGTCTACAAGACATACTGGGACGCTATTGGTGTGGGCATCTTCAGTCGTTAATTCTCCAGATGGTGCAGTCTCAACAGTGACCTTATGCTGACCTGTTGCTCGCATTGTCACAACTAATGCTGAGGTTAGCGCATAGATATGATAGAAAAAACAAATAAATTATACAAACTTTCTGTTCAGTGTTTGAACTTCGTTGGCTGTCGTTTATGTTTTAATACTTTATTATATTACTCGAATTTAATGTCTAATAGAAGTTCAGAGGAGCGCGAAATGATGGCTTAGGTATAGTAATAATAATAGCTTGAAAATTGGGTTTCAATCCAGCAGTTGCGCCTAAACTGGTTTGGATTTAGCGTGTGGTGGCTTCACTACAAACATCTCGATCTTGAAGTTCGATCTGGGGAACCTGTAATAATAACGCTGGCATATCTGATTAAATTTAACGGGGTCATCTAGGTGCCGGCGAGGCTTTCAGTATTGGAGAGCGTGAACATTTCCAAATTGAATATTGGTTTTTTGTTCCACTTTGAACAATGGCAAATAGGAACACGCATAGAATTGTAGATAAGGTTCTCTATGTCGTCCGTTAGCCGACACCGCTGTCCTTACACTCATTGTGCATGTAGTACTATATCTACCTCGACGATCTAACTCAATTCCATCCCAGCACCCTATCTCACCGAGAGCCTTGCTACAACAAAGATTTATTCTGTTTGATTCGGCTTGGTCGCGATAACCCGGAAGTTGAATAGGAGGGACATTGAGGGATTCGTTGAATGAAGATTCCATGCTTCATGTTGGCCTTTGATTGAGGGGTGACATGTTACGAGAGTGCCCCAGGAGGATTGGCTAAAAATTGGCACATGCAAAACACAGACAGCGGTTATATTGCCAGCAGACCCCATACATAATAGAAGGCATAGCCGCTCGTAAATACGCACGGCAGAAATGTATACAGACGGATTTTATGAGACCGTCGATAAACTAGATGCATAGCTAATGGAGACCCTTTTTCAGGTGAGCTTGAGACATCAATCATCGGCTCAACAAAATTTAGTTAACAAGAATGGATTAGGTTAATTAATTCAGGATACCTAAGAGAAGGTATTCCTTGAATCTTCCGAGGTTGTGTCTCATTCCGCTAGAAATCCATAGGCAAAATCTCCCTTTTCATTACGGACTTGTCTTCAAAAATGGAGATACAATTAAGACTCTTCTGCCGTGACGTTCACAAGCTTATGCTTTCGAATAGTAGAATGCGCCATTTATTTGTATGTAGTGAATAATATGTTTAAATTCGATTGTTTTTAACTCTGAAGCTACGGCATTAAACTCATTCAAATTCGTTCATTTTTATTTCTACGTTTTCACACAGTTTATTGTGAAGGATATGTGAGTGTGCTAACCAGCCATGATAGCTTGTCTGTTTCGAGTTTCACAGTGAAGTATTCCGCAGTCTTTCGATCAAATACATTTGCCGGTCCATTTACAAGTCGGAACATAGCTTTCGGCAGTCTAGGCAATAGGTTCGTCGTATTTTTTTTCTAAGCGATCAGAGGATAACTCGCACAGCTGGCAATTCCACACAAATTGTTAGCATTTCGCGCAATTCGAACGTATCCCTCCTCGCCCCAGGACACTCCCCACGAGTTCTTGGCTATCCAGAAGGCTTTCCCATCATCGTGTCCGTAACCAACGACGAGCAAGGTGTGATCAAAGCTGTTACGTTGGCAAGTTTGATCATCGAAAATGCCACCCGTGTAAAATATCAGCTTTGAGCCATCCACAAATACTGCGACAGGTCCGACAGTGGCCACAGCCTCCTGAAGTGCGTCCTCATTGGCCGCGACATCGATGTAGCCCGTCAATTTGGCGACAGCCTTGTCCTTCTCGAAACAGCATCGGCGAGAAGTGCTGAGTGGTCGCTGAGTGCAGTGATAATCAGCCTCTGTCAACGTGAAACGCGAACGAAAAGTAACAGTGAATCGTTAGACAGCTACAACAGATATCATCACTACGCAGACAGATCTATCACATGGAATCGTCAACCAGTCAGTCAGATAGATTGACACAGCGACTCGATCAGCAGAAAACTATCCAATTGTGATATTTGGATGATTATCATCCACCAAACAAGTGGAATAATAATAATAGCTGAGTAATGCATGCGGCCTATTTTCAAGTGCTCGAGGCCACCAATCAATCACGCGCTTTGATCACCCTGAGGAGCGCACCCACACGAAACCAATATATAACAACACGTAACAACTGGGAGCGCATCGAGCGACATTGATTAAGTGGCTTCTCTATCCACCTAGACATATAGGTACCGATCAGTGAGTCGATTCAGGTGGCATGCGTACACAGACGTGTTGACCGAATAATCATCTAACGTACTGGCGTGCAAATTAACAACAGAGTTCCGGACTAAAGAACAAAGCGAATAGCTATATCAATGACCTAGATCGACAGTTAGTTATGTTAGCTCTAATAAATTGTAGCAATGACATGCATTGATTATGTACCCATGATAACGAATGAGTAAGATAAACAGTTAAGCCATAGAAAAAACTTAGCAGAAATACCAGACAATGGGCTTATTTCAAATCCTTTAAGGCACGCGGACTACGAGAGGAAATGAAGTTTTTTGGTGAGGAAGAATCATTAGCGTGGGATTCGAATCCTTATGAATGACGACGATCTATCCCTCTCATAGAGTGATTAGCAAACTTCTAAGGGAATAATTATCATTGACTCATTTTATTCTGTAAGTTGTAGGCAACTGCTAATATTTTGGTATAAGAGTGCATAGAAAACTTGGTTCAATCACCCTCGTCGCTCGTAACAGTGATACCGTTCATAGTACGCTAATTAAAATGCTATATGGGAATATGTATTAAACTCTATGGGGTTGTTGTGTTTTACCTACCGGTCATAATACCACCGATCCGTATGACCGACTCAAATGCTTCATCGATCCAGCCGCAGGTGTTTCCTGCAAATGGGAAAAGATTATGAAATGTACAACTCTCTATAAATAGACCAAAGGATTTAACGAGATAAATACTATAACACCACGCTATTTCGGAGATAAGTATGATTACTTGTTTTAAAACAAAAAACGAATCTAAGTATGGCATGGTATTATTGTGGGACAACGCCAGAACAATTTGATTAAATGCAACATTCGCAAACCTGTATCACAACAATGTACGTGACTTCTGGAACAGCTGGTTGATAATCAAAGTGTTTGAAATGCAACTTATTTTAGCCCTCGGCTTGCGAACAACTACGAAGTAATTGGACGAAACAACTATAGAAAGACAGTAACATATTATAGATTAACATGAACATGCAAATAGACACAGTAATTACTTTGAGGTGGTGCAGGATTACGTGAACAGTCGACCAATTGCTGCTCGGAGAAGCTAACTAGTTTTCCAGTTTTGTTGAAGTACTGTCCTTCAATGGTGCCCGTCGCGGCGAAAGCCCACGCCGAACCTAATTCTCCTTGATTCTTGACTGGTGTCACAAAGCCCTTGGTCCGCCAGTCCACTGAATCTGGTAGTGGAACTGCATTTCGTTTAAACGCATTACGAGGAGTCTTGGTTCGTCCCTTCAACGAGGTAACTTGACGTGTGTCGACCTGAAAGGAAAAATCGTTTCAAGGAAAAGTTAAAACAGGAAATTTAGGACAATTAGACTCAATAAACACTGCCCCAAATTGCCACTAGTATCGGCAACGAATAACAGTATTAGGTAAACCTCACCTCACTAGCAATTGACGCATTTCTCGACCACGGCGTATCTACTGCAATGATTTCAAGACACACTGTTACAATGACCTTAGTTAAGGTTGACAAATCATTATGGTGCAAAATGATTGTCTTCATATACTACGTATACTAGAGAGGAAACTTTGAGCAAACTTCAAGATTAGATCATACATACAAGAAGGTGGATACCCGTGTAAAAGAGCACTATCGAGAATACTAAAGAAGGTTGTCACGAGGTGCAATTCAATTCACTACAGGCCAGGACGCAGTGAGGACATAGTGAAATCAATGTTCCGCGTATTCGCCATGTTGACACTATATTCGAAGCCAAAATGTAAGGGTGTCCCTCTGACTAGTTCTCGTGGATGGGAGCTACTTCCGTGTGTTGGCCTAGTAATTTATTAACCCAACGAGACGGGCTAGCCGCCCCGAAGGAGCTGCCGAAAGAGACAGACTGTGCTATTCGGATGTATCGCCAGAAATAAGACGAATAACCAGCAGAGAAGATGATCAAGTAATGTCCATAGGTTACGATTCGGAGCTGGTCCCATCCTAGAGATAGATGGATGATTGAGTCAGCCTAATAGCCCGATCAGAAACGGGTTATCATCTTAAAAGACGTTCTAAGTAAAGTTATCTCGTGGGCTGGATATGTATGAATGCTGTTTCTTCGTCCAACCCGAGTGTGCAATGGATACTTGTATCGAGTATCACACAATGGACGCTGCTCATTTTGCCTGCTCTCGGGCGGCACCGGCAGTTCGCTTGAGAAGGTACAAACTATTATAGCCACATAAATTGGGAACTATTTTATTATACTTGTAGCTTGGGTTTTTTTTTTGAGAGGAGGAAATTTTCTTCAAACGCACGGACACCACCATTGTAGCTTGGCTTGCTACAAGCTTTCCGAGCCATCTGGGGAGTGGGTGAGGTGCACGGATTTAGTGCGGGGCCTTTGTAAGTCCCACACACAATTGGTGTTGGTATGGACCGTCCAGCACGTATGTGCATCATGCATTCCCGTAATCCTCCCCCTCAAAAAAAAGCTTGGGTAGCTATAATATTTCATGTAAACAGCGCACAATTGAATCTTACAACAGTGCTAGCTACGTAATTGATTACATGACTAATTAAGTATGATAATATTAGAGCTAGATATACTATTAAAAAGTACGGAATGCAACGGCTAGAATGATAGCAACATACGAAATAATCAGCGAATTGGTTGACGCCCATACGATACGAGTGCATCCCATTTTCCGCCTCATGATTGTGCTTCTTAATGAGACGGAGATTGTTTTCCCAGGCCAAACGGTGGGCCAACTCGGCTTCATTGTTCGTATAACTCTTGCCGAACTCCCTCTTGAAGCCGGCCCATTGGTCGTCTAAGTCTCTGAGGAGGACAGCAAAACAGGCCACCTGTTCATTTTAAAAAATCTTGCGAACAACTCGGCAGAATTATTATTATTACAAAATAGGATATTATTGATACAAAATAGGACATTAACCGACGACAATACGGTCTGGTGTATGCCGTGTACACGGATGATTTGTAGTACTAACTTAAGTAAAATAAGTGTACAGTATCCATCATTTAGAAGATACGTATAGGAATTAATCAACTGCATGGGGCATATAGATACAGGCTTGATGTGGACTAAAGACATTCATTACACCCTCCGTATGGTTCGAAGTCAAAGTGGAATTCATATCTTTCTCAAGGAATATTATTACTTTTTTTAGACATAACAGATTGAAGTACCGTACAAATATATTATATATTATACGCGTTGTCGGGTCTGTATCCTCAACTCATACATATAATGTCACATTCACTTATTTAGCTTCAGTAAAGTACTCAAACGGATTTAGACTTGGCTAAAAACCTATACGACGTAAATTATTGTTGAATCAATAAAAGTTAACGAGTATCAACACAAATGAAAAAATCATTAACTATCAAAATGCCGTTAGGAAAGACCGAATACAAAAGGCAAGACATATAATTCGATAGTTGAGATTTTGATGCGGCCTGTTTGAAGAATAAATAGACGATGTTATATTAAATCTTCAGTGTTAAATATTAAACACTGAAGTTCAATGGGCACATTATATGTACTTGTGCGCATTTTATAAACGTGCCAACTCAGTTGGTTATTATGTTTGTTTGTTACTTATCTCTGTTTGTTAAATAAGCCTGATCGTCAGTCTAAAAACAAACATACTCACTTACGGCTTACTGCTATAGTATATAATAAGCTAAATAAAATCCAATCGATGCGATTTAAATATTACATCGAGGTCGACATCGAGAGTTAGCTTGTTCAACATGTGTATTTGTTACACTATACTAACCTGTCAACGGCGAGAGCAGAAATCGCCAAGCACGCGACCAGCATCAATGGTAACATTTCGACAGAAGCTCTGTATCTGCTTCTCAGTCAAGTCCCTTCTGTGAAATGTCAATTCAGCATCGAGCGTTGTGCAGCCAGTTGGCTGTCCGGGCCAGTTTTAGTTCATCTACAAGCCTCGGCCTGGCTAGATAATGGCACACAGGCACCAACGTGCAAAGTTGTGTTGGTATAGATAGCGAGGATTACAACTCATATCGGTGCCGCCTACACAGTCATTCTGTATGTTAACACCCCCCACGGTGTACTTGTTGTTCTATTGCTGGTTTCCAAGATATCGTGATTTACTCAATCGGCTCAGTAATCCACCCCTCCTTTAAGGAGGGACTCTAATGATCTTGTTAGTCGAGCAGTATGACAGAGCACTTTTCATCTTTCATGTTGGTGAGAAAGTTAAATATTCGGTGTAACTAATTCGTCTTATTAAAATACTTAGATCAAGGCCTCTTAGTGTTCATGCTCTTATTAGTTATACTCTTATTATGAGTATTTAATGACGATGCTTAATTTTCGAGCAGTCCACTGACATCCGCTGTAAAATCGTCGCTATGTCACAATTGTTGTAATCCATCTGCTTAGGTCAAAGTATCAATAGTTGGACGCATAGTTTCTATATCATCGTTACGACGATCGACGTTTGTTGACCAGTTGGGATATTGGTAGGCCGCATTATCAGCGACAATTTCGTTGCCAGGACAGACACGAAAGCTGACAACAACGAGGGTGGAAATAGAAAAAAAACTATAACACTCGCAAAACAAATCAATCGTGCCCCTTTGAATCATCTGTGTATAGCATCCCTAAGACGTCCCGGCGCTGTGGATAATAGAAAAGATGAAAAAAATGTTAGGAACAGTTTCACCTATTTGAATGATCAGATCACAGAGACAGATGTACAGCCACGCTGTGCTGTGCCCTTACGGCTCAGTATTGGGATTTAAGCTTCAAGCGCGCTAACTCGGGAGACACGTGTATACAGCATATCGAAACCTGAAAATAAATAACGAGGTCCAGCTATATGCACTTCCGCTGGCTGTGATGTTTTATCTGAGTATTTCTGTTAAAAACACAGAACGTCATCAAGCTGATAATATTTGCATAAGTGGCCGTCCATCATTGTCCCGGTATCTTATTGTTGGTTCTATTGGTTCGCGAAAGGAACAAATTTGGTTGGTACGATATTTTTGAAATGATCAGATATCCGTTGTGCATTGCAAGCTAAGAAGAAATGTCATACAAAGTCGACCTAGGATCTCAACATGTTGGTTCACGGTCATCCGATATACGAATGTTTATCGAACTGTCTTCCTAACTGAGCATATTGGCACGGCGTATGTTGCTCTCCCAAGCTAAACGTCCACTCAATTTAATCTGCTGGGCTTTCAGAAGGAAGTCTATAGTTAATCTGCTTGATCATTCGTTGTTTACTTTACTGGATGCAACTTTGTCACCCTCCAGGTTTCGTCACAGAACGAGGCATATTTTGAATAATTCCTTACGATCGTTGACTAAATTGTTATTGTTAGTCGTTTTGGTGGGCTTATTTCTCAATGTAACTAAATTCAAATCTTGAATCTCTACTGTGTCTTACGTCGCGATCCTGGGTAGTCACAGAATATATAAACATATTGTACTGACATGATCGTGTCACTTTCTGTAGTCCCAGCACAGCCTTCACGAGAAATATATCTTGGGACTAGATCTCTGCACAAAGAAAGCGGTCCAAGTCTAGAAGTTTTTAACGATGGACAATGATCTGGTGGGGTAAAACTAATTGCGTACCCTTACTAAACACAGAGAGGCAATATGGAGCACAATGGCGTGGAACACGTGGAAGCTGAGTCAGGCCCGACAACATCTTGGACAGATTTCCTCAAAAAGGATATGAACGGCACGACACTTACCGGTTTTCGATGAAATTCCTTTGGATTGACTGAAAAAATAACACTTTTGAGAAGAAGGTGACGCTCCATCTTTACTGAACACCAGGAAGTGATCATCAGTATTAAGTAGATTCTTCTTTGTTCTGGCTCGCATAGATATATAATATGCTTCTAAAAAGGTGTTATTAACCTCGTTGCACAACTATGTAATACCTGCTATCGCTATGGTGACTGTTGCTCTGTGTATACTGCGCGTGGTTTCGTCCTTGTATCGTTTGCTCCATACTTCCGTATATGGCTTAGTCTTCCGGTCTTCATGGCTATGACTATGTGGCCATAATTCATTCGTCTTCGATTATTATTATTATTACAAATGGATTCCGAATACAACACTCGATGTGATAATTGTACCTAAGCATGAAGTTGGGCCTCAGTCATATGTAGCCAAATTTGATGTTGCGTCAACGAAAAAATCTTTGGTTACATAATTGTTATCGTAGAACTTAGAAAAAAAAGTAATTTTATTCTATATAACTTTGTTAATTAAAACGCTTGAAACATACTAATATTTAATTTGTTACAAGTTGAGAAGGATTTTTTCTTATGCGCCATTTCTTCGTCCGACAGCAGCACATTTGAATTCAGCATCTACTCTAGCATTTGGGTCCATAGGGAGGGCTGTCACTTAACTTCCATAGATTAACAATGGTAAAGCATGCGACTCTAGATTTTTATGCAAGGTGCATATAGGGGTGAAAACAGAGGTCAGAGAAAAGCCAGGCTGCCAGTTAAGGCAACCAGAGCATGACATTTGAGAACGGATACTTTCCGAATGAGAAACTTAACCAATTATTATAGGACATTACAATAAAATGAGTCAACTAGTTCATCAATAACTTCGAATTTGCCTTACCTATCCATTACATATAACGCGATCGTCACATAGAAAGTAACATCGACCGAAACTTGTAAATTTAATGTTTTCCAGTTGACGGTCAATTCTCGGTTTTATCGTCGTGTGAAGCTCTAACCAGTGATTATTCTTTCATTATCACAAAGCGTAAGAGTCTCTTTACTTTGGGTTCACTAAAATTTACTTTTTCGATAATATGAAGAAAGGTTCGGCAGGACCTTTTACAGCCAGGCCATAGGTGGAGTTCGGCAACCCGGTGATCTGGGCGCCCCAACAGCGGGTCAGCTGCGCCACCATAAAAATACGAAGGCGCCTCCACCTGCCCTCAATCACCCCACTTACTCTGCCCACTTGTGAACAAACGATAGCGGCGGAAAATTCTGCTAGTCCAAACAACCATCTGCAATCGATAAGGTTATAGCGAACCATAATACTTGTCGCGTTTGTATCCCAGTTCGATGGGATCCTTGATGCCATGAGTTAGCGATCTTGGTTTGTCTGGTATTTGGTTAAGTAATGGCCCTTGTAAGTTGGGTTCGCTGTTGGAAGCAGGCCGGCCGCCTTCCTCTTGGATGGGCCGACATCCAAACAAGTTCGATGGCTAGACAGCTACATTGATGAGGGACCCGGTGGCTGGGCGCTAATCACCTCTGGTTATAAACGGACTCCTGCTGCTTCTAATGTTTCTGGTGCTGAGATAGGACGTGATCGCAACTAATGAAATGCCGAGATGCGTCTCGGAGTCCCAATTTGCATATATATATATATATATATATATATATATATATATGCGTAGTGTGAGACCTGTATTTGGAGATCTATGAGTGGGTAAGGATGTATATTAACAATGAGCAAAAAGTCCTAGTTAAGAAATATTCTTCAATATTTATGGCACTATTATTTTTGCGAGACTTAAGCGTTGGTATAGCCACAATGCTGTTGATAGTATATATCTACCTAATAATGCCATGCATTTGAATCGAATTATTATATGTAAATTATTATTATATATAAAAATAGAGTAGGATGCTGATGCACCCGGTAGCGGTGGGTCCCTCAATGTTATCCCGAAGAATAAATATATCTATCTATTAAAATCTATGGTCATATCTAAGCGTTGACACGTACTTCAATTTGCAAATTCATGTGCCGTTAGACGATTTCTCGGTTGGTATAAAATAACGCCCTGCTCTTACCTGGTTTGCTTTATGGGGACTTGGGTGGTTGGTTCAAGTGACGTCTAATGTGACACTTACTCGGACAAAGGCAGCACTCTCAGTGCGATGGAGTATGATTGTCATAGGTAATCTGACATAAAACCTTGTGCTTATAAGATTTTTTCGCATCAAACTATAATATGTTAGACATGTTTACATGTACGTATGTCGTTGGGCAAATTAAAACTTGAACGCTTGCTGATTCAGTTAGAATCATTTGCACGTGTTTAGCAACCAAAAAAGAAGTTACCGATTATAGATACGATCGTCTCACAAAGGATTGGTGGTGAAACTTTTGCACCGCCATGTGATCTATTGAATTTAGTTGCCCTCAAATCCGTGCCGAATATCGCAAGAATTGGAGACACCCACCATCTTCAGTTGTCAGCAGCTCCTATTAACCAGAAAGATAGTTCAAGTAAGCTTGACAAAATTTCAGAAACGTCCTTTGGCCTGTCCTGTATCCGTATGCCGATGTACGCCCTCTTACCATCAATACAGCATCAATATCACTCCACTCGAAAGTAGCTGATGCACTATTCATCTGGAGGAGACAGGGTGCACCGCGAACATGGCGAGACTGCCTCCTTTTACGATTTTTGATACAAATATTTCGAGCAGGAATTGCAAATAATTCACTCGATAACCTTATTCGTTCGGGGCAACGTCTAACGTTGCTGAAACATTGAGCTCCCTCCCGCTCTTGGGGTCGTCCTTAGGTCGCACGACTAAGAAACAGATAGAAGACACCAACCGTGATACACACAATCTCGTTCTAGCAAAGCAGACAATAAGCACGAACAGGTGCATCGCTGTCTTATTTGTGGGTGTTAAATAGTACACAAATCTTACATTTGTGATCACAACACATCGGGACAAAATCAATGATTACGGATACACTTGTAAAACAATTTATGCGTCTCGAAACAGGATGCGACCACAAAATCGCCTCAACGACTAGCATTGATTTAGTGAAATTTCCCTGTCGGTTGAAGAATTGCATTTATTTATAGATAACTACCGGTGTGTGTAATAAGCACACCCTTAACTGGGAAACTCAATAAATACATTTTCACTAATTTTATGACTAGCGCAGGTATCATTGCTTTTTTTCTACCCGTAGCTATTTTGGCACTGCCTTTTATTGCACTTTTCTCTCGTGATAACGGCACTCTGGTCAGTTACTCACGATCTTTGATTTTTGTACAATGACTCGAATGAACGGCGCTTGCTATTTCTCCCCTGACCTTCATACACTCCGAATCTCCAATGGTCCGCGAAGATGTAACCGTAAGTCGTTCCCATTCGTCAACGGATTATTCCATTTGAAGGTTCACCTTTGTTACTTCGTATGAATGACTTTATAACTCGGACACCGCAGAGACCACGTTGAGCGTTTCATGCACGAGCAGCCAGTTTCATCAGACACCCTACATCCATTTGGAGATTACGATCTAACTTCGAAGACTGATATCGTAAACCACGCAGGAATTGACTGCAGCCAACTCAATAGATAACTCTCAATACTCGGTTCCAAAGGAGACAAAGGTATATAGTGTTTGCCTTTGATACATGTTAATCGAAGAATAGCTACAATGTAGCCGATAAAGGGGTCAAGATACGAAGTGTGTCAGTTATCGATGGCGCTCTGTATGGGCGCCGACGGTAGTAAGGATGAGTATCAATGGACAGCGAGTATTCGAATAGAATTCTATTACGAGGCAAATGTGTTAAACTGCCGGGAATAATAACAAATGCATCTCTCTTTCTACATACTAACTACTAAAACTCACTTCTTATTTTTCGAACCGTCTATATGGGGCGATTCTTCGATTTAAGTTTCGTCTGAGATGATGGAGTTTCATTCATATAGATTAGGTTAGGCTGGGTGTAGCCAAAGAACAATTAGAATCAAGATAAAACGATGGGGTCTACCATAGGCTGATCCGCGCCACCGGGGACAAGCGCGCTGGCTCTTTCCTCCTGCAGCGGCTGTCCCTCGCCGTGCAGAGAGGCAATGCCATCGCCTTCCTCGGGACATTGTCGTCCTCACCCCCCCCCCCCCCCCATAATCCCTAGAAATCCCGACCTACTGTATGTTTGAATAAATCATTTTTGGCCGATTCGGTCGTCAACTTAGATAAAACGGATGGTAAAGGGCATCGCTAATCAAAACCCTATGGTTACTGTAATCATATACAATTTTAGCTACACGGAAATATGTTTATGATGATACATGCCTATTTCAAGCCATGTTCCTTCTAACATCAGTGCTGCGGGACACGAAGTAGAGGATTTCAAAGGAAAGCCAGCCTCAGAGGGGGCTCACTGCGTGTATAAGGCTTATTTAATACCGATTTGGAAAGCAGCAACATAGATGATACACTTTATTGAAGTAGGCGTATTTTGTCCATAACTAAATTCTGGGTTAAACTATTGTTTCGAACATTATGATGACCGTAAAACCACACTAATGAGTTGGCATCCTGAAGCGAACTTCATCCGAAGCAACACTGATATTGCAAAAAAGTGCTCATAAATCTGTCGATTAGCCTCATGCTTAAATATATGCATAAACATATACATGAATGGACAGAGTGCACACTGTATCCTCAGAACACGTTCGGGTCAGGAAATTCACAGCCATATATACTTATGTTAATTGCCTTTAGTGGCAACTGCCAGTGCGAATGCACTGTGAACTATACATTTTAGTATTTGTGTCGAACAATCACACGTCGCTAGTCATTTTGGCCACAGGGTCATGATGACTAAAATAATAATAATAATGACAATTTCTAATCATAATTCGCTCGGATCCCATAATTCGTAAGTGGCACTTATTCATATATAACAGATGCGTCTGAAGCGGTTCTACCACCAATGCGAGGGCTCCGGAAGGCGGCGCTGAACATCAGCTACGGCACTAACTGTGAAGGGATTTATAGGTTCCACATCTTGTAGTGAAATAGCAAATGCAAGCAACGCATTTCAAATCCACCCGCCACATGGCCACTGCACTATACATCCTACTGGTATGATATTGTAAATAATCGATTCACGTACAAGGTCGCATACACTCAAGGCTAACAGTTACTGGATGCAACTGCGACAGGATGAGTCCTAGGAAGATGTGCTAATATCAACTGACGTTTCTACATGATATATTCATGCGGAGGGCGCGTTATTTGAATACTGGCTCTCTGTTGCCATTTACCCCATGTCCGGACGTGGCGAGCAAGCCACGTAGCTGTATTTAACCGCATCAGCTACCAATGTGATTCGCCAACCGGAGGTGTGAGGTTTGTGCTGCAATAAGCGGAAACACGACCTATAGAGCAGTCTAGCGGTGAACCCTTGCGGATCTAAAATAGTCTGCATCCCCAGCGGCAAACACGCACACCTCACTATGGCTTTGCGTAGCACAATTTGTGGTATGCTTTAAAATGTTTTTAAAGAGATTGCATTCAGAGAGTGTCCGTCGTGGAAAAGAAGCTGCTAAACACTCGTTTCGCATAATTTTTACATAATTAAGAGAAAAATTAAACGGAAACTGTCGAGAGATGATTGTCATCGCTGATTTTCATCACGCATTTAACCGTTCCGTTGTTGTATGTAATTTGCATAAAGGACGGGTGAACGAGTTTGGGCGATTTTTGGCTCGGATAAATGGAAGTCATTGTCAGACACACGTGTGGTGACACCCATTGCAGAAAGCAATATTGGGCTGACTAGTTGGTTGGCTTGCTAGCACTGGGCAAGTTCAATACGGTTCGCAAAGATCTATTTGGCACGGCGTGCCGTCTCGTCTTCTCCACTCCGGTGTAAGAGTGCGTGAATAATTAAGTACGCACCAGGGGACACCAGGAGGAGAAACCTAAACGAACATAGAATATCAACTACCCGAAGGTCCAAGCTGGACAAGTACACTAATTAGAGCCAATCTAAACGTTCGAATTAGACGCCCCCGGCGAAGCCGCCGTATGGCGACGAAGCTGTCACCCCGTCCGTTTGTTGTCCACCCGGCTGACTGGTGACGTACTCCGTCGTAAGCGGTAGGTAGCAGCTATTGTCGTTTCGCTGGTCAATCGTTGCGCATGACTGACTTCTCGTAGGGTGTCACCGTGTTTTGGTCGAAAACTGCTCATTTCTGTAGGGAAGGTGCCTTTACATGGCAGCTGACCCGCTGGCATAGTCTATCGTGGAACGTTAGAGAATAAGTTAGAGTATTTGGAGAGCAACATTCACATGCTCTGTAGTAATTTTGTTTACCACAGCATGTAGTGGTGGCGGTAATTAGCGTGCAGTTAATTGAATTTTCGTGATGGTAACCGCATTTGTGATTCGAAACCAGCCTCATGTACAGAGTAAAACTAGTCTGAGACCTTAAAATGACTAACTAAAAGGAAAGTATCCAATAAGCAAAAAATCATTGTCTATAAGCAGTCAGCAATAATCTATTAGAACTAATCATCATCATCATCGCCATCATCGTCATTGTCACTAACATGGAAATATACCACAAAGCCAAAAGTAGAGCTTTCCTGGAATATTGCTTCTAAACAGTCCTCACAGACAGTGTCCTCAACATGGAAACACGAGATATTTTCTCCGTTGTGTTCAGCGGATCAGTGCTCTTCAAAAACCATCGCGTAGAAAGTTAGATCAAAAGTAAAACGACCAATCTGATCGAGGAGCTCTTGAGTGCGACTGCTCTCCTCACAATTTTACTATAATGAGAAGCGATTTGGCCTGTTTTACCTCACGTAACTTTGGACTGTCTACCCCCGTTTGGGCTGATCTCCGTTCACGATCGGCCTCCTGAACCTCTCAGTTACTGTACGCCCTACCGAAAATTCCCCTGGGACTTCGTCGAGGTTCATCTACCAGCAAATGTGGTAGGATGCTGGCTACCCGTCAAGCTCGGAAATACAGTTGAGGGCCACGAACGAAATTTAGAACTGATCCGAGTAAACAATTTAATTGACATATAGTTTGGCGTTACGGTGGCGGCTGGCGGTCGGCTGTAAGATTCATTAGAAGTAATTGAACTCGGCTGAGTAGCTGGTTGGTTGATTGGTGCTCACGAACAGACTAGTGACACAGCTATATTTTGAGTTTGTCGAACATTCGCAGCTTGATCATAGCTAGAAATAATTCGACGAGTTGTGAATTGCTTTTTACCTTGATTGATACTGTGTTAGGTTCAATAAATACGTTTAATTGTTGGTAGTAGCATAGGTGTGTGACACAGTGCACTGACGTATCAATGGTATTTCGCAGGTGTACTTTTGTTAAAAACAGGTTGCCCGCAAAGTGAATCCACTGGCCCCTAGTCAGTTGAATATTTCCAAGCGACTGTTAACCGCACATAGATCAGATCGATCAGAATGAACATTCAATGTGCATACACCCAGAGGCGGCGGTGATGGTTAATAATGACAACAATAATTATATTCTGTTGATTGGGTAATTACGGCAACATAATCAATGATTACCGTAACGTATGGTAGGTTGCTTGCTTACAAAACGCCATTGGGTCGGTTTGTGTTCATGAGAAATTTCGATTTCGGTATGATTCTGTGAAATGTTATTAAATGTCATGCACTTGATGAGATAATTATTGGACTAATGAGAATCGAGAAGGTACTGAAGCGCTTCAGGGCTACTCCCTTAATAATGCTCGACTTTTATTTCACATGATGGTGGTGTTAGCGACGGCACACAGCAGGTGTGTCTAATACTTATGTCTACGACTTCAAGGCATATATTAGCGATGTAGATTGCCGGTGAGGTGTTTTAAATAAGATATAGCCCACTTATAATTCCAGCATATAGTTTTAAGATCGACATTATGTCTATCTAATTATATTTTGTACACCTCAATTTTATACAAAATCGACAAAGAATGCCCCCTGGAAAAACACCTAAATAAAAACTTGTGAGTAATGTTATTACCCAATAGAACCCATCATTAAAGTAAATTTTTTGTAAGCAATACGTAGTTTTAAAACAGCTAATTATAAAAGTGTCTTTGTATTGTAAATAATTAACGAGTTATATTCCGAATACCTTAATGACTGACATTCAAGTAAGCTTATAATAAACTATTATAGCATTTAAGGATGAAGGAATAATTTTTGATTAACCGATTCATCGAAATCTTCACTTGACTGATGAAGAGTTAATGATAACCTGAAATATTTAAATAACTATACGAAAAACAAGCTACTAGAGATGTATATTTATTTGAATAATGTCACATAATGTCTTATTCTGAAGATTGTTTCCGCGTCATAAACAACAATGAATTTCTTAATTACCAAGTTTCTTACACAGTGCAGGCTAATTCTGAGCAGTACTTCAAGTGCTGCTGTGACGCTCTGTTCCCGTTGGGAGCAAGGGACTTTCAGGATACATAAAACTTGGGCACACCCTACCTGGGTCAGTTGTTATGTGTTTGGGGGAACGGGGGCTGGTATGCTACAGCTCGAATGCGGACTCATACACTAGTGCACAATACTAACTTAATATGGCCCAAATAACCTTTCTGTTACTTGGAGCAAAATCCGAGACGAGTTAGTAGCCTTTAAGGATGAGACTCTATGGCTCTCACCCACAACATATCTATATACCTTGGAACGGCATCCCCAGCCGATCGTCACTAATGCTTATTTTGGGTGCATTGTATATAAATAATTTTCTAATCAGGAAGCCTGGCATGTAACGTAGGTAGTTTCCGCGAGAGTTCTATCTATCTATCCATTGTATTTCGAAAGTTGCAGTCGATGTCAATATTTAACTCGATCCACTTTGGTGAATAGTAACTAATCCAAAGCCAAACGATTGGGTATTGTACACTTATCAAGGAAGGAAACGGTGCAGCGAATTGAATTTTGAAACATCAATGTCGGACTTGTTGGAGCATTGCCACCGCTTTTGAAGCAGAACGGAAGCTTCAAAACATTGTTTTATATTTAAATGTGAAAATGATATGGTGTCGTCCCAACGATATGTATATATATGTGTGAATAGGGTATCGGATGTGTGTTGTACTTGGCATTCGGGTGGAAACTTTCGTCATGCGTAAAAATGAGTGAAATTTAAAAAAGAAGCCCTTTTAGAAACATATTGATGGGTTGTTTAGCTAATCTCATGACACAGTTTCGGACCATATTGGTTAGCATCTCATGTCCAGGGTCTGTCAACCAGTAGAATGCTATTTACATAGATTTTCTGGTTTTAAACAAGGTCCCACTTGTTCACTTGACCACTTTTCCGAGATCCGTCTTGTTATGTGGAGAGCTAATGGAGACCTAGCAATGGAGGTGTTCCGGGCTCTCGAACGGCTTATTGAGTCGCCTATATATCCGCAACTCCATTAAATCACCGTATCACTCGTCAGTGTTCGCTTCGTTCAGTTAGCCGAATGTTCCGCACCGGACACAGGTCATCCATAGTGAACGAGTAGCGCCCTTAAGTGGAAACTGTGCGACATTTACCAAATGGCAAATTGACGCGCCATTAAAGGTGAATAGCCCTAGCGGTAGGAACAGCCAGCATTAAGTCAAAATATTGCTTCTCATGCTTTTATATACTGTCGAACTAACGGAGCGCTTAATTTCTTCGGCGAATGGTATAGCTAGATTTAGAGCTTGGTTGACCTTTAGCGAAGAGGCAGCCTTCAAGTAGAGTACTCGAGACATATCCACGAGTAATAACCACACTTTGGCTTATAAAAATACTCCCAAGAGTCCACCCTGGCTACACACGTGCGTACAAGTAAAATTTGACAAGTCGCGCAGTAACTTATTCCAGTGAATAGAGTTGCCCCAGGAGAATTTGGTTTATACCAATTCCAGTGAAATTCCATACAGTTGGGGTTCGGACGAAACATAAGACAATATATTGAAGTACTTTTATGAATCCAGATGATAACCAAGTGTCTGCTTACACAACTGCGTCGGGTTACGTATATATATACATACATATATATATTGGAGCACCTCGGCTGCAGCCACACGGTGATAAATTTATTCAAATCAAACCTCTCCGCAAGACCACAAAGGTCGGCAATGAACTATCCTCGGGCTTTTCATGTTTATTATACTCATCTCTGCAGGGAATATCTGCAGAACGATAGCTCATGAAGGTAACACTTCACTAACGCCTCGCTATCAATGCTAGAAAGAGAAACATCATTCGCTTGAAGAGCCTACCTTGAAGAGCGGATCCAGTTTGCTCCAGTACATCTCTATGTTATAACGATGCCGTGAACGACGTTGGAAAAATGGCATTCTCTCACGTTTCATGAGACCCTCAGATCGCTGGAGCACCTTGGAAATTCTATGCCCAAATGTCATACAATAATTTCAATGTTGTGCCACTTGAGGAGCCTGGTGTCCCGATGGATTCCCTGATACATATTTATAAAAAAACTTCTCGAGCCTTTTATTTGTTACGGCAGGGAGAGCTGAACTACAAAATAGTACTTCGCAGATACACAAACAAGATTCGATCTGCCCACGCTGAGCGATATGTACTCACCCGTGTGGCGCTCGTTGCTTGCAAAAATTAAGTATTTCTTAAAATACTGCCTTCCCTGTGAACTCTAGGAGGAATTCTACCCTGAGTGTTTTGATTGAATATTTGTATATATACAATTACTTATACAATTACTTCCTCTGCGTACACCTATTGAATACACTGTGTATGCAGTGCTCACTATTTGCTACATGTCTGTCACACAACACGCATGTTAATATTTGATCTAACTATTTGTCGAGAACTTCAACGTTGTAAAATTGCATTTCCGCGAATAGCCACACATTGAATTGAGTCATGTGATTTTTTTGCGAATTCCCTCTTCGATTTCGAGGTAATTTAGTACGGTGCAAGATTTAATACTATAAACGTCAAACACCGTAACTTATCGAAATACCAATGGCTATTTATCGGAGTGAAGGATTATAGCTATCGTTATTTCATCAAAGATTTATTTCTACTAACATTTTTGATCACATCAAAGATACTCGCGGCTCAGTCCTGTGGAAATTTTCTCTCTGGACCCGTCATATCAGTTCTGACAATCGTCAGAATCGACATCGTTCCCATTGTCTGTTATGTAACTAACTGCTCCGTGTATGTAGAGTTGCAATATCCTGTCATGAAACTTCGACGTTCTTCTGCCTGATGTGCGCCGTCCGTGAAGTCTGTAGAACAGATCCTGGGAGACAAAGAAAAAGGATGAGATGGAGTGAGCAGATCACGTTACACGTTTAGGCGTTGGCCGGGCAAGAATGATCGAACAAAGTGTAGGAGTTGTGGCCGGGAGGCAGCGGATACCACTGATATAAGGGGGCTGAAGATTTGAGGTAGGGAGGTATGAAGAGAAACTGAAGACTGGAACCGAGAGCCGCGACATGCACAAACGTGCAGACTGACAATGTCGTACCGTGAAGGGCGTACATCGGTTGCGCCGGTCGGTGCATGCCGCTTGTGCTTCATAAAGAAGATGGTTGTGGGGGGTGGTGTATGCACGTCAGTTCGTCCGTCCGTCTGCATGTCTGCCTACCTACCAAGCTCCAACACTGGCCTCGATAGCTCTGGATACCTCCGGCGGCTGTAGCTTGGTCGAAGCTGCTGGGACGCGAGCAGCTGCTTATTCAGGGCGTCGTGAGTTATGCAAGGCACGTTTTTGCAGCTGCAGATACAGGCGACTTGGCTGCTGCTTCTGCTGTCGGCCTCCTATGCCCGATGCCATGCCACCCATGGCAGGGGTCGCCCGGCCGCTATTGCCAATGCGGCCGTAGTTGTGACTGCCGCCGAACCCGCCGTTCCAATGTCTCCTCCACACCCGCGTGGCTTGCCTCGTTCTTGCACCATTTCGTAGCGCACACTCGACTTGTGCTCGCGGTTGTGGCCGTGCCACTGCGAACTTCATGCGGGAAGAAACGATACCGTCTGTCTGGCGGCCTTTCGGCTATGAATTAGTTGCCTGCCCGATGGTAGTCCGCAATCGTGGAAAAATACTACCGAATGTCCCGGATGATGTGAGGATGAGATTCGTTTAATTACGTTTGCACAGGACCTGCGAGCATGGCATGCGGGCCCTTCCTCTCTGAGCAAAGGCTATGACTTGCCGCACTGAAAGGCAGGACGAGAGGGAGCGAGAAAAACGTTACGAAAGGCGAAGTCATTGAATTTGAAGTGGGTTCAATCCTGATGTGGAACGTCGATTGGCAGAAGAAAAATAGATGCAAGCATCCCCTTTCAACATACAACAACAAATTGTGCTGACTATACCGTACGTGAAGCCGAATAGTACTTGATCAATATGGTGAAGGTTATAAAGGCTTTAATGAAATTTACCGCCGACAACTCTCAAAATTATCATTTTAAAAGCTCAACTTGACTCTCAAAAGATAAGGAATCACCAAAAATACTGTCGAAAGTTCGATCTTTGTACACAAACATTATGCTGTACTTCATTACGATGAGTGTCTGTGGTAAGCTAAATAAATGCTGGCTGCCTGGGGTTTCGGTTAAAGGAGTCACAGTCATCGACGTGTAAATATAAAAAATTTGAGAAAAACTATATATATATATTATATGTAGAGTTTTGTCTTGATAAACCTACAACTGTGTCTGAATATAAATCCTGAGATAAAGACGAGTTCTTAACTGAGTAGGTGTCCTCATTGTTTGCAAAACCGCCAATTTCGTCAGCCTGTGTGCACAAGGCGAATCGAAGCAATATTTGTTTTTTAGTGTTTGCATGCCAGCACTATTGAAGGGGAGAAATGCTGCTCGCCGTGGAGCTGCTACAATTCCATTGTGTGCTCTCACTTGCTTGTGACGATAGCCTGATCCAATATTCACGTCATAGCAGTGTCGAAGGCTCTAAGCAGAATTGAAGTGTCCAACTTGGTGGACACAAGCAGATAGGCCCACATGATCTTAAAGATATATATATATATAGCTCCGTACATCTCTGAAATTGTCGGCAATTGTCACTGGAAACATGGAGTGAAATATATATTATATGTATTATATTGGAAACAATAAATCGATTCATTTAGGCACTGACCCATAGCTGTGAAAGAAAATCTATCGATCTCCACTCTATTGGTTTAACAATTTAGACCCCGGACGGAAGCTATCGAATAACGATCGCTTTCAGTTCTCAATAAAACGAAGGAAAAATGATTCTAATAAGAACAGCATACTCTCGAAATCTCCTAATAACACAGGCGAATAATGTCGAACATTTCATTGACTTAAAGAAGCAATTTTTCATACACGTCCGAAATATCTGGTTGCGACGGTTCATCATTTCGAGAATATCAAGAGTGATCGTATATTAGCCACCCATCATAGCTGCGCGACTTCGACGAACGCGTCGCTCTCCTCTCTCTGAACCCTGTGCGCCAAAGGAGTTGTTCTTCTAACTAGCTTCTGTTAGAGTGATCCTTTATCAACTGATTATTATCGATCACTGTGCTCGTGAATATGTGATGAATGTTTCTCTCTATAGAATCCACGAGAATAGTAAGTGGCACCTATAGTACATAATATCTCTCACTACAATAAATCCGTTCCCTCAAATCTTGAATCAAACATTGACAAGTACGAATGTCCGATGTGTTATTTTAGATTTATGACCGTAGAACAACAACGAATAGCCGACATACAATATAACGGTCGAGAAAGATGGGTGAGACATAGTAGACGCATAGATTAGCATCCGAAGTCGTACACTTCGCTAGCTTTACTTTTAAGGTATAACGTACATATGAAGGCCATCAATCACAAAACAAATCTTAGTGCAAGTACTACTAAGATGCGCGTGGCATGTTGAGAACAACATAAGAAGGCTGAGTCGGTCAAACCTCAGGCGGTGCCCCGCGTGTCACATCGGAGTCGAACCGACGTCATATCGAAGCTTGACGCACCCCCAGAGCCAAGGTGTCGTGGAACACTGAATATTGAAATATCATACCTGGCGATGACAAAAAGTAAATCTCTCCGATTCCGACTGGTGTTAGCACCGTTTAGACAAGAGGCCTACATTTTTGGGTGTCGACAAATGGGAAGTCAGACGAAGATCGTAGATATTCGATGGTTAAGGTATCGGTGTGAAGTAGGGTTTCAACGAAATTCAATGAACTCCTCACAAGAACACGCCGAGAAAGTGGTCTATTCAGATTGACAGCAGTGGAATGTATTTCGCAATAAGGTTTCCATAAATTGATTATTTTACATCGTCCAATCGATATCTATAATGAATGATTAGCAAGCAGCAACGATGGCCCATAGGCTCGCATTTAGAATTCCAGTTTCATATCCAATTTTCGGGTCGACGTCTTGGTATTGAATGTATCTATAGGGCGATGAAATATAAACGCGCAATGAGCTTTTACCTCCACCAATGGTCTCGCCACTTGGGTGCCCTATATTTGTTAGGCTCGCAACTCGTTTGTCATGGGCATATGGCTTTACTTTATCTCACACAAATCCCTTGTATTCAATTTGGTTTCCGGATATTCGTACAGATGAAATCCAGCTCTATGTTCCCTGTCAAGTTAGTTACAAATAAATAATTTCGTTGATAATTAAGTTAAAAAAAAGAGCTACGATAGCAGTTCCAACCAGTATATTTCCAGGTAACATCAACACGATCGTTTTCAATTGCAGACAGGATGTGCCCTCCCTCAGGACATATGGTGTGCCCTATCTCTCACATCTAACAATGAAATGCCCTAAAACAAATAGCCTTTACTGGCCAATCATCGGGAAAATCGAAGAGTGGCACGGGTCATTCTTTTCCTTGGAGGCTTCGACGAGCCAACGAAACTTTCTTTTGAAAGTGTTTCGTTTCAACCTATATTGAAGGGCCACTGACTCTTGAGAGCCATCAGAACCGTCTCGTAACACTGAGTATATCACGAATGCAGAGCTGCGAAGCGGGCAGCAACGTTCGCCATTGATCCAACCTGTCGTGAGGTGCACTTCGCATTCGAGTCCGGACCAGTGCATTCGACCGATTTGCCCATTTTCTAAGTAATCCGGTCCTCAAATGGTTATTTGCCGTGCATAGGAACTCAAACACAGCAGATTGTTCGGACGATTATCCATAGACACTTCCATTAACAACCGAGTCTCTGAACACTAATGGGACTTTGCCATGCACGGACCCCGCAATACAACATTTGCTAAAGGGATCAAAATCACCGATCCTGTCAGCCAGCCACTATTCTTCACAATATGTTGTGATAAACTATTTCACAAGACAGGATGCGGTGTAAGTATTGAAAAATGCTAATTCATTAAATTTGAATACCCTTTCAAAATGATAACCGACATGTTATGTCGAAATACCATATGCGCGTTATCACTTCCTATGCTTAGATGGATATATATAATAGCATGCGCAACCAGAATAATAGAATAATAATAGCTTTGTGTAGCTCCTTTTAATATGGGGCTCCTTTTAACCACTGTGCAACCATCCCCGGTTACGCAGTAGCGCGTGCGGAACGGGCAAAGCTAAGGAAGTACGCCGCTCTCCAAGCAACCCACCTGTTTTCCCCCCTTGCCTTTGAGACCTTGGGCGGGCACGGCCCTCTCACTGCGAACTTCCTCGAGGGGGTCTACCATAGGCTGATCCGCGCCACCGGGGACAAGCGCGCTGGCTCTTTCCTCCTGCAGCGGCTGTCCCTCGCCGTGCAGAGAGGCAATGCCATCGCCTTCCTCGGAACATTGTCGTCCTCACCCCCCCCCCCATAATCTCTAGAAATCCCGCCCTACTGTATGTTTGAATAAATTTTATAAATGCTTTAATATATTAACGATCCGCTAATTAAAACCAGCGAAATTAGCTGCTATTTGCTGGTTCCAATTTTTATTATTACAATTTTGATTAGCGTGCCCACTCGACCGTACGGGGCAACTAAGCACCGGCAATGATTTGCTATGAGATACAGCTACCAATCTAAAAGTCCTACATCTCTTTGGATGTTTACGCCAAATGACTTAGATTGATCATCATTTCACGTTACGGCATTCAAATCTGTTGAAATCCAAGCCTCAATCATCACCCGCGCCCTGATAACAACAGCATGGAGCCGTGAAGAAAAGTTGATTATTTCTCATCGATTGAAAGTCGGTCCTTTGACTCCCCTCTAGCCCGATGATGACTAGCGATTGATGTAACAAATTTTTCATCAGAAATGCGCAAACAAAGTCGGTACTTTCCAAAATCTTGAAATCGAATGCGCTAGCATTGAATCCACAGAGTGTTAAATCATTCTTTTGATGTTGCCTCTTGAGAATACGAACGGATTTTCTATCACCATTGTATATGGGAATACAGCTCACAGCTGAAGAAGTCTTATTAAACTTAGCTAGATTTGTTACTAAGCACTTCCTTGTCACCTTGTGTTTATCTGGTTGTCGTCTGTTGGATTTCTACTAAACAGAATCCTGCGGCTAGTTATTACTATTTCATAGTTAACACCATAACGCTAGAAGGTACATGGTGTTTTGTAGAAATTGAACGATTTGAACCAGAAAGTCGGATGAAACACCGTTAATAGCGATTTAATGGTAGGCATCGATTCCGGTCTCCATTAGCAGTGAGCTGTACTTCAGACGATGGAGAACTTTTCTCTGAGAGAGCCGATTTGGTATATTATATTTTAAGTAGTTTAATCGTAACCTGGTGATTTTCTATACGACATAACGGTAAATAGCGATTGGGTTCTCAACAAAAGTAAACTATCTAATGTAAAAGAGGAATGCCATTTTACCGCCATAGTTAAATGATCATCCAGCATTGCAAACATACGTAGACACTTACTTAATGAGTCATGTAATGATATGGTTTTCCCAATGTAGGCACATTCACCAGACACATATCGGCATTTCGAGAAATTTGCTTAAGACTTTAGAAAATTTCATTTGTGTCTCCGCTCATACCAATCATTAACCCCCCAGCGAGTTCACAATGGGCAACCCTTAGTTCTGTCCGTTTTCAGTTTTGACTGTCATCGCGTCACCAGCTTCAAACCCCACTTTTAACCGTCGATTGTTTCGCTTTAGCGTGGTTGCGAGCGTTGTGCCCTGAGGCCAAAGCCCGCCTCTATCTTCTTACCTTTGTCTCAAAATATTCATCGCTCACTTTTGTTCCGCTCGGGTCCTTTTTATCTTTCCACTGGGCGCAGCTGCCGCCATTGCCGACGAGTTGGGTATCAGACACAAGCAAAGGTGGGGATCGGCGGGTCGAACACAGTATCCGCGAGTGAAATCAGACGACACAAAGCCAAAGTTTGGTCGTTGCCTCTGTCGACGAGTTCCCTCCTTCTCTCGTTCTGTGGCCTCAGGCGAAATAACAAATAACACAAACACGTGAGATGAAGGGGATATCAATTAGTTACTATCGTATTGTAACGGTGCTACACGAATGAAGGCGACCAGCAATATAAGCGGGTGATAACGATGTTGAACCTAGCAGCAGGAGGTTCATATTGGAGTATGATGTACTGTCTGTATTGAGATTCAGGATATCGAATGTGGGTTTGACCTACAGATTTGATACAGACGTTACCCCCTTTTTTCCTTACTTCGTACAGAACTAAGGTCAGCTACGTAGCTATTACTAATAAAACCACTGACCGTTAGATGTAGGTTATATATCCCTATAGATATGCATATGTTAGCCTATCTCACGTGACTCCTGAAATCGCATAGAACGATTGCTTCGGTATTTCATTTTAACAAGTTGCAGTTATGTCTGTTGCTGCATCGACCGTTTGTCGCGATAAACGTACTGGCACCATCTGTAATAAACGAGAGAGTTTGAACATTTTTCGTGCCTATAATGTTCGTACACTGAAAGTGATATCTATATCATATTTATCTAGCGCTACGTTATTGTTGCCCTGACCACATATAGCACCTAAGGTTTCCGCACCCGTGCACTTCACTGATGCGTGTTTTATAAAATGACTGCTGGTCCGATTCGATGAAGTCAGTGCTGAGTAAACTTCCACGACTTAGCACTGTGCAACGAACACTGGCGCAACTCTATAGCAGGTTACCATCCACCATCAGCACAACGGCAGCCGCCTTCATCTAGCCTCTGGTTCGGCCCATTCACAGTCAGTAGCCTTCTGCATACAGTAACATGCATACATCAGAGACCTTCCCAGATTATACGGTGTACAGCCTTTCGAGAACGTCTAAGCCTTTCGGATGCAAGCGAGCTTCTGGGGTCCGAAGAGAGAGAGAGAGAGAGAGTTACACACAGACACCCCACGAAAGTGAGAGCAGCTCGGTAGTAGGAAAGAGATAAACGTGAAACCTTCCGGAACGGCTGCCAAGCAGCTGAAGATAAGCGACACATGGGCACACGGGCGGCTGACGGCGTTCGGACAGCCATCCAGCTATTGCCTGCTGCTGCTGCCTCCGCCGCCGCCGTCGACGAGCGTGCTCAGATAATGTCTCACGAGCCCGGGCGCATATCTGTCAAGCGGCTGAAAGCCGGTGTTAGTCCGACCGTCAGAGGTGTGCAAAGAGTAAGCGACTTAGACAGAGCCGGCAATTGTGGCAGCCCATAGCATAGCATGCCACCCGGATTCGCTGGTTGACCTAGTAGTCAACGTAGTAGTAACCTGAGTCTATCACCAACGAGCAGCAATGGTCCCATGTGTAACATGACGTTAACATAAAGGTGAAAGTACCGAGCCTGGACGGGTGTAAACTACTGAAATCACCCGGATGCATCCACACACAGTGTCATATTGTGTGTCTGTCTATAACGGTCTACATTAGGCTAGTTGCTTTTATGAGTTCGTTATCATGTAGGGAAGGCGAAAAAAGGTTTATTCAAGGTCACAAGATAACCGGTGCTATTTCATTGTATTTGTACAGCATTGGCCTTCGTGTACGACAGTATGCGGGTATGCAGTAGCACTAACTTCATGCAAAAAAATACAACATCTATAGAATATTTGAAAAACATAATCGTAAGAATACCGAACTCAGATGTAACAGAGAATGCAAGAGATTCTCATAAAATGATGGGCAGCAAAACATTTGCCCGAAAACCTTAGTAAAACATCTATTAAATCGCACACACACACACACAAACAAACGAACCTAACAGCCACCAATAGAGATAATTATTTTTTCTACGATTTATATTACGCACTATATACGGTGTTATCTAAAAGCGGCGTGGGCGGTACGAATCCGGGTCTACGACGTGGAGGCATTACTCATTTAGAGACGATGTTGTATCATATAAAATTGGCTATAGAATACAATTTACATTTATTTTATATGCCTTTATAGGTTTCTGTACAAACCAGAAGCTACACGTTTGTGCCAGATCCATAAGCGCCCCAATTGTAGATATTCCAATGTTGCGTTTGTTGCTGTCTGTTTCACTCAACACGAACTTAATAGTAATTCTCGCACGCCGATACGTTTGCGATACTGTTAAATTAATAATATTGTATATGAATCAACACAGGGTATTTCGCCTGACCCGTCGTCGATCTTTTGACCCTGGCGTAAGCGAAATCAACCAACTTGATCGTGCACAGGCAGCGATTATATCTGTGTATCACGATTGCAGTAGTGGCCAACTCGCCCGTCCCCGTAATAACGACAACAACAATAACAAATACGAGCCGGGGCCCAAGAGGGACGTCGTGTGTAGCGCAGTCTGCTTCTCTCACTTAGATGGGACAGACGCTTGGAAAGATCTAGAGGGTATGGGGATGATCTGCTAGCGTATGGCTATCATTCTTCGAGGAGATGGGATGGCTAGGATGTTGGCAACGGCCGCCACCGACGCCGGCAGCGGCATCACTACCACCGGTGAGGGCGTTTGGGCGGCGACTGGCAGATGATGTTCTAAAGGGGAGGAGGGGGTGTATCGTAGCAAGTGGCGCGTGAACCAGAGGAACTGGGGGGGGGGGGGATAGCTGGCGGGGAGACGAAGAGGGACGAGACGGGAAAATACGAAAGACGCATCCAAGCGAACGGTGACGGTGGTAGCTGTATCAAGGCGCTAGCTAGTTCTATACGATTGCTAAACCCGGTCCCGCACTACCCCACATTGGCGCATAGTGGCAGGTCCAGTTCTGGTAGCACGTATTTCTTGGGCTGAGCGAATATCTCTAATCGGCTAGAGAGCACCTCCAGACGTCTGGAGAGTTGGTACGCAACGAGAAAATTACACGATTCCTTCTGCTAGCCGCAAAACGTTACCAATGTGTAGGGTCACAGATGAGGAACATGGTACGGGGTCGACGCATGCCCTCTCCTTTAAGAAGTCCATCCTAGTTCTGCACCTTCCGCTGGACTCGGCGAAGGCCGACGCGTTCATGGTAGGATGCTTCTGCTGCTATTGCTTCTACGGTCGACTAAGGCTTCAGCAGAGTTCTACTTTGTCGTTGTTATCGCGGGTCGCCTGACGCGCTCTCTCTCTCTCTCTGCCGGTGCAGTCTTTGTTTCATTGTTCTCATCTCTCCCTTGCTCACTTCCTCCGCTGCGCAAAGAGCAGAGCGTACGCGCGGAGGAGAACTCGACGGAGTGCCAAGGCGACCAAGCTGTGGTGAAGGAAAGTCGCGTCAGCCGAGACGACGGCTGGAGGGGCGGCTGATCCGGGGGGGGGGGTGGCTTGCGAGTCGATGCACACTGGATGATGCATCGCATCAAAAGATGCGAGGAGATGCCACGATAGGAAGACCCGTCGCCCGTCTTCGGTCGGTCGGGCTCATCGTCCGAGAGGAGAAGATGCCGTACAGCTGTTGTCTATGTGGCATCTGCGTTCTGCTGGCAGCTGTCTATATTAAGTTCTTGTCGGTGCACCTTATATCTACCAGCCCTGTTGCTCTAGTACTTACGAAACAAAAACGAGACCAAAAGAGAAAAGGATAGAGGGAGACAAGCGTACAGGGACCGTAAAGTGCATTGGTTCATTGTCGTCTGCGGTAGCTTGAGCTAATAAATGGCGCGTTTTATAATCCACTGCGTTACCAGAATGCTTGGCATCGGCGAATCATACACTAAAAAGCGCACCACAATTTAAAGGATCTGCGCAGTAAATCGCCTTCTCATAGTACGAACCGTGATCACATAGTGGTGGACCTTGATGAACGCTGCTGATGGTATGATTTGGCTAGATTTTTATTTTATAGTCATAACGTTAATGGACATTCTAATAGGCGTCGGCCATTCTAGGTGGATGTTTTTGTATAGATCTAGAGATTGATAGAGCTCGTATAGATTATTGACGTTTTCTAACGAACGGTGTCTCCGCCGTCACTATGAAATACGTATGATGAATATTGTAACGCAGTCGCACAATAAACAGAGCAAAATAGAGCTGCAATTATACTTTTTTTAATCTAGTGCGTATACAGGGCAATTTGTGAACAGTTGTTTCGTTCACCATTTGGCCAACTTGAGCCGTGGCCCATTTCTTTGCTACAGATATATTTGGCTTTCAACTCGCACCGTCTGCCGAAAGGCAATTTATTGTACCACTACATTCGTGTAGTAGTTACAATGTTATTTTGAAAGACGACGAAAAGCCTTTTCTTCAAGGACTTAGCGAAGCTTTTCACTTTACGGTTTCATGAAGCTTCCATGGGCTCTATAGTGCGCACGAGTCCACCAAAAACCATTCCATTTGCTGGTCCCCGTTTACTAGAGGGACGAAGAATAGTCGTGCGTTTACCCACCCATCTGGCTCCAATGGGAGGGCCATAGGGTCTAACAAGTGCCCAGGTAGCATTTCCGAAATAGAAATTCATCCATATTCATCCAGCTACAGTCTCAGACCAGTCTCGGTCGACTGTACAAGGATTTTCTCCACTCACAGTCGTAACACTGTGTTCATAGTGAAACCAAAATGAACGCGTTCTGTGACCACGACCTTGTCGAGCTGGTGTCCATTCCTAACCAGAGGCTGTCATTAATGCTTCGGTGCCCTGGTGCGACCTTCTTTCTAAGTTGCGTCTGTCTCGTCTCCGTTGCGCTACATACATCATCCTACAACGAGGAAGCAGGAGGAAGGTACATATCTTTCATCCCGAATGCACATACGGCTTTCAGCTCTCGGAGCTGCAGTCGTCTTATACCGGGCGTGTCGACACCGCCCGTAATACATTCGCCGCTGGGAGAAATGGAGCCGCACTATCTTTTTCTCCTCCCTACACAGCTGGAATCCCACCGGGTCGGGTCGGATTGGAGCTCGGGTGACGTCGGATCTTCACCACTTCGCCTCCTGTTGGGTGCTGTTGCAGCTACGACTAGTGATATGCTCAACAGACACACAGATGATCTACGTCCTGGAAGTTAGTATCAACCCAAGGATATAAAAAGAGCGTCTCGCAGCATCGCTCTTTCATGGTAAACGACCTTTCACTAATTCACTGTGAATTAAGATTCAACACTTGCAGAAACCGCGTTCGATCTCCATTCATAGTTCAGTATGATCGGGTGACATTAGTTGTAAGACAAGGTGTGTAATGTAGAATAAAGGGGTGCGCAACAGTACGTTGGAGTTTGGTGAGTGCGTGGCCGAGATCCTGTGGCCTTGTGAGATAAGTTTCTTCGGCAGACATATGAGTACGTCCATGAAAGGAAGGAGGTGTCCTTGGGTTCTGGCTCCGGCCCGTTCAACTAGTGTGAACACTATCTCAATTGAAAACCAACCTTCCGATATTTGGTTTCCTGTTAGGATATCAATAAATATAGGAGACGAACGCGTAGTTTGTTAAACATACAGAAAGTTATGGAATCCTCACCTTTATGAAAAGGACCGTAAATGATTACATTTATGTAAAGTGCCCGGTATTATTCATACATCTGGAGAAAAAAACTACCATGATTAGATTGTTTTATAAATTTATTGATTAGGAAATTTATTGCTTAGGCATATCTAAAGAAGATAGGTCCATTGTTAGAAGCAGACGTTCTTAAAATTATAATCGCTTTCTTTGACAGATGTTTATTGTTATCTATTATACAACGGCACACAGAGTGTATTTACATATTTCCACACTCCGTATTTTGTTGCGAAATACGGCCCACTCATGGTACCCAATCTTTTAAAAAGTATTTTAATGAACATTTGTACGAAGTGATAGTATCTTAGCCTTTCGTGAAAATTGGAAGAACCTATTTTGTTTCCATAGCAGATATAAACATACTTCAGGTATTTAACAGAATAATATATAACTGTATAATACTCTTTTTGTAAGTGTTTGAGTCATTTTGTATTTTTAGTTTTTTTTAATATCGTTAGACGCGTAAGTAAACTCATGTTGTATAAAGTTTTATATTAATTATTTGATAGGGGCAAAATTTTCACATATAATGCATAAAAAATGATGACTTAGCCCATTGCTCCATTGTGGCCATTTTGACAAGCAGCATGCGTGTACTGTTCAAAAAATACTCAAATGCAGAACTTTGTTGAGCTTTAACAACCAGTTTCACATAAAATCGTTATAGAAATCCCAATGTTCCCTGCGGTTGCGTATATAAGTACTCAACGTATGATATATTACAGAACAAAATGAAAATTAAAATAATGTTGTTTCGTGTAGAACAGCTTCTCTCCCGCCCAAATTTTAGCGGCAGTGTTCATGGGTTAACCAATCACAACCGATAGGTTGATTAATAGAGTTGGGATTTCTATGTGCAGCCGAACGTCTTTCTAATTTTTCTTCTGAGCCTTGGACTCCTCGACGATCGCACGAAACAGTGAGTCAGCATTGTCAAGCAACACCTCGGGACTGTCGAACTCCTTAACTTCGCCTGCGTCCAAAACCAGGATCCTGTAGAGTACAAGTCAACCATTAGCCATTCATTGTCTGAACCGAATTGAGCAGAACAAAAATGAAACAGAGACTGTGTATGTTATAACTAACTAGGCGGTAATCAAATACGGTTGGCTACCGGAGTGAGTTGAACGTTAGAATCGGTGAAGTTTGTCATAAGTAAACATGAGCCATAGACCTCTGTAGACCTGCATTTGCCAGCACTGCCTGAATGATCTTTTCTGTATCGGTAAACACTACGCATGCCCTCTAGAAATTGATAACATTTCAAGTGACTCTCGGCCTTCTCAGGTCAACAATATTTGTTGTTGGGTACCAAGAATAGCATGGAAAACAATACAAATGTACATCAAGTCAATACTTTTGGATAATTTAAAACGCTGAACCCAAATTTCTCAAGTGATTGGAAACATATATCAGATCCCTAGGTTTTTATCAGATTTTCTCTAAAATCAATGTGCAATAAACGGCATAAATGGTATTCCATTGACGGTACATTATTACCACATGCTGCGATAACTATGCCAATAGGCGCGTAGGCATAGAAAAGAAAAAGTTTGCACCGAAATAAGACGACAGATGGACAGACTCGCAGTTAGAGGGTGATGGTTTTTTACCAGACAGAGGCGTCTTGTGATCCACGTCAACAATCCTGCACCCACTTTAATAGAGATTAGAATGTCTCTGGTGGTGTCTGTGCGTTTGCATAAAATTTCCTTGTTTACAAAAAAAAGATCGAGAATTTGGCTGTCGTCCGTTACCACGCACTTATCGTAGTTGATAATCGTGTTAATGCGGTGGGCAATCGTCAATATGGTGCATTTGCTGAACTCTTGACGAATTGTTTCTTGGATCATTGCATCGGTTTCGACGTCGACAGCTGCGGTAGCCTCGTCAAGAACGATGATTTTAGAGTTGCGCAACAGAGCGCGCGCAAGACACACGAGCTGACGCTGGCCCACCGATAGGTTTTCGCCACCTTCGGTTACCTCGAGATCTAGACCTGGGGAATATGCGATAAAACAATCAGGGGTTCGTTCGTCTTGAGTGAACGTCCCGAATGCGATTATGATAAAGAAATAAAATATCAAACTTCTAAACGACTGATAACGGCTCGCAGATATAATGGACAGACCATAACAAGAGCTGCCTGTTAATTTAAAGCAATTAGAATCAAATTAGCCATCAAATATTAGCAATCAAGAATCCAGTTTACTTTTCTTCAGAGATCATATACAGGCGCCAGATGTCGTGCTCAATTATCCCAGTTTTCATTTGATTCTTTTTGATTGATTTTCATTTGATTAGGTAATGAAATTGATAGAGGGTACAATTAAATGTATCAGTTAAATATGCACAGATAGAATTGCATATATAATATATTGATGAATCATTTTGCACAAACCTTTTTCTTGTTGCTGTAGAAATGTCTTAAGATGGGCGTGTTCAATGGCGTGCCAGAGTTCCGCATCAGAGTGCACGTTAAAAGGGTCCAGATTGAGACGCATTGGGCCCGAAAATAGAATAGGATCTTGCGGAATAATCGATAACTGTGAAGTAGTCAATGGAATAGACACGTGATGATAAACATGTACAGACAGGTCCATAGTCAACATGCATGTCTTGGGTTAAGAAACGGGAGGTAAATTGGTAAATCCCACTTGCTTCGGGGATGATGAACTTACCCTCTTGCGAAGATCGTGAAGTCCGATCGTGGAAATGTCAATATAGTCGATAAAGATATTACCCTCGACAGCCTCGATAATCCGAAATAGAGCCACAGTGAGAGAACTTTTCCCTGCACCGGTGCGACCGACAACCCCAACCTTTTCGCCGGGTTCTATTCGTACATTGACGTCCTTCACTTTAAGTAAACAAAAACACCACAGCAATATATTACATTACACAGTCCTGCTTTACTGATATATTGCCGTCTGAGTCAGAAGAAGTTACGAATAATTATCAACATTGTTGTTACTACTTATATCAGGACCTGGTTTTAAGTCCTATTGTATCATCAAGGCTGGATGGTGTAATATGATGATGTCTTTGTGTTCAAACAAATGTGTTCAATTACAACAATTTAGTCCTGCTACATTTAGCAGGCAGAGGCGTTTTGTCATCCACGTCAACCCTGCACTGGATCGGCCCACTTTCATGGAGATTGGAATGTCTCCGGTGGTGACCGTGCGTTTGAAAAAAATTTCCTCCTCTAAAAAAAAAAAAAAAAAAAAAAACAGTCCTGCTACATCCTTCTACATAAGCATTGTGGGTGAAGCATATAAGGCTCACCAACTAACGGTAGCCCAGGTCGATACTGCGTCGAGTAGTTCTTGAATTCGACGACTCCTTGATCAGGCCAGGACTCCTTCGGCGGGTTCTTCTCCCATTCCGCCTATAAATGTACGTAAGTTCAAATACAAATACGTCTGAATTAGCGTGACAATGTGTGGACACTCATTATTCAATAGGCCTGGTCAACAAGCCGCGATTCTTGCATCGGCGACAGCCATGAGATAACTACCAAATTCCGTAACGTACCTCTATGCTCCTATAAACATTATTTCAAAATTGAATAAAAATGTAGCTGTTCCCAGGCTTCACACATCTCGTTCTTCCATATTCACTGGAAACTCTTGAACTGCATGAACTCGACGGTTAGGATTTGTTACTTACTTCATTTGTGAGGCGCATGTACTCAATAATGCGCTCAACGGATACGATGTCAACCTCAACATCACAGGTGGCTCGAATGAACGCACTCAATGTGCCCGTGGCTGTAAGGGCATATGACAGGCATAGTCCGGCAATTCCCTCTTTCCAATCGGCTCGTGTCAGAACAACCAAAAAAGCCGTGAAGAAGACAATGAGCGCCGCACACAGGTCCAGCCGAACGCCCAACCACCTAATGGGATGGATGAATGAATGAATCAATTAATCAATCAATCAGTCAGCTCCCGTCATTAGCAAAAGCGTAGGCGGTCACATTACCGCTGTACAGCGATCTACGACGCGGATCTTTATATTAACACATAATTTTAAAGCCATGAATCAGAATCGTCGAAAACAAAGTGCGTTGCTTTGTTTTCTCTAACGCCATTAGAGATTCGCACAGCATATGTGGTTACTGGACTTTTCGTGCACCCTGCATAAGTTGATATTGTTCAATATTAAACTAATGTGCATATGTAATTATTACCTGTTTGCACAGATCTTTGGATAAAAGCACGTGTGATTCACGTCGACCTTGTCGTTTGATTCATCGATGAATTTCTGACAAGCCCCATAGGCCCGGATGACGGATGTCCCTTGCAGAGTCTCCCCAAAATGCGAAAAGATTGGAGAACTCGTAATCGATTCCAATCGCTTGAGCTGACGGGAGGCTGAAATGTATATCAACTAATGTACGGTGGCACGTTCGTGATTGCATGAAATCGACAAAAAGTTGCACAATTATCTATTTGAGTCCATGCCCGATCAATGTTATGTCGATCGTTCGACGATAAGATCGTTCTACATTTTTGGCCCCTGACGAGTATATTACAGGGCTGCAGTAAAATTGTCAGGAATCTTTCAAGCTGTGCAGTGTTCCATTTGTCCGGTGTTGGACTACTCACCTGAATTAGATAGTAGAGGATGATAATTGGCACCACAATTATGACAAACACTGGCACATTGAAGCAGATTACAAAGATGATCGAAATTAGCTGCAGCAGCTGTTGGAGCCACACGCGGATTGTTTGGGACATGACAAGGTCGACGACGTCGATATCTCGAGCAAATCTGAATAGAATTGAAATATGATTTCCCTTACATAGTTGACAAGCTTTTGCGTAAGACATAATTCGAACGCTTCCAAAGTAAATCACTTCAGCCATACAAGCTGTGCAAATATAATAGAAATAAATGGATATGGCCATTGTGACAGGAATTAGTTAGGTATAACCCACCTGTTAACGATTCGCCCAATCGGTGTAGAATCGAAGAAGGACATAGGTGAACGCAGAATGCTCATGAACAATTTGTCATGCAGCCGACGACCTCCCCTCAGCGTCGAGGATACGAGCGATAGCACTCCGGTGAAGAGGCCCAGTCCCTGACCAAGTCCAAGTAATCCATATATCTCTAGACGCCAAGTAGCATTCTCTACAATTGCAGTTGGGTACAATACGACGTGTTCGTCTAATTATTCAGAATCGCAGATAGTGCACATTGCAATCACACAGACAAAATATTGCAACTATGCCACTTATGAGGTGTGCTCTTAGATGTATTACGCTTAACTTGGTTAATGATACCCTGTTTCTTTGAGGGTACAGTTTGTTGAAGTTACTCTCAGCGAATAAGGGTTTATTATGCGATCGATTACGAACCCGTTGACTTATCGTTGGCCCATTCAGCAAGCCAGAAACTGGATCCAACTTGAAACGACATTGAGATGAACATGGTTCCAACGACGAATAGAAACGCCATTCGACCCACCTGCTCGAGGTATTCACTGTAAACTCCGCTTTTTACCCGGCCTGAATAAACAATACGATCAAAATGTAATCAACATCTGCTCACTATTTGAAACACAATTTTGAATATATCACATTTTAGGGTAGCGCTCGCATTTTCACGGAATTAACTGCACATTTCTGGACAAGTGCAACTAGTTGTATTATATATATACTTTTATAATAATTATATATATGTATATATATATATATATATATATATCGGCTACTATGTAATACTGAAATAGATATTTATATTTCGTATATGCTTAGTATATATTCCAGCTTGCAGAGAATGCGTTACTCATTACGAGGGAAAGTTTCTGTGGCCCAACAGTGGCACATATCTGCCCGCGGACAGCAGCATGCAAGATTGCGTAATACCGTTCCGTCTGCATGTCTGCTCGTGGCACATACATTCACGTATATGTATATATATATATATATATATATATACGAACCAGTTTCTGTTCGTTCCTTTTCGACTATTTTCCCCTTGAGAATGGCGCTTTGAGAGACAACGGACTCGCTCCTGAGGAGCGCTTCCGTGTCAGAAACCGGATCTGTCTCCTGTCCTGTCTCTGTCTCGGCCTGTTGTTCCTGTTCGCTGAATTGCCGAATCAGGTTGCGGAACTCAACTAAGGAAAACACGAATTGCGATAAAGAACATCAGGAGCTGAGAACGAACATTAATCTCTTCATCGGCCGAATTGGGCTCTACAGCATCGCATTCGTGTCCTGACTCCATGGAGGGTATACTAGACGACACATATACACAGAGATAGATGCTAGATACATCATAATAATTTTGCATTTACATCTGACAACGATATGGTAGATAAAGGAGAAAGGAAGCCAACATACGACATAATACCATGTTTATTTCGACTCATATTCGGTTAAGTGATCTTCTCCTTAGGTGCTAGTTGTCTAGTGACACTATCGAGCAGCTGCAACATTATAGTGAAGCTAAGTATTCACACCGAAGGTATGCAATAAGCTACGAACAGTGAATGGAGATAGATGCTGTATTGGGCTTACCCTGTGTATCTATAAGTTCTTTGTAGGTACCCGCATGTGTTATAGATCCGTCCTTGATGACGAAAACGCGATCTACTTTTGGTAGGTAGTGAATACCATGCGTAACCAGTACTCGAGTCTTGGATTGAAGTATACCTTCGTCACTAATCACCTGTAACGGCAACAACCAAATCATGTGTACCTCAGAAATTACGCCAATGAGAAGCAACTAATCAATGCGGAAAGAGAGTGCATTTCGCTGTAAGGTTGGACATAGGAATTACATGACCTTAATCTTATCTTTTACATCTCCATCAATCACCAACCTTGCTAAATATGTGCGATCCGACATGTGGATCAACGGCCGAAAGTGGATCGTCAAGCAGGTAGATGTCAGCATCGGCATATACCGCGCGCGCGATACTGATCCGCTGCTTTTGACCGCCAGAGAGGTTGATTCCCTATCGAACCAAGGAAATGCTCAAGCAAGTGAAGCAAATGAACGTGTTGTATACGAAATAATTAAAAAATAGAAATGAAAATAGTTAAAATTAGAAAATGTAAATTTAGAACATTAAAAATAATTAAATATGACATACTTTGAAATCACTCTCTGGTGAGCGCGGGATAGTGACATGTATAATACCTTTTCTCCGATTTCTGTTTGGTCTCCAGCAGGTAATATTCGAATATCCTCGACCAATGCACAACGTTGGATAACGTCCCAATATCTGTAGATAACAATAAAGGATATGATTATCTGCAGGCTTCCAAGAAGCTTATCCATATGATGTAGGTACTCTTGCATGCTTTGTGTAGAGGGGCAAATTTTCATTAGGAACAATGAACTCTAGCGAAATTATAACTACAGTTTCAAGTACTCCGGTAGTTTATTCGACAGTGAGTCTGGATGATGTCAGGGAACCTCAAGCATCAGAAAGCGTCATGCACAGTTCGAATAATACCATAATTACAAGATATAGACACATCGATTGACTACCCCCCCTCGTGCGTTGGGTCGGGGAATCTATAATAATCCCATGACGAAGTCAACAACTTTCCCCCGGGAGCGTTGGACAAACGGTCTGAGCCAACCATTCAATTCGAGAATTGCTTATGCATACAGCCGGTGATTGTACATACTGATTATTATTTACACAGCCTTTAGCAGGGAGGCTTTATTCCAGATGCAACAAAGTGAGTTAGTCCTTAGTTACAAAAGTGCTTACAAATTTAGAGCATAAAAGCATATAAAGGTTCCCTTTTCACACAACGTCACCTATAATTTGTGCGAGGCAATGTATCGTTGATGGAGCGTGCTGCGCGCCACGCGCACATACTGATATATCAATAATGTGTGACTCCGTCTCTCTCTCGTCGAGGTTGTCTCAGGAAGAGAAGATGAGCGGCATCCAGTCAAGTGATTGACGCAAATTAGCATACATGGCTTGTCAAGGGATTTTGATTTCCCAGATGAGAGACTAGCAGATTTGCAGACGTTTTCGTGACTTTCTAATATGGAATCGAATCTATGTGGCCTAGTTGGAGCATTCTATTTGAGCATTCGACTTGTGTCTTTGAAGTCAATCTTGCATGATTTTAATGGGAACGTAACTCAACTTTGATGAACGTAAGGTTTTCCAAAGAGAATGTTTTCCCGAAGTGTGGTATTTCGAAGCCACGCCTGCTGAGGCACGTACGCAATGCGTCCAGTCACATTCACGGTTCCCGATATCTGACGAATAACGCGATGATGCTCTTAGTATAGAACTTTCAGGAGACGGTCAAATTCTCATCTCTTTGTTTTTTTTATCGAATCGCTCAAACAGCAACTGCAGGGGCATCCTCTTCAAAACCAGTGACTCGACCTCAGGTCTTGGTAATCGACGGCATGTCAAATATATTCAAGTAAAACAATTCATTTGGTCGTAATTTCAATGGATAAACTCGCCAGCAAAGACTACTTACCTTGCACATCTCACCAAGCACAGCGCTGACGAGCGAGCTTTTACCTTGGCCAACCTGGCCAACAACTGCAACGAGCTCACCCTTCGCTACCGAAAATGAGATATCATTGAGAATACAGGGGAGTTTGTATTCGACTTCCGCCGGATATTTGCCATTCCTTTCTGGAGTTTCGTTTAAACTCGTTTCTAATGATTCGGTCTCCAGGAGGTCTTCCCATGAAAAAGACGCGTTCTGTATCCGAATATCGCATTCGTCGTCAACGTCTAGAATTTCATCCAAGTGAGAAGATATAGTGAGAGAGGCTTATATTCTTTCCGCTCGGTGAATATGTGGAGCCCAATCAGAGGATCACACCATCGCTTCCCTAATTTGAGTTCGGTTCGTAGTTATGCATCCGGATCTCGTAATTTTATTGAAATATAGCTCCACATTTCCTAGCTTTCTAGTCTACTATTATAAGTAAAATAACTAATTAATTAAACTGCTTATGTCAAAATAAGTGATTTGTAGAGGCACATGAAACCTTTATATACTCACTGTGTGTGACATAAGGATCCAGTTCATCGGCACTCATAAAGTTGTCTAATCTTTTAAGCGAAACGCCAACCTGAACAAGACCAGTAACCAAATTCGGTAACATTGCGAGAGGCGCTCGCAGCATCTGGAACAATGCAAGTGAAACAAACGCCTTTTCCGACGTCAATCGATTCTCCGGGCTCAAGAGCACGTATGTGCCAAAAGTCACCAGGGATACCTGAAACGGATACGTCCAATGCAACGGAACACGCACTAGAATCATTTGTGTTTACTTTCTAAATAGAGAGTTGGTTTTTGTTTGTATAGATGTGTATCTGCTGCGTAGTGACTTACTTTTCATAGGGCTTAAAATAATTTATCAAGAAACAAAAAATCCATCGACAGTTTAAATGGACATCATAGTTTCGAAAAGTGCCCCATTTTGAATTGATTGAATAACAAATAAACACAAATTGTTTGTATAGAATATATAAAACCACAATTGGTCATAATAATAATAACAGGAATCATTCGTATACTTACCATGAAAGGTGCAAGAAACCAGACGAGGGTAAGAAATGCTTGAATGATAGCAATCTTCCGAAGTTGTCCTAATTCGTGGTATCGAATAGCATCAACAACCTTCTTGAAACCCAGTTCCCACGCATACAGCTTAAGGACTTTCATTCCATTCAGAATCTCATTCATAATTTTGAGACGTCGGTCTTTGTCCCTCATCTGGATCATCTGAGATTTCTTCAGCATTCCACCCAAGACTCCACTAATCGGAAGTAGAATAATCATAAACAACAGGCCAGCGAATACGGCTGGACCGAGATCCATGTAGATTAAGACGATTGACGTGGTGATCTGAAATGGCGCCGACCAAACCATGTTCAGCGTTCGGAGTATGTCCACGACCTTCTGTGTATCATTCGACATCAGATTGACGATTTCGCCGATCGTCTTTTCGCGGCGTGCAACGCTTGAGAGAACCAACGACTTCTTGTATACGGCAGATACGAGGACAGTATGAACGCGCATAACTAGTGTGCGGGATAAGACAATGAGAATGGAGTAGTAAGTTAGATCCACAGGGAGTAGTACATTTGAAGCAACATTCAACACTAGAACCTTGGTAAATGTATGTATAATGTTTCGTCGAAAGCTAAGTTCATCGTTTGTGCTCCAGCAGCATCTTGCAAAATACTAAGTTCATTGCAGTTCATAGACTCCACCTACTTAGCTTGAAAATACGATGAAAGTAAGCGTGGGCGAAGCACGTCTGAATGATATTACACAGTAGCATAGCCAGCGCATAGCTGATGCCCACCCATACGGGTTCATCAGGAGCCTTGAGAAACCGTAGGATAGCCTTCATTAGCAATGGCGCTAAACATAAGAACAGAAAATGTTGAAGGTGATAAAGTTATCCATAATGGTATAATTAACATAAAACAACTATCAGTAAAGTCACATCTACAAATAGATAAAGCATTGAATCTTAAAAGATGACTCGCTCGAAAATAAAGAGGTTTTGATATACTTATTTGAAAGGTGCTGGGTATACAGCCCTTTGTGCTTGAAGAATAAAACACTTATCAGATCCTGTCAGATGAGGACAAAGATCTTTTTACTTATAATTTTCTATGAGAACCTAAGCGATATTCCGTCAATGTACCACACTTTGTATTGAATTGTATCCCCTCTAGTGTGGAGATCAGCCTACATATATAGCATTTTAACACTAACGGGCTTATTTGTACTGTAATATATCAGTACAAGGAATAAAATCTTACGAACGTGCAAACTGAAAGCAGTCATGGAAAAATTTCCAGAGCGTAGCGACAAGAAAGTATCCGACAAAAGTTCGAACGAGCGCACGACGTGTTGAACCTCGTGCTCCATTCTCTCGGCACCTGGAGAAAACAGATAACATGTTAATAGTTCAAATGTTAATGTTGAAATGTTAATAACAACAACAACAGTTGACATGTTTCAAGCCTAAATAATAACAAAAAATTATCTATTTCTTCTACGCCAACACATAACATTCATATACTTGAGTATGTTATCAACACTGTTCTAACTTCATTGATCGCATAGCTTATTAAATGCACTATTTGATATTACTTAGGTTTGCCGGTGGGAAATTCGCGGTGGAGATTTTGCTGAAATGCACGACTTTCTACTTCAGCTCGAAACTCGTCGCTGACCGCCCAGAGGGAATCCAAGTCGATATCATTCCGTCGGCTCCCCCATGCGAACGCCGTGAACCAATGGAAGAATAGTCGGGAGAGTAGAGAAGCTGATTGCTCGGGACAAACCTAATAATAATTCGAATTTGAGAAAGTTCAAATGAAGTGGAGTTATCGAAATTCATTCTTGTACTTTTGCGACAGGCACCCCATCCACAATGAAGGCTGAAACAGTAGACCATTAGCGTTTGATACACACGTTTAGGGAGAGGGCCCTTTTTCATGGCTAACTCCTAAAAATTTCTCAATTCTATACGAACTCCATGCCAATATTCAACGAGTACCCTACGGACCAGTGAGACCGTCAGTTTTTGTAAAATGGGATATTCGAAACGAAATGAATAAAGAAGTATACATTTATAACATATGTATACATGTTAGCGAGAATATAAATTATTTTTTATGTAGCTCGATATTTGGTAACGAATCCTCCAATAATACAACAGAGCGGTTTAATCATTTACATGTTGGTGATCGCATGAGCATATTCACTAGCTACCTTATCCTTGAATATATACTTAGTCGTTATATGCATTATATGCTTGACCAATAGTTATAATCAACAATATTAGCCGGTGGCTATGACCGAAGCACCTGAAGGTTTAAATACTGCAGCTAGAGCGGGCCGACAAGCAAAGATATCTTCGAGAGTTCGTTAACTTAGGTACCCAGGTGGCACCAGCTGAAAGCCGCCTTTTATTGTCGGTGTGTGGGAGCCGATCTGCACACATGTAACCATAAACACAACGTACTAAACACGATGCGTCGTCGTGAAAACATTTATATTAAAAAAAAAACATTTTGTAAAATCTATATGATGTAAAAAAGTTCTTGACAATAACGCAAAAGTAATCTCACCGATGGTGTCGGCACAGTAAATTCGATCTTTAAGTATATATTTCAAAGTAATAAAATATATATGCTGAACAAGCATTGCAAGCATGCTGAATAAGCCTCTCGAGCCTTACGATAAATCGGCTTTCGCATAATGCATTGCGCAATTGATTGACAGTCAGATATTTCTTGTGTTCGTCCAATTCCAGTTAACAGACTATTCATACCATCGGAGCAATGAATAGCAGGAATAATACGGTTTTTAATCAAGGTCAGGTTCGTTGGATCCTGTTAACTTCTCCATTCAACAGAGCAGCCGGCCAAAGGCGAGCAATTTGCGACTATCAAAAAACAGTCGATATTCATATCCAACGTCATCAGGTACATGATTATTATTGAGTCTAGGCACAAATAACTAACTGCCTGAGTCAACTCTCTTGATAGAACTTCGCTTTATATACTGTTCGATTTATAATAGACTCCACTACTAAAGTCTATTAAAATTAGAGGTGATCCGCATTTAGCCTGGTCGATCGAATGACTACAATCGCGGCTGTGTGAGTTTATCCCACAGAAAAGTCAATGAAAGTGACTGGTGTAAAGGACATTTAGCGTCCGTCTGTTTTTCGTTCGAGAGGAAAACTGAGCGGAAGCAATAGATGCCTCAATAGAATCAATGTACCGTATACCACCCGATTTCAGAATGGGCCGACCACCGCAAACTATTACTAATAATCAATAATTAGTTTTGTATTATCTAAGATAGATAACCTTATTCCAAATAAATTCTCGCTATTACCATAAGCTGTCATGCGTATAGTTTGTTATTTAGGGACGTTGAAGCTATGTGTGGTTGGTACAGCACTAACCTCGCGTGGACGACTTTCGCTCTCGAGCCCTTCGGCCTTACCAGCATTGTCAGAGTTCAATTCTCTGAGCCGAAGTTCGTCCACAGACATTTGTAGACAAAATCGGGTAGCGTTTGTCCTCGAAAGCTTAATAGATCCGCGATGCGTTTGCCGTTTGCCGAACAACAGAAGTAACGTTCGAAACGGACAGTACAATTTTGCGCGCAGTGAAGGTTTGAATCAATTTTTAAAGTCTAGCACGTCACTTTGCACGTCTCGATCCTCTTAGATAGCCATTCCAGCTGAATGAAGGCTGGTCAGCGCGGAATATAAGATCTCGAATCTTAGGGTAAAACTAATTTTATCACGCGCACTTTATGGCTTTCGATAAAGCCGATAGCCTGAGCGAGTGGGCACGCTTTCAACCCAAAGCAATCGCTGTTGCAACGGATTTTCCTGTCGTATTTTGATCGAAACTTGCCCGGAAGAGTCAGGGTTCCTTTGCCTTCTGGGAGATGCGGTAAAAGAAAAGTGATCTACCCATGCCGTAGTGTCATCATTTAGTAGGCACGTTACCATCCGGTCCGATGTTGAAAGGCAAATCACGTGGATTAAAGCAACGGCTACCCACGGATTAGTTCGTGAATGTTCTCTGTCCCAGATTTTAAGAGACATATTTTGAACTGAGGACACTCTTTCACCACTCAACGTCATTGGAATAGGCTGAAACGCTAAGCTATTCTACAAGCGTACAACAGGTGTCAAGCTCATCTCCTCGAGAACATCCTTGATAAGGGTCAGCAACTATCGAATGACGTTAAGTAACGCATTAACTCGTCTTTGTAATAACCTTGCGTCAAATATTACAAAGCAATTGGAGCCTCTAGCTACATCTCGAGAGTCTAACCGTAACATGACAATAATGTACGGAATCAACGATATTGTTGTAATGGCTGGTTAAAATTCTAAATTGGTGGATCATTGAGAAAACTCTATCATTGTCTATGCTACTTAAGCTGTTGGCGAACCGTTTTAGGGGCTGATCGTTCCTATCGTCGTCTAATATTCGTGCATAGTGTCTACAATAGGGAGATATCTCTCTCTTTGTCCGGGAGAGCCTCTCAAGTGTTCTGAGTAGATGTGAGCGATTCATGTCCGGGATAAAAACTGGTTGGCATCATATAATTGAGTAATCCACGCGGTTACAGTAATAGACTAGCATCCCTCCCGGCGGTTATATAAAAACAACAGCCACGTTCACCCATTATTGAAGATCCATTGATGGCGATTGTTCACAACAATGTCGATATTGGGCAAGCGCAAAATAACTACTCTTTCTTTCTGCCATCGATTTTATGACTACATTCCCATAAGTGTTGCTCTCAGCATTGCATGCATTACGTTTAAAGCAAGCGAAATTCAACTGATTTGCCATTAGTAAAAGCGGAGCGAATCTATGACATGTCGTAATGTCTGTTTCCCTCGTAGGGGATCATCTCTTTTAACTAGCAGCTACATCATAATTTACTTTGATAGGCGGTTGCCCTCGTGGCAACGACTGAATGACAACGGCGGCAGCAAGTAATAAGGCAGCTGCTAGTTCGCCCAAGATGGCGACTTCCGGAACAGCTGACACCCAGCATGAACCTGGAGAATCCTGTAAATCGATAATATGATGAATTCATTAGACCTTTTTAACTTTGGCACCTGTGGATGGCTTCGTTCTCCGATAAGGAGAAGTACTCGTCTCATATGTATGGGCTTATTTGGAAAAAAACGAAATAATTCATTCAGTGGAATGAATTAGATAATTAAAACTATACTAAGGAGGTAAGGGCTTTTATATATAATAATAAAAACATCATTGAAAAGCTTAAAGAGTTGCAAAGTTCTAACGAATTAGGAGGCAATAACATTATTAACAAGTAGGCAATAATTTGCAAACCCAGAGAGCGGAGATAGTGTTGAATGATTTGACGCCCAGGACAACTGCATGAATGGTGTTGTAACCGGTCACAACATCGGAGAAGTCCACCCACACACTGAGCCTGATTAAGGCCCACCGAGGAAGTTGGAGCACCACACTGAGTAGCTGAAAAGTAATTACTGATAATTATCCTATGTTCGCTATTCTCGTTTTCCATTTTGAGGATCACATATTCACCCAAATTAGTTACCCGTAGGTTATGAGGCTAAAAAATAAAAGTGGATCTCTTGACCTTAGAAAAAGGTGGACATTGGATAATAGAGATTTGCCTGCGTGCAAGGCTCGTACCCACTAAAACTCATCTGCACCTCGATAAAACCCGAGGTCACTGGGGCTAGGTTAGCGTCGTTCAGGTAATACAACTACCATCTCTAGACTAATTTGTCGAAGAATAATCCGAGACTCCTACAATGTCGAGGCTCCCAGTTCTGAATTTACACACGAGTATACCCTGCGGTACAACAAATTTCACTTCCTTGGGATTATACCGACTTACCAGTGATGATGTAGACACGATGTAAGTAGCGGCAAGGCGACGTCTGCTTCTACTCAGGCATTCTGCTACCGCAAAGGCCTGTGTCCCTAAGGCTATGCAGCTGATGCACTAGATAACAGATACAGAAATTAAACGTCTTCTAAAAAGGAGCTCCTTCAATTAGGCAACTGCCCAGACGAAGGCGAGGCCGAGAACTAGCCGTGGGTGGGAACTAGAGGTGGGCGACCACCACCTGACAATTTAGAAAAATACATCCTGATGGGTGACGATCGAACCTATCGAAATGGTGCAGTGCATTTAGCTAATTAATGAAATACAACACCTGATCTCTGGGTTGAACTGAGTGTGGAATCGGCAGCGGTCATCTCTTGATTCATTTTGGTAACTTTGCAAATCGGAACTAGTCAATCATGTTATCAATGACGTTATGAAGCTGGTAGGAATAAGCGATGCTGCTTGAGATTGGACATAATCGAGTATAACACTGACCATAAACTCTTCCACTGCCCTTCTCAGTCACCATTGATGATTACTACATATAGATCAACGTTTTCGGTAAATGCACATTCAGGTGCTTACCGCTGTTAGCGATGCTCGAAGGTCCCATGGGCGAACTTCGTATGATCGAATATCGCCGCGATTTTGACTGCACGTGTTGATAAGGCAGAGTGCCACGAGCGAGATCGCGGGCAGCACAGGAAATACAAAGGTGACCAGGCAAGGGACAGGCAGTACTGATCCCCAGTCCTGTTGTCAGATAGATCAGTGAGAATATTCGCATAAGTACAAAATATATACAATTATTTAATGAATAATAGTCAGTACGTACGTAAGGTAACTAATTAAGAAGACAACGAATATACATGTGTAGACATTAGACAAAACAACCTATTTTTGAACTGTGCTCTGTTTTGAGTCACATGACGTCTGACATGAGTCTGAAAACAGGCACAAGTTCGGCAGTTTAATAATAGTTTCATTAGTGATTGGCTTAAGTAATTTGATTGTAATTGTTTTATTAGTTGTTGAGGTTAGCAAGGCGCTAAAGCTATCTTATGTTGTTGTTAAGTTGAATTATCTTCGCCCTATTGTTTTCTATATGCTGCTTGAGTGTTAATTTAAATCAACACTAAATTTCAAAGAACGTTTGTTTCTATGTGTGGTCCGTTTGATCCTCTTGACAGGAAATAGCTAACTGTCTGACCCCAACACATTGTTTAATGATAACTCACTTTCGTAATGTTTTTTGTAACTTTTATATCGGAGCTTTACGCTTTTATTAACGTTTCCTTTCAAGAATAGGATCATCATTATCGCTCTCTCACCTTAAAGCAGTCATATTCCACATCACACATAGTCGCCGATGGAGATAGAATGTGGTAGTGCCCCGCGTTAATCAGATCAGCTAGAAGAGATCTATTTTCTTCATTTGCTATAGCTGTTCTGTTGTTGTGAATACAGAGCCCGCGCGTTGTGTGCTATATATATATGTATATATATATATATATAGATCCAACTTGGCTCAATTAAGTTTAGGCGGATTCCATTCTCCATACGTTGAGTTTGGCGTCTATCGGATGCTTCCGGAGAAAGAACAGTTCAGAATTATTCGTTTGCTGCCACGATTTCAGGTCTGGTCGTTTCACATTATCCCCTTGCGGTATACCAGGCTATTAGGCGTATGTACAAATTTACACATTGAAATATCGACAGCACTTAATGAGAAGAGCTTTTTAGAGTATTTGCGACGAGGTAACCCAGTGAAACCGTTGTCTGATGTCGGAAACATGATCATCTTCGTTGTGTCAGTCGATTTGGGCAAAAAGTTAACTGCCGATCTCATTGCCTCATTGGTCTATGGCATTAGACCAAGTCTCGTGACTTCGTCGGTCGGAACGTCTTACAGATTCTCAACATTTGCATCAATTTGGTGCGAATGCTCACCTAAAAAAACGAGATCAACTTCCTAAATAAAGTACACGGGAAATGTTCTTCAGAAAAAAATGCAAATGCTCCTTGCCAAAAATTATTACTTGATTACTCTTGCTGATTGTTGGATCATTTCACTTAAATAAAAGATTGATCATTAAACGTCGTCTAATGGTTTCTACCTAAGGTTCTTGACGCAACTGTAACACTGTTCTGAGATACTGAATTGAGAGAAAACCTAAAAGGTCGATCACTTAAACGGCAGAACACACTCTTTCAACGAGGGTTCCGTCCTCTATCGACGGCAACAGCTCCCAGTTAACATCGTGGACATTGTTCATATTGCTCAACCTGACCTTGTTATGATCCGGCTTGATTCGGATTGACCCGTATCATTCTAGGTGGTTAAGCTTTCCGCTGCACTAAATAATCAAATGTGGAGAGCAACACGCTGAGGATAATGTTTACTAAATCATCGTATATTTTTATTTGTTTCCTGACAGCAACTAATTATAATCGCAGTTAGCTGGCAGGTAACAATTAAGTGTCTACATTGGTAAGACATTTAATCCAACTGGACACTGGACCTTCAAGACACCGGTTTAAGGCTCGCACTATGAAATCACTAACTTTCAACGCTTTGAGAACTAATTTCGTCAACGACATACAAACAATTTGTCGCTTTGGCGGCCACAGTCTATGTCCCTGCGCTGTATGCAACTTGAATTGATATTCGAACAGAATTCCGAACTGATTTATTTCAATTCTCACAAAAAATAAACGAAAAACTTCTGCACCGCTCAGCAAATGTCTGTCACAAATATCATTCGCACCACTCGCCAGATTTCGTTTAATACACATTTATAGCTCACAGGCACTCACCTATGAATCCGATGCCGACTAAGATCAGAACATACATCCATATAAACGCAGAACGCGACACAATGATGAACCAACAATCGTCAGCGACAGCAGAATAAATATAATCTGACATGAAACAAAAATAACATATTGAATTAGCTCGCCGCAGAATCCAGCAATTGATGCGCTGTGCCAATATATGGGTGAAATATCAGCATTGAACAATATCGAGGAGCTGCAAAGTGAACACGCCTTGTAAATCCAACACCTAATGTTCAGCGAAGATGGAAAGAGTGAGGAAGACGTGTTCTGACAGAGGTTGCATTGCCACCGTAGCAACGCGGGTTCGTGCAGTTGAGAACGGCCGTTCGGGCGGTTGAGCCGGCAATCGAGTGACGCTGAACAGAGAGAGTCAACCAACAGCCGCCGGTGCGGTCAGAGAGCCCTGGTGTAGAGGATGTCGATCTCTTCTCTCATTTCACTGCCGCATCGCGTTGTCTCGTCTTGTTACGATGCAGCCTGCGACCACCATGAGAATACCCAGCCAGCGAGAGGTTTCACCGTTTCTCGACGACAGTTCTCGCGCAGAAAGAGAGAGGGAGAGAGAGAGAGTGATGTAGTGCCATATGAACTACGGTATGTACGGTTATACATTAGATTGTCATCGGATTTAATTGCACATTGGATTAGCCGACTGGCTACTCTCGAGTTATGCGGTACGGATACGTAAATAGGATCAGATGGGCATCCGGTCAGACCGATTAAATTGTACTTCTATTTGTTGAGCATTACGCTCAACAAATGTCATGACTAACCGTATCCATTATTGTCTTTGCATAGTAGGTAGTATTATTTCGGGTTTCATGTGAGCTTCCTCAGTAGTTTACTACTCTTGCGATACGCCTTTAAAGCTGTGTTGTGCATCCCCTGCTACGTATCATCGACATGGATAGATAACAGATAAACAGATAGCTACGGGGATACCGGTTTATGATGTCACTCACTTGCAAGTGTATGGACACTTGGACGCAGTGTTTTCACGGCACATTGTGTCCGCATGAACAAGGTCATCATAGAGCCCCGCCAAATTTTGCCTCACAAATGGCGGTAGTTGTTTTGTGAAGCACCTGTAGCTTTACTATTCAGACCTATTCTTTGGATTATGTATTGTGGCTTTAATTTCTAGAAGTGGCTTTCATTTCACGCTCGCTAAGGGATGCAGTCCAGATATGTCATTCATCACGAGGAAAAGGAGAGGATTTATATTGAAACTAAAAAGCACTGTACGCAGGCAAATGTAATGACGGATAGACGTAATATATATGTATACATTATAATTATTTATTATTAAATATAGAGATACTGTTAAAAATCACCGAGGCATCTATAACCTAATATAATAACATCTATAACAATGACCTTAATTTGCAGGAGTTTGAACCTGGTTCGCAAAATTGGTATGTCGACCGACTGCCACCATTATCGCTTGTATTAATAATTAATTAATAAATAATAGTATTCACAGACAGTAATAATAAATTATTAATAATGTAATAGTATTCACAAAAAGCATATTTGATCGCGTCATACATATCTGATACTGTGTCTGAATAGAGATTGTCGTCCTAAGACGAACATTCAATTCTTTGTCAAGTAGAATCTACTCTAGGCGCTTGTGCTCCCACGTAGGAGAACTCCTATCCATATCATCCACCTCTCGTTTGTCCGTTTGTCCGTTTCTACCAAGAAGCTTGGGCATGACACGAATTGAGCTTGTTGTCTCGAAATAAGCTTAGCAGAAGTCACCGCCCAGTGTATTATGACGGTAAGATTCACGAAAAGTGTCACATCGGAAAAAGGCTACTAAGAGCCCGAATCTACTACCGAAGGATTGTCGCCTTCATACAGGAGACCGATTGCCGTCGCCTGTTTGCATAGCTATATTTTTTACTTACAGTTAGACGTACAGTTAGTTAATATATGCTATAATTTATATTATATACGCAGCGTCTATTTCTAACGTTTTGTAGTCATTTACATCCAATTCAAATACTATTTCTGGAACTTTGAAATACTGGTCAGGCAGCAACCAGCGTTAGTATAATAGTATCACGGTCCAAGGGGTCTTGATATAGTGAACTCCCTATTCACTCGCGTGCTGGACTCGACTTGATTTATCTAGAGTATGCTTTAACAATACTCACCGCAATGTATATAAATATATAATGAATACGTACATATGAACAGCAATAAAGGAAGACGTTAGGGAAATATTCAAGATCGGAATCACTAGATGCAGGGGTTATATGATACTCCGGTTTCTCATCACGATTAGCAGTTGGTCGATTGTATGGGAGTCTTGAGTGATTTCTCGGCCATGAGCCTTTCCTGTAGTTAACTTGCGCTCTTCAACAAGCGTACAAGTGCTTATTTCGGCGTCATTTGGGCTTTGCGCCGTCGAATTTGAAGATATTGACATTTTTGGCATGGGACTGGAAATTATTCGACAAAAAGACCGTCCGTAAGTAAACGTTTAGTTGTATTTCGGATATTGATTATGGTTTTCCGTCTTATAATATACAATACCTAGAGAAGCAGCTGGTGTCAACCAGTTGACTGCCTGTTTGGCTGTCTCTCTTTGTAAGACGGACCCCTAAATGCAAATGTGCAACTGTAGGGATTGAACCAGTGTACCTATGTGTCTCCCCCGGGAAATGGTTAACTTCTCTGTCCTTCAGGATTTTATTAGGTTGGATGCGGTTAGTGAGAAAAGAAGGTGAGGAGCGCCAAGTGACTTCTCAAGGGAATTAACTTCAATCAGCTGCTGAGATTTGTCGTTCGTGTTTACAACAGAATTTTGATAACCCACAGTGGTGTCATTGAATGGGACAGTTCGGCGCATGAAGCATCAAGTGGTTGTATTGGCAGATGTCTGTCTATGCGAGAATAGGTAGACTGACTTGTGGCGTGACGTGATTCTTTAACCTGACTCACGCTCCGTGTTTTTGAGTTACGGATTGTGAATAAGTTGGGTAGTCACTATGTTATTCTTGTTTGAATCACGGGTCAGTTGCCTATTGAAGGAATGAACATGCGGAGGAGATTGTATATAGAGCGCTGCGTTTTGCCGTTGACAAGAGACCAGACAGCATGTGGTTCTCCTATTTTGGTGGTGGTTAGGATCAGAGGTGAAATTGGCCTTAGCATTCCCCGGCTGAAATGTCTCTGATTGCTTGGACTGGAAGCACTCCCACTTGTGCTATCCCTTCTCAGTAACGAGGAGGATGATTTTACGCTCTTGCCAGCTTGTTGAGTGGCTTCTCCTATGTCTGTTAGTAAAACAAACCTCACTGAAGGGCTGTGTATATTAGATTTATTGAACCCGATGTGTCTTGTTGGTGGTCTACGGAAAAATGCCCAGCTCGCCACTTGCTTGAGGAAGCGTGCTATTTCGGCTGCGAGAGATCAAGACCTCCTGAGAGGGGTCGTAAACCGCCTTTTCGATGTTCGTTCCCCTATCAAACTCTATCGATCCTTGGAGCGGTTTACAGGTGCATCTTTGCGGTTGTTACGATCAATTCTAGGGGTATTAGGTGCCTTTCTGGTGAGCATCTATAACACATTGTAACGGTTGGAGGTTGATTCTCTGAGGCTGGGTCTAATTTCTCTGCGTAACATCAACAAAAGCGCATGGCCATGGGTTAAGGTCAGCAATAGGTGAATAAAAAATCGGCATTCAGTAGTTCGAAACCCGTCATAGGTATAATTTTGTGATAAGCTTATATGCGCCGTTAATCCCATTCTGGACCAACGCCGTGTAGATGAACATTTGGGTGAGTCAACTCAAAGTAGACGACACTGAGGAGCAGACTCGTGCTGGAAAACCTGTATTTTTATGTGTCATATCTGTGTAAATGTAAATACCTGTTTAACCTTGCCCCGATGTTAATGCATGTTGCTTTGCGTGCTAAGCCTGAAGATGACGAGGGCATAATAAATATTAAAAATACCTGTCTATATTTTCGTCGATGAGACTGTATATTTAGGAATAGCTTATAAATCTTGGAAATTTACAAAATCATTTTCTAAGATTAATTAGGGGAGGAAGATTGCCAGTGTTGTCCAGATTTTAATCATTGATATTGCTTCGAACTTCCCATTTACGTGGAACCGCTAATACAGATATACTAAGTATACATGTTGCCGAAAATAAATACAAATATTAGAGCTTCGATATTTCAACATTGCGAAATATATGTTCACTATTATCATGGTTAACTGTCTCACTATTTATACAGTGCACAGTGAAGGATGGATAGGATAAAATACATTTGGATGCGCTCCATGTCCAGTCATATGTCGATGTGGCCTTGAGCAACTCATATTATTATTACTGAATCTTTAACTAACGCGGCAATGCTAGGGTATCAACTTGGTTTATATTTAAATGTTTTGTTTTCCAAAGAACCCAGGATGTACATTCGCTTGCGCTGAGTTTATAAATGGTTTGAAGTAGTACACTGACAATTTACCTTATCTGCACATTCATTCATAGTAACCTTTGATTCCCATTACTATTTATTAAACAGGCTTTGTATATAATTTTCGTTCACAACTTTAATACCTCTTAACTGTTATTTATCTATGGCACCAAAATAAGTATTGTTTATGCATATAGACGTCAATTCTTCAAGTGTAGTTGGTAACGACTAGTTGCAAGTTATTAAACGCAACCTGCTGGAGTTCCGAGATTTCTGCGAGTTTGCGAGTTCAACATGGAGACTGAGATATAGATTTCGACATTCAATCGGCGAGAGATTCTTCGATACTGTGATTAGAACAAACAAGTCTGAGTAATCCAGCGCGTAGCATATCTTCTTAGCTATGTGGTATTCTCTTCGATTAAAAAACCTCAGTAGACGAACAACGCGAAGCTCTCGCAGCAACAGTGTGCCGATTCGCCAGATCACGGCCGCTACCGAGACTAGCAAAAGAAGTAGATACCAGAACCAGATAAAGACAAAGATCTTCTCATTGAACACATTCTGAGCAAGAAGACAAAATGAATTCAGCTTTTCTACATCTCCACTGGGCCCGTACAGATGAAACACACACTTAGCCGTTCGTGGGAATATCCGAGCAAGGCTATTCGTGGACCTTAGCACCGTTACTCCGAGCAACCAGAACTGGTCGCTTAGAAAAATGTTAGTGAACACAATCTGGCCAATGAGATTCACGAAAAACAGAAATTCGGAAAGATAAAACATTGCAGCAATTGAGAAGTGTGTTCCCCTTGACTTCACTAAGTAGGCTGCCAGACGAGCTGTGTCCTTTGTCACTAGATGTGTGAAGAATTTACCGCCTGATAGCACCCAAAGATATCTTGGCAGATAGAAAATGTAGGCTTGCACTACGAGGACAGCACATACCCAAGGGTAGTATCTGTGATGTGACACTGTAGGCCCTGTCGCATTGGAGCTACCGTATATGTGAGGATACTCGGCCTCAGGCGACTCTGGAAGCGTATACGTTGAATGCATCCAGCAGAAAGTATTCAGAATATGCTTGGGTACTACTTCAGGTATCTGAATACAATCGATTGCGTTGCCAAAGTGGTCGACTGATGTGATGAGAAGTCCCAATAAAAGAAGGATTGATGCGGTAGCTTTGTAGTGCAACTTTGACACGACACTGTCCATATTCACTTGTTGTCCTCGGATCGCGTGGTAAAAGTCCAATAGCCGACGATATCTCGCTATGTTAACCATTGTCTGTGAATATGATATTTGGGGGACAGCTGAGAAATGCCGTTGACACTCGACGCGCAGACAACCAACAACCCACTTAATAAAATGAGTCGAAATGAACTTCGATCAAGCCGATCTGACCGATCTCTAGGGAGCAGTCGTGGTGAGCGGTGTGAACCATGATTCCAGTTCGTAAACATCCTAAGTCACTATCAGAAACAACGAGTCATTTCGAAGAACGAATGCTGTCATAGTCATTATTTTCATCATCATCAGCGGCGACGTTGCCTTTGAAACGGCGCTAATCGTTGATTGAAAAAGTCGGCTTAGCAACGCTCGGTTTAGTGACCCCTAGACACATCAGCGAGCTGTACACGCTACATTCTACCGAATAGTATCGAATAGTAGCTTTACTGTCGAACAGCTAACGGGAAAAATGAAGACGAACACTTTCCGTATGAGAAGCAAGAAAAGCTAATTTAATCATAAATGTTGTTTGCATTTAAAAATAACAAACTAAATCACTAAAACTGGTTAAAAGTCCCCAATTCCAGTCGCATTTCAATTTTGCTTAAATTTTTCATACGACCGTCCTTTGTTATTCGAATGTTTTTTTGGGGGAGAGCAGATCGACGTCATCGTAAAATCATACCTGTGTACACCTTACAGCCATCTTCTCTGTGAGTGATGAGGTGTTTTTCTTTGGGAAGTCTCCTATTTGACGTGGCACAGATAGTATCTACTGGTACTATAAAATTCGTGACATACGCGGAGATGTAGAATCGCACAAATCGTAGAGGAAGTGCAACTTTACTTCAAGAAATGCTTGCGCGTTATTTAGATTTGGTTTAACGGTGTTGTCGCATAGAATGAGTTTTACGCTAATAAATACGGTGAAACGCACAACTATGGGTAGAGAATCAAATCCACTATAGGCTATGTCCTTAAGGATCATGCTTTGTGTATGTTGAGCGTCGTCAACAACCTAGGTATAGAATTCTCGTAAATTCTACATTAGAATGAGTAGATAGCATACACGTAACGTGTTAATCGTTTCTTGTGTGAAATTGGATGAAATTGATAGTGTTTTTGGTGTGGAGAATATGAATATACAGTCCAAGCTCTTCGAAGCTCATTTCAGTTCAATATTTACATCTGAAATGAAAATATATGACAACATTTTGAGGGTATTAACTCGAAAAGATGGATACTCACAGCCGGGAATCGACTACTCGATATATTTTTTGCCAAAGAAGCGTTTTGGACTATTTGGCTACAACGGCACAATATATTAACCGAGACTTCCCCGGCCTCGTCCATCGAACAAACATTCAACCACCCCTTTCGACTCGCTGAGCTGCTTTATGTAAACAACTTCGTCACTGGGCAATAGCCCGCACGGGAGAGGTGAGAGGGTGGTTCAAGTTCGACGAGGCAGGCCGAGAAAGTTTCGAGAAATGTATCGGGTCGTAGTAGCCTAATAGTGAGCAAATCTTCTACTTCGGCTAAGAAGAGATCCGGGATTTTATTCTTTGTTCGCGCTTGTTCATCCTCCGAGTCAATATCTTCAAGATACTGTCATATAGACAGAAATATATGTCAAAGATCTACGCTCGAGCTCAAAACCGTATATAGAATATTTGATATATTCATATACTTTATTATTCATATGTTCTAATAACGAATATTGTCAATAGAGCAACCGAAGCTTCCTACATATGCGACATGAAAATGAACAGAACACTTCGAATCTCAGAGCTTACACGAAATTCGAATTCTCGAAATAGATGTATAGGGCGTAGAAATGAAGTCCTTTCTAATTCCGTTCGAAACGAATCTCGCTATTTGCGGGATCTAAATACATTTTTGAAAGTAAAATTATTCAACAAACTTTGGTTAATTACTCGCGGCTTCCTCTTTCAATAATTCGGATGATTGTTTTGCCGAGCTCTAAAATTTGTTTTATTAATTGGCTATATAGTACCATAGTTTAGTGGCACACACGTGAAACAGATAATAAAAAAAGCTAATGTCGAATATAACAGCGACGATATTATATACATCATTGAATAAGCTCGGCCTAATTGCTACAAAGGATTATTAGCATCTGCTACGAACTTTAACTTGTAACAGATTCAAATAAGAATAAATAGAAAGAACATATATTATAATACGAAATATAATGCAGCTATTAATTTGCACATAAAATTTACTTTATTTAATAGTCAAACGGATGGAATTCATAACACACGGCATCCATAAATACATAGTGAATGTTACTCAGTTAGCATCTTTCATGAAACATATTTTCTATTTCCAGCCCTCGAGACTGCGAGGATATTCTAACGCTGCTGTAAAACTGTACAACGTTGACAAATGGCAGGCACAATTGAAAAGCTCGCTTGCAGGAGCTGCCTTCGATGAAATTCATTGTAATTCTTTCATATTTATATATACGACATTTTGACGATATATACTATTATATGTGTATAAGTCCATGCAGATTGATCATGGTCAACAAGGCCATGTATGTGAGAGTGCCCACTATGTGAACAGTATATATATATACAGACCAGTTTCTTAACAGGTAGTTAGTTGTATATTCGTTCTAGCTATTCTGCGTTGGTTAGCGAAGCGATAACGATTGCAGTTTTAGTAGTCCTGTAGCAATAGATAGCTGAGCGGGCTCTTTATTCTGTCGCTCATGACTGGCACTACCGTCTTTTTACACGATTGGCATTTTTACAAATACTGCTACAATATATTGTTGCGGAATGACGTGCATGTATATTAAGACGTTGGCCACCACGACGCCCTTAAATTCGTTTTTCAATGTAAGTTATAACATTTGAAAAAAACTTGCATCGAACAAATATAATATATATACCTAAGCCATCGCTTGACTGTCTACAAAAATGCCGCTCAGTGTACGTTGCACTGGTGGGCACACAATTCCGTTTAACCCGTGTTGATGCCCAGGAGTCGCGTTATGTCTTGCAATCATACGGGGTGTATCTGGGTGTTATGTAGACCATAGTATCGTTTACGATGGGTCATATTATTTATATTGATTTCTGTAAAGAATATTATTACAGGGGATATGATAACACATCAATAATATCGACTATTCGTTGTCTCCCTTCTTCAACATCGAGGGCTATGAAGGCAAATTTCATGCTCACTTTATTATAGATAGGGAGTTGATTTGTTTTCAGAAGAAGTTTTCGCTTTATGCTAACGCCGTTGTCTCGACTGATCCATTCGAGGCCTCGTCGAAACTATAGTGCTTCTCTGGTTTCGAAAACTCAGTATACAGGGCGATATACAGGTTTCTACATGCGATTGGCGAGAGATTCTTCGATATTGTGGTGAGGACATACCAATCAGAGAAGTCTAGCGTATGACAGATTGTATCTAACATATGCTGTTCGTTATGGTTAAAATATCTCATCAGTCGAACGACTCGGAGCCGTCGTGCAAACAGCGTGCCTAATCTCCAGATAGTCGTAGACACGGAGAGCACCAGAAGGAATAGATACCAGAACCATAAGAACAGGAAGATTTTCTCATTGAACACATTCTGTCCAAGTAGACACAACGCGTCCTGTCGCTGTAGATCTCCACTGGGTCCGTAAAGGTGAAAGGTACACTTTGCTAGCCGAGGGAATATCCTGAGCAGAGTACGTGGTTGCATTAATACCATCACGCCGAGAGGTACGAACTGATAGTCTAACAGAACGTCAGTAAGCGCAATTTGACAAATCAGATTCAGCAGAAAGAGAAATTCGGTAAAATGAAAATATATGGCGATATAAGCGTGCGTGCCCTTGTGGGTGACGAAGTACTTAGTTAGAATATGTGGGTCACTCGTTGAACAGAGATGTATGAAGAATCCGCCATCGTACAGCCTCCAAATGTATCGGGGAAGATAGAAAAAGAATGATTGCATGATAAGCACAAGACATACCCACTGGTAATACCTGTGATAAACCACCTTTGACTTGTCGGCATCGGCCTCTTTGTAAACGCCCGGATGTGCACTATCCGGTACCTCGGGAAGAGTGAATGTTGAGTGTATCCAGCAGTACGTATGCAGAACATTGCTAGGTACCAGCTCGGGAATCTGCACGCAATCGATGGCGTTACCGAAATGCTCGGCTGAGGTGACCAAGAATCCCACAATTACAAGTATCGACGCAGTGACCTTGTAGTGCAGCTTAGCCACGAGATTGTTCGTCTTCACTGGTGCTCCTCGAATAGCGTTGTACATCGGCTGGACCAATAGGTCCAGCATCGTGCTAATAGTCGCCATATCGAATTTTTGTTGTATAATGTATCTTTATACCGTGTATCCTATTCTCTCACTTTAAAAGGCGGCACAAATATTTGTGTATCATGCATACACAGGTAGGCAACTCTCCGTGCCCTTTCTGTCAGGCACTGAGCTTCAGAACAACAACAACAACCACAACCGCAACAACGAAGAAGGTAGAGTCTTTTCAAAACGAGTTGAACTATCACTTGATTCCCTCTTCGTAATTTGTTATTATCTCGCACTGTGTTGCACACGTTTTACGATAATCGTCCCATTTCAAATGATGTACAAATAGGCTGTAATTCATGTCACGAGTGCATGTCCATGCTGACTAGGCAACTTTGTTTGCCAGCTCGAACGGGGATGGTAAGTGCAAGCGACGCTTGGTCGGTTCGTTGGTCTGTTGATCTGCTGAATGGCTTGCCACAACTTGTCGTTTCTCCTTCGAACTCTGTTGCATAGAAGCTGCAGCCTCCCGTATTCCTGTCGCCTGCGTGTGTCAGCAGACGTCGCGCTCATTAAAGTGCCGTTGATGAAACCGTCGCAACGCGGCAACGGAAGCTACAGCAGAAACCTGCGCGATATCGGTACAGTCAACATGCGTTAGACTATGTGTTGGCATCGGTGACGGTGCCGGCGATGGTGTCGATGATGCGATCTGCGAATATCCCCGTGTCGCGGCTAAAGCAACATCTCGGATCGCTTAACCACCTCGGCTCCATTTTTTTCCTTCTGTCCTGATCGGCTTTGCTCTGCTCCGCCTACCTGCGTCGATAGTCTTAGGCAGCGCACTAATCACTTTTTCATATCTCGCATCAACAGAAGGATACGACGATTCTTGCCACAGGCAGTGCAACTATGGGTGAGAGAATTTTAATGAAGCACTCGGACGAGAGGAACCGCTTCTAGTTGGATAGCCCTAACTGCTATTTATATTTATATTTATTTATATGATAGCGACGCTTCTCGTTTCAGCCGCTGAGTCTAGACAGCGATGTCTACTAGCCGACTTGAATTTTGCACCAGTCTCTATGGAAGTGTACGGAAGATAATTTTGATGAGATGAAATAGGGCAAGAACACCGTTCTGAGCAGTCGACCACACCGTTTCCAGTAAAAATATCCCACGTAACCATTTTGTAGAACATTTGTTCTCGACTAGATAGGCCATAGCGCTCGACTCTGAACATGAAGGACTGGTATAGCCTACAGATGAGAGGAATGATTACGCGCGAGTGGCACAGTTGTCCTCTCCAACAGCTGCCTGTTGCGACGCCATTCGACAAATGAGAAAATCGTGTCCTGTGTCATCTATGTGTGTGTGTCGTCAAGTAGATCGCCTGTGAGGCGATGGTCATGTGCATACTCGCCACTGCAGGATATATTCGCTCTCACATGAGAGCGGCCTGCAAATGCAGCGGTTTTTCTATACCCGCAATGAAGCTATACTAAGTCTATTGGTGGATTTATTTTTCGACGAGCATTTTTCTCTAAGGCTACAAATTTAACAATAGTAAATAATATCAATGCACTGTCAGAAGAACGACTTATTTATCGCAGGCTTGACTGACAATATTAGAGATTATAACTCGTAACTGGTGATCTGGAACCATTCTTCAAAACATTGGCCACAAAACTGAAGAAGGAAATGCCTTATAGTATGATGTGTCCATAATCGTTGGGTGGGATGCACCCAACGATTTCTCATGTGGGTAGCCCTCCGCCACCGAAGCGGACGAGTACGGGTCATTTAAACTAATTTTATTTTAGATAGCACCGCTTGTATAAAAAGCTGTAAAATATAGTCAGAAGATTCTAAATTGCAGGTTTCTTTTCATCGATTGCAACCGGGGGCGCCATATGCATCGATCTCTGAATGCAGTCTATATATAATACATGAACATGCGGTAATATACAATACAATATCGTCGTAGATCTTATTTCGCTCTCCCAGAATCTGGCGGCGACTGAAAGCTCCCTCTTATGCCATGCGACAATTTGGCAACAGGAGACTATTAAAAGGTCGACCTTTTAATGTACAGTGGAAATTCGTCGAAGCTGTTAGCTTAAGCCAGAGTATATTTTCCACGTAACTCTCATGGCTAAATTACAAACAGAGATAATCCGTATCTGATTGGTTCTCCGTCGAAAACGAATCAATTTGACTGAAAATGTCGCACGAGGCAAGAGCATCTAATATATCCGCTCTGGCAGCGTGCCAAGGTCATCAACGAAGTGTCTCCTTATTTTAGGACCTATAGGGCTATAGGTAGAGCTATAGTACAGCTCGGTCCTGTCACTTGTTATCTAAGATGGTTGGGTTGAACAATCTCTGCGCAACACTGCCTGCTGTCTGTCCCATGACAGCTTCAACACTACGGTCGCTTTTCTATATAGTTATAATTACCAGCCTCTAAGCAATTCGCCTGACCCGACTTTAATCAGGCCACACGCCGTTGCCGGTCCATCACTGGCGTACATCCTTCCGCCAACATTCACTCATGTGTCGTTGGGCATTAATGTCACTTTCATATTATAACAACAGCGCGCCAGCAACAAAAGACAACAGCGTATATATATATATATATATATATATATATATATTTGTTACACACGATCTTTATTGATCAGCTTGTTATTTATTCACGACGATCTGTCTTATTCCTGTCTTGTAGTAGCCGTAGCGGGCGTTGATGGGAAGTAACTAATGGATAACATGGAAGTATGCCCTCCTTAATTGAAATATAAACAACAACAGCAGCAGCAACTTCGAGAGTGATAACGGAACAAATGTGTGTCTGTATGAATGTGTTTATTTATGTATGTACATAAGTATACCTATTTCTAAGTGGGTGAGTGACTGTGTGTTTTACTTCTCTCTCTCTCTCTCTTTCCCTCTATTTTTCTCGATATTTCCTTGTGCACACAGGAGAAAGAAGCGCTCTTCTGCCCGCGTTATGGACACGTGGCCATCAATCTGCACTGAACGCACCGCTTCAGCAGCTGAGGCACAGGGGAAACGGACATAGAAGCCGAATGATTTCTGCTGCTGCTGCTGATGAGACGACATTCAGCGCTGCCGACGCCGAATTCATTAGCGCCCTTTCCCGTTGATCACGAGTCCCTTAGCCATTGCAGCAGCAACTCATCAGGTACCTACCATCGTCCCGCTTTGTCCACAACCACAACACAACCTATATTAGGCGCCGTCCATAGACAATCAGCCCCTACACGACTACCCCTCTCTAGCAGGAGAACAAAGAATAAAGGATGGATGACCACATCGTCACTGGCCAGAGTGATCGCCGCGCCGAGTTGATGGATCCGTTGGAACGACGTCTGCGTTAAAACGGAGAGAAGGGGAGAGGGTTTTTCAGGAAGTGTCGAGAGCGATGGAAAAAACAGAACGACCACAGGAGATGTGGACATAGAAATGGATGGGGGCGAAGGACTGTGGAAGTGAAGGGACCTGAATCGCTAAAGGGGAAATGCGGGAAGGGATGATACCACGGGACGACAGACAACATCGCGACAGCCACCGGAGTCGGTACGAGTACCACCAATGTCGGTGGTTGTCTCAGCGGCTCACTTTGCTGACCACAGTGACTCAATTAGCTTTTTAGTGGGACAACAGCTAAATAGCTGACTACGCAGTCCAGAGACCGACCGTTGCTGGAGGCGTGTGTCCCCCTGTTAATTCTCCCACTGACGAAGAGCTTTTCGAGACGTTATCAGATCGAAGGGAACCGCTCACAGTATAGCAAGTACCAACGAACTGATCAGCATTGGCCACCACGATTGTGTCGATACCCAATAGTCGTCGACGTAACCCAAACAGCATCGTCGAACGAACGAATGATGTTCCTTGGTTGTATACGCGTCCACTATGCATGCATTTACATGTTCAAAGCTATCTTAGCCCTTGGTGTTCTGGTATGCTTCTTCAGCCATAGCTAGACCGCCTGGCACGCCGACCGGCCGGGACTGTTGAGTTGGTCGCGATGATGATGATGCTCATGTTCAGGACACTATGTGTCACTCATTCTCTGTCTTTCTTTTATCTCACTCTCTCCCACTGCCTCCTTTTCTCATGCCCTAACGAACTCATGTTCGTTAATAAACCGCACACCCAAACTGCGTGCACAAGCGAACTGCTTAGTTCCGGACGCCCCGATCTCGGCAGGATGGAACCCCGCCCAGGCAGCTATGAACAACACAAGCAACCGCTACTTCTAAGTCGCGCCACACTGTTCACGTCATTATCATTAACTAGATAAGATAAGATTATCTGCTGCTACTGGTGCTGCCACCACCATAGCCGCATCGGTCGCCCCTACGAATACCCCTCGGACACCTCTTTCATGCCACAACAATAACAACAACAACAAATATGATAAGAAGGAAAAGAGAGAAAGATCTGTGTAAGGTTGGTTGGGTGTGTGCGCTTGAGCCCGCCTGTCTCTCTCTCTCTCTCCCTCTCTGTAGTTGTTCTTAGCTAAACGAATGAACAAAGCGGTGATCTTGATGTTGATCTTAATCAGTAGGGTGAGTATGACGCGTATTTTGTAGCGGTGATCGTTTTAGATTGCGAGACAGGATGAACTTACGGCTTGGGTTCGAATCCTGCAAGACGCGGAGAATCTCTCGATCCCTTTATCATTTTTCATTATCTATGGATCGTTGCCAGGTACGACAAAGTTGAAAACAAAGCACGTAGGCACGGCGACATGTCCTCTTGGTAATAACTAAAGGTTTAGAGCCGAAGCCTGTCACAGGGAAGGGGAACAACTGAGAATTAACTCAAAGAATGCTTAGTGTGGCTCAGCCGCCGTCGACGTGGCCGACGTTCACAGCTGGGACTCTGCCGGATTTTACTTGCAGTGAGTCGCCGGTTTTATATACCACCCCTTCTTTGGTTAATAAAGGTGTATATGTATTGTATATATATATATTGAGCCTTCGACGAAATTCCGAAGGTGTGGGAAATATTGTATTACTGCTGTACTATTGTGAAAGCACATGTTTAAAATATGAATACATTCAATATTTCCCTTGCTAAGAAAGATCTTAGACAATGCTTTGTCGACAATATTTTGTACGAACTAGTACGACGTATCTTGGCTGAAGTTAAATATGTGTGGATCTATGAAAAAGAAAGTGACAAATTGAGGCTATCCGAGAGTTGCTGTGCCGTACGGGGGTGGGCGTTAATAATCCTGTGTGTTTTATTAATTATTTTAAATGGGGCGAACGGCATAGAGTCCTGGATGGAAGCAGTCATTGGGAGAAGTCTGAAGACGCGTGCAGAAATGATTGATTAGAAACCGGGCTGACTTAAGATGCCATATGCCTCATGCTTGTTGCTTGTATTCATCATCCACGATCGTCATTGATACAGCACATTATAAATGGGTGCAGCAGCATTCATACAAGGGCAACTAAGCGGAGTATATCTTTTTGTTTCGCGATTGTTATTATACCCTCATGGTTATGGCGTTACGATATCACATTACTTATACAGACACTACATATTATAATTACAACTTTTAGCTACCCATGCTTCATTAGTATGATTCGACACCATGGACTAGACAAAAGAAATATTACTTTTGTAATTATTACTATTATTATCCTTTTATAATGGTGCTGCACTACTACGGCTGTTGATTGAAATATGATAATCAAGTCTGTATTGTCTATCAAGAGTGGATTTGTTATTGGCTGAACAGTTTTATTTCTATTTTCATCTCGTTGTTCGTACGAATGTTCGAATTTCGTTTCTTTTTTGTTTCACTATTGTGCAGTTAGTTCTAATACCCAACGATCAGATGACATTAGTTGAAATTCAGGACAGAATTCGGCACATCACCGGTGGTTAGTTTGATTCTGGTTTTATTCAAGAGGTGGGTACCTACATCTGACTAAAAATAAAAGTATATATATATAATTTTCATTCGGTATCGTAGATAATTCGAGCACATTGTTTCGCTTTACAGTACCTGTGTAATACAATAGACATTTTGTCTGCTAGCTGCTTATTTGCTTGGTACAGGAGGTAGCGAATTAGACCCTGTTGCCACAACAGTTCTACGACGCTCGAGAGCTGTTCGTTTAATTGATGTCATTATTATTCCTCTTGTACACGTAAGTCAATCCATTATATTATAAGTGACACCACTCAATGATCAAAGCTATCAGACAACTTCTTGACCACGTTGAGAGCTTAAAGGCAGTTCTTCTTTCTGTTATATGGACGCATGATATAATATTCTATATTATCGAAGGTTTGTCATCACTTGAGGTGCACAGTTCAGATTTATTTGGAACTTACGTATGTCACGCCACCTATAGACCACCTTCATGAAACAGTTGATTTCATCTTGGTCGGTATAGGCTACGCCGCGAACGTCATTACCGGTTAACTATGTGTTGGTACTTGCGAAGCTACTACCATAGAAAAGACAAATGTAGATTTCAAATGAATGGATAATCATCGTGTTATGGGGAAAAAAATCTAAACAATAAACAGATATCGATTTCGTCACAGCTTTGCGAGGGAAATATACACGAGTGTGCAAGTGTTCCAGTTTATTCCCTTTTGGTGTTTTATTTACCTGTGCGTTTGGCACCGCCACCACTGAAGATGTGCATGTCGCAGTGTTGCACCTATGATACTTAGTGGCCACTAATCAGTGATTCACCTGCCATTGAAAAACTCTGTCCACGTTGCAACTAGTCCACAACAGATGTCAAATCAGAAGCATTCGTGCCGACGGACAAAAGGCAGATAATTATCCTTGGACGATCGATAGTGCTATCGAATCATGACTGATTCGTGTGATGAAAGATGTTTCTGTGGAGCTATCTCATGTTTCTTCATGAATTTCACATGTCTCCAAGCAAATACATGACTCCAAAGAAGAGTCCGTACGCTTCAAGCGAATCGCCTTAGCTGATCGCATGCGCGTGCTTGAGTGGCGCCTTCCAGAAACACAAATACAATGCGATATAATGAACGCCTGCCCTTCTCTACCACCTACATGAAACTGATTTTCATTCAGTCAGGAATAGCTGCCTATATGCGACCTTCTTTGAAATGGTTCAGTATTTTCGTTGAACCCAGGGACAATGGTGCAATACCTCACATCGTAGTCGTATTTTTGCACGGCATTTATTCGTCATATGAGTGGGTATCGTGCAACGGTAACACGCATTGTCCGAGAGCAATATTTGCCTGCACTAGTCAAATAACGGTGCCGGAGCTCTGTGATGACTAGAACGAGGGTCTCCGAAAAAAATACGCGAATATTCCGTGCCACTAACTGATCTTTGAATTGAATTGCAGAGAGAGCCTCCTTTGTCCGTACGAGCTATCGCATCGCTCGCACGACGTAAAGTCGAGACGGTCATGCTCGCCGAATGATGCCGAGAGAATCATATGGCCATTGTTGTTGTCGAATATTTGGATCGCTATTGTTCTGATTCGGGCTACCTCAGTGAAGGCTAGAAATTCATGCATGTCTACGGACCTCGTTCTCTCCGACAAACTATAATTATCCTTTTAGGTTATCCAGTTCCCGAAAAACCTAAGAAATAGCTGGAGTTCACAGTGTCCCTACACTGTATTGTCCGTTCAATATCCCACTGGCAAACAGCAAATTATTGAAAACCCCACTGCAGGTGATAGCACCCAAATGGACCTGCATAAATCCGCTTTGAGATGCCGATCGCGAGACGATAAAAATTTAATTCATAACTGTGAAGGCCCGTGACGCTGTGCAATTGAGGAATTCGGTCCATATACTCACGATATATACTCCCTAAATTTCCAGAAGTTTCGTTAATTATGGCCAATGACAAGTTGATAATCTATACCAGCACACGCTTGATCTAACATCTAGCGGGGCGTCCAGAGCGGTGTCTTTCTTATCCCTGGCCCTTTATTATTAATTGACGCCCCATATGCACAGGAGCTGATGCATCCTACAATATGAAAATTATGACATTGAAATTGCGCAGATCAAAGCTCTCAAATATGGCTCTTCGTGGCCCGATCCTCTCTGCAAATCTACCACAAAGCACAAAAGTATATCCTTTTACGAATTGCTTCCCACAACTACGTAGATATTTGCCGCAAAAGTAAGGTCAAAGCTCTTACTTTATTTATAAAGCTCTTATTATGAAAATCAAATCTCCGATATGTGAGTAATCTCATTAGTCACAAACAGCTTCAGCTTGAAGTAGGAACTTAAGCTTGCCCTTGACTTGTGATAATGTTATCAAGATCCACATGGACCTGAGGCTGTATCGGCTACTTTAGATTATTTATGTTATCTAACAAAATAAATGTACATGCCTAAACAGATAAGCAAAAAAAGTTGTTACTCTCATCATCTCCCAACTTAAAATGATAACATAAATCGTTCTCTTTCAGAAACGTTGTAGTTATATTTATGAGATTATTGATAGGATATAGTTGGTGAAAACTATTTTATTTGAAGGATATCCCATGTTCGAAATTGCGGGTAAATTAAATTCAACAGCTTCTTCGACCTACCGATTATTTAATGATTACAGCGTCTTTCTAATTTTTGGATATATTCGTCTTCTTGCTCTTCGTGTTGGCATTACGCACTCATGTTTATCCTCAGCAACCTGTGGACCTGCTTATTATCGATTTGTCCGTTGTATTAGTAGTATACGATCTAGTCATCATTTCGACTGGGTATCCTCTCTAAAATGAATCGCCATGATATGTTTTACCTATCCATAGTTTGTCTGGTTATCCGGAACTCTCATTTTTAAAACTTGCACCTGTTCGATTGTGTGCTGGGAGGCTGCTTGCTGTTGACCATGCGTTTCATATGGGTCAAATGTGCATCGAATGTGTTTTTCATTAAGTTGCTGTGTGCGCCCATGTCACAGCTCCTTCTTACGAATGTTTTGGATGGAACATCATACATTCATCCACAACGTGAAACAACAGAACAGCCACTTATGAGCACAGGAATTAGACATTCTCCCCTGATTTTGTTCGGACACACAGCTGCTTCCTGATTGTACTAACTCTCGAATCAAAACAAACACACCACAACGGCTGATTGTCATTATTATTATTAGTAGTATTTCATTAATCGATTTTCAACTGGAAAGTTTAAGCATGAGTGAAAACAGCACGGGACGTTGACTGGAACGTGGCGTTCGAGTGAATGAGGTTCGACACTGTGTAATTAATGCCTTTGTGAGGGATGCCCACCGTTTGGAAAAACTTTAATGAAGTTTGAACGCTCTCACGACAAAGGCAGACAACTGAAGCGGCGCAAATGGAGTCAGACCTGCGAATAATGTAAGATGTTAGACACACGATTATTACGTGTTCAGTAGGTTACTCGATCGATATCGGGCAGGTACTAATCATTGTTATGCTTCTATATAGACTACATCATGCGAAAGAGTATGTGGTGTGACCTAGTTATATGTGGTGATGAAAACGAACCTGCGCCCATAGTATCTAAGATAGGCAAAGCAAATCCTTATCATGTATCCCCCGCCGACAGATTGACATGACGACGATTTTAATTTCAGCTAATGAGCACACCTTCATGTGTTAAAGCAAAATCGAGGGTAGCAATACACTAGTAATTAGTTAGTGAGCTTTCTTACGAGTTTGACGGATCTACAATAATACATAGTTTTAGTAGTGTGCGGGTGTAGAAATTAAAAGAAATATCCCGAGAGCCATATTCTGCCATAAAAAGTAAAAAGTCGAAAATAATCTGCTGCGGACCCTTTTTTTTTACCCTTTTTTGATTTTCTCTTTTAGATACATGTGGTAATAGTGAGCAACCATTATGAAATGGAAAGAACAACCAGGAAGTTACTGTTGGATTTTATTTAATGTAGTTAACTTATGCCCATTGTGTCGTACAAGCAAGATTTTACTAGCAGTCCTTGACTTCCCATCAAGAACGAAAGTGATTTAAGTTCTACGTCTGCTCTTAACTATAAAGCATAAAGATGCATTATAGCAATAGTGTCATACGATTCCTGGAGCACCCCAAGCCACAAATGTAGAATGACAGCAATGCGTAGATATTCCAACTCAATGGGTTCAATGGTTGAGTCCCAGATCTAACAAATAGTAAATGAGACTAGAATATTCGCTGGTAATTATGTATATGAGTCATTATTAAATAGTGTGTAACCATGAAAAATACAGCACCCCCCTCATAATGACTTAATCCTTCTTCAGCTTCATATCACGCAGCAATTCAGCCACCAGCATTCGAAAACCACAATACTACATGCAACACATACAAATGAATGCGACGTCGTCTAAGCGCGATATGTGCGTGCAAACACGTAATACCACTGTGAGCTCTCACAATGCGATGATAATGACCCGCTTAACTAGCCCCCAACCCGGGTCCCCATCGATGAACATAATCCAGTTATGGCAATGAATGGGTGAGTGAATAGCTATGATATTCATCATTGAATTTGTCTTGTTGTTTTATTGTTTAATATGCATATGATGTAAAAATGAAGTCAACGTGTGAATCGCCTCCAGCCACACGAGCATAGACGCGGCAGCCAGTGACACGAACAGATGTTGAGGTAGGGAAGGGTTGGGCAACTGCGTTGGAGGAACCGGCGACACCGGTGTGAGCGTACATCTATTGCCATACGTCATACACCATCTGATGGAAGACGATAGCCTTTCCCAACTTGCGGGCATTCCGCTGGAGAGGCCTAACGGACCCGCTCGCAATCGCCCCACGCGTCAAGAAGATACAGACCCACGGAGAAGCTAATACTCACTTTATACTGGTGTGGCACTGCCAAGCGGTCGACATCATACAGCTGGGCGTCTTCGGACTTCGTCGACGACACAGTACGGGGTGTCCCCTCCGGCGGTGTGGTGTGCATGTTGCTGTCTATGAATATATTGTATCCAGCCGGGAGCATCGTTGGCTTACCAAGAAGACAACAGGCGTCAGCTGCAGAAGCAGGAACAGCAGCTGCCGCTGCTGAGGAATCAAATCAGCCACAGCGCAACGAGGTGGACGACTGGCACCCGCCTCAGATAGTTGTCTTTCTCATCTGGTCGAGTGGGATCGCGTCTAGTGCCGAAGTGAAGTCAGTGGTGCCGTACACAGTAATGTCAGTCTATGTGTCTGTCTAGTTGCTGAGAAGTCAACAACAAAGTACAGTTGAGAAGAAATCAGTTACCAAGACAGTGGCCAGAGCAGCAACAGTGGTCGTTGTGGTGGCAGCCGCACCAGCAATCATCGCTCTGTGTGTCTTTGCTGTACGTCAACGGTTCGAGACGATCAAACCGAACGACGAGTTGGCGGTGGTCGTACGGTGGGTCGCCGCCCACGAGCTCGCAAGGCCGTGCGCGGAACGCGTTCCGCACTGCAGATAGGCCGATCGACCGACCAAGCAAGCAAGCAAGTGACGTGACAACGTGAAACAACAAAATTCATCGAAGACTGTATGCGTTCTATGCGCAATCTGACAGCAACGGATTGTGAGGACGCAGTGGCTATGCATTGACATATTAGAAGAAAACAACAACCGAGGAAAAGAGCGTACAATCAACAGCAGAGCGTGTACTGGAGATTACACTGGTGCCGTAGGGGGACCTGATGCCATTGACGGTAGTGGTACGGGCTGATCGCTAGAAATTACCGTCTGTCAATTCGTTCGGTAATCGTGAAACGACACTTGATTCGTAATTGGTCAGTAATACTAAGTGACTCACAAAACAGAAACGCGAGTGGTCAGCAGAAGATTCTGTAGGTGGGATATGCGATGTAAACACTAAACGTAAGCGGCAATTGAAGGCGGAAAGAGTGATTTATACGACGGAACAATTAAGTTATTCAATCAAGTTTTAAGGAATAATAAACACGCTTGAACTACACCTGATGCGAATGCGTGTGCGCTTATGCGTAATTGTGACGGCATAAATAAGACCTTCATGTGTTGATAGTGTTGTTCATCCAGGGTGGATACAGATAAGTGGATCCGGTGAAACGTTGTCGTGTTGCTGAGGATTATCTTCCTACCAATCCGCGCGATGAGGTATAACAGCACATTATGCTTACAATGGATGCCTACATTCGTGGTTCTTTATAGTGGATAGTCCTTTCGCCGCGTAACTTTGGCAACTGTTCTGAAATTGAAGAATTCCGGAAAACAGAACGGGGTGCGAAATTTACCATTTACCATTTACCATTTACATACCAAATTACATAAAAGTTACAAAATGGAATGCCCGACAATTAAATTGTGTTAACCCTATAAGTCTGTGTGGTGTGTGTATGTGCATAAACTAGCGTTCTGGATAGTTGAGAGTTGTTGTTGTTGTTCAACAGCAAAATAGCAACAATACAGCACAACAAATTCGAAACAAAGAGAACGCGCTATTGGCGCTGATTTGAGAACCGGCACAATCAACCGATGGCCGAGTCTCGAGTAATTACTCAGGTATATCGAACTCATACATTCGATATAACGAAGACGATCGTTAGCCGAATCACTCGTTTCGTTCGGCGATGAATCCGCGCGCTCAGCCATACACCGGTCTGATAGTAGAGTTGGCAACGGAAGATGATGATAAGTAGCTACAGGGCCGAGATGAATTATTTTTAACTCACACCCACTGAGCGGCATCGAGACAATCATTGTGCTAAATGTCGCCAGAAGAAGCTTTTTCTTAGCTGTCTCGCCAATTGTATAATATGACAATAACATACTTCAAACAAAGCATAGTAAACTTAAGGTAATTATGTACACCAAAGCGTTCTGGCAAAACGATTTAATTACAATTTGAACAAGAGAAGTATCATCTTTGGTTCAATCTATTCCAAGATAGCTGCATTTGTCCCAGAATGATATGGCCACGGAGGCTGGGGAAGGATGAAATTGACCACTGCTCGCTCCATTCAATCAAAAAGCAAAGCTCACCTCGAAAAAAATCATCTAATTGTTGAGTAATTCAAGCAAGATATCCTAAGTGAAGTTACGCTCCTATTATACATACGAAAACTTCAGTCAATAATAATTTATGGATTTATGCTAGGTGTGCACTTCTTACAGATCAGCTGTCTTTAAGTAAGTGTGACATGCGGTGTTGTGCTTCCGTTCGTGTGGCCGCCCACAGTAATTGTGTCTATATAGTAAACATCCTTGAGCTCGCTCGTCTGATGAGGGGATCCGGGCGATTGCGTTTGTACCCGGCGGCGACGGACGACAAAGGTGCAGACACCTTCAGAAAATGGAGACAATCGTGCACGATAACAGTTACTATTATACTACAGTGCCATTGCGACGACTACCTCCGTCATTAGCCCTAACGAATATTTAATTATTCGATAGATGACCCCCAATGCAATAGGAGGGGTCTACATGACCTCATGCATACGACCACTACTTCACAATGTATTGATAAATACCATGTGTATAATTAATGTAGTCTGTAGTTACCATACTAACTCACGTATTTGCTCAATTAGCTATCGTTTGAATAGACATCACTCTGTGTACGCCGTGGGCGGTGCTCTATAGTGAGTGCTTCTGATAATGCGCAACTATCTCATTAAACTTCTAATGGTAATAGAAGCTGAACTGGACATCCGATCTTAGTTTAATAGTAGATGATCGAGGAAGGTTGTCACTTTTTCAGCCGCGAAAAGACGAACCAATCGGCATTGAGGACAAAACAGTAACTTGTGAATTAGTTGGATCTCTTCTGATGCGAAAACTCAACGCATTACCGGAAAGAAATCGATTCATTGGGAGAAGCCTGTTGAAGAACTAAGTAAAGCTCGTGAATGGTGAGGCCACGAATGAGCTCCACAAAGATTTTGAAAGGTTCACCGAAACTAGTTTTGACTACGAGAGACCCCACTGCATCTGTGTGAGTAAACGAAAATGGCGGGCCTTCTCGATCTGAAACGCTGACAATGATCGAGTAACTTTCTTGGTCGATTTCACCCGAAACTTCATATAAATATCGAAAATGGAAATGATCTTTCTCGCCATGTTCCGTGCGTTTCCAATCCTATTTATTATAATTATCTCTCATTAGTCATCATCATGCGCTGTGTATTGCCGTACAAACCCCCCCTCGTAACACGCACACAACAGTACACGGGGAGTTCGGGAATTTTTCAATTTCAATAAAGACAGTATCACAGAACTTATAAAAGAGAGCCTATTCAAAGATGTGTTTAACTTAAAAAAATTCTCAAAAGCCTGCTGCCACCTAAGGTAACCGATGTGCTAGCTCAACATCGTTATGATCACTGCTATGTTCTCGCAATGCATCTGTGTGCACAAGCTTTGCAGACTAGCATGCTCACTGTTAAGGTTCTCTACTTTCAATAACAGCATAAAAAGGCTGATGACTCTAAATATTTTTGTTGTCGACGCAAACGTATTTGACAACCAGTGCCCATTATATCACCAAAGTTTCAAATTAATATATTAATAACTTGTTCCAGGAGGTCTACTGGAGAAGTTTTCTCGCCGAATATCAACACAACAAGCATTTAAATTAAGTGACAGTTTTTCTGTAACGTTCAACAATGATCAATTCTTATAGTTATTATTACATTGCGTTCAATCAGCTGCTAGTCCGTGGCAGATCAATAATTCAATTCAATTTCCGCTACTATTGATGCATAAAGCCGCGTGGCCAACAGTGGACAGCACTTTGCCGGTTTGGGCTTCTCAGCTTGAGTTACCGCTACGTAAAGTGATTTCCTCCGCTTTGTTATAAAATCGAATGAGTTGATATCCCGTCTACTTTAAAGCGTTTGCGTTATTCTGGCGGAATATATTCTGGATGAGTTGGGTACTTATGACATTTAGTGGTGCTTCGACGAAGCGTAAGCGCTTTTGAGTTATAGTTCTGTCACATCAAATCTTGTGGATTTGATGCCCAAGCAGTGTACAAGAAAGCCGGAAACGTTTTTATTACTCGTGAACTCCCAGATAGTCCTGGTAATTAGAATGATATAAGCTTACGTTTTGTGGCACCCTACCTCTGGTAGGATCGAACGTACAGCAGGATAGAAACATCTCGTTTCCAATACCTGCTTACTACTTTCGTGTGCTGTTAAATATAATGTGGTCTTCGAAAATGCAATTATCACGATGAACAAGTCTTTGTCTTAATAGAGAGACCGATTAAGGACGCGTTTGCGATCCTGTGCTAGGGACACTAATGCGTGTTGGTGTACAGGGCATTTGCAAAAATGGATTGACAGTTTTTAATATATTTCATGTTGTCCTCTTGGCGGACTGGTAGTGTCACAATCTTATTGACTAAACCCAAGATCCTTTCGGCTAGTGTGCTCCCTCTGTTCCACTTGTCTCTTTCCACGCACATGTGGAAACGGACCCTCTCTACCTTGATATTTTCAAACCATATGTATTGTCAACTGTCATTACACCCCTTGCTTGTACTTTCAATCACATACATACATTTATTTTGCTTTCATTGATTGCCTGGACTAAAATAGTTGAAGGTATTAAAATTAACTGGCTATTTTTAATATTTGTTTCGCCAAAGCCAGCCTGCTGTTGAAATCTGTCAGAACTTTGTGAGTGTGTCGCTCGCGCCAACCTTCAGCGAATGTACAGTTCAACCTTTGTTGTGGTGCTCGTGGTTTTAAGCGGAACATTTTGACAACGACAGGCACTGAACAGGGATCGGTCCAACTTGGGTTCTACAATTGACAAACGGATCGAAAAGATCGGGCAAGCGTTTTACAAAGAAAGCTTTGACGCGTAGTTTTCGCTCGACTAACTGGTGCTCCGCTGAGAACGTGTCATCAAAAAGTTTGTACTTGACTGCCTATGAACGAATTCGATGAAAATAGGTCTTTCGTAGACGGAGAAAAGGTAACAAGTGTCACATAATTGACATACAATTAACTAAACTTGTTTGAATAGTAATAGATCCTGCACCAGCGCTAATTTGATCGATCGATGAACATTTCAGTGGCCTATCTCGGTTACGGGGCCCTCGTTTAGCTCTTCTCCTGTTCGTGCTGATGCAATCACTGCCGTTACCTATTCCTAATGGAATCGCTGCGGTCGAAGCTCAACGCAAACTTTCGATAAATATCGTTCACAAAACTGCTGACTCGCATCACCACCATGGACACGGGCACGATCACGGAGATGGGCACGACCATGGACATGGGCACGACCATGGACATGGGCACGACCATGGACATGGGCACGATCACGGAGATGGACACGACCATGGACATGGGCACGATCACGGAGATGGGCACGACCATGGACATGGGCACGATCACGGAGATCGGAACCGAAATTCTCTCAATGAAGTCAACGATGGGTCGACAGCAACTAGACGAGGGAATCAGCCGCCGAACGGCTACTTTGGACCTGGTACCCCAATCAGGTAATGAACGTTGAACCCTTTGGTGGCCTGGTAGTGCATTCGTGTGCGCCACGCAATCGGAGGAGACATGTAAGTGCACGGGTTCGATCCCCACCGTGGCACATTTGCATTTAACAGACATTCTGTACATGTCCATTGAAATCTAGAATATATAGGTAATGTCAATAAGCAACAATCTAATCTATTTTAATGAATCAATTTTAGGTATGACTTCAGTGCTCCAGCACTGCCACGACCGGCGCGAAAATCGCCAACACTTCGTCCAGCACCCCGACCAAGATTTCCCCCATCAAGGTAACTAACTAGCAGTTGTGGATCTCGTCGAATAACAACCAAACTCGATTCCAACAGCAGGAGTGATTCTCGAATTGACGTCATAGTATAAAAGTGACCGCTTAACCAGCCTTGAAACTATTTTAAAGAGATTAATAACAAAACACATTATTCACATGAATGTCACTGACTAACCGCGGACGCTCATCTTCATAAGCCACCATCCATACCTGAATATCATATTGTTGACGATGGTAAGAACAGCACAAGAGTGGGCGATAGGTCATTGAGTGGGTCTACAGGTATAACAAGGATTCGTGTCCGGGTAAGAGGACTCCGATCGATCGTCTATATGATTGTGTATATATTGAATGGCAGGTTCTCATCGGCACAAGTTTCGCAAATCGTTGAAGACGCAAAAAAGCTGTTAGACGAACGTCTAGCCCACGAACAAGAGATTATCGTCGAGGCATCTCATATGGTTGCTGCTAGATCGAGTGGAAGTATCGCAGAGCTCAACCCCGGATGGGCACTTTCGCCAGCGGCCCAAGGAGGTGTATTAGCTACTAGAACGAGAAACACCTCTGTAACGGCCCTGCTTGCCGAGGAAGCAACTCGACTTCTTGTTAACAGGTAAACTAAGCCATTAACTAAGTGTCATTTGTGCTTTTTTTAGCTGCGTCTGTTGATTACGTTCCAAATTACAGTTTTGTCGATTGAGCAGCAAGAAAGAAAAATAAACACCAGAGATTCAAATACCATTGGTAGTTCAGTTGGTATATTGAGTACCAGTTAATAATCTAAGAGTAGCATATGATGATTATTATTGCTATACAGCAAATCTAACTACCCGCACTTCGTGCTACCACAACGCTTTAGGAACGGTTTGAATGGACAATCTGTGGCGCACGAGTTACCTCTTGTCGATGTTCGACAAACTGAATTGGATCGAGAATGTTCACATCGCTTTGAGCATCCGTGCCCACCTCACAAGTATCGCTCGTTCAGCGGCCACTGCAATAATGTGCAGAATCCCCACTGGGGAAGTTCCGGCACTCGATATGCCAGGTTTCTGGCCCCAGAATATGCAGACGGTAAGTCAACCCGTTGCTAGCTTTGTAACGATATTATAAACTGCCGGATATGGGTAGCTCGTCAGTTTGGCGACACTATAATAATATGCTGGCTTGAGCGACGATTGTCATTCGTGGAGCATTTCCGAGATTTGTTTTAAACGGACAACCGAACAAATGTAATCTACCGAAAACTGTCATATATCAAAATGTGAATGAATTTTCAAGGACATTTTGTAGCACACTGTTCTGCCATCCTAGCACATCTTAAGTGAATACGGTACAATTGCATTTATATAATATTTTGCGAATGCTGAAAAACTAATCATCCGACACCCTTTTATATAAAAAAAAGTTATATATTTCACATAAAGCGCATGGTATATGCCGCATCAGACAGCTCGAAACTGCGATTCCCAACTTAATCAGCCAGGGATCTTGATCCAAGCCAGATCTTATAGGACATAGGTCTCGAATAAGGAAAACAACTATCATCAATACTTTGCTTGTCATCTTCTTTCGACAAAAACACATTCAAAAGTTTCGTATTTCGGGATACATGCATATCTGCCCGTTTCGTCAGACTAATAGACATAGAGGTGTCTATTATTTTCTCGACCGGTGGGCTGTTAAATTTTAAATCAAATCCTCTCCGCTTTTCGAATTCTAGGGGAGATCTTAAAATTTGAAGTTAAAGCCTTTAGATTTCCTAGATACTCGTACCTTTCCTACAAATGTTGTAATTGCGGTGGTTGGGATTAGCAGCACGGACAAATCTTAATTGCTTCTTCATACATTCATGCTCTGTGGTCAAGGCTACCATATGCAGTATAATACAAGCACTCCTTTGCGATGTACTGTTGCATAATTTTTTCCTTAAATTACATACTCTATTTATACTGTATGTATACTTGACTTCGTTACCCAATTTAACATTAGCTGAATGGCCACGACACGGCCAATATGGCTTTCAGTTCTTCTGAGGCACGAATTTATCCGGATGCGACAAATCAATTTAATGCAAATAAACATCGCTTCATTGACTGTTATCTGTGGCTGGGGACTAGTTTTTTTTACTGTTCAATATCACATCGGTAAAAACTGCCCCGCTTGTTATACGATTCACCATTTGGCGGTAGATACCATTGCCGTCGGTCGCAGATCAGTTTTGCCAATGTAAAATGCTGCCAATGTCGACGAAACAGCCTGACACTGGATTCGCTCCCTCCCACGACTTCCGCCAAGAGGGGTTGCTTTCATTGTCGCAAGCAGTGACGCCATAGGAGCTGAATCATCGCCGTACTTAGCTACGAAACACCGTATATTGAGAATTACCATACATCTAGTCACATACAAACAACTTGCCGTACACAGTTGGTAGAGTTACTAGCGATCTTAGTATCTATCTATATATTAGTATCAATTATTACAATACGAATAATTGCACAAAATACTACATTGTAGTCGCTAAACCCATATATATCCACTATACAATACTAAACGTTGTGCATATTAACACATTGTTGTTGCTACTGATGCGCGATGTGAATAGAATCCCGTCTGACTATTGCTGACTAGCTGCCATCAGTCAGGGCGGTAACACAAACTTCAGCGTTCACTCGCAGTCGCCAGTTGGTGTTTCCATTGAAGCTGAAGTATGTGACCTCCATCAAATGCTTCTTGTCGGAAGCGCGGACTGCGTACACTGATCAAGGGTTAAATGAGTGATGTTGTCCCCGTATGGCTAACGTGAATAGATAAAACGAAGCAACTCGTTTTGAGTGCCATAGAATAGACGTTTCTGGTAGGAGTCGGCGATCAGTTTATGACTCACTCGAACACTTGAATGACATTATTTATTCTTTCTACTCTCACTATTCCGTCATGGTGGATACACACTTTCAAACGGTGCCGTTACCATCATAAGCAAGAGCTACTTCAGCTACGATGTATCACACAATTAACGCCGATAATATGCGCACACAACAACAACAACAACAACGGGAGCTAAAGCTACAACGGAAGCTGAATAGTTTATGCGGATATGTGGCCGTATCGATGCTCTCTTTCTTAAGCCCCTGTATTAAATATCTCCTGTGGACGTCATCGCCACTGAATCTGTGGAAGATGGCAACAAGAAGGATTTTGACTGGACACCAATTCGCATTTTTTTATCCACGCTGGCCGCTTCTTCCCACATACTCCAGATTAATATTTCCATTAGTGTACATAGATCGAATTCTGAGATATAAGGCAGTGCACAACTAGACATTTGGCGGGGGGCTGTTTGTCGCTGGGGACGATGGTGATTGCTTTGTAATCGCACTTTTGTTTTTGTTCGAACGATCCGTCGACCGAAGGCGCTTACGAAAGCCGTAACCGGAAACGGTTATAGCACGGTTCACCCGTTAGTATTATTGCACTTCGTCGGTTTGCGTAGGCGTGTCATAGTTGCCACTGTCGTTCCATTCGGCTGAGCATAGGGGTACTACTTGCTGGGTCTACCAAATCGTGGGGAGCAAAGTTTAACTAGAAAGGCAATAATGTTATCTTCATATATTATAGTAGAATGTACTAAGCGTCGCCATCGTTTGTATGTACTAACGACACGTAGATAGCACGGCAATATGGCCTATACAGCTAGATGACTTCTGTTTGTGTGGCTACTCCATGTCAAGTACGGCCACGTTCCCTCTCTAGTGGCTGTCAAGTTGAACGTCGTTAAGGAACGCGGCACCAGGCCACAACGCATTAAGCAATAGGTCTGCTTTTCTGTTTGGCACTATTGAAACGGATGTATAGGTCCTTATTTTATCAAACGAGGAAATTTTAGAGACGCTCCAACATCGCCGTACACAGCGCTCTTGGTGTAACAGGAGCGTTATTCTATATACAGGAGAGCCTGAAAACAGGCTTAGAGTCAGTATGTTAAATTTCACTCGGCGGAACAAGTGCTGAAAATTGGTCTAAGGAATGACGGAAATACTAATTCGCAAGACTTAATCTCGTATGGATATTGGGAGGAAGCTACTTTTTGAGATGTTTTATATTAGAGCGGCTATTTTTCACTCTTGAGAAGGAAAGTACTCAAGTTTGTTTCTTGCACCGCAGGACAGTCTATCGGATGAATTGCGACTAAAAACGTCGAGTTCAAGCTCAAAGGATTCTGCATGTGAATTTGTGCCTGATTTTTTATGGTAAAACTAAAAACGGCGTAAAAAAATATTGAAAGAAAATCGATGATTTTATAATACAACAATTCAGCAGTCAACCGGCCCCGGTGTTATTTTTAGATGATCAGCGCTGTGAAGTTGGGGCATATTTGTCATTTTATTCAGTCAATATTCAAATATACAAAATGCGTTCTAAGCGGACATCGCCGTGTCTGTTGTACAATGATTGAATCATTGATTGTCGATTAACCTGTTCATCTACGATCGTGCTCGGAACCATCATTCAAATTTTTGAAGATATTGGCCCAAAAAATCGACCCACTTCGCGAACGTAGAATCGAAAGTCTGCCTTGCCTTGATCAGCTTCTCTGTACATTATGCGGCGATCTAGCGATGCACGATTGTTATACTATACTTGATTATATTTAGCAATATTTAATTGTATTTAGCGCAATACATGCATCACTCAGCTCCATAGTATTTCAGGCAATATGTGTTGGCAGTGAAGAGTCACGCTCTCGCCGGTTCGCGAACAGTGGATAATCAGACGCAGGTCAAAATATGCGATTCGATGATTGCCTATATCTAATGCAATTTCGAATTTGTCGTTTGTTTCACCGGCAGGCGTTTCGGAGCCACGAAAAATCACCGGTGGCTCGCTCCCATCAGCCCGGAGCGTATGCCTCCGAGTTCATAGCGATGCAGATCGACCTCATCCCCATGTGAACGTGATGTTTGTTGCACTGGCAGAGTTTGTCGCTCTCGACCTGGCCAACACGGCCCCGTACACAGGTATTTGACTCTATCTCCATAGGTACTCATAAGCAGCAGCAGTAGTTTTTTTATTCAATATTCGCTCGCAGGGTTTAGTCGAAATGTGCTGTAGTGGACGCTTGATGAAATAGAGATATATACGTTTGTATCACATCGATATGTTGCCCATTTATATTAGAGCACATTGAAGGTCGCCAATTTTATTACGTGTATCGTGCATTCTACATCGTATAATTCTATCCGGAGCGGAAATAGCCGAAACGGATGAACCAGACAACAATCAGCTCAGACATGCGTTATATTGATATCACCTAAAATACAACATAGCCCTTAGAGGTTAGTTTTCGTTGAACGGTATTGAATTATTGCATATTGCATACAGGAACGCCTGCAGATGGCTGTTATGTAGGTTTCGACAGAAAGCGATCGATTATTGCAGACGACCCAGCTTTTTATTGGACACAGCCGACATTCACAAGAATATTTTATCTTTCTGGAGCGATGAGCCTTAATGAGCATATTTATTATAAGCGGCTGTATGCATGTCACCTCTGATCAAAGTAATAAACCGCTCATAGTTAAAATTTAGCTGTGTGTTGCTAAAAAGTTGTGAATTCACTCTGCCCCGTCGTGCACCTCCTACACAACCGAACCATCTGCGACTTCATTTCTCGGTTATGTCATACGGACATAGCTACGGGCGTCGGCAATGCGAAATAACACAAGTACGTGACTGCGAAGGCGGTCTTAATGATTTTACGCACACATGCTAAACTAGTGGTAAACTAGTTAGCTGGGGAAGCATATGTATTATTGTAATACGTACCATTATAACAATATAATTAGAACAGTAAAATATGCATTGACAGCTTAGTATGCAAGCAAAACGGCGTTAAAACAATGTTAATTCCTACGCTCTTTATCAGAGGGGTGTGAATAAATAAACGACTAAGAGTAATCTTTGATAAATCGTTTATAACGGATACAGGAATATGCAAGAGTTGTCTCCAATGGTTTGTTCAGTTGATTTTGGCTATAGTCATAGTGGAGCTCAATGCTACTTATATCAATCCATTCACAAAATGGACACCATTTTTGAGTTGTTTTCTGTTGGCGTTTGTTTATGTCTAATAGCTGTCATGAACACATTTGACCACAATTGTGAACTTCAACAACAGAATTGTACTTCTCTGTTTGAAGCATTAATGGCATACATTTCGAGCCACAACGTTATATCATCGGCCGTTTCTATGCCAGAGAGGGGGTGCAATGTTTTCATGTTTCTGTGAGCGAAATAAACTGCGTGGGCTTTTTGTGCGGTCAGCTCGAACGACTCCTCTGATTTATCGTAGCAAAACCGCGACATTCATAGCCAACAATATGAGTAGCTAGCAACAATCGTCTCATCAGCCTAAACTGCCAAGCCTTGTACTATGAGATATAAAAATACTGTGTTAACTATTGGTGCGGCTATGAGACACTCTAATAAACCAGGCCCTAACATTTATAATATTTAGTTATAACTTCAGTATGTCCAGTAATAATTTCCTGCGCTCTGTTACTGTTAGTAACGGCATTCTTGTTTGGTCAACTTTCATTTTGATGGTAACCGTTCGCGATAATCGACCATTTGGAGTTGCGTGCAATCACCGACGAACTATAGAATAGAATCAGGTCGATGAGGCGAAAGAGGTTTTCATACCGATACACTTCCGGTGATAATATATTATATATATATATATGTATATATAGAATGAGCGGATAGACGTCGCTCGTATGTTCATGCCTGCATCTATCATGTCAAAGTGGGCACTCGCCCGTCTATCTCGGCCAGCGGCAACAACAGCCGTAGTTGCAGCGACAATGCAAAACTAGAAATATCTTGCAGACTGCCAGATGGCCTCTGTTGGTCAGTATAGCGTTTGGCGTCGACTGTGGGATGTCCATATGTCGTTGGGTGGGAGGCGGTATTAGGCTTCGATCAGAGATAGCAGACATCGGTCACAGATCGAGCCAATTGTTGAGCAAAAAGGGGAATGCAACAGCTTCAACAGTTCACCGTTCAGCCAAAACGACCTTCATTCATATTTCGTTGCCGCTTGCAAGTGGAGAATAGTGTAATAGTCGCTTGGAATAACCACTAAAATAATGTGACAGATTTGAAACTTATTTCGCATTGTCAATATTTATTAATTTAATATTACTTGATAATTGATGATTTGCATTGATTATGATGCATTGCCGTAGCCCAAGTCCAACTCGCCAGTTATTTAGCAGCTGAGAAAGATAAAACTAAATAGAAGTAAACAAAGTTGAGACGCTGAGATTTCCTGCCAGATAACCACAGTTTACCACTATAGGAAATCTGATTTTCGATACGCTCTCTCTCTCACCATATTCTATCCGAAAATAGAATTGAGACGAAGAGAGAGAAATCAAGTTGGAATATATTACTAGTTGTGGCTTGAAATTTAGAAACATTTGAATGTCACAGCTGCAATATCCAATATCATTTTCGATCCTTTGACTACACAATCGTCCAACCATGCCGCCAACAGAAATCCAATAGGAGGAGGAGGAGCAGGGTTTAAAGGGGCTATCGTTGCGTCAGTGTACAATCACTTTGCCGTGACCTCAGGTCAACCCTGTCCCAACGATTTTCACAGTCGACTGACCGTTGGCAGCCATCAAAAAACGTTGTCATAGTTTTAATGCGAAGCTTCCGCAGTAACAGTCATTTCCCTCCTCCTTCTCTACAACAGGTTCAAGCCACGAGCCTTTACAGTGCTGCCGAGTTCCCGTTGAACTTTTCCACCCAGAATGTTTTCCGATCCGTGTACCGGCGGGAGATCCCGTATATCCGCGCAGAGCATGTATGCAATACATTCGCTCTGCACCAGCCGTACGGACTGGATGCACGCTTGGACCACGAGAACAGGTCCGTTTAACTACATTGTGGATGGGAGTCATAGATATCGTACAGAAGCGATAATAAAGAACAACACAATCATCTCATACACCATAAAATCTTAAATCCGCGATGCTCAATATAGAGAATGCGAATAGAGAAGATGACATCTCTTCGTATTTGGTCATTATCTCAGCAGTCTTCTGGCAAGCCGGTATGTGCGCTGAAATCCAAAGGCACTTAGCAGATGTTGAAATATTACGCTAGGTTTCAATCTACAATTCAATCTGATCTGTGCAAGTCGGTGTACACACTATACCTACTCAGAACAAGGAAGTGTATACATCGTGAGATAGGATAGGCGCCCGCAACCCATAGATACATTTCGTGCTCATTGTGGCCATACTAGATGCTAATATTTAAATCATGACAACCGTAGTTGATTCTGAGTCGATGTATAGGCTTAACGAGCGGAAAATCAGGTCGCTGCCTTCATTTCAGATAAACCAAGCTACCTCATTCATCGATGGCTCCCCTTTGTACGGTAACTCACAAGAGGAAGCTACCCCACTAAGGCTATTCCAGAAAGGACAGCTTCGAACAGACCAGGAACCCCGTCAGCGAGAAATGGCTCCGCGGATGGCAGCTGGCGCCCCCCGGGCCTGTCGAGGAGAGCCCTGCTTCCATGCCGGTATTCCTTGAGGCTATAATTCTAGCGCAAATATAGATTCAGCATGTAAGCTAATTATGAAATAGACATTTATACAGAGAGTTCAATCGATGACACATCATAAACGTTGTGAGTCGGAACAAAGACTCGTGCCCGACTTTCGTCATATGTTTAAGTTAAGCAATCCGAATAAGATTGATTTGTTCAATCGAATCGCTGAATAGCGAACTACGATATCACCACCGACACTCAGGCTTATGTTCTCATACTTTGATAGTTTATAAAATTTAAGTATTTGTATTAACTGAAACAGCATGTTTGGATTGCAAATCTGAATTTAATAAAGTCTGTTATTTAGTAACAACGGTCGGTTGTATCAAATTCCAAATAAATCCGGTCGCACCTCTCCATTCCGTATGACCTTTACGAGCGAGTACAGTGGCAGTGATTGTGGCTCTGATCGCGCATGCAAACAACAGCGAATGAATCTCTCAGAACCCTCGATTTTTATTCGCCGTGTCTGCAGTAGCGCCTTGAAGTCAAAGCAGTCCTTATATACGTATTTAAGACGCAGGCTATTACACTGCAAAGGTAGCAAACACTACCGTTCGAATCGCGCCTGGTCGGCCGCGCCAAGCGAGCTCACTGCTTTAAGGGCAATCAAACATACAAGAAAAATCGCTATGAGGGCTATGGTGAAGTAGCAAAACCTTTGATAGCCTCCGCCGACGTCGGCTCCACTGCCACTTTGGTCTTTCTCGTAACGCTCCGACTCGCATTTCTTTTGGGTAGCACGTAGTCGTTCGTACTCGGCCTTCTCCAGCATAGTGGCGAAGGTGTCCTGCTCAGACACTTATCTCAGAAAAGGTTCACTTCGTTCTTCCAGAGCTTTGGGTAATGCCTACGCTCTGTAATGTGCTTAGAGTCATAAATGATCGGTGATTACGTCTAATTTCTTCTGCTATCGAAGGCGGCCAGCCGTACTTCGTGGACCGGAGTGGCCTCGAGTTCCGTGCCTGATGGAACTTTCCTCATTAGCCTTGAATGCTTGCCTTTGCAAATTGAAAGCAATATCCGACATGGAAACATCTTGAGCAGTCGAACACTCAAGAAACGTTTAACTAATTTTCTTGAAGAATAGCATACATTTTTTTGTTTTAAGTCATATGTTACGGACAGGCTGTAAAGGAGCTGCTAGCAATGTTACGTGTTAACTGATTATCAACGATCACTGGGCTCCTTCTGCAAAATGTAGTGCCTGTTCAAAGGAGTTTTGATTATGTACATATGAATTAAGTACAAGTTATACAAAATAGAAAAGTATTACTATCAGAAATTACACAAACATATCCATAAGGCACATGCCATTATTTAAACATTCGCTATTTACATTGATATAATATTAGCATTAGTGTATCGGAGTATGTGTGTGCGATCTGGGTTGAGGACGAAATAGATCCACTCAAGCTGGCAACTAATTCTGAATGAACCAACAACAGGTGATCCCCGAATTAATGAAAACGCTGCTCTGGCATCGATGCATGCACTATGGCTAAGAGAGCACAACCGAGTGGCTCGAGCCTTGGCATCGATAAATCCACATTGGTCCGACCATATCCTTTTTGAGGAGACGCGAAGGATAATCATTGCCGAACTGCAACACATTGTCTACGCGGAAATGCTGCCGGCGATCATAGGATCCGTATGTTTCATTCGTTTGTCATAAAACGGTCACACACATTATTTTCTGGTATAATGTTAATTAATGAGCAACAATATGTTACGGTGCACACACTCGAGGCTCAAGTAGCCAAGGCGATCATGACTTCACATCGTTCCAAAAATCATCCTGGCGCTCAGTCCATCCCGCTTCGTCTCAATACGATTCATAATGTCGAGCAAACAGCACTCAAAATACAACTTGGTGTTATTTTTACCGGGCAAGCGAGCCTTGGGAAAATGAACGGATCGTTTCTCTGAAATGTTTAAAAATCCAAGCTGTCGAAGAGGAGATGAGCACGTTGATCATTTTGGCCAACTGTGAAAGGCGTAAAGATGATAAGGTCATTATGTGTATATCATTATGTGACAAAACAAATTATTTTCTTTAGGAACTGACAGAAAAGTATCGCCTGCGTCCTCTAAGTTCTGGATACTCCTCGGACTACAACATTAATCTCGACCCATCGACAGCGAATGAAGCGGCCACTGCAGCTCTGCACTTTGTAGTCTCAATGATGCCAGGTCACCTTGAGCTTCAAGATTTGCGCGACAGCTCCCGAAAGATGCATATGGACATCTCAAAAACATTCTATGCCCCGAATGAGGTTGGTTATTACACTTTGAAGGCATTCAACGCTGTCTTCCATCCTGTTTCATGCAAGTTTCCTGACAAATAGATATGTCACTTTAACTTCAACAATTCACTTAATCGATTGATATTGAATTCAACCTGCGCGAGATCGATGCCTACCTACCAACTATACTAGGGCACTACAAGAAAAAGAACGCGTCGTTGTTACGTCTCGACTTCGCTTTTTGCGGTATTCGTTGCTTCGAGTACGCGGAGCCGTAGCCATTTATCTGTTTCGGTGGTTGCACGTGTTGCTGTGGTTTGTTGCACTCCACGAACGAGTGTCCTTATTATCATTTGGTACTTGGCCCTGCGTCGCACAACTTAGGTCTGCTGCTTCACCACTGCGAACGCGTGGCAGTAGGGCTTTTTCGTTGTCTAAGAGTGTCTGTGTGTATTCGCTTGTGTGTGGCGTTTGAGTGTTTTGCATATCGTATACATAATTTGTACCTATTTGCATCTTTCCTGATGACATAGGCAATGGATAACAATCGTTCGACTTGAAGAAATATATCAATGTACAGTGAATGTATATGTTTGTATAAAAAGTTACTACCGCCACTGTCTGTCGTATAGCCCTATAGACCCTCTCAAGCCGCAGACAGCCTAAGGATTCAGGTTGCCACAGCAAACCAATGCGCTGCTAGATTTGCAGAAATAAGCTTTAGTTAGTTATTTACCGCGTGGCCATTTGTTTTAGTTAGCGAATCGGTTATTTTCGGTTATTCTCACGAAGGTAAAAGTAAATAGTTTGTAGACTTGCACTTGAACACTAACATAAATAGTATTACTAAATCAGTATGGAAGAAAACAAAAAGAAAGACAATTTCTGTTTACTTCAGGTGCGTTCCCACATGAACGAGTTCGTTCTGGGCATGTTAACCCAACACGCCCAGGCTGGTGATGAACACGTTTCCGCGGAGATGACTAACAGCTACCCGATTAATACCACATCATCCCAGGTATCATTCTACATAAATAAATATTTGTATACATATTTAGTTGCCATTCTGTTTTTGCAATCTCTGTTACATCAGAGACGCATCCCCGTTGCTATTAATACGACTCTTTTATGTTCCAAATAATGCAGTTGGTGCCGGCGGAGATTCGTGTGGCTTTAATATATTTACCACAGTACTCACAGTATTTACAGTATTTTTCTACAGTACTTAGAGTATTCTTCTATAAGAGCAAATTTTTCATTTATCTATTCATTATTTAGTATTGAACTGTATACCCTGTCATTCATTCTCATTTTATAGCTACAGGTTTTAATTAATTTGGAAGCTGATCGTGGTAAAAGAGCCCATAAATATGAATGTTCATGTAATTATACAATATCTGTGATTTTTCTTTCAGACTAACGATCATTTTAAACAGGATCGCTTAGATTAGTACAGATCAGATGGGCTAACAGGAGGGGTATTATTCAAAGCACATAGAGCATTTTGTTTGTAGTACATTGATCTACTTTATATTTATATAGTCAACGTTCGCTTCTGGCCCGCCGTCATATCCTTGAAGCCTGACATTTGTTTGAACGAAACACGAACCCCACATAGAAGTTAAAATAACTACAGATACAGAGACCTAGAGTATCCACAGGTTTCAAGTACCTCAGGGCATGGTACTTGCTTATCGATGCGGTCTTATCCTTTCATATTCTCGATAAAGTTATTATCATTATTCTAAAATGGCATCAGGCGTCCCCATATACTACTCTGAACGATGTTCTCAACTACAAACTAATTCGTAGCATATGAATGATTAGTCGTTCTGATATAGTTCTGGAACAGTACTAGTAACTTCCCGCTCAAGAAGGCACTTGAGCAATCTCTAATGTCACCTCTAGTGATTGTATGTATCGTATAATTGCCATCCTTTATCTCTTTCCTGGTGAAATCTGCGACAGGTGTGGCCGGATGCTGTGTCAGCTCTAATACAACAGGGTCGCGATCATGGCATTCCTGGTTACACAGCGTTTCGACACTTCTGCCGCCTTACTCCTCAGCTTCAACGATTCGAAGACTTCGCTACAATCACGACTCCAGATACTGCTAAAAAGCTGGCGTCTATCTACTCGTAAGTGTCATCGTGGTCCTCCACACGAATATAATGAAAATGACAAGCAATGAATGCGTGTTCCTTTTTTTTGTAGGAACCAGTGGATGGAGCCACATCGCCTTACGCTTCCTTTGTCATCTGGCTTATTGAAATTCTCTCCAGTGAAACAAAGATTGAATGAAAGAAATAGTTCAACAGCGGATACGACCCTGGCGTGGGTGACATGCAATATTATGTGTTATCAACTTCCTAATCCGATTCTCATTATTTGTATATAGTTATAGTTGATTTATTTTATTTCGCATCCTTTGTATAGCTACCAATGTGTCGCATTAAATACAACTTTCTCGTCAATCACTACATATTCGTCATAAGGTTTCTGTGAGACGTTGCAGCATTTGTGAAATTGACTTTATATCTAAATGTGCAAGATGATCAAATTTGCTATTCGGTGAGCTGTTTGTACCTAGTGGACAGCCCTAATGTGGTGATATAACTATTACATGTTGGGCTAGTCTGGGATGTTCTTTTATTTAAAAACCTAGCTGTCTATTAGTGGAGTATAAAGCGTTAATCCGGACCGTACAGTTATCAAACATAGCGGCATCTTTTAATTGCAACCATTTGCCTACTCATTTCCTCTATCGACACATTACGCAGATCGGTCAACGATGTGGACCTGTTTGTTGGAGGCCTAGCCGAGACTCCACAGGAGGGTGCAGTTGTTGGCCCTACATTTGCCTGTCTCTTAGGTCAGCAATTTCAGAGAAGTAAACACGGAGACCGCTTTTATTACGAAAATGATCTACCGCCCTCGAAGTTCAGTGCGGGTGAGTTCATGAATCTCTTGTCAGGCCTCAAATGGCAGTTTTTATACTAAATGTGTGCCTAAGCATCAATACACGCATGTCCTATAACAATCAAAACCACTTTTACCCTTTGGTGAAAGTCCCTTACTAAAGAAAGAGACCATCCGAATCGATAGAGGATATAACCTAGTAGGTGTATAATAATGATCACGTATAATCACTACTTCATCGTCGTCAACTATGAGACTCCGTTGCGGTATTGCTGTGGGCTATTCTCTACAGAACAACTCGCGCAGATTCGCCGAACTTCTTTAGCTCGTCTCGTCTGTGACAACAGCCCTGCCGATGAACAAAACGTAATTGAGCTTCAGCCAGCCTCTCTCGTGATGCCTGACCCGTTCTTGTGAGTAAAGCCCGCAACATCAGTCAATAAAGACCAGTTCAATGCTTCACTGGAATCACTCTTACTGATAACACTTCAGCTAAACCTCTTAGCGAGATGAATCTATTTCTGTTCATTTCACTTCGGTGCTACCGGTTCCAATACCGAATTCGGTTGAACGTTATCCTGAAGAGGACACACTAATTAGATATGCACGAACCTGGGACGAACAGTTTCTAACAGCTTCAGTCTAACTATGATGATTTCAATGATAATAATAATAACTGTTAGCAGATAATAAATATACTTCCATTTGCTTATTTATATCCATTACAAGAATTTGCTTAACTAGGTTCATATCATCGATGAATGAATGAACGACGAATCGACTCAAACCAATACATTTGAATTATTTAGTGTGTGAATGTGACTATAAATTGGGGATTTGTTTTATTTGGTCGTGTAGAAATGCAGAAGAGAAGTGCTCGTCACCGGGTTTAGAACGGGTCGACTTTTCGCCGTGGCAGTCTTTGCGCTCAGCGGATTTTACTGATCAACTTAGCAGCGACCAACTTAGAGTTCAGTTGACTAGAGCACGAAGAGAACTCGATAATCTACGTCAAGAAGAGATCCTTTTACAAAGGAGGCAAGGTAGTCAAGATCAAACGTCGTCACAGGTTAGAAATAGTAAGGCTATATTTAGCATAAGTGTGTAACCTTTTTGTAAGAAAATGACACCACAGCAGTTTATGAACACTCAAAACTTTTATAGGCATGGATTACTGAGGCGGTAAGTGTGAACGGGTATCTCGTTTTCAGTTTTGTAAATAGCTCATTGTTAGTTTTATTTTACTTATGGCCAATCGCTATTGTTTACTGCAAACTCTAAGCCTCATTGATTTATCGGTAGTCTACATTATTCTATTAGGCAGATTACCGCCTGAATTCGCATGTTTACAAGGAAAATGGAATCCTGTGTCGAGAGAGTCCTATTGTTTCCTACGTACGATCCTCATCTGAGATGACAGGCATTATGATTTTCTTAGTTGACTGAGAACAGTTTTAACCGCCTCTATGAACAGCATAAATAGAACACTGCACAAAAGAACCGTACCTCGGGGGCAGCCGGTAGTTGCATAGCCAAGAACGAACCGCCCTATTTCCAACAAAATCATAGATCCATTTAACAATGCTGTATTATGATCGTTGGACTATAAGCAGACTTTCAACACAATCAGTTATAGAAGTGGACCTATACAGTAGTACCTATATGTCTAATATATGGTACCATTCACAGGCTGTGCTATCGGCACTTCTTCGACCGAATGACGACGCGATGAGACTGGCCAATGAGTCTCTCTTGTTGGAACTCGCCTCAAAAGGAATCGTCCTAAACAGTCTTCGTAGTCTAGTGTGAGTGGATCTGTTGGAACGTTTAAGAGTATTAAATACGTGAGCGTCATGCTCAGACGTCCACGGTTATAATAATAATAATAATAATAAGTCTTTAATTTCCGGAAGAGTCTTGCCCTGACGTTTGTTGCTTTTCCTGTTTTGTGGCTTTCGGGAAGTGTCCCGACAAACTTCTGCGGGATGATCGCTAAAGTGAGCGTCAGCCTCTATCAGACCAACATTTCTCAGCTGCTCAGGTCTACAGAATCACAAAACGGTTGAACGCACTTACAAGTGTGCAGTAGGGATTCAGCCAATAGGGAACAAAATCTCAAACCAAACAGAAGAATAGATGAAAAGTGGAGATATCTAAATGAGCTTAAAAACAAAATTAGTTCAAGTAGCAAATCTCCGAACGTTAGAGGTCTCCATTTCTCTTACCGCCTATGAAGTCAATATGATCAATTCACTCCACCCTTGGAACGTCCATTTCTATTTGACTTCTATAATAACTTGAAAACAAAAAAAGTATATTGACCCATGCTCTGTTGTATAACATCAAGTTCGGTACCTTCCATCAAGTGCGGGCTCTTTTTTAGCGCGTGCGACCAAAGATAGACAGATACATTATTGATTATATTGTAACGGCGTGAACGTCTACGATACGTCAACAATACACACGCCCTATTAACCGATGATAAACATAACGTTGCTTTTAATATTACAACTATATTAAATACCATATTTTACGATAGTGAATGATGGATCTTCTGCTTTTGAACGAATCATGTTAAGGGTAGAAGGATAAACTACTACTACTGCTATTCTCAACCTTCATAGCGCATCACACGGGTGGGCTATCTCCATTTCTTTAGCGATTATGAGCACTCAAAATAGCTTGATTTCTATCGATACCAAAGGTTTTTTTCCTCAGTATTCATAGTAATACCATATGCTATCGTACCAGACTCAGATTTCTATGCTTCACTGGTTGGTTTGTAGTTCGGACCGCGACAGCGAGCATCATGCGAGTAACATTCAAGACCTGTTGGCAATGATGCCCTCTCTGGAGTTGCCGAATGATTTGCGCCCCACGCGAATTGCTGGCCACTGCGATGACTCTGCTTTGCCCTGTGATCACACAACGAAGTACGTCTGTTTAGCTTGGTCTCTTGGTTATAATGGAATACGTAATACCTCAACCTACATCACACGCACCAGCGTGTGTACACAATGTGAAGAATTGTAGAACTATTATAGAATGTATAGTAGATAGAGTACATGTATAAGATCATAGCACAAATCATTATGTTCAAATTACTATTATATATTATATATAACAATATTTTCACCAATACAAATATGTTTAATTCGTTTCTTAGGCGAATATACTAATTCATTAGACGCATATACTAATTTTCCTGGCGTTATATAATATAATGTACTGGAGGAACATGCATGAACAACTTAATGAGTCTCTATTGTAAATTGTCGCAAAGGTACCGCACAATGACAGGCTGGTGCAACAATCTCCGTCGACCCACTTTTGGTAAATCGCTGACCCCATTTGCTCGGCTTGCTCCAGCGAGATACGCCGATGGTAAGCATCAGTGAGGAATTTCCTTCCTTTTATATACGACGTTTAGCAATTCGTTTTACATTTTTAAACCGTTGAGAGAGGACATTCTTATAATACGCGGACTTAGTTAATAAATCGCGTGAAAATTGTCATCATATATAATTTTGTCTTGCCTAGGTGTATCCGAACTGATGACAACGAGCATTACGGGTCGCCCTCTGCCCAACCCTCGGACGATTTCTACATCGATGCACTACGACATCGCGGATGCTCACCGTCGTTATACGCTGATGGTGATGCAGTGGGGCCAGATTCTCGATCATGATGTCACTCTGACGCCGACGGTTGAATATCCCGACAAATCAAATATTAGTATGTTGAGCAAACAAAAATATTCTCTATTAAAATAATTGCAGAATCAGCTCTATATTATTATATGGTGCTAACCAAAAACGTTCTCCAAAGTCACCCTTATAACATTATATGGTATTACGAGATTACTTGGTGGGTTGAGGAAACATGTAGTATTACTAGTGGTACCAGTAATATATATTATATATGTATTTTTTATGTATATCTATACATATATATATTGGTTTCGACATCGGCCCTCCATGAACCAGTCGTTACTGGCAGCAATAAACGTAGCTGCATTTAGGATAGACTTCTGTAACAAGCCGAGAATACTATCTGTTAGCAGATAACAGGAAGCGCGCTCACGACACACAGATGCGCCCACATGTGTTTTCAGGGACACGGAGTTGTCACATAACATGGTTATAGCACGATCTAGTTTGAAATCATATTCCATTGGTTGATGCATTGTCAGTGTCAGACGGAGTTGCACCTAGCTGAAGGCTGTGCACGTGTAAGAGATCCTGGCAAAGCTATGCCACTTTTCCGAAGTAATGCCGGGGCTTCTCCGAACAGACGCGGGGGCCGAACCCGTACAAGCAAGCGGTGCTCTAGCTAAAGGGCTTTCTTTTATTGGAGATCTACTGCCTTTGGAGTCGCTGGCGAAACTCCCACTTTGGCCTTAGCTGCTACAGCTCGAGTTTAGAGTGATCGATTCTGAGGAAATCCAGTATCCAGAAATTACGACATGTTATCGTCCCGTGAGCCTATTCATCCTACGGCTTCGGTCACAAACTTTGCTAGTGAGCAGGTTTCTTCCATCGATAAATGCAACAGACCATGTTACAATACAACGGTGCAATGCTTCACGCTCACATTTCTCCACAGGGACAATTCAGCTCAGTTGACTCAGGAATGACCCAGCAATAGTTGAACAGCGCAGATCGCACAAATGCCGTTAGTTAACTCGCAGTCGAGTATCAACTATGATAAAAGCTCTGTTTTGCTAACTCATTAAAGAACTGCTATATAGACTCGTAGGAGAAGAATTCGAAAGAGAGAAAAAGACTTGGAGTTGTAAGATTGGAATACTCAACTGATGTGATATTTATTTTTTATTAGTATAAATATAACACTGGAAAATGTGCATTGTGTTTCATTGCTTATAGATTGCAAGCGTTGCGACTCCCCAACGACGGTTCATCCTGAATGCAGACCTATTCCGGTGCCTCCTGGCGACCACCATTTTCCTGCTCGCCTACCAGATGGGTCCAACAACTGCATAAGTTTTGTGAGGTAAAATCCCAATGTGTATCAGATGCCAAATTATAGTGATCCTGTTCTGGATATGAATCTAGCCCTTGTAAATTGCTTAGAGTAGCAGACATTATATATGCATACACCTTTGGGTCATTCGTCCCCAAGGGGTCTTTATCATAGATTTTACTCATGATGATTTTGCATGTTAAACAAGCTTCTCAGTCATACGTACTAAGCCAATTAACGAGAATCAATTTTTCAATTAGGTCTCTGCCTGGCCAGCAAAGCCTTGGCGCACGTCATCAACTCAATCAGGTACGAGCTTCTCTACCACCTCAACTGCCCAACATAACATAACATAACATTTGCGGTTTATTTCCGGAACATGTTACGAGTCTTCGGGCACTCACATGTTCGGAGTCATCTACCAGTGTAATATGGTGTCTTAAAAAGTCATACATCATTTTGAGCATTAACGCAGGTGAAGTTGATCACCTTTTTCGAGGAGTTCACCTATTGCACTGCATTTGTAGGTTACTGCATTCGTGGATGCGTCAGCGGTATACGGATCGAATCGCTGTGAGATGCGACGTCTCCGATCGTATCGAGGGGGTAGACTCAACGTAACAGAACTCGGAGGCGGATTAAAGTCTCTCCTGCCACAGGTATAGTGGCTCAGTTATAAACGAACATTTTGGGCGATTAATTCATTGTGAAGGTCGGCTTATCGCGCCATACTATCATAATATAATATCCGGGTTTACGGCTTTTGATTGACCAACCGCTGCGTGCTGACCTTGATGACTTCATATTTAGTCTGTTTAATTATAAACTGAGACAAACACGGAGGTAATTTTTTAATATAGTCCAGGTTTAATTTCACTTTATCTGCCTTGCGCACCTTGAAAAAGGAGAAGGCCATTTTGAAGCCACTTTGACGTTAAAGAAATACTGTTTTCGGTGTCAGTTCCTATCAGAAATCACTATCCTTGATGTTTTGAACAACGCCTTCAAACACCGCCGGCTGATGTCTCAAAGATGTATAACATAATGGCCAAACACTTTTAATATTTAGAATGCACGATAAATAAATGAAATACTGTCTTGTATAATGATCGTATGTAATATGTGTTTGCACATTTTCGTTGTGAACATGCGAATTCAGACGGCTACGCATAAGGAGTGCCGGGCCCCGTCTCGTCTCTGCTTTATAGCTGGAGACCATCGGGCATCCGAACAGCCCGGTCTCGCTACAATTCACACACTTCTCCTTCGGGAGCATAACCATGTCGTCGGGGAGCTTGGGCGCGTCAATCCACATTGGGACGATGAGCGACTCTACCAGGAAGGTGCGCCACACATCTTATAGTGATAAATGAATAGAAAGTGTTCGGACTGTTGTTTGTTTATTCGATGTAAATCTTTTGCCGGCTTGTCAGCGCGGTGGCCTGGACAGTGGCCAAGTCTTTAGCTGAAAAAAGCCGGAGGCCACAGGTGCGAGTCCCGCGACGACCTGGTGAGGACATATAAGACAACTCAAGCATTGTAAAAATTGCAGTTCCTTTAAGAAACCGATCAACCTCTACCCTTCACGATTCACTACGATGTTTATATACATCCACTATGTTCAAGCTATTAAATATATATATATATATATATATATATATATTGCTAAGACAAGCGTTTGTTAAAGCGCTGACAGATTGAAGGCCGCAAAAAATATCCACGTGATTTGCAAATCCATTGAAAAGCTAATATTAAATCTCTCCTAAATGTGGAAACACCGATTTGCTCGCCTTTTCGCATGACTATGTCATGTAAGTTACCCTGTGACCTTCTAACACGCTGAGATGGAAATTATATTTATATCATTTATTAGTTCTGCAGGTCGTTCACGAAAGAGAATTATCTTTTGACATTCATATTCCTCTTCTATTCAAATTCACCAACGTCAAACATCGACGTGTAAACAACCCACTCATTAGCAACGATGACTACTCACATTAATTTTTTTTGCTAAATGTAACGAGCAGGTCGTCGCATCGTTTCGGCTGAAATGCAGCAGATAACATACGGGGAGTTCCTTCCGCGCGTTTTAGGCAGAGCAGCTATGGACCATCACGAACTAAATCTTGCCACAGACGGGTATACGCACACGTACAATCCGGAGGTATGGACATCATCATAGCACTGCTGGCCCTTATATTAATAATGCATTGATAGTTCGACAGACCGGCTCGTATATCAAACTATAAGTGTTAGTCTAGAGCGACAACACATGTGGGTGTGTGCCCTTTTAGTCGTATACAACTCCATGAAAGAATTGTACAGCCGTATGACTTGCAGTCATGCGATCGAAGCCGTGGGCTTCCCAGATTCAAGTATAAAATTAATTGAAGTACTCCAAGCTCAAAGTGGTAAATATGTATAGAAATATTAACCGAAATCAACTATACGAAGCTGTTTGAAAATATACTCTGTCTCCCATAAGAGAAGGAGTTTACACCAAGACAAGATGAATAATAATTGCTATTATTATCATTAATCTAAGCCATTTTATACGTCAGCTAACGCTTTTGTAGTGCGGTGAACTGCTTAATATTAATAATGGCTTTTCATAGTCAAACATATATGATGTTCATGCTTATACATAGTATAATAACAGGTTTCCAAACAGAAATGCCGTGCTATCAGACCGGGAATATTCTTTACTATAACTAGTTAGCTCGGTGCTTCTACTTGGTTCCACTGTTCTATTCTATTATTAATATGGAGGTGTTCTGCTCCATTCCTCTTTGTACTTCGTGTAATTCTAAATCACCTCACACTATGGATGTTGCAATGCTTGTGCAATAATTGCCGACTATGTCTGTTTGTTCCTATGGATGAACGGATGGACAGGTGGATCCGAGTGTGTGGAACGAATTCAGCACTGCAGCATTCCGTTTTGGCCACACACTGATTGCACCGTTCTTCAAACTTCTCGGAAATGAATATAGTGACCAGCAACAAGAAGCTATACAACTTCGCCGAGGATTTTTCAACTCCGATATGCTCTACAGACGTGAGTGTTAGCCAACACGCATACACAGACAACCACAACGACACACGGGCGCTAATGCGACCATGTCTATTTCCATTTAGATGAAAGCGTCTTTATACTAAAGGGGCAGAAAGAGCGTGAATCTTGGCCAGTCTTTTATATGAACCGAATTCGGATGTATAATAGAACACGCGCTGCATTTCGTTCAGGGGTAGGACCAGCTGATGGGAGGTAAAGCGGTTGTGAGTAGGAGGACAACGCCCATTAGAACAACGTTCTAGCTTAGCTTGCCTCTAACTGCCGCTTGCAAACGATGGCGTGTTACCAAAGCGGGCTGGCCAATTACGCCAGGTGTACGCTCAAGATGGAAACACTGGACGAAATGATTACCAGCAAATGTAGTTCACTGATGCCCAAATCAGTGTACAACAACTACCATTACTTACATTCCCAGTTTGTCCGAATTTGTGCAGCACTTTCGCACAACCCGAGGACGGGTTGTTATCGCTTCCATAAATAGGTGATTTGTGTACATGAGACATATGTTTGCGAAGCATTTAACTGCTATGTTATATTATTACAGTTTATGCTCATAGCAATACAAGTTGTGATTTTTCCCGGTTCCAAGTGGGGGCTATATGGTGTAGTAGTATCGATTATAGTTGGCGACTTTATTGCTACAACGCAATGCAGAAAAGAGGAACACTGACACTAACTGAGGCTTTCAAAGAAAATAGTGACAATTCAAACAGGTGTCTCTCGATTTCCATTTCAATTCGTTAGTTTTTCAAATACCGCTTTCCCGTCTCAGATACCGAGAAGACACGGACCGTGTATGAATTGTATATTATAGTTATATAAGTGTGTGCCTTCCGCCGATAAAGCCAATTATCAAATGAACAAACACTCATGACCTTTCGGAAGACCCTCCTCACTCTAGCGTCGTTACCATCTGGATCAGGCCATTGATATTGTTTCAGTTAGATCCCGCTGCTAAAAATGTATAGTTGTATTTCAGCCGGTGCAATTGACGCTCTGTTGCGTGGTCTGATATCGGCATCAATGCGGAACTTCGACAATGCAATCACAGAGGAAGTAACGAACCATCTTTTTGAAGAGCGAAACAAATCATTTTCGGGTATGGATCTTATTGCGCTGAACCTTCAACGCGCCAGAGACCACGGGTTAAGTGGTTACAATGTGTACCGCCAGAAGTGTAATCTCAGCCGGGCAAAGTCATTTGAAGATCTCGAAGAAATACCGGAGCCCATTAGACGTATCCTTAAGGGACTTTATGCGTATGTTAATCAAAACGAAATTTACGAGCTACATGCATATTCTAAACGAACACTATAACCGGGAGCTCATTCTATCTATCTATACTTTAGTCAGTATAAATAGAATGTACTTAATTTGCTTGACGAATAACAATTACGTTAATGTCGCCTAAAACAAGCCTGTTTACAGTATTATCTTGTATTCAAGGTAACAAGCACACACACACTCAACAGCACGTTGCATCTATCATATATTTTTCGGAGAACATCGATAATCTTTCTGAGTTAACACATAGGTTACGTAAACTAACCAAAATGGAAATCCAGTTTTAGATACACCATCACAGCCTTGGCTGAAGAATATTTCCAAAAAAAAAGCTCGCCCGTAAGATGAGTGCTCAGTCGTTGTCACCCTTACAATTCGTGTCATTACCGGGCAGGAACTAATAGTTTACATCTTCTTTTTTCAACTAATTATGATGCAAATACGATACGTATTGCGCGTGCCGAATTAGTCACGTAGACGACATCGATCTATTTACGGGTGGCCTTGCGGAACGCTCGCTGTACGGCGCCGTAGTAGGACCAACATTCGCTTGCCTCATTGGCGGCCAATTTTCCAGATTAAAGCGAGCAGACAGATTTTTCTTCGAGACAGATGATCCAGTAGTGAGATTCTCCGAAGGTGAGACTTGTGTTTTATTCAAAAGTAGTGGAACGTTGAAGAAAATCTCTTTGTTCTGATGTTGACAATATACCAATCAATTGTAGTAGTTGATTCGCTATCTCACCAATGAGGATACGGTAGGCAAACGAGGAAGTCTTTAGTCTCCGCCCGCAAAAAAATGCTTGTGAAAGCTAGTGTTATTATATTTGTCTATATAGTACAGTCCCTCTAAAGCTGAACCCTCTCAGGTACAGCCGATGCTCAATATATTTCTACACAGAATTAGAGGTCGCGCTTGGGCACTTAACATTGGGATGATGTTATCGATAGAGGTCAGCAAAGGTTCATTATCATGCTGGAGCACGATGCTAAGCAACAATATAACATTATACGAAGTCACCATAGTCTGTATCATCGCGGGTGTATCCCAAAAAATAATGGGTGCAATCAATTTCCGCGGTCTTTCGCCACTTGAAGTCTCGACACAAGTCGCTTTTGTTGGACCATGTCGGATCGACAATTATGAGTTGGAACAAAAAAGCTCTAGTTTTTTTTAAAGAGGTCCCAAGTCAAGACATTGGCCAGCTCTTAGTGAATACACGCAACATCCGCTTCGAAGGCATCAAAGGAATCACTCCAAACGCGTTTTTGAAACTACAATAATTGAGTCTAAGGACCTGCCAATTTACCTTATTAGATTTATGCTTGGATTCTCGAAACTGAAGACACCCTTTGGTAATACATATAAAAGATAGGAGCTTCTTGCTGTCATGAATGGGCGGGACCTCATCCAGGATTGGTTCATATGCTATATCTTTTTTTCCTTCTTCGTCGTTTTTAGGCTACACCAATAACTATCATTATTACCAAGTAATAACATAATTAATATTTTGAATATATGAGCAGCTCAATTGGCGAGTCTTCGAGGAGTGACCTTGTCGCGCTTAATCTGCAACAACGCTGACCGTATCGAGCGGATCCAGAAGAATGCGTTCGACCAAATTGACGATTTCTTGTAAGTGCCACTCCTGAAATAAATTTTAGTTAGGCATTTCATAACTGAGACTCCAATCTGGGTCTATTTATTGATGCGCACATGGACCGACAGCGTTCACCATGACCAACTGATTAAATATTTACAGATCAACTGGTACATTTACAACCTCCATTGATTACAATTGAGCTTAAGCATTGTAAATTTGCAGCTCCTTTAATAAACCAATAAACCTTTACCTTTTACCATTACAGGAACCCTCGAATGTCCTGCGGTGCCCTACCGTCATTAGACTTCAGTCTCTGGATTGACCGCGAGTCGTGTTCTGTGCAGGAGAAAAACATACCACTTGGACAATCACTAGCAGTGTCTCCGTGCAAAGCTTGTACATGCACCACCGAAGGGGTAAGTGACTTAAGTAAAATGAGTCATTAAATTAATGAGTATATACATTTTTAAGGTTTAAATAAGGCTTGTACAATGTTTGATGGGAGCTCCTTTAATTGTTTATTGAACTAATTATTCCTATTGAACTCGCAGACGACTATTTACGTTTGTACTGTCGCGTTTTTTATATTCTAGGTGCGCTGCGCATCAATCCGTGTGTCCGATTGCTTCACTCTGTTAGAGACGCACCACAGGTCCGAGATCCTCGGGGACGCGGCGTGCAGGGTTCAGTGTGCGTTTGCTATGGTAATCACCGACAACGGGGCAGAGCATAATCAAGCGCCAACCGTCCTTCAACAGGAGCGGACGCCCTTGACAGCCACCACGCGCTCGAAGTCTCGACGGACAAATCGAAACTAAGCTCCCAGTAGAATATGTAGAAGATGTACTATAGAATGATTTCACTTCACGATTAACGGTGAAACGCCTCTATTTATATAGCACACAATATTGGCCCACGCGTAAGCTCGTTGTAATCATTAAGACCAAGTATCTGAGTAGGCAATTCGACCCCTTAATACTACAAAGTATTTTTTCCATGAATAAAATTAAAATTTTTTTTATTATTGCTTCCCCCGTGGCGCCCGTTCTTTCGGGAGCATTGTAGCGTTGAGATATAAGTTGAAGAAGAAAACCCGAGCGATTGCATGAAAGGAGGCAATCATATCTCTCTCTATAAATCATAGAGGTCGAGAACCTCTCTCTCTCTCTTGTAGTTAACTGAACATTCTTTAAGAGATCAAGTAAATCTATTGTGTTGTGTGACTGCATATCATTCGAACATCCGAGTCGGCACCTTTTGATGTCTGTGTGTGATGTTAACTTCCAATCTTCGTTTTGTGCTTGTCAGAGTAAGGCAGAAAAAAACTTGCTTTCAATTCCGAGCCTAATGTAGTAACAAACAGTAGAACCTCATAAAAAACGAGAATACGCACGGTGTCAGTGTCGCCTAATGTTCCTGACCTTCTCCCCCCACCCACCCCCCATGATATGATGGGGGTCACTCACTATTATGATAATTTATTATTACATATTGCTAAAGGGAAGGAAACAAGTGTGTTGTATACATTGTAAACATGAATTATTCCTCCGTTGAGATGTACAGCTAAATATACACTAACTAATTACAACATCGTAAGTAAGGTTATTTCAAAATATATTTCGTAATGTTTCAATGAATGTTGTATTTATTTCGATAAACTATTGTATTTTATACGATATTAGCGTATTCTATCTCTATCTTATGTTGTGAAAACTACAATTGAAAGGTATGGGTTTGACCAATCTGCTCAGTGATTTGTTTTTTTCCTTAGCAATTACATTCGTTCTAAAATGGAGGTGCGAAATAGACACAAAGTAAAGACAAAAAGAAACCTAAGTTGTCCAAAATGATAAATGCCTATTAGAAGTGAAATGACAGAGCAAGTGAGATACTGTTTATGCTAAGAGACACCGTTTTCCATTGACACATGCATAATAGCGCCTAACTACTACCAACTGGTAAGCATTATTGCTCATGGCCGTGCTTCGGTTATTGTGCATATCTCTGTACAGTTTGCGCACAAGCCATTTAAAAGGAAAATATTGTTTACTATACAAGCTAAAAGCAATGCCGACTGCTAAATAGCCTTGCCCAATAAAGCAGATAACTAGTTCGTATTTATACGTACTTGGTTTTTCCAGTTCGTTCGTCAACTAAAGTTTTTGTAGACATATATTTATGATGCATTTTGAAAATTGAAACCAGTTTGTTATGGATGCTATCGCATATTTGCTCTTGTCGGACTCGGAAGATGACTCATCGGTCGCGATATTCCATTTCTCACTAGTCCCTCTATTAAATAGGATGTTTGGCAAAAACGAACAAATTGAAGGCGAGCTCCACGGTGGGCAACATGAACAATGTTTATAGCTAAACTCGGGGCAGTTTTGTTTCAGTACTAATGTCGGGAATTTCCTGTCGGGGAAGCTAAACACGAATGTTCAATAGACAAATTCTAATTTAGGTTTGACGATCTCGATCGACGTTTAAGTGGTAGCCTCTAGCCAGTCAGACGCGATGCACTGTTTTTAACATTGGCGTAGACTTGAATCAACAGATTTGACTAAATGCGATGTCCGTCGATTAATAATGATAACAATAATAATAATAATAATAATATCAAGCTAGTTAATTCTATTAAGAGTTCCCCTAATAAATTTGTAACTGCCTAGAGCCTGTGAATCTTGTATTGGTTAAATTTCCCGCCATTCAGATGGTTGTCTGGTCGGCAGCGCCACCTAGAGGAAAGAGTCAGCTGAGCAATTCGCAGTGAGCTAAACGCTGCGGAAAAACCGTGTTCCTGACTATTAAAAGTGCTCATCTTGGTGGACTACCAAGAAGGTGATTTCTACTTCAAAGTGGTACTTTCGCTAACTGTAACGTGAAGTGCAGCCTTAACATGACACGGTGTCGATAGGTAGGTCATGTCTGATGATCGAGTTATTGGCGGGACTCCTGAAAGTATTTGAAGGAAACACCAGTCGACTGATCGTTATCCTCGCGCGCGCGAAATATATTATCTAGAACGATTGTGGATTTGAAACACCATCAAAGTTTGTCTCATTTAGTTTATTTGGACTTATAAACAATA